>CM034146.1:216235226-217435226 GCA_019776745.2 Taxus chinensis
TGGGACACTCAAGACCTGGAAGAATGACAGTTTGGTGATTTTTTTTCTTCCCACAGGAGTTCAAATGAAGGTCACCACCATATGCTCTTGACACATTAAAAAAACCCCTGTAATATTAATTCAAGGAGAGTTTCATCTTAAAAACTATACATTCGTCTGGATGTCCATTTTTATAGAATAAATTTTTATAACTAAAAACATCTCATGGAGCAATTTTAATCATGAACATTGTTGACAAAGAAAAGGTAAATTACCTGAAAAGAAACTAATTAAATTTGTTCGGAATCTGATTATTTCAATAGCTAATCCCAATTATACACAAAATGAATCAATGATGGGTAGACTTAATGGAGGAGAGAAGGAAGAAAAAATAGATAATGTTGAACAGAATTCAAATTATCAAGAAATGTGGAATTCACATAGGTAGGGAAGCCCATACAATTCATAGGAGACATCGGAAGCTGAATAGAATAGGGATGTGTAGTCTTTTTCTAAACAATCTCTTTATGGAAGAGTTTCATAATGCAACATATATCAGTGGAGTATTATTAACATAATCTATATTTTCAACAACAAATATTGCATCCACTAGATCTACATTATAGAAAACAAAGAAGCAAATACTGTCTATGGTACAGGGGATTGAAAAAATACTCTTGCCTTTCCTATAATATTCATACATGTTTGTTATGGATTTTTGTACATTTCATTGCTGGAAGATATGGGGAGTGATAAATTTTGTTGGGAGCTGTATTCTTCCTATAGAGGTTCATAAGAAGCACTGCAGATCAGAAACTGCTAAACACTCCTGAGCTGCTAAAACATTGCCTTAGTGTTTAAGGGTACAGAATATAGAGAGGTAGATTATAGGTGTTTAAAGATGGGGGAATAAAGGAAGAATTTCAAGTGGATGCAGAGACATACAGAGTCTATCTAACAATCTCTATGATGAAAAATGTGATAGGGCAACACAGATCACTAGTAAAATATATATTAATGATAATGTTTTTGTGGGTGCCTTCATCCAATAAAGGTTCAGATGAAAGCCACTGCTGACCAGAGCCTGCTAAACACTCGTGAAATATTTTTTGAGGATTCAAAAATCTAGAGAGGCAGAGTCATAGGCATTAGAAGATGATGAGAACAAGATGAAGAATTACAGTAGAGGTAGAGGTACACAAAGCATGTTCAATAGAGATCAGTAGTAACTATTGATCGACATCCATAATCAATGATTGTACACCAAACGTTGTGTCAATTGTGACTATATTTTAATTGCTACTATACAATTTTCCACAATATACAGTATCATGCACAGAAAATGTTTTGATCTATTATCATGTGCTCTAATATATTCTAGAATGGCATTTAGGGGGTAGGCTAAGATTGAAATAGGAGGAGGAAAAATGGTACTGCGACCTGTTCATCTTCATTTTTATCTTCATCTCTTGCCCATCATCCGGTCCCATCAGGGTTGTCCTGCTTGCAGAAATCACTGTAAACAATATTGAATTCGGTACACTACATTAACCAAACGCATACTACGATATTGTTAACAATCGTAACCCTAATCTTCTGCAACAAAAATATAAGCAGCATACCTTCAAGCAAATTTTGAATTGCCGATTTCCCTTTCCAGGATTAGTATCAAGTTAACGCGGTTGCAGGTTCAGGTGCAAACGAAGAAAAATGAGACAAAAAAAGCATAACAGGAAAAGAAAAACAAGAAGAGAAGGAGCGCTCCATGAAAAAGCAAAAAACAGAATGGAAAAACCCTGCAAATGCGCGAACCACTAATCTCATGAGCTTGGTTGCTCTGTTATATATAGAGAGAGCGGGAGTTTATCTTTACATTGCAACGGTCACTTGGCAGGAATGAAGAGACGATAAAGTAACTTTATCTCTATCCCCCATATCCATCACCATCAGCGAGCAGGGAGGGAGTTTTTGTTGGCTTCTGCGATTGGAAAAAAGCAAACACCTCATGTGCCCCCAAAAAGCGCAAAAAACAAAAAGAATTATATTTAAAAACAAACAAACACGTGCCACTTAAGTATGCTTTCCACGTCTATAACTAACCTTTGGCTTTTTTATTTTATATTTTAATAAATCCACTTTATATCATTTTAAGTGCTAAACTCAAAAATGGATGTCTCCTAAACAAGAATTGAAAGAGAGGTATGTTTTATAAGAAAGGGATAGTGGAAATAAAATGGCACTACATCATAGAATGCAAAACATATGATGACATCTCTATTAAATATGAGGATACTTTAAGAGTAGACAATAACATTCTTGTTTGAGTAAGAACGACTTGTCAAAAGAGGGAACTTTTTGGTTAAAATCCATAACAAGATATTCAACATCAAAAAAGGTAATAAATTCTAGGCAAAACTCTTAGGTTACCTTTTGAGATGACTTTGTTCACTTTGGTTGTGGCTTTGGGTCCATAGACTATTTGATCTCATGGACGTTCTTAAAATCATTCATTCATTCATTCTAGAAAATGAGTGGATGAAACATTTTAATAGCATCCACTAACAGAAGGAGTCTTGAGACCTAATTCTAAAGATCCAGAGCTAAAATAAATGTGTTTTATGCGAGAACAATATATATTATAAAAGTTGGTATGTTAGTCTCCGTTAAAAAAAGGTATTGAGTCTTTTACTATGGATCTTTATTAAGAAACTTATTAGTTTATCTAGTCTTTCCTCTTTAAGCAAGTCAACTAATTTGTTTACCCTCAAATTGGTTTTGTAATTGATAAGGATGTCACTATAGTTCTCACACTTGAAACAAATATGAATTTATGGTTCAACTTTGTATTCTACATTAATAGATTTCACTTCAAAAGTAAATTGGACTTAATTATTTAATTTTAATAACAACAAAAAAAATGGTATGTAAGATTTAGGAGTATATTTTGAATATCACAAGACATTATAACCCAATCCTTGGCTCATGAACTCAATCTACCCCTCTAAACTCAACATGGTTGCAAACCAACTAAGCATCTCTATGGATTAACTACACGAGCTCGCCCCAATTTTTAGCAACATTAATCTCTTACTTGGACTTGTCTCTCTCCTTTATTGGTGGTGGAAGCTATATACCTCTCCTTTCAAGCAACAACTCGGCACTGCCTTGCCCCCACACAACTTTTGTTTCATCTCTTTGATCGAGCTAGAAGAACCTTCTTTCCAACTCTTCGTCTCTACAAACATCTCAAGACATCCAATATAGGATCATTTTTCCACATTTGTTGGCATGTTTCAACATTGACATCTCATCTTCTAAACAAACTCCCACAATAGATCTAGTTTGAGGACACTCCAAATTCGTCTTTTGCGTCAAGATCTATTTTTTCAAGACTCGTGTGATAACATTAAGAGTTTTTTTTCCAAACTTTGTGCTCACTAACAATTATGCTATTCCTTACTTCAATGCCCCGACTTGTCCCTCCAACCTTTTATCCCCTTGCTCGACTTGTATGTCTCTATAGCGTATGGTGGGTTTCCCCGTTAACATAAGCAAACCCTAAACCCCAGTGGACTTTTCTCTACCACGTGCATTTTTTTATTTTATTTTTTATTTTGTTACTAATCTCCACAATGTTTTCCCATTGACACAGATGATCCCTAGACCTCAACAGACTTTTATCCATCATTTTTTGTTTTAATACAGAGATTTTTTGTTGGGATTTTAGGTTTTTACTAATGTGTGTGCCACTTAGGCTTGCACATTACAAGTGTGACAGTGGAATTGTCATGATGGGGGCTTGGGGTTTTATGAAATCAATTTTTTTTTAACACAATAAAGTTGATTCCAAGGCTAATCGGGCTTTTGTAGCTTGTGTGCACTCATGATTGGCATGGGCATTTGATTCACTAGTTGAGATCTTTTCACTTTATGAACTTTTTCTCATACTAAACGATGTGGTTTGCTTCAAGTTGGAGAATTTCCACCTTCTCATTGGTTCTCTCTATCTTCCTAGTGTCTACAACTATCTATCTCATCTTCTTTGTAGGAGGTGAGAAAACAATGGTTTCACTCAAGGTTTTAGAGTGGTGGTAAGGCCTGCTATATAAGGTTTCAAGGAAAGACATAGTGGTTACTAGGGTTAGTAGGGGCACAATGGCTGAATCTCTCTTGCTAGGGAAGAAACCTCTACAACTAGGGATAAAATAACAACAAAAATCATAGATCTTACCTTACAAAAACATAGCCAAACTAGTAACAATTATAGCACTAGAGGGCATTGAAAAATCCCAACCTATCCTCGCATATACACACCAAAGCCTTATCATTGAGAGGAATAGTAAAACATATTAGGTCAGCAAAGCATAACCATTCATATATCCTCATAGGATAGGGCTCCCTCAAAATAATAGTATGTCATCTCATCCAAATGTACAGCAACACCAAAAATGATTTCAAAACGGATTTATATCAATGTCAAGTAGTAATCTAAGGAATCAACAAGCTAGGATGAGAGAAATGGATATGAAGAAACACAAACAAGCATTAACAATAATAAGGTTACACTCACATAAACAAAATTAACTAAATAAGAAAGTACGTTGAGCATTTTATGTATTCTAGCCCATAAAGCTCATTCAAAATCTCAAGAGGGTCAAGAGAAAGAAGTAAAATGGCATCAATATAGACCAATATCGGTGAAGAAAATAGGTACACCACTACACAATGAACAAAGAGTCATGAAAGGAGGAAAAAAAACATACACAACATGAAGTCAAAGGCCACCAAGCAGAGATTTGGGATGGTGAAGAACCATATAATCCCATAACAACTAGGGATAAAAGAACAACAAAAATCATAGATCTTACCTTACAAAAGCATAGCCAAACTAGTAACAATTATAGCACTAGAGGGCATTGAAAAATCCCAACCTATCCTCGCATATACACACCAAAGCCTTATCGTTGAGAGGAATAGTGAAACATATTAGGTCAGCGAAGCATAACCATTCATATATCCTCAGAGGATAGGGCTCCCTCAAAATAATAGTACGTCATCGCATCCAAATGTACAGCAACACCAAAAATGATTTCAAAACAGATTTATATTAATGTCAAGCAGTAATCTAAGGAATCAACAAGCTAGGATGAGAGAAATGGATATGAAGAAACACAAATAGACATTAACAATAATAGGGTTACACTCACATAAACAAAATTAACTAAATAAGAAAGTACATTGAGAAGTTTTATGTATTCTAGCCCATAAAGCTCATTCAAAATATCAAGAGGGTCAAGAGAAAGAAGTAAAACGGAATCAAGATAGACCAATATCGGTAAAGAAAATAGGCACACCACTACACAATGAACATAGAGTCATGAGAGGAGGAAAAAAACATATACAACATGAAGTCAAAGGCCACCAAGCAGAGATTTGGGATGGTGAAGAACCATATAATCCCATAACAACTCCCCTCATTTGGTCATTGAAGCTCTGTGCGGAAGAACTAATGAGCTTGAAAGATAGAATAAAAAAATATGGAAGCAAGGGAGAAACTAAAAGATGTTAAAAGGGAAGAGATGAAAAATGTCAGAAAAAAGCTAAAATGAGAAAACAAAAGGCTTAAAGCACAAGTGAAAATTTTAAAAAATCTCACGAATGTTGGGTAGTGAAAAATGTCATGTCCTTAAGAAAACCATCCACTCTTCAACAAATGCCAAGGTAGGGGATGAAAAGAAAAGTACAATGAAAATAACAAAAAGTGAAAGAAGGACTCCATGAAATATGAAAGAGAGAAAATGAGCTATGAAGTGGGTTAAAAGAGGCTAAGATATGGGCACAAGCGGCAAAAAAACCACTATGCAAGCATAAGGAATTGATAAAGAGGCAAGTCAAGAGTCAAATGATAGAAGAGAGAGAAAGATGAGATAAAGTATTAAATATAATTATCAAATGGATAAAGGATTAAGAAGGGGGGATACAAACAATCTCACAAAGGGACTTCCTTATGGAGTAGATACGATGGAAAGGGAAAATCAAACAATAAATTAGAATCGGTAAGATGAAAGACGAGGCAAGGGATAGGTTGATCCAAACAACATGCTAGGAAGCAATTCTAGTGGGGAAACTTCTAGGAGTCATAACTTTTGAATCGTAGCTCTAATTGACTCTGTTTAAAATGCATCAAAAATCTTGGAATGTGTATAATATGGTGAAGGGTTTCCAAACTCTATTCGGTAAATTTTTACCCCATAAATTCACTTCTAAAGGCCTCAAATGAAATTTTTTTTGTGATGTTGAAAAATAATAATTTCAAGAAATTTTCACATATGTAATTCATGTGAGGTGAACCACCTCATCTCCCTCGAGATTGGTGACCTTCCACATTCTTCTAGATGTCTCTTCATATTTCTAAAAGTAGGTATATAATTATATGTAACATGAAAGGGAAGGACACACATCTCCTTGTAGAGATAGATATTTGCAATCTATCTTCTAAATAATATACATCTATTTTTAGAGACAAATTTACTATTTACATCTGACACAATTGTTATTCTGCCCTTTAATCCCAAATCCCCTAAGTTTTAGATCAGTGGTGTCAAATCGAATTTATCTTTAGAATGCATGATTCCCAGAATGAGGCCGGGATAAAAGAATCTTGGGTGGTCCATGCAAGATCCTTTAGAATACTTGATTGGTTGTTGCAGGTGACCTCAAATAGAAGACAACACCAAGGAAAATGATCCTCTCAAGAGAACGGTGAATGAAGATCTCATTTTGCAAAAGGATCAGATGTTACAATAATTTACCTAGATCCTTCAGCATCTACAAATGGGAAATCATGCCTCCTCCTTTGCGAGTCAGCCCTTCAGTGTCCCGACATTCTTCAAGGTTCAAGTAAATTTTGATATTCCTATTTTTTAGGGTAAAATAAATTTTGATGCGGTAAAAATATGGTTGTACTAATTATCCTCATACATTTCCATCAATAAGTTCACTAATAAAGAGAAAATAACATTTTCTCTTTTGAAATCATCACTTTCTGTCGAAAATTGGTGGGGGTGTACAAGAATGGACTCAATAAGGATGAACTAGGCATTGAAGAGGAACCCACATGGGATGATTTTGTGGATGCCATAAAAGAAGAAAAATACCCTATTGGATCCTATGATGATCTATATATATAGTGGCAACAAATCCGCCAAGGTAAGGACCAATCAATTCAAGATTATATTGATACTTTTCATTCTCTGTCTACAAGATTGGGCATTCAAGACACAGAGTATCACAAGATCCTCAAGCATCACAATGGCCTACAATGGTACATACAAGAGGACATGGACCACTTCTAATTTCATACCCTTTGTGAGGCATATAAGTTTGTGATCAAGATGAACAAAAACATAGAAAGAAAAATGTAAAGAACTAGCCTTAGAGGGGGGAAAATGATTGGGAAGGTCAAACCCAAAGTCAAAGTTAGAAACATAAGGAGTCACAAGGAAACAAACAACACAAAGAGAAGACATGGAAGTGGTGCGACCTCCACAAGAGTAATCTTCATTCCAGGGATGAATGTTGAGCCACCAATTCCTTACTCGCCAATTTGCCATCTTCGGCACCCACTACTCCACATGCAACACACCCCAAGATCAGAGATGAGGAAGATGAAATTATAGATGTTGAGTTGGATGTGATCATTTCCACCTTGTAATTCAATAAGATGGATTAAAAATAAAGTATATTTCACTCCGAGATTTGGGTAAAGGGTAGGCCTCTGCATTTTATTCTTAATAGCGGAAGTCAAAAGAATTTAATTTCTACTGATGTTGCTAAAAGTCCAAATCTACCTATAAATTTGCATCCACGACCATAAAGTATTGGATTGTGTAACCCATAAAGAGATATATGTGTCACATAGCAATGTCTCATACCATATGCAATAAAACCCTTACACGATGAAGTCATGAGTGATGTTGTTCCATTAAATGTTTTTAATGTGCTCTTAGGCCAACTATTCATGCAGGACAAACATGGAATTTATGAGTCATGACCTTGAAGGGTCACCATTAACATTGGGAGTTAGAGCTATCAGATACATGAGTTCATCCCCCCAAATTCTTTTCACTCATCATTGTCAAACAATATAAGAAATTCATTATGAAAACAAATCAATTTTTCATCCTGATGATCAGGACACAAACCTCCAAGAAAGTTATTGTTACTACCATGACCACACATTCAATGCAACAAAATAAATAAATGAACCAAATCATTTATGAGTATGATGATCTATTTTAGTCAACCATAGGAGTGCCACTTCAGTGTGAGGTAAAACATGTTATTGATTTGGTCCTAGGATCTCCTTTACCCAATAGCCTTGTGTATCATAGGTCGGTCCTTGAAAATGATGAGATCAAGAGGTAGCTCCAATAGTTGATTCAAAAGGGACACATTAGGTCAGTCTCTTTACCCTGTGGAATTCCAATTATCTTGGCACCCAAGAAATATGGAACATGGATACTTTGCATTGACTATCGGGCCTTGAAAAAAGATATTGTAAAAAATCACTACCCCTTCCCAAGGATTGATGATTTGCTAGACCAACTCCATGGTGTAAAATTATTCACAAAAATTGATCTCAAATTTGGTTATCACCAGATTCCCATCGATCCCACAGATGTTTGGAAGAGTGCATTTAAGTCTCGGGAAGGTCTATTTGAATGATTGGTCATTTGCTCTGGCCTAACTAATGCTCCTGTAACATTTTGAGGATGATGGATGACATCATGTGACCCTACACCAATTCCTTCATGGTTTTCTACTTAGATTATATACTCATGTATAATCAAATGTGGGAACGACATCTACAACATGATCGAGAAGTACTCTAAACCCTTCGAAAGCACATGTTTTATGCAAATCTAGAAAAATGCACATTTGGGATGAGGAAGGTTTAGTACCTAGGATACATTGTGGATGAAGAAGGAGTCCATGTTGACCCAGAAAAGATCTAGGTTATTCAGAAATGGCCTACTCCATGGACTCTTATAGGACTCCATAACTTTTTAGGTCTTTCCAATTTCTATTGCCAGTTTATCTTGGGATTTTCTTATATTTCTTAGCCATTGAACCAAGTGACTAAAGGAGGAAACAAGGCTACATTCTGATGGGGGGAGGTGTAGAAGAGATAATTTGAAAGTTTGAAAGATATATTATGCTCAACCCCTCTTCTCTCTTTACATGACCTACATCAAACTTTCAAATTAATGACAGATACATATGGGTATGTCATGGGAGTTGTTATCATGCAACATGGCCACCATGTTTCATATCATAGTGAAACATTCAATGACACAAACAGGAAGTACCCAACATATGATAAGGAGATTTATGCTATCGTCGAAGCCTACAAGCAATATAATCACTACATTATGGGAAAGGAGATAGTCATCCACACAAACCACATATCATTGGAGTTCCTTCAAACATAGAGTAAGCTAAGGAATGAAAGACGCCAAAAGTGGCCATATACATGCAATAGTTCCACCTAATAATAAAATATAAAAAAGGAGGTGATAATTTATTAATAAATTGTCTGAGCCGCCCTCCAATTGTAGGCCTCACAACTATCCTTGACCTTTGCAGACATGAGACTTCTAGTTGGCGCACTTTGTATGAGACAAATCCTAACTTTTCTTATACATATCAAGCCCTCTAAGGAGGCAAGAATGCCCCCTATTTCTATTTACATGATAACCTCCTCTACCACATGGGACACATATGTGTTCCAACTGGTGAACAATAAAAGATGATATGGGAGGCACACTTTAGTAAGACATTTGGAAACGTTGGTACGGCTAAAACACTGGCAGTATTTCAAAGCACTTTTAGTGTCCCAACCTATAGAGGGATGTGGTTAAGTACATCAAATTTTGCACCCCTTGTGCAATTTGAAAACCATCTAATAAGAAACAAGGATTGTATAAGCCATTTCCAGAACCAACCAAGCCTTGGGCCTCCATCTCAATGGACTCCCTCTCAAGTTTGTCAACTTCAAAACATAAAAATTATTGTGTTTTTGTTGTGTTTGATTGATTTTCTAAAATGAATATAATGATTACTTGTAAGAAAAATATTTATGCTGAAGAAATTGCTAAACTCTATTTTAGTCATCTTTGGATCACCTTTGGACTTCCCAAGTCTATCATTTCATATAGGGACAACAAGTTCTTGAGCATCTTTTGGTCCACCCTATGGGAAATGATGGACATTAATTTGATGAAGTTCACAACCTTCCACCCATAGACTGACGGATAGATAGAGATGGTGAACTACTTAATTGTAAACATACTTTGTATGGAAAACCAGATTAAATTGCAAAAACAAGGCGGAGCTTGCTGTGATTTTATTAATATAAAATGAAGCATTACAACCAAAAGAGAGAGCTGCAATATTTATAGATATTGGAAAGCTTCTATCTCTTCCACAATACATGGAACAAATCTCCTAAACAAAGCAAATATGCAGAAATAGCATATTGCCCCTAAAAAGCTTCTACAAGAACAATATTCTAACTAAAGAACATCCTCCACAATCTAAGGGATGATAACAACACACTAACAACTAAGCTAACTAAAGTAATTAAATAATTACTTTATTATAATTACACATTAATCCACATATGGTGAATTAAGTGTTATATTATTTCTAACATTCCCCCCCTTAATTCATCATATTCTGAAGTGAACAGGAGAGAAATACTCTGAATGCCTCAAATTTAGGACGTGCAAGAGATTTTGTGAAGATATTTGCACGCTGATGTTCTTGTCGGGCAATGTTGAAGCTGAATGTTGTTGTTCTAAACTTGTTCGCGAATGAAATGTACCTACACCTCAATGTGTTTGGTGCGTTCATGAAAAACTAGATTCCGAACAAGTTTTATTACTCCTTCATTGTCTACATGTAGGATTGTTGGATGATCCTGTGGAATTCCCAATCCTTCAAGTATCCGTCTGAGCCAAATCGCTTCATAGATAGCTCCTCCTGCTGCGCGATATTCTGCTTCTGTGGAAGACCTTGAAACACAATTTTGTTTCTTGCTCCCCCATGAAATAGGTCTAGATCCCAAAAAGAACACAAATCCTGAAGTGGACTTCCTATCATCAACGTTACCTGCATGATCTGAATCTGTATATCCTGTCAAGAAGAAGTTATCATTCTTCTTGTATTCTAGGCCAAAGTCCATGGTTCCTCTTGATGTATCTCAGTACCCTCTTTGCTGCTTTCCAGTGACAAACCCTTGGTTCTTGCATAAATCGAGAAAGATAACTGACTGCATAGCTGATATCTAGCCTAGAATAAGTTAAGTAAATGAGACTCCCAATCAACTGTCGATAAAGAGTAACATTTACTTGTTCTGATGGATCTGTGCGAGACAATTGAAGCCTTGTCTCCATAGGTGTAGCCATTGGTATACTATCCATCATTCTGAATTTCTCGAGCATTGTCTTGGCATATTTTAGTTGAGTAACAAAGATGTGATTTTCCTTTTTCCATACTTCAAGTCCAAGACAATAATGAAGAAGCCTGAGATCTGTCATGTCGAATGATCGATTTAGATCTTCCTTAGTTGTTTCAATCATCTTCACTGAACTTCCAGTGATGACTAGATCATCGACATATACTACTATGATCACTATCTCCCCCCCTTGCTTTTTGAGATAGAGATTAGGATCATATGGACTTCTTTTGAATCCATGTTTGATGAGATGCTCATCAATCTTTATGTACCATGCCCTGGGAGCCTGTTTGAGACCGTACAGTGACTTTATGAGTCTACATACCTTTCCTTCTTTACCTGGTATGACAAAACCTTCTGGTTGAGTCATGTAGACTTCTTCCTGTAAATCCCCATTGAGAAATGCACTTTTTACATCCATTTGATGAACTTTCCAACCAAATTGTGCAGCTAGAGCAAATATCATCCTGATTGTTTTGATCTTAGCTGTTGGTGTGAATGTTTCTTCATAATCAATGCCTTCTTTTTGTGCATAACCCTTAGCTACCAATCTTGCCTTGTATTTATCAATGCTTCCATTTGATTTGTACTTTGTTTTAAATATCCATTTGTAACCTATTGCCTTCTTCCCTGGTGGAAGATCTGTAAGTTGCCATGTATTATTCTTAATCAAAGAGTTGAATTCTGAATTCATAGCATCTGACCAAGGTTTTGACTGTTGGGCATCTTGAACTGTAGTGGGCTCACTTGATTCAATTACTGTACTCATTAAGGCTAAGTTTACCTCATTTTGAGTCATACTACGAGTTCTAGGTCCTGAAGTGGATGTGTTAGGATCACTATCCAACTTAGCATCTCGAATTAGATTAGTATACCACTTAGGCATACGTTTAGTTATTCCTGTAGATGGAGGAGTTGAATTATCCTCATCATCATTATCTTCATCAAGAACATCTTCTATTTTCTTAGTAGGATTGTTTTGTGAGTTTATGGAAGGAGCATCTGCTTCTTTATTTTCAAAAAACTCAACATCTCTACTTGTGAAATTTTTTCTTGTTTTTGGATCCATTAACCTGTATCCCAAGGCTTCATCACTGTATCCCAAGAATATAAGTTGTTCTGATTTCATATCAAGTTTAGTTCTCTTTTTCTTAGGAATGTGCATACTTGCCTTGCATCCAAAAACTCTAAGGTGTTTTATAGATGGTTTGTTCCCTGACCAAGCTTCCTGTGGTGTTATTCCATCAAGTGCGGAAGTGGGAACTCTATTCAACAGATAAACTGTTGTTTTTACTGCTTCTGCCCAATATGTTTTACTCAAGCCTGAGTCATCAATCATACACCTTACCATTTCCATTATAGTTCTATTCCTTCTTTCAACAACACCATTTTGTTGTGGTGTATATGGAGGTGCCATTTGCCGACGAATTCCATGTGTTTCCAAAAAAGCTTTGAACTCATTACTGGTGTATTCACCCCCTCGATCTGAGCGGAGTGTTTTTATTTTCTTACCAGTTGCATTTTCACAAGCTACTTTGAATTTCTTGAAAGTTTCAAAGGCTTGGTCTTTGGTGTGAATGCAGTATACCCACATTTTTTGTGAGTAATCATCAACAAAAAGCATAAAATATTGAAACCCTGAATGACTAGGTCTCATAGGTCCACACAGATCGGTATGCACCAGATCAAGTTTACCATGGGCCCTGAATGTACTGCTTTTCTGAAAAGAAGCTCTATGTTGTTTTCCTGCCAAACAATTTGTGCACTTGTCTGTATTTTTCTTGAAATTTGGCAGTCCTCTTACCATATTATTTTTTCGAAGTGTTTCAAGATAGCCAAAACTTACATGGCCAAATCTTCGATGCCACAATTGTGTCGATGATGTATCCTTAGCTACAAGGGCCTGATTTTTGGTTTGAACAAAATCCAACTGAAACATACGACCTACACCAGAAGCTCGTGCAATAATGTTGGAGTTTTTAGACTTATCTTTGATTAAACACATCTTCTTTCCATCTGTACAATCAAAATCCACTTTTAAGTTGTGCTCCAAAAGCTGACTTACTGAAAGTAGATTCTTTGTCAATCCAGGAACATATAGAACATCTCTTATTGTGCACTTTCTTGATCCAAGAGGTAAGGAGATGTTTCCAATTCCTTGTACTTTGTACGATGAATCATCACCCAATGAAACAGAGTCTTTGTTAGGTGTATTCTTTAACTCTAAGAACCAATCATTTCTCCCGGTCATATGTCTTGTTGCTCCTGAGTCAACATACCAAATTGCCTGTGGTGAATTGATTTCTTGAGTTGATTGTGCAGCAAATAGGAAGTCCTCATCTGGTGAGTTATCTTCTTCTTCAGCAATGTTGCCATGCTGTGGTGTTTTCTTTTTCCAGTTACTTTTCCTTTGTCCTTGTTGTTTGTTTTGATAACCCTGACTAGATTGTTGAAAATTTGGCTTCTTGCCACTAGATGAACCCTTCTAAAATGTGTTATACCAACAATCTTTTAAGTCATGTCCTTTTCTGCCACAAATCTGACACTGCTTTTGCTGAGTGTTCCCTTGAGTATTCTGTTGAGAATGTTGCTTGTGTTGCTTACCAGTTGTATGAATCTGTTTCTTTCCCTTATGGAATGAAGAGAGGGCTTGTTCCTCATCTTCTACAGGTTTTTTCATGGACTCTTCCTGTTGTAACATGTTCACTAACTCTTCAAAACTTGTAGTTGGACCCATAATGTTGAGAGTTGTGACAAATATTTTGTATGAGGCTGGTAAAGCTCTCAATACAATAGGGACAAGAGATTCATCAGTGACCTCTACTTCCAAAGCTTGGAGAGATGATCTCAATATAGCAACACGCTTTAGAAAACCTTCAATAGACTCATTAGAATTCATTTTGAGACAATGGAGTTGTGTTTGTAATTGCAAAATAGCATTTTTGTTCTTAGCTTCATATACAGTTGCTAGTTTATCCCATGCTTCTTTTGCAGTTGTCGCTTGACGAATATGAGGTTGTACATCATCAGTTACACCAAACAGAATTATAAGTTTTGCCTTTTGATTAGCATGATCAAACACACGTTGTTGAGCAATATCATTTTCTGGTCTCGTTATCGAGCCATCAACTACACCAATTATGTCCTCAAATTCAAGTTGAGTTTTAATTTTCATTTTCCATGCAGCATAATTATCTCCTCGTAGGAGTTGTGAATCAGGCAAAAAGAATTTGGGCGCATTGTTAGCCATTTGTGCACGAAAGAAAAGAGAGATAGAGAATCAAACACGAAACAAATCCCCCCTCAAATCAGTACACACCCCCCCAAAATTGATTTTTATTGAGTGTGGGCTCCTTTTTGGCCTTTTACAATGATTTTTTGGCACTATCGGCCATTTTTACAAACATCTTGTAAATAGAAAAAAAAATTGCACCCCCCTTCTTGTTTACGAAAAATTAATATTTTCGTAATTTTTTAAATTTGTGGGCACTTTGGCCTCTTTTCCCTTACAAATTTAGTTTTGGGGTCTTTGGCCTCTTTGACTTGACCAAAGCGTAGAGCTCGAAAAAACATATACTTAAAAAAAAAACAGCACCTCAATCCGAGGTACCGGCGGAAAGTAATGACAAATACAAGTTTTGATTTTATGATCTTTCTGGACCCCTTTCCTAAAATGGAATTTTTTTTCTATGCTTCTAATTTTTTTCTCATTGTCCAAAAATGGAATTTTTTTTTTACAAAAAAAAAATCCGATTTAGGGCTTACTTGGCGTGGATCAGTCTTGTATTGCCCGCCGCCCCTTTGTTTCTTCCACCGCCGTTCTCTCCTTCACTTTTTATTGCCATTTTTTAATGCTTTCAAGCGGCATTAAGACGGTTTTAGCAGGGCTTTGCTTCAGAACTTTGGACAGCATTTGGATTCTAGACAGAGGTTAGCTCAGCATTTCTTGGACGTTGGCTGTGGTCCTCTCCTGGATTTGGCTCTTTGAATTTTGATTCACTACTCCATATGTCTATTCACTGCTGCAAATCTGTGAAATAGACAATTGATACAGTACATAGAAGTGATGCCTCCAGAATTGGGGATCTACTTGAATTAGAAGTAGGATTAGGGGGGTATCTTATGTATAGATAACAACCCCAATTGTATGAAACTCTCTTTTTTTTATCAATGAAATAATCAGATTTCAAAATAATATTTGTTATATTTGCAATTTAATACAACATCAAATATTAAAAGAAATTGACAAATATCTCCTCAATTGAAATAATTTCACCTGGAAAACAATAATGGAGTTGGGAGGTGCATCCAGGTGTTCTGGCCTGTGATTGCCCTTCCAATTTTTTTTTTTTTATATTCTTGCTGCTTCTACTGTTGCCGGGTGTGTGGAGAAGGGGCAGGGGCTGTGAAGAGGCTGGGGGCATCTATGGCTCCTCCTGGCTCAGGCTTCTAGTCCTCCTTCCTCAAATCTTCTAACACTTCCTCAACAATTATCTACAGCCTTAACTCACCTGCTCTGGTACCAAATGAAATCTGTAAACCAGATTAAATTGCAAAAACAAGGCGGAGCTTGCTGTGATTTTATTAATATAAAAATGAAGCATTACAACCAAAAGAGAGAGCTGCAATATTTATAGATATTGGACAGCTTCTATCTCTTCCACAATACATGGAACAAATCTCCTAAACAAAGCAAATATGCAGAAATAACATATTGCCCCTAAAAAGCTTCTACAGGAAATCATCCGAGAACAATATTCTAACTAAAGAACATCCTCCACAATCTAAGGGATGATAACAACACACTAACAACTAAGCTAACTAAAGTAATTAAATAATTACTTTATTATAATTACACATTAATCCACATATGGTGAATTAAGTGTTAGATTATTTCTCACTATAACCAAACAATCAGGCAAAAATTATTTCAAGTTGAATCTTCCACCCTACCTTTTTTTGCATTGTAGACATAAAGTCTATACACTTGGGTACATTATAGGTCATAAAGCATACTAATGTATACATGATTCCTAAGCAAGAAAACTAACGGTTTAAAAATCCTTTTTTTCTTTGTGGTTTCTTTATCTCTTACACTTTATTGGCTTTATGCATTTGAAAATTTTGTCGGCACTTTGAATGATTTACCTTTTGATGGCCTCAGACACTAGTGCCTAGGTGCACCTATCCCTAATGGGCGCTCATGTCCCTATCTTTCTTCTTGTTACTCTTTTGGGTTTCTTTCGCTTCTTGGTCACCTTTTTATACTTTGGGTCATCCTTTTAGTTGTCAATTATGAAATTCAAATAAGGGAATCATATATATACTTAGCCACTTCTTTCAAATAAAGGGGCCAAGCACTATAAGAGTTATCTATCACCACCTAAGCTTGCACAAAGGCACAAGAGCACTACAAAGTACATATCTAGCACATTCATACAATGAAATGTCCATCTTTCTAAAATAACATTACTGAAGACCCTTGGCCTACTTTGTCTACCTGACGACTAAGGGGGAAACATAAGGGTGATTTAAGTCATTTTTAAATGATTATAAAGTGCCACTAAAAAAAGAAAAATATATCAAATTTCACTTATAATAATTTTATGACTTAATATTATGACAAATCTAGGGTAAAAAAAGGTTCAAATGTATTTTGTATTCATCCTAGGAGAAAATGTGACTTGACTTAAAAAGGCAATGGGAATTAGAAAGGATAAAGAAGCCAATATATTTTTGTATTATCCCTAAGGAAATTGTGACTCGGCCTATGAAGGGAAATGGAGGGAAAATACATTAAAAAATTATTGCATGTTGATTAGAGGTTTATGAGGTTGCCTTTGGGTCTCTTCTTTCCTTTTAGGGAAATTTTGACTTGCTTGGGAATTCATTCTATCACTCCATATTTTCTAAATTTGGCTGAGATCTAAGGAGCTACTACTACAACTATATGAGGATGAAACCCTTCAAAAAAAGGAGAAGAAAGAATGGAAAAGACTCGGGTTAAGAATCTGATTATTGAATCAAGTTATATATCAACTGGAGCGACCCAATTGGAGCTGATTTTACAGTGTTTAAGGAGGTATAAAAATAATCTTTTACATCTGTTGTTGGGAGTTCATTTCCAGATAATTATTCCAATACTTTTTTATCATTTTTGTGGGGTTTTGAACCCTCTTTATATAGTTGTAGTCGCAGGTCAGATTTGGACACTTTTTATTAATAAAAATTAGATTCTGGAGCTCCTATATTAGTACCAATCTATTTCATTATTCTCCATAAATCAATTTTTATATTAAACATCATAAAAAGAATTATTTGTTATTTTATATTGTATTTGCCTTCGTTGGTTCAAATCACGTTTTCTAGAGGAAAATAGTTGTGCAGTATTTTCTTCTATATTGGTGTTCTATTTTCATATGGGTTTGCATTAGAATCCTTTGTGCATTCAATATTGTCCTTCAGGGGACATTACAGTGGTATTAGAGTGAGGTTTTCCTTTTAGCCTATAGGGGAAAGATTCATATTTCATATTTGTATGGACAGAAGTGAAGATCATTTCAGACACCGTTATCAAAGAATAACTCCATGAAGAGGAGGGATGGATGATGAAGAAATACCAACTCCAAATGATGAGTTGAGCTACATGAATGAGATATTTACTAGGGGTGACAGAGAGCTGCAAAACCTCATGGAATCACACAAGGATCTTAGAGACTCCTTTATAGGATCCATTACAGATTTGGGAATAGCTCTATAAGTGATAAATATCAACAGGAAAAACCCTCAAGGGATTCATGACAATCAAGGTGAGTGCAAATCTTTTGCTTTACATGCAAATAGGGTTTCAAACAAGAACTCCTCTAAGTTCTTTCATGAAAGTTTCCTTCAGAGAGAGGAACCAAAAAAGGAGAGAGACAGAGAGAGAAACCATCCACTTATGTGTTTGCATATGAAATCAACATGTATGGGGATGAGTGTGCATATTTGAACCCCAACGAAATGGAGCTTCATTTATTTAGAGACTTTTTCTAACTAAGAAGGACTGAATGACCAAAGAATAGAGTGAACCAACAACCAGAACTGAGGAAAGATATCCAACACAGATTGGGTAAAATCACTCTTCCTACTTATGATGGGACAAATAAGTGTTCTACAAGGGCTTGGCTACAAAAATTATACACCTAACTCTCTTTAAATCCAATATATGAAGAGGAAGCTCTCAATTTTTTCACCCTTCACTTGGAAGATATAGTTCATGAATGGTGGTATCATGGCCTTGTGACATAAATACATGGCTTCATTAAAAAACTTGAAGAGTTTAGTCAAAGGTTAACTGAAAGATTTGATAGGAAAGATCCAGAAGTTCATTTCAGAGAGTTAGCATAGCTGAAACAAGAGACTTTAGTGGAGAGGTATGTTTCTAATTTTCAGAAGTTAGTGATCATGGTTTCCAATGTGGTGTCACCCATATTTCATCCTGAAATCTACGACTACCCTATCCGAATTTTTTTCATACTTTTAAAATAATGGGTCGTTTTGTGTTTTTATTGCCTGAAAGTTCTTGTATTGTGTCAAGATATTCCCAAAGAGCCATATTAGCCTTTTTCGCCAAATACCCAGATGCCCAAAATTGTTATATTTTGTCGTCGGGATTTGTATGCGGGAAATTTATATTTAATTATTTTGAGCCCCGTATGAGGCTATTTCCGCTCCGTTTTAACTCTGTTATGATCGAATATGTTATTACTCTTATGTACCAGAAGGGTTTTAACTAGGAATAAGTTTTGGGCTTTATTTGTGACTTTTGGCAATTTTTCATGTTTTTGTGTTGTCCCGTTTCGTTTTCTATGAAATTTCTCTGGAACAATTCCTTTGCCGGGTGAGTCTGATTTTTGGCCTAGAGCAACTAGAAAACATATACACATGTTATGCCTGGAGGGAGTAGCCATCGGAGGTTTAGATCACTGGGAAAAAGCAAAGCCGTGCACGGAAAAGCCCCTGCAGGGTTGGGCGCATTTTTGGAAAACAAAGGATTTAAGTTGCAATGGGGAAAATACAAGCAGCAGGCAAGGTGGGAATTTTATACCTGCCTAGCAGGGTACTTTTTCCCATGTTATAAAATTCACTTAACCTGTACTGGGAAAGTTAGAGGCCGCAGGAAGGCAGGGATTTATTACATGCCTTGCAGGGTGAAAATTCCCATGATAAAATAAAAGGAAAGTGACTTAAGTGAAATCATGAGATTTTAGTGCCTGCCTTGCAGGGTAAATAATCCCATTGTCAAATTCAAATCACTTAAGTGGATCATGGGATTTTAGTGCCTGCCTTGCAGGGTAAAGAATCCCATTGAGAAAAATTCTTAAAAATAGAATTATATGTGCAAAAAAGTGCGCCCCCTTTGGTGACATGATGACAGCCTTGAAATGATTATTTTAACTAATCTATTCTTCTAAAAAGTGTGCCCAAGCTTGGAGGAAGTCAACAAATCAAAGAGGGAATAAAAGAAATGGATTAAATGTATTAAATTTAATTTATTTAGTGGTTGCCCCCTCTCTTTCAAAAAGTGCGCCCCATTTGAGAGTTATTTAATGATTTTTAAGGCATTAAATCATTAAATTAATTTCTATTTTCAGTGGCTATGGTCAAGGCACACTGTGAAGCTTAAGTGAAGTGATATGTGAAGGATTAAATTGGATTAATTTAATTGATTAGATCGTTGTCCTTAAACATGCTATTTTTAAAAGAGAAGAGCATGATTTTTAATTAATTAATTGCCTTTAATTGTTAGGGCAATTATTAATTATAGAATTGCGAAGGTTATATAAGCATGGGCATCCATATGGGTGAATTATTTAATTCACAGGTAAAGTATTGCAGCCAAGAGGAAAAGTGCGCCCCCATTTGAAGAAGGATTTTGCTCAGGCAAGGTGGCAACAAGGCTAAAAGCTTTTAGATTTGGTGCATGCTTTGAAGGAGGTGGATCTTTGTCTGCATAATTGTTTGCATATGTGTTACAGGTGCTCAAATGTTGTTGAAATGATTCATGCTCTCTTTATGTGTAAATTAAACACAAATTTTTGGGGCAGTGGGCTTGAAAAGTGTAGATTTTTACAGTTAAAATTCACTATTCATGCTCCTGTGGCCATTTTTGTCTGAATAAATTGCAGGAATTCTCTACAGGTGCTTTACAAAGGAAAAGGAGCTTTTATCAATGTCCAATACATTGCATATATCCTTTGAATCTAAAGAATTGTCCAGATCTACAGCAGTATTGAAGAAATCCAGCCAAGTAAGAAGAAAAAGAATTATTCAGACAAAGATTGACAAAGCCATGGCAAAGAGAGATGAAAAAGAAAGCACGATAGAGTGATGCATTACTTCCAAACTTGCAGACATAGGAGACACAGATCTAGGCCCGGAACCTCTTTCCGATTTGATTGATAGATCCAGAGCGGGAAATACTTGTTGGTCCGAAAATCTGTCGCTTGGGTAGAACTATGGATAGACGAGCCAACAGTGTGCAGGGCATAGCCCTTCTTTGAGTCAGCAAAGTGAAACTAGTTTATTGTTATTCCACCAGCAGGAATCTGTGCAAGTCTTACAATATTCCACCTTCGGGGGTTTGGGATCTTATCCCAGTTGGGGTATTTCCGACTATGAAAAGAAAGGAAAGAATGGAAAGACGAAGATAGGACAGATCCGAAGGGAGAAAAGAAATGAATTTTGAAGCAGAAAGGTCAGAAGGTCTATGTCTTGGGGTTGGTAATAAATGGAGCCAAACCTACTTGCATAAACGAACAAAGCAATACTGATGAACAAATGACAAAAAGTAGAGGTAGATTCAACAGAATAAACATACAGATCTAACATAAGAAAGTTCTGATGCATAACACAGGTATTCAACACAAAGTCTCAATATTGTATTAATCTTTTCTTCTGTTACAAAAAGTACCAAGCCTTTTATCCTTACTTTTATTTTTCATCTAAAAAGTGTCCATACCTGAATACAACAAGTATTCAAGTATATATATAGAAGAAGGAGAAGAGAGAGAGCAAAAAGAAACCAACAACTAATTACGAAGTATCTCAAAATATCTAAAAGTCAACTGTTGACTTTGGGCAACTTGATGGATGACAACATCCCATGGTGCAACATGGATTATGTCATCGTTTATGCATAACATACTCTTAGATATTTACAAAAATAAAACCAAGAGGAAGAAGGCTATTCATCGTCGTCTCGCGGTTGAAAGGGAGTATCTTGCTTCTGATGTTGTTCAGGAGAGGTAATGTGGAATTGGGTCCGATATTCCATGAATTTACTGACCATCGGCTGAAGTTGATCCTGGGCAGGACCCTTGGTAATGATCGCCGATGACCTCACAAGTCTCCCGCTCATCTCTGAGTTTTTCAGGGAGCTTGAAATATTCATTACTTGCCTCCATCAGATACCCCACAAAATCACGGCAGGCCAGAAGGTTATTGATGGATTCCGTGTCAAAAGTGACTTTTGGCCCTAGCCCTTGCGAGATGATCTCCTTGAAGATCCAAATAGTTTCATCTACCTTCCTCAAGGCGAAAGAAGGAAGTGAGCAAGTCCCAAGAGACATTATTAGGACAATTTGATCCATTTGATGTATCGCATCCAGGGCTTCCTCCTTGACCTTTGCCTATCTTCTCTAGGATGAATTCCATCTGATCGACCCGGTAGTCCAAAGCAGCAAGGATTTTGTTGGGTACCTTGGGGTGATCAAAAATGCTGAATTTTACCAAATCATCAACTGAGTAGTCGAGCATCTTCTGGAATGTCTCATGTTGTATACCTAGCATGGTCCAACTCTTCGGAGATAGGTCCCGCGATCGCCTGGAGTTCCTTGTTTACTCTGAACCAATGTTCTGATATAACTCAGTGAACTTGACAATTACTTCCTCGCTGTCTTTGTGAGGATCTGGTCTCCTCCAGGTGGATACTACCATGCCTTGTTCACCAATCTTGGCATATTCGTTTATCTTATCCTGACTAAGGACCTCAGGAGTTTCAGTGGAAATTTTAGGAGGTGACACTACCCATTTTTCTACAGGGCGTGGAGAAGATGTCTTGTTCTGCTCTTTTAGTACCCTCTTCTCTTCCTTTTCTTCCTGAAGCTTCTTGCAAAGGGCATCCACCACAGATAGGGCCTCTCCTTGAAGGATTCTCAGATGACGTTCCCATTATGACCTGTGTCACTGTATAATTTGTAGGGGACAGATCCTTTTTTATCCTTTGGAGAGATCGGGATACGCGATAGTCCATTACTCTTTCATCCCAATGCACTATGAGAGAAGCGGGTTATTGGTTTTTGTTTCTTAGCCCCTTTTGCTGGGATGATGGAAAAGTCCACTGGTGCAATGGGGACTTTCCTCTTATGCTGACTCAGGTGCTGGGAGATCCATGCCAGACTTAAGGGATTGGGGCAGAGGTGGAAGAGGGGAGCAGCTGCAGTGGATGAGGGAAAATGGGTTGAGACACTTGGTGGCGGGCATCGAGAGAGAGGCCAAGAAAGTACTCACGTGGGAGGAAGAGACATCTGTAGGTGAGGCAGTCCTGTGGGAATGGAAGGGAGCTGAGAGATGAGAGAAGAAATGGTGGGGGACAGCTCCGCGAGAGAAGAGAAAATGGAGGAAGAGGAAGGGGGAGCAATAGAAGATGGGGGAGAGGATACGACCAAAGGAATGGTCGCTTGAGTCACATGAGGAGGGGGAGAAGGGAATGGTGGGAACCTCCATGGTTGTAGCAAGTGGCAACATCCTGAGTGGATGTGCCCATTGGAACACTCTCTGCCACTTCTTTCTCCGGGGATGCCAGAGTTACAACCTGTTCCTGTGCGGTGGAGGGAGGACTCTCAGGAGCTTCTTCTTGAGCGGAGCTTGATTCTCCCTCTTTATCCTTGCCTTTGCCCTTTGGCAGATGTTTCGGCCTGACAGGTGCATTGCCCAAAGGGGACGTGGTGAAATCTACTCTTAGGTAGATAAGGCCATTCATTCTGCACCAATGTTCTGTTCGCCGCAATGTTTCCTTAACCCTTACCTCAATGGTCTGAGGTGCCTTTGTTCTATCTATTTCGGCAAACGGCCAGTTGTCCCCATCTGTGTCTAGATACACCTGATCAACTTCTTGATCAGTTGTTTGATAACCTTTTGGAACAATGGCCACGCCATATTGAATAATCTCTGCCAGGGCCAGGTGAGAGTGATCCTTTCTTCTGAGTTTGACCTCATGATACAGGGTCGATGTAGATGTCCTCGATCTGTGGAATGTGGATCGGATCGAGTTTTTCCTTAGGGAGGCAATTTCTTGGATCGTAAGGTGGGCCTTGCCGGGAAATTGTGCTTTAGAGTTAAGCAATTCCAGTTCTACAAATATTTCCCGGGCTTTGGTGTGAGAAGTGCAAGTGTATCTGCCCACTGTAAGAGGGAAAGGAGTTCCACCCTTCTTTCTTTTCAGGCACTTCTCATGATATGTTATAAGCTGCCTGGACAACTCCAACAAGATCAACTTAGGGCCTACATACCTCGGTAATTTAGTGGGCTCCCCCAAGAAGTTAGCTGCCCTGAGATAAGTGAAAGTGGGGAATTGTGTAAACAATGCCCCCCACTTCTCAGTTGTTGTGACTATGCTCTTGGTCGTCTGACCACGAGTCATTTTTGGCCTCAAATGGCAGATAATGCCATAGAAGAAAGCATCATTGATCTTGGTGAACTGTGGGATGCTGTTCTCCAGTCTCAACTCTAGGTAGTATTCGTATATTTTCACCTAAGGCCAAACCCCACATTGGCACAGTGTTGGATAATCCCTCTCGGAGGCTACAACATAGACCATGTAGGAGTTCATGTAGAACCTCCCCGTTGTGGTGAGTTGTTGGAGATGCTCAGAGATGGTGCTACTTATGATCTCTGCCCACTCAAAGCGCTGATCAGGTACGTTCTTATTCATGGTTTCCAGGTACCTGAGCATCCATTTGTGAAAGTAATGGGCATCAGAAATCCTGAAAACTCTACTTAGGAATGTGATGGTATCACTCAGTTCCTCAGAGAAGTCGCTACGGTGAATAACCTGTGGCCACCTGCTTATCACCTTCTTATTCTTCAAATACACTTCATTCATCAGCTGCATGCATTTGTCTTTGTTATCCTCCCATGCCTTGATGCAGTCTTCTTGGCCTTACAGCCATAAAATGTCGGTGGTGGGGAATTCCTAGCATGATCTCGAAGTGCCGGGCAGTGAGGTTGATTATAACCTCGCCCTTTTCATTTTCGACACACCTTGTGTCTTTGTTGTAACAGCGGGCCACCACCATCATAAACTCATTATTCAACTGCACTGACGGGGATTCCCCCAGCAAAATGCAGACCACTGCCTACTAGTTTGTCCATCCAAGGACTGCCTGTGACCCTCCTGGTTCTGGCCCAAAAATCATCCATGTCGATGTGTCTGAGTTTAGAATCTCTAATGTCTAGGTCACATTCTACCTGGGACTTGGGCATTCTGACCCTTTGATATTTGTATTTCATCTCTTCCTCTATGAGCTTAGCCTTACCCTTTGACTTGGTTGGCCTTTTGCTTGATGTAGACATATGTGGATCTGAGTTTAGTTGCTGATCTGCAAGAAGGAGTGAAGTCCAATGCAGAAGAGCCATGTTAGCCATCAGATCTTCCATTAAAGCTTTACAGAATGAGGAGTTAAGCAATTTAAAAACCTCTGGGCGCACGGCGCAGGAAATTTTATAGGCTGCAGGGTCAAAACTATGGTGCACTGGAAGCGGAGTGTTACAAGGAATAAATCAGATGCCAAAGGGTGCAGGGCACAAGGATTTTACATATAACATCATTGTTGTTGTAGACAGGGGTGCGTCTGCGCCATTTATATGAGGGTTTTTTATACCGAGCTGCAAATAAGTTTGGTGTTGCATGAGAGCAGGATGCGCCAATGGCGTAGGTAATGTAACATGTAACATGGAATTTTGGTGCACCGAGGGGTGCAAGATCAATGCGTGTAGCACTAACTTTATGCGCACAAAGGGGGCCTTTGGCGCGGTGTAGGAAAATATTGCATGGCACTTTTGTTGTTGTAAGCAGGGTTGCGCCATTGCCTGAGAAAGGTTTACTTGGTTTTATATGGCACAAGAAAGGCGCGTGCTATAATCAGGGTCAGTGCGACCTTTGATGCGTGACTGTGTTCTTTGTAACAGGAATGGCGTATGCGCCAAAGGAAAAACTGAGCGGGTGGGAAATGATAACTTTTTAGGTTTTCTCTTCTTCTTGAGGTTTGTGATTTTTTTAGGTTTTCTCGACATGACTCAACAGTGAGGGGAACACAACAAAGAGGTCTGGGTTCATTATTTGAGGCAGAGCCCTCTTGGCCAGTAGATCTGGAAAGAGGGTGGAAATGGACTTGGGAGGAAAGATTTATAAAAAATGAGCAGGAGGGGCTTATTGGTTTCTCAGATTCATTTCATCATACCTCACAAACAACCAACAAAAACAAAAACACAAGAGGGGCAAGGACCACTTACCCAGGAACATATAGAATGAGAGAAGTGAAGTGGGGTCCACGGAATGTGACACGAGAGGATGACGGGTGCGCTGATAGGTGCAGAGGAATAAATATTTTCACGTGTTTTTGATTATGAAAGTGACAGGGTGGATGCGCGTATATATAGCCAAAAGTGTAATAAATGCGCTAACCACTTTTTAAAGGGGCACACCAAAACACGTGTCGACATGGAAAAATTTGCGCCCTTTGGCGCGATATATGTTTTTGTCAACATGGAATTATCTGTGCCTTTGGCACAAATTTAGGTACTGTCAACACTGGATTTTAAGCGCCTTGGCACACTAATTAATGGCGCAACATTTTTTTTGCTGACAGGAAGGTGCATGCGCCTTGGTGTAGGAAAGAAAGGTGCATCACAGGAAGGTGCAACAATTGATGTGTCAACACTTCAAAGGGTGCACCAAAGGAAATGAAGGGGGCAGTAAATTTACCCTGTGTTGCATAGATAAAAGGTGCGCCCCCAGCCAAAAAAGGTCCCAAAATGGACCAAGTTCGGAAAACTAGATTTCTCGGAAAGGGATTTTACAACATTTCGAATGCTGATGGACCCCGACGAGGAACTAGAATTTTTTTTGGTATGGTTACCTGTAAAATTTCCCTCGTCAATTTTACAGGATAACAAGACTTGACTCATGCGTGCGGTTAAAAGCAGTGGAATTATCCGAGCTGCAGCCTTTCAATGTACAGCCCAGTTGCCAAAATTTGTTATGGAGTGCGCTAGATCTTACCATCCTTCATCCAGATCAGTGCGTGATGCTTTGGGAAAAGACAATAATTTGTTTGGAATGCAGAGTTCATCAATTATTGCTTGAAGATTCCAGTGTGAAAGGTGGTGACTTCCATTAGTCTTCAGGATGCCGGCAGTAGGTGGGAGAAGTCATAGAGCTGATTGCGTAAGCATAAATGAATAGCTGATACATGAAGAAGCCTAGAATCTCCTTCAAAGTTCCTGAGAACTCTTCCATGGTCCAATTTGGTGCAAGGAGGTAGATGATGTCATCAAATTGCTATGCAGGATGAATGATGAGGCAAATGCTTACACTTTCTGTACATGGATGTATGCTTTCATCAGGACCATTGAAATCAACAAGGTTGATTCTATAATCAATTGGTCAAAAATTATTAGCAACAACATTAGTGAGCAACTCCGGAACGTGAAGCGTACTTTCAGCTTCAAGATGACTTCATACTTGGTGTATGTTGCAGCTTCAGAAGGCATCATTTTCCAAGATGGATAGATGTGTTGTTCTTTCTAAGGACCCCATTTTCGAGTGCTACCCACAGCTTACTGTACCTATGTGCGAGAAATATTTCAAAGTGATCAATGATGAATTCTTCTATAATTTCATTTGTAGGCTAGAAAAAGACTTGAAGGCCAACAGGGTAAGTAAGGAAGCATGGGAAGCTGTGTCCAAGATTGGCAGTCTATTCATTCAATTTGCAGATTTCACATACCTCAGGGTTATAGGCTTTTCTGGAGAACCAATAAAGATGCCCAAACATTTGAATGATAGATTGATTGCCATGGAGCTGAGCAGGAAACTTGTGGAGTTACATGACCTTAAGTTAAAGCGGCACAAGTCTACGGGCTTCTTCCCAATCACTGTGGGATATTACAATTGCATTAGCATTCATAGAGCTCGGGGGATGGAGATGCAGATGTTATCCGAGTATGAGCAAGAGTTATTCCCTGCACAGCTAAAATTTGATCCATTTGGAGTAGCCAGGAAGACAATATCCCAGGAGTATGCACATGTGCGCCTTCATTAGAAGATTTTTGGATGAAGTGCAAAAGTGAGAACGAGGTTAGAAAGAGAGATTTCAGTAGGCTATCAAGCTAAAGCAAGTGTTTTGACTTTGGACTAGCACAGATACCTGTGGATCTTAAAGATAATGGGAATGTGGTACTTGACACTTACCATCAAATGGGAGGAGATAAAGCCATACCACAAATATAACATAAGAGGATGCAACACGATTGAAGAAAGGTCGGGAGCTGTGTTGGTGAATACTTCAAACTGGTTGCTGATGAAGGGATATTGCCTTGATGAAGCATTGATGAATCAAGTCACGAGCAACTTCAATGCATGAGATTCCCTCAAGTGAAATCACAGAGGAGAGAGCAGCAAGAAATTCAAGAAGTTGAAAGTGCATAGAAGATCTCAATCCAAGGAGAGGATCACTTCTACGATCATGACTTTAACTCCAGTTTCTCCAGGACCCAGTACTTCACCAACTATTGCACCAGAATAAGATGTTTCCATGCCTCTACTGAATCCAGTGACATTCATCTTCTCCTCTCAGCCACTTTCGTTTAGCACCTGTTCCTAGAGGATACGTTGAAGTTACAGATGGCGGAATTCGAAAGGGGATTTGTCCTTGGATGATTTAGAAGATGGCAACCATAACACTGTGGCACTTTCTGACGGAGAGGATGCAGAGCGGAAGATGGTAGTACACTCAGCGACTTCAGTGACTTCTCATTCTCTGAGAAGTAACTTCTCCGAATGGTTGGCTTCGCAGTTGGTTCCAGAAGCAAGAATGGAGATGAAATTAGAGGAGCACAACTTGCAGCTACTTCCAGAATCCGGGCGGAAGAGACAGAAGGCCTAAAGTTTCCAAAGAAACTTCTAGGTTGATCATCGAGGATTCAGGAGAGAAGTTTGCTGAGATATCAATTCCGACAGAAGGAAAGATAGAGGAGGAGCTCACGACAGAGGATGTGAGAGTAACCAAAGTACCCCTCGGTCAAGCCACCACTGAAGGATTGAAGCAAGACACGCAGACATTGATGGATGCTTTATTCCTTAGGCTTGACAGTGAAAAGGTAGAGAAAGAAGAGTTGCAGAAGCAAGTATCTCAATTATGTGAGATCATAGCCAAGGTTTCTAAACCTTCCATTTAGCCCATTTAAGAGCAGGTGAGTGATCATCTTATGCAAGAAATGGAGGATGCAAGTAATCAAGTAAAAGCTATTGATAAATGGAAGGATTTGATTATTCGTCAAGCTTCTGTACAACTTGGAGAAGTGCCAGCCCGCCTAAAGGTTATGGATGATGCAATAAATCAGCTGAAGTAACTGATGGTGAACATAAAAGCCATGAATATAGTTGTAGAGAGTAACCTGAGTATTTTGGCCGAGATTAACAAGTTGTTGAGAGATGTATTGATTGCAGAACAGATTGTATCGGATGGATCAGTTGAGAAGGGGAAGCAACTAGAATTTGCAGTATCTTTCCGTTTGGAAATCTGCAGAGTTTTGCTGAAGAGGATGCAGGCACTTGAGAGTAGGACATCAAACTTACCAAACAGTGTCATTTCTTTCACTGAGGAGAGAGTGGACGGAAATGTTACTTCATACGTGCGGATTGTCTCAACTAAGGTGCCTAATTCCCTGGAAGGATCTTTTCTGATGATACAAAAGAGAATTGATAAAGCTACCAAGCCTTTCACGATGAATTCTATCAGTAGACTGGTGGCGCTGCAGGCAGACATTGCAAGGTTTGGGCCAAGTTTGGAAGATGTGGAAGCGTGCATCAAAGTGTTGAATGAAGGGTTGCTGCAGTTCAGGACAGAGAAAGAAGCAGTGGCTAAAATAGATGGAAGGATGCTGAATTACATGTTCGACAAGTATATCCGATATCAGAACAAGAAAAAGACAAACATTACAGCTGACATGACTTCTTCTATTTTCTATGTTCCCGGATGAAATTGTAAAACTTCTAAGTTATTGGTTTTACAACCATTGCTTAAAGTCATGTGGAACCATTCTATTTGTTAAGTGATACATGTGTCACTTAAGGAGAAGATAGCTGAGGATGATTGCCAAATGTCATCTTTAGTTGTTGTTTATGTGTCAGTTCAGTTTGAGTTTTCCATTTGTACTTTCCCTCCTACATTCTATAAGTAGGAGAAGAACCTCCGAGTTAATGATCAATCATAATTTGTAAGCAGCAATATTGTGTTCTAGACTTTGTGCTGAACCCCTGAGAGCAACTTGGAGCAAAGGAATACAAAGGAGCAGGTTTTTGAAGAACTTTGTGTCACGGTGTACTATGTTTCTTACTTTTAATCTTAGATCTCTTAATAGACTTTGTGTTATTTTAGATCTGGATCTAGAGCTGCCTTTATTTTATAGTTTTGTGTGTTCATATCTATTAAGTTTCTTCTATGTGCATGCAATTAGCTCTGTTATTGTAGTGCCCACATTTTACACACCCAAATACAACAACAGTAAAATACCAGGGTAATTTTTTTTGACTTACATTGCTCACAACACACAACATAGTAAGGACTCCAAGTAGGAAACTTCACAACGTATACGACACTTACAAAAGTCATCAACACCAAATACTTGTTGACGCTACACTTTTCCCAACGGAAGGTTGCTAGTAGAGAACCAACCACAAGAACCTTACTTCAAGAATGGCGAACCCACAACACATCATTACTTTAAATGTATTTTAGTTATGATTAGCATCCCAAGAACATTGTTATGTAAGCATAATTATCTCCCTTTTTCTACCTACATGTTCTGAAAGTTCTTTTCACTTTTCACTTATTGTTTAACCATTTAATTTTGCTATTTAACCTTATGACAATCTTCAGAACTTACATAAGTATTTTTCCATATTTCAAAATGCCTACAAGATTTTAATTCTCTCATTCTTATGTTAAGATTTCACTTCTCAAACGTTTATTTAATGTATAAAATTTACTCTTGTTACACAAGAAAAATTAACGTGATGTCAAGATGAAGTCTTGGGATTAAGGAAGACATAGATTCGAGATAGCCTTTTTCCAAAAACATCCTTCGATCACAGAATAGTTATTTCCTTATTATTATTATTATAGTACAATAACTTGCTGAATTCCAAATTTGATTTATATATATATACATCCTTTGTTTTCTCGAAGTTTGATCACACCATTTGACAATTCATATCCTTTGTAACACATGAAGTTGCTTAAATTAAGTCATAAGGACTCCTAGTGACATTATTTCCAACCTCAAATTTTGGTTTTACTCTCATATGATTTACTTTCGCGTCGCACTAGGATCTCATTATTACTATCGTTTAAACACAAGAGTTACAAAAGTACTTATCTGACTTATTAAAGAAGCACATGGTTGAGCTTAATTCCAGTTTCACCTAGGGCTTCAATTTCTATTATAGGTGTGATTAAGGTTAAAATGTATTTACCCTATAATCCTTTCGTGAAAGGTCAAGGCACTAAATTTTCACATACCCAAAACAAGACATGTATCTACGAGGGACAAAAGGGTTCACTAACGAGAATGCAAGACATAAAAAACTATATCATGATCTTCGTTTAGGTCGCTTGGATCCAACAGGGATTTCATTCACTGATGAAGATAATTTCTAGATCTAATTTCGTACGGCTCGGAAAATCAAATAGGATACAAGGGAGTAATATCTCTACCCACTCCACAGATGGGAAGGTTACACCGCTTAGTCATTCCTTCTAACAAGGACTCATAAGGTGACTTCCAAGGTGGTATTCACCACTCAACCTGGTGTCGGGCTTGAAGAGAGGACATTCTTCTCGTGATTACCAAAACTAGAAGGAAACCGCATACTCAGGATAGGTTGGACCATGACATTCCTAAATATGGGTTCACGACAATGTCGCTAGACATAAAGACTATGACAGTAAACTCCGGCTAGGGGTTGTATTTACCTAACCTAGAAGGTCGCATCGAGCACAAGTTTAAGGTCATTCTGCGATTTAACTTCTTATATGGTAAGAAAAAGAATCACACGTGCAGGTAAGTTATGCACGAATAATTTATTAATGTTGAGTGTTCCCATCAAAGCTCTTTATTAAATTTGCAAGGTAAGAAGATAACCCAGTAATTAATTTAATCATTTATTAAATACTGAGAAGGTACTACAATATATTAACTTCAATTTCAAATTTACTTTATGTAAATAAACCCCCCCCCCCTTTTTTTCCATACACAACTAAGAATCAAACTGACTGGTGATCAGATGCACATTTCTTAAGTATCCCTAAAACTAGCATATCATGCATGTTAACACATCTCAATTATAAATTTTCGGTAATAAGAGACTACATTACACAATTATTCAGTTTACAATGACATATAAGAATTACAATAATGATATAAATTACATATCACCTTTTTCGTTGTCATCCATCCATCTTGCAAAACCCACATGAGCATGATATCAACGATAATTTGCTAGTATGGCATCCACCCTAATCAATCATAATTGTCTTTTTTCAGTTTCCCATTTACATCAGACAATAATTACAATTTTCCAATCGAAATAAAATGTCTAGAAACATGTATTCATTGCATTTCATTTTTTTCTGCATTTTATAAACCCAGGAGAGAGAAAGAGAAAGGAAGAGAGAGAAAACATCATTTTGTCAAAAGTTCCAATTCACACAACAAGTTTCATTATAGTGTTTTAAACAGTTATCTACATGTGTTAAAAGTTTCCAGGGTGATTTGGAAACCCTACGAGGGTCCGCAGCTTTCTACTTTTACATTTTCTCACTAGCCACAAAACGGGCTCGAAGGCTAAGACACTGCTTCTAAAGGTTATCTTCCGATGAGCACACACATCACGATTAACTTTCTACGTGTCCCCAGATATACCAAGAGCTCATTGTAACTGACGGAATTGAAAAGAAGCGCACGGTTTGCGTTTGGCGGTTAGTTTTCCAGGGCCACTGGTTGTAGTTCACCCAGTTGTAAAAAGACAAAAGTTAGCTCAAGTGGCCTAGAAATCTGTGTCCAAAATGACGTTCAGTGGAAGAGCACGAAACGAGACATCTCCTACTAGTTCCCCTATGTAAAGAGAATTCGTCAGAGTCGACGGGACGGAGAACTAGGGAACCATGTTCAAATGGCGACATGTTTTCTGGAGCGACAAGACGAAATTGGACCAGTTTGACCTCGTCAAACTGCGACCTGAGGCCTACAAAACAGCTTTGCCAAACTATCCCGAAAGGTGCTCTTTCCTAAACTGAAAGTTCCATGCAGTTGTCTAGTATAAACACTAGAGGTTTGCGAAGACGGAACATGATTTCTCTTTCTCGGTTTCAAATGGTAGTCCAAAACAAAAGCCAACTTTCAAGTTTTAACAACTCTCTACTGTTGTAAATCAGTGTAACGGGGCTCCTACAAGAGCATCGAAAGGATGTCATATGATCATTTCGGGTCAAACCACAAATCAAGGCGACTCCTCGTATACCAAGGTACATGAATGAAACTTCACATCTTGTTTCCAGAGTTGCGAATGGTACTTAGTGAGTCTCCAAAAGTTGTAAAATTTAAGTATTTTTAGCAGGAAGGAGGTCAACTGAATCGATGGAGAGTCAAATTTGTCTGGTCGTTAAGACGATATTGAAGCGATCAAAAGAGTAAGAGTTTTCTAGATCATCTCGAAGCGAGGGTGATAGTTCATGTTTTAAAGTAGAGGAGTTATAATGGCTTCGAGAGTTGCGTCACGACACTTTATTGTTTTGAAATGAGTTGAAGAGACATTTAACTGCATTTAAAAATCCTAATAATTTCAAATTCTATTCAATTGCAAAAGAGAACTAAAACATGAGAGTTATGAAAGGCAAGGGAAGAAGAACCATGCCTGGAGAACGAAGTCAGTCGAAGCCGCAGGCTTTAGTTCAGCATCTTGCTCAAGCACTTCGGCAACCGGTTCACGAGCCTGGATCTAACCTCCACCACATCAAACCAACTTCCCGATCACTTGAATTTTTCCAATAGAATAAGTATTTGCTTGAAAGTTTCTGAGCTTTTTAACATACCCACTTCGTACAAATCCTGTTAATCGATGATGCAGTGTATGAGGTGCCCCAAGCTAGTTAGGACGCATACAAACAACAAGTCCACCACACGAAAATCTTGCTCCAAAATTCGCATCTTGGCACAAGGAGTTAGGACGCTTGCAAAGGTCATGAAATTTGGCTTTTTCCCACCATAGGAGGTTATGAGCACGCATATCTCCATGAATGAATCCAAGCTCAACCAATCCTTATGAGCACCAACTTGTTTGTACATCCACAACTTACCTACAGAACTAACAAACCATTCTATGCAAAACTATATGTATTCAGTCTATAATACCAGGTTCCTTTCCAGCAGGCCGCATTTTTATCAGGCATTTTAGTCAAACAGCTCTCATGCCTTGTGTTTATTCCCACATTTTGTATGCACTTTTACCAGTCCATATACTGATTTAAAACTCCCATTTAGGCGCACACACAGGGAGAATATAGCTAAGTTTGCAAGATATGGTTTTGCATATGCTTGAAAGTTTCCAAGGCCTTTTCAACAAACTCATTTTTTGCACATCCTACAAATCATAGCATTCTATGAGACCGCATTTCTTTGAGGCATTCAAAAAAATAGTTCAATGCCTTTTAAACAGACCCATTTTTTTGCTTATCTTGCTATCATTGCAGTCCCTGAAACTGCTTTGCTTCCATGCATTTAATTAAATGGTTCACGCACCCTATTTCGAAGCTCCTATTTTTATACACAGGCTGGAGATTTTTTTGTTGCAAGGGGAAACAATGTGACTGTTATGAGGAGACCACGCCTCCTACAAACTGCCGTCCCCCAAGCCCATGAGGAGCTGGCTCGTTCTATTATTTGGTTAAACACTAAAAAAAACACCCGCCCCCCCAAAGCACATGCGGCTACAACAACTGATAGAATCCATCCCCCCTTTTTTTGGCATTGAAAACAAACCCGTGCAGGAGTTTGGCGCGGCTGGGAGAATGCTGGTGCGGCTAGGAGGTTGGGAGGATGCTGGCACGTCAACAATAACCATGACACTCCATGGGATGCCATTTGGCATAGGATTCCTTGAACATTCCAAAAAAAACAAAACAAAAAACGCCCTTCAGCGCATTGGTTGGGTGAAAATGTTGCGGCCCACATTGGAGCTCAATCCCATGGCAGCGGCGGTGCACACTCTCTCTCTACACAACCAAAACGATGGAAGAAACCCAATTTCTACCCTAATTCGCCCTAGAGGAATATCACGGTTTTTTTTTTTAATTTCTTTTATTCTATTTAACATTACTATTATTATTTTAAAAAAAAAACGGAGGCACTACAACCATCTACTAATTGGGATGCACATCTTCCCCATTTCTTCTCTGTATTTCCTTTACTTCTTTCTTCTATAAATACTTCCTTTCTTGAACAGCTGCTTACTTGCTGCAGAACTTCTTAGTTATGGTTCATGAACTAAGTGGTTAATGTAAAACCCCTAATAGATAATAACACATTTTTATTGACAAATCTGACACGGGAGCCTCACTTGTTAAATGAGGGAGATTTATCTCATGACTACCTAGGTTTTGTGCTATGCAGAAAATCTAGCCAACACGATGTAAGTGAGAGAAGACTAGTAGTGTTATTCATGGAAGGCTTAACCGAGCCTTTTAAGGGGTTGGTGAAGGCCTTTGAACCCCCCTCTCTCCAAGATATAATAAAGATATTATTAAATTTGGAATCCACAACAGTTAGGGGTAAAAATATGCCCTTTGGACATTCCAAACCAAATTATTTGGGGCAGCCAAAGCACACATCTCAAGGGAGTTCAAGGATAGCCCCTATTAATCAAGTAAGGAAGTCATTTCAGCAAGGTACAAACCCCCAAAGAGAGCTTCCAAGTAACAAAGTTGTCGAGAATTCAAGAAATGAATTAAGAAGAAAGAATATTTGCTTCACATGTAAAGATCCATGGACTCCAAGGCACTATTGTTTAGGGAAGGTCCAAGTGCGTTACATTGAAGTCATTTATGATGGAGAGGAAGAAGAAATAGACAAGGAAGAAAACCACGAGGATGAAGAGAAAGAAAGAAAAGAAGAATTTGATCGATTAGATAGTACTCTTGCCACACTATCTAAAGCTCCAAGGGACTACCCCTTTCGTGTTAGAGGGGAACTAAAAGTTAAAAGAGTCACTATTTTGATCAATAGTGGTGCAACTCATAACTTTACTAATGTTGATTTAGTTTTGGATGTATTCACCATCCCTTGTACCAAGAACAAATCACAACTGAAAAATCACACTTGCTAAGCACATGGTGACAAATGAATTCTACGTGGTGGGTATTAGTGAAATGGATGTAGTCTTGGGTGTTTAATGGTTGCATTCTCTTGGGGAATTCACTCAAAACTACCAAACAATGGAACTGAAAATCAGATCAAAAGATCAGGAAATAGTGCTACATGACATGGCAAATGACGCTCCTATGGTAGTGACCGCTAAGAGGATGGAAAGAGACTTTCAAAGTGGGTAGATTGCTTGGGCAGCAGAGTGTCTAATCACATATGTAGATTAGATTTTGGAGCAGAAATAATATAACGAGGACATTCAAGTTATCTGTGACAGGCATGCCAAGGTATTTGACTACCTTCCTCGTGGGTTACCTCCAGATAGAGGTTTTGACTATATAATTGAATTAGAACCAAATACTAAAGTTGTAACTACTACTCCTTATCGTCATCCTAGATCCTACAAAGAAGAAATTGAGAATGCCACTAAGGATTTCTTTGAAATGGGGCACAAAATGCCTATCTCAAGTCCTTTTTCATCTTCAGTGGTTCTTTTTGAAAAAGAGGGATGGGATTATGAGGACGTGCATTGACTACCGCTTGTTGAATAAAAAGACCATAAAAAATAGGCATCCCATGCCTATAATTGATGAGCTAATTGATGAGCTACATAGAGCTATCTACTTTTCCAAGATAGACTTGAGGTTCGGGTACCATTAAATCCGGGTAAGGAATTAATATGTTTACAACAAAACTACATTTTTGGCCACCTTGAATTTCTTGTAATGCCTTTTGGATTGGCTAATGCTCCTGCTACGTTTCAATCATGCATGAATCATGTCTTTAGAGATTATTTGAGTAATTTTGTATTGGTTTTATTTGATGATATATTGGTCTAAAGTAGATCATGGGAGGAACATCTTCAACACTTGGATATTGTATTGGGCATTTTGGAGCAACATTCACTTTATGCAAAAGAATCAAAATGTGAACTTGGTGTGACTGAAATTTTATACTTGGGGCACATTATCAATGCCCAAGATGTTCATGTGGATCAACAGAAGATCATTGCCATCTTAGATTGGCCTCCACCACCACCATGACAAACTTGAGGGGATTTTTGGGAATATGTAGTTACTACAGGAGGTTTGTCAAAGGTTTCTCTCAACTTGTAGCTCGTTTGACTTATTTAACAAAGAAGGGATCTTTTAGTTGGTCTAAGATGACCCAAGAGGCATTTGAAAACTTACAAAAGGTGATGAGTACATGCCTTGTACTCCTTGTTCCAGGTTTTTCTATTCCCTTTGTTGTTGAATGTGATGCATCTGGTGAAGTTATTAGGGTTATTTTAATACAAAACAAACACCCCATTTCATTTGAGAGTAGAAAAATAAAATAGATTGAAAAGAAGTACTCTATGATAAGTAAATGTTATCAATCATGCATGCCTTGGTTAAGTTTCAGAAATATCTAGTTTGTGGCAAGTTCGTGGTGAAAACAAATCACAATAGTTTAAGGTACTTTCTCATCTAATTTGATTTGAATGATAGAAAACAAAAATGGGTGAGCAAAATTTAGTCCTTTGGATTTGAAATTGAGTTTGTAAAAGGGAAAAATAATATTGTAGCATATGCATTGTTTAGGAAGCCATATTGCTACTCCATGTCATGAGTCGCAATGGATTGGAGGGTTTTTGTAACAACTGAGTATGCAAACAAATAGTTTGTTAACGTTATCCTAGAAGGTGGAATTGTAGCTGAAATACAAGTTAGTGGATGGCCTAATACTATACAAGAATAGGGTCTTTTTGGTACCTGAATCCAACGTGAAATGTAAAATCCTAGAAGCTATGCATGAATCACCCTTAACTGGTCGTCCAGGTTATTTCAAAACATACTAGCAAATAAGAGAAAAGTTTGTATGGAAAGGTATCAAAGGGGAGGTACTCCAACACATAAGGGAGTGTCTCACGTGTTAACAATGTAAGGCGGACCATGAATTTCAAGTGGGTATTTTGTAGCCTCTACCCATTCCTAATAAAAAGTGGGAGAACATTTATATGGAATTCATCACTAGACTTCCTTCGCTGCAAGATAAAAGTGTCCTTTGTGTTGCAGTGGATAGATTAACCAAATATACATATTTTTTCCACTACCAACTAAATATGATGGAACCTTGGTGGCTGGATTTTTTAGAGAAGTTTTCAAACTTCATGGGTTTCCTCAAAACATTTTGAGTGACAGGGATAACAGATTTATGAGTTCTTTTTGGCAAGAACTCTTCCATCTTGTAGGTATAGAGTTGACCCCTCGCACAAGTTACCATCCACAAATGGATGGGAAAACTAATATTGTCAACAAGTGGATAAAGGGGTAACTAAGGAGCTATGTTATAGGACAACATGTTGCATGGATAAAATGGCTATATTTGGGAGAGTTTTGTTACAACACATCTTACCACATGTCTATTGGTATGTCTCCCTTCAAATATTTATATGGTTATGACACGGGGGGTTCACTCAGTAAAACTATGGTATAACATGTTCGTTCAAAGGGTATTAAAGAATATCCTTAATTCTAATTTTTACCTCTAATTATTCAATTGATAATACCCCCTCCCGTTATATTATTAGAATGAAAATACCCCCTATTTTTTCCATGTACCTTACCCATTTTTCCATGACAATTTTATTTACCCCTTTTTATTTCTACCCTAATATATTAAACAAAAAATATATCATAGTTCTCACTCATTATTTTTTAATATGCATTTTCTCTCGAAATATAGTTTGAATCCATTCAAGACCTATTACCAATTACCTTATAAATGTTAAGCTTTAATAATTTATCAATGGTTCTTCAAATAATTAAGATGGTGAAATAATATCACTTATGTTGAAAAACATATTCAATCGTAGTTTTTTACCATCTTATTTTTTCTTAGTTAAGAATCTCTTAATTGAGATTTTTTATTCAAAAAGAGATAATAAGTTAACTTTATGACCACACTCCTTAAATTGCAATTTTAAGGTATTTAGTTATAAAAACTAGGGTTTAAATGTTTCAGTTATATATTAAAATTAAACCTCCCTTTCCTTTGACCCACCTCTCTAACCTACCCCCAATACCTGATTCAAAATATTAATAAATTAAACCCTTTCACCCCCTCATGTCTACAGTATATTGACTTTACTTTTATTAATTTTAATTACCTCAATATGAACTCACGTGCTAGGATATTACCTAGCTAATGAGCCCCCCGTGGGTGACGATGCCTTTTCCTTTGTGGATGTTGTTCTTCCAGATAGTAGAGTGCCATGAGAAAGAGACTTGATGCAGTAGAGCCAAGACATTTTAAAGGCACTCAAGGATAACCTATCACATGCACAAAATCCATAGAAATTATACGCGAACCAATGAAGGATTGAGAGGTCATTTAAGGTACGGGATATGGTTTTTTTGAGACTACAACCATATAGGCAATCTTCCCTCAAAGGGAAAGGATATGAGAAATTGAAGCCAAGGTTTTATGGCCCTTACAAGATCATAAGGAAGGTTGTGGAAGTTGCATATGAGCTTGAACTTCCAGCTCAAACCAAAATCCATAATGTGTTTCATGTTTCATGCCTTAAAAGGTCTTTAGGAAAACATATCTCTCCTTCCATGGAGTTTCCCCCTCTTGATGATGAGGAAAAAATAGTTTTAGAACCAGAAGTCATCATAGAGGTACGTGAATTTTTTTAAGGAATAGAATTATCAGAGAATACTTGATCCGATGGAAGGGGCTACCTCTTGAAGATGCAACATGGGAGGGTGCAAAAATTTTAGAGCATCCAAATTTGCAATTGCTTGTGAGAAAGAAATTTGAGGAAGGGAGGACTGAAATGTCCCTCTTTTTAAAATGACATAACTGAAGACCTTTGACCTATTTTGTATACCCAATGGCTAAGGGGGAAACATAAGGGTGACTTAATCATTTTTATATTATTATAAAATGCCACTAAAAGAAAAATATATAAATGCACTTATAATAATTTTATGACTTAATATTATAACAAATCTAGGATAAAAAAAGGTTCAAATGTATTTTGTATTCATCCTAGGAGAAAATGTGACTTGGCTTAAAAAGGGAATGGGAATTTGGAAAGGATAAAAAGGCAATATATATATAAATATATATATATATATATTCTCCCTAAGGAAATTATGACTTGGCATAGGAAGGGAAATGGGGGGACAATACATTAAAAAATTTATTGAATGTTGATTAGAGATTTATGAGGTTGCCTTTGGGTCTCTTCTTTCCTTTTAGGGAAAACTCGATTTGCTTAAGCATTCATTCTATCACTCCATATTTTCTAAATTTGGATGAGAGATAAGGAGCTACTATTGCAACTTTCTAAGGATGAAACCCCTTAGAAAAAGGATAAGGGAGAACGAAAACTCTTCCTTGGATTCATATTTTTTATGTGGAAGACTCATGTAAAAAATATGATTATTGAATCAAGTTATATGTCAGTTGGAGTGATCCAATTGGACCTGATCTTGCAGTGTTTAAGTTATCTAGATGACTTTTGGGACATTGGGAGTTATATATATCTCCCTAAACCTCAATAGAGTGGTAGAGCATTTAATGAGATTTTCATCGGTACCTTTAACACGGAAAACAAACTCTGTATACTCAAGATACAACTTGTCTAAATTTGGTCAACACTCAGATTCTGCAGGGTCAACTGACCAACGTGGCAGCGACACGTGGAGGAAGAGGAGTGTATTTAGAGGAGAACAATAAAATGTGGTTTAGTGATGCCCATATTTGACACTCTTAGTCAAACACCATATTGACATATTTCCAACGTGGTGGGTCTTCAAGCCACCATGATGATCGTGTTATTATACTGAGACAACTCAATTTTGGCGAGCTCACACAAATACCGAGACAACTCGATTTTAGTGAGCTCACACAACTCAATGAGTTTTTATTCTCATTGGATGATTCATTCTCTATAATGGGTGAGTTTATTATTGGCTTGGTGAGATCTCTATATTAGGTGAGCTAATCATAGCTTGTATTGCAATGCTCGAGTTCTAGACGTGGGCTTCCGACCCCAACTACCCACGTTTATTCCTCATGGCCCATGTTTTATTCTCCACTAGAAAATGGATATGGTGCAACCCAAATGGCATTTCAACATAACCACCACCCATTATATTCAACTTAGCCTCCTAGGTTTCGGCCCACGTGACCCGGGCCAACTCTAGGTTTATGTTCTATGACAGATTTGGTGTGGTTCGTGACACATATACCCATGGTCAATCAAGAATTTTAAAGGCTTATGTAGGTTTTTGAACCCACTTATGTGAGATATTTATCCTCCCACCACCAAAGGAACCCACGTGGTACGTGGAAAGTGGAGCGGACTAGTCTATAGGCCTAGGTGGACATGAGGGGCAACAAAAAGGGTAGTATGGACACTGCCAACATTTAAATGGAGGCCCACGTTAATAGCCATAATGCCTCACCATTACATCATTATAGCTCGGTGAGCTATAAAAAGGAGCTCGACCTATTTGTTTTGCAAGTTTGCTTTGTGCAGGGTTATAGGCCATAAAAGGTAGATTTCACATATCACTCATTTTGAAGGAGTTAAAGGCAAAATCAGCCTTTGTTGTAAAAAGGGAAAATGCTTAGAATTTCCCCACACTCCTAATGGTGATATTGTCTTCCCAATTTGGAGGCATTTGGAATCTATTTTAATCTACAGAATTCACATCAACATTTTGGCGTTCATTCAGAGTCTTCATCAAGCGTGCCTCTCATCACAGGAAGATTATTGAAGACTTATATTTTGGTGACAGTCACTATCATCTGTGCTTCTACTTCTCGGTAGACTTGGAGCAACTTATCTTCATATTTCCAAATTAGTGTATTCTACCAAATCTTGATTACTTTTATTTATCTAGTTCTGATTCATGTATAATTGGCTAGGTATGTGACCATAAAGGGCAAAATCCCTATACCACTATCACAAGGGTGGAATACCTATACCACTATCATATGAGCAGAATCCCTTTATCAACTATCATTTTAGGTAATCAGATCAGATATGTTCCTTGATATCCACATTTAGATTCATAGCTTTATTGTGTGTTTATACTAGTTTGCATCTCTTTGAAGTGTAATGAATCGATTCATTTGAACTCAAAGATGTAGACATTGTCAAACTCCATTATCAATCTTCTTTGCAGTGTGTGTGTGTGTGTGTGTGTGTATTCTATTTACATTGCATTCTTATTTGAAATTGATAATATATGTGGAGTGAAGCATTGCAGTGCCTATAGGGGTCCATGACACTTTGAAATTTTCACCCCTGTTTACAGATCATTAAGGAGGTCTGAAAATCAATTTTTACATATGTTGTTGGGAGTTCATTTATAGATAATTATTCCAATACTTTTTGATCATTTTTGTGGGGTTTTAAACCCTATTTATACAACTGTAATCATAAGTCAGATCTGTAAATTTTTTATTAATAAAAATCAGATTCTAGAGCTCATATTTTGGTACCAATTTATTTCATTGTTCTCCATAAATCAATTTTTATATAAAAATCAGAAAAAGATTTATTTGTTATTTTATATTGTATTTGCCTTCTTTGGTCCAAATAATATTTTCTAGAGGAAAATAGTTCTGCAGTATTTTATTTTGTATTGGTGTTTTGTTTTTAGCTGGGTTAACATTGGAATCCTTTGTGCATTCAATATTATCCTTTAGCAGACATTACATACAAGGGTCACGAGATGCATTGGTTCGCATACACTGCATAAGACAAAAGCTTATTATATTCCATCACACACATTTGTCATATTTGGTATAATCTAGATCTATCATGTTATCATCGTGCAACTTGCATAAGGGAAACCTAGGGCACAAGACACACACACACACATGGATAACTACATGGAGTCTAAGATGTAGTACAATGCTTGGTCGTAAGTTCACTCTTTGGGTGACCACCAGGGTTAGTCCGAATCCATATTTTACATCCTTTTTTATTATATTTGATGTGGTTTGTTGACATGTGTAGGTAGTCATTTGTTTTACAGGCTAGAAGTGCAACCAGTAACCTAACAGCGAAGCCAAAGTGAATAACAACGAAGATCTTATAACCCAGAAAAGTCCAAATTCTAAACATCTGAGCAGACATAGGTGCCCAATTTAGTCATTAGTACTTGGGCGCTCCTTCCCTCTTACAGGTGCTTCTGTCTTGTACATTCCTGGGTTTCTGAACCCTCAACGAGCCATTTTGACACTTTTTCCATCATGTTCCAGTAGGTACACAGTCTCGATCACTCCTAGGTTACACATAATTAGCTAATTCATCATACCTCTCTCATTTGCTTAGGATTTTACATCTTTGAATGCTTAGTTCTTGCATATTGTTGTACTTAATCATCTTAATATCATTTGTTATAGTAAGTTACTCTGAAATAATATTTGATTCAAATTAGATTAAATAATGCATCCTATCTTCAATGTGGACCTCCTCAAACCATATCACCCACCTTTGTTGGACATGTCAGTCATAGAAGAACACTTGGACATATCCAAACTCAACCCAAAGAGGTTTTCTCTAGTTGAAGAAGATGATATTGTGGACACTTGGACCAAGACCACCAAAGGAAGTCACATTCAGCTATATCTGGTGATCAAAAAAGGAAAGCTCAGTCATTAAGGTGAGTGTCTCATTGAGTACCAGATCAAGAAATATTTTCCACACTTAATGGGAATGTTTGGTACAATGGGGACCATTGCTTTTCAAGGAGGGATGAATGATCTAGAGAATAATCTAGGAAGTAATTCTAGTGGGGTAGCTTTCGAGAGTCATAACTTATGTACTATAGCTTAGAAAAAACATGTCAGAAATATTGGAATGAGTAGAATATGGTGAAGCGTTACAAAAATATTTTTCATAAATTTTGACCCCTAAATCCATTTCTAAAGGCCTCAAAATGTAATTTTTGTAGTGTTGTCTAAAAATAGTAATTTTGCAAAATTTTCACATATGTAATTCATAAAAAGTGAACCACCTCATCTCCCTTGATATTGGTGATATCCCACATTGTTCTAGATGTCTCTTCATATTTCTAAAAGTGGTTATATAAGTATTCGTAACCCGAAAGGGAAGGACACACATATCCTTGTAGAAATAGCTATTACATTCTCACTCTTCTGAATAATATACATCTCTTTTTAGAGATAGATTTAATGTTTACATCTATCACAATTTTTATTTTTTCCTTTAATTCCAAAACCCCCAAGTTTTGGATCATACAAATATTTAGGTCACAATGGTAAACTATAAGGATAAAACAAGAGTGCTAAGAAATAAAGGTATGATGAGAGGCTCATGTTTTATCTAGATGAAGACTTAACCTTTTGGAAAATTTAAGAGAGAAACAATGAGTGGGAAAAGGTGAAGGTGACAATGAGGGAAGGGGGATGGGAATTCTTGAATAATAGGAAATCATATATCATATCAAGACAAATTCAAAGTAAATAAAGAATATGGCATGCCCAGGAGCATCTTACGATGGTAAAGATAGAATTGTAGAGGCTAACCTTGGAGAAGAGGACCCATGTTAGGGATCATAATAAAATACATATAAGTATTTTGACTAAAACACATGAGCATGATGGGTGTAAAATGCCACATTTTAAAGCATACAAGAAGGTAGCAATTTAGAACAAAGAAACAAATAATGGCAAGGACATGGGGGTATAATGGTGTTAATAAAGTAAAATTGGGGTATAAATATGAAAACAAAAAAACAAGATGAAAATAAATAGTATCAAATATGGATAATAATAATAGAAAATTACATTTTTATTATTGTAGTCACATGTTATTTTATACCCAAGAACTCCAAATTTTATTAGAAGCATGATATAGACCATGAAGACCCATATTCCTCTATAAAAAGGGATATTTAAGTCTACAATAGGATTGTGAGGATTTTTCTAATAGGAGACTTTGATTTAAGGACAACAAAAAAACATGAAAACATTCTGGGAAATAATGAGGATCTAGATATAAATCCACTTCGGATGATAAAGGATGGAAATCAACAATATTCCAGAGTTTTAGACGATGAACATGTGGTATCACACATGAAACATTCACAACTTTATTATATGTATTAGTATGAGCAATGGGGAAGATCAAGAAGTTTATGTGCAATAAAAAATGGGTGGAGTGTAAAAAACTATGTTGTCTACTCTTAAAATTGTGTGGCTAAAATAGAAGAACTATAAGACTCTTCAATTGAACTTAAATAAGACCACAACCCATTTTTTTTATGAAATCCCAATGTTATTAAGATAAAAATTATGGTGAGGACATCATGGTCAACCAAAGTAACCCTCCTGTCAAAGGAAACATCCTCTTAATATAGGAAAATCAACAAGTTTTTAAAGTGGTATTAGAGAGAAAACTCCAAGAAAGGGAAAGTAAAGGAGCACTTGTCACTGATATAGATTACACTTCAATCAAAAGGTTGTTGCACACCATTCAAGAATCCTTAAACATACGCAAGGGATATAAACCAAAAAAATTAAGAAATAAATAAATTCCCAGCAAACCCATGGTATGATGAAGAATGCAACGCCACAAACAGATTGCTAAAGAAGATAGTTAGTAGAAGAAAAGAAAATAGAAATGTATGAACAACTGGTGAAGGAAAAAATATTACAATAGAACTCAAAGTGTAGACACTCAAATTGGGTAATTTATTTTTTGATACGATTGGTTTTGACAATGTGCTCTTACTAAGATAAACACAAAATTTATATTCCCGCTTAGTAAGTTCTGAGGTATTTTTTCTAACTATTTTATCCTTGCACACTAATATCTCAACAATTTTTGAGAGCACAATGCATAAACTCCATCTACTATGTAAATTTGACAAGATGCAAACTTCATTTAACATGTTTTTATCCATGGTAAAGGTTGTACAATTTGGTAAGGAATTTGTATGTAGTCCTGACCTATTTGTACAGTTTTACACCTACATATCCTCCATATCTGATTTCAATTCTAAATTCTCCAATGGATCCTTTACTCCCTCTAGGTTATACTTTCTTTGATAATTCATCTTCAGAATCATAGATAAGAAAAAATAACTCTACCTCATTTAATAATCAAGAGATTATATGAAATTACACGATACACTCAGTTGTAACACTTATAAAAGGCACCCAAGGCTCCCTAAATCTCACAAAGTAAAATCCAAAGTTATTAGGAAAAAAATCTCTACAGTTCTGAAGCTTCTTACCAGGTCAAGGCATCAATATCTCTCAGCCACAAACACTCGAAAATCCCTTCTCCAAATATTTTAGAAAGAGCCAAACTCAACTCAAACATTGTAAAAGGAGTTGTCAAATGTAGTTGCATTCATTCAAATATCACATGCTAAGTGGATAACAATATGAAATTTGAGGCCTCTTTGGAGTAGTGCCAATTTTAGTGGTGCACGGGGGTTACCATAACCCAACTAATGTTTGTTTTATGGGGATTCCCATCCATGGTTAGAGTTTGAGATCTTGTTTAGAATGTTCAGAAAGTTCTGCAACGTAATTGAAAACTAGGGTTTGGAAATAAAAAACATTTATAGGTAGGTGACAATCTCATGAAGTTATAAAACCAACATCCAAGTAGTTCCAAGATTGTACAAGAGGGTCAAGATCATAAAAAAGGTCTTGAAATAAGTGTATGGTCCCGACCTATGTCAGTTTCCAATCACAGTTCCCTTAATGAAGCATCTTCAGGTTAAGATCTCCCTGTTTCAACAATGTACACTCCAAAAACTTCCTAGATCCATGTGTAAAAAACCAAGTGCACTCATCATAGTGTGCTTTCAAGTTCATGTCCTATTGTATATATTAGTTACAAGTATTAATGTGTTGTTTTGATATTGGATGATTGTTGTTATAAGTTAATTTATCAGAATAACCCCCAGTATCTCCCCTTTACATCATTTACTGTACCTAATTCACTAATTATTAGACTTCACTTAATATAATAAGAGTGCAAATATTTTGGTGAAATTCACTTGCGATTCAATCTTATATATGTTTTTCCTTTTTTTGGTGTTGTATCTATCTTCCTGTTGGGAAAGATCACCGCACCCCCTCGACACTGATCAGATTTCTCGTTTGATCATTCGAAGCATCCAGTGCGATTGCACAACATGGAATCCTTTCTCCAAGTGTGGGACTTGCAATATGAGAAAGGAATCTCCAGAGAAGGTTGGTTCCTGCTCCTAAACTACCTGCCACAAGCTGTTCCAGTGCAGGAAAGCTAATCTAATCCTAATCTAACCACCAAGGAGACAGGGAGAGAGAGAGAAGAGAAAAGAACAAAAAGCCTACACTAAAACGGTGATACACCAGAGAAGGAGAATGTTGAACATCTATCAAAACTGCCATGGAACAAGGAGAGGTGAGCAATGGGAAGGATGGACAGACGCATCACAAACCCAAGGATAGATTTCACACAGAAAATGTCCCAAAACTCCATGAACACAGCTCCAGACCTATAATGAACATTAGAACATGCACAAATACCTACAATGAAGAGAGGCAAGAAGAAAACAAGCAAAAAAATGAGCAAGGATGGACAGATGCATCACAAAACACGTTTTGTTGTTGCTCTAGAAGTTTGCGCAGAACATCATTTCAATAGTAAAAGGCAAAAACACCATTACAGAGCAGGGGAGGAGGTTCGAACTCCATTTTTCAACCCTAGAGAAGAAAAAGAAGGGAGGGCAGAGCTGAAAAGATGAACCACCACTTGGAAAGAAGCCCCTCCTTACAATTTATAGGAAGAATGAGAGAGGGAGAAGAGAGGAATTCGAAATCTACCCCAACCACCTCCAGACTGCATTTAATTATCTCATTATGGTGGTAGGTGAGAACCCTAGTGAACCCAGAAAGTGGCGAACTGTATTTCACATTTTTAAGAATTTGTTCTCACCCAATTAAAGATATCTAATCGTAGTTGGACAGAGGACCTTGTAAGCTTTCTGAAAAGTCCAACCTTGCATGAATCTAAGCTCGCAGTCAAAAGTTATGGCCATCTGAATATCTGCGCCAGGGTCTGCTTCCTGTCAGCACTCAAAATGTTGCGCCTCCTGAAGGTGTGCCATAGGCGCATCCGTGTGTGTGTCGACATCCTCTTACGTGCGCCAAGGCGCAACTTTTGCCCTGTTGACACTCTGTGTCATGTGCCATTTCCGTGCGCCAAGGGTGCATCCTTTACCCTGTCGACATCCATTTCTGTGCGCCACTTTCCTGCGCCTTGGCGCATACATTTTAGTGTCAACACTCATTGTCATGCGCCAAGGGTACAATGATGCAATAAATGTCAGGGTTTGATTTTCTTTGATTTCCGTATCCTTCTGTTGTTTGTATTTACCCAGGGGGGAATATATACAACAATTTGGCGACTCAAAGGGATCACCGACCTGCTAGGTAGAAGATCAGTGGCCTTTTAGCAATCCATTGGGCATGGAGTCATAAGCAATAACCTGAAACCAACCTGATATCTGATATGAACCTTGTAAACTTCCCTCTGAGCCACTTGAAAACCGTTGAACTTAGAGTTGTTCTCACCAAAATGCCACCGAAATGAACTGTGTAAGAGTAAAACTAGCAACACCAAAACTATGTACAAAACTTAAAATCATACATGCTCCAAATGAAACATGCAGAGTGTGCACAAGCACTTTTTCTACTGAAAGCAAACCTACCTATTCTACTCTAACTGGAAAAAAAGGCAAGCTAAACAAACCGTACAACTGGTTGTGCAAAATAGCTTCCTTTCTTTAAAATTGGCAGCCATGCAAATGATTTGGAGCTGATCATGGCTGTTAGGATGGATGGAAAATCAACAAGAAGTTGGTCTTCCACCCAAATCATCAAGGTATTAGCTGAAGGCAATTTCAATACCTCTTTTAGTTGCTCTACATTTGGATTGAAGAGGTATGACAGCTGATCCTTGGTACTTTGTAGCTCTCCCTCATGCTTAGAAGCAAGCATGACTGGTTGTGACTTCTCCTTTGGCTCCAATAAAGCCAAATACCTGATTGGGCAAGGTATGGTTCTTTTGATATGCCCATAGCTCTAATTTTCAACTCCAAAAATGGAGTTCTCTTATAGACCCTCCTGAGTGGATGGTGTGGAAGAAATGGTGAAATTCCTCTGTCCTTTCTCTTCCTCCAATGAAGAACATGAAAGATTAAGATCTTCCAATCTTGGTTCCAAAGAGCTGCTATAAGATGCAGGCTGCTGCAAATGAATGCTCTCCTTCATGACAGCAAACTCAAGTGTTTGGAATGTGGATGATGAAAGAGAGAATGGTGGAAACTCAATAGGTTCTTCTTCATCAAAACAATCCTCCATATCTGACAGATAAACTGCCTCATGGCTGTCCTGCTGCAAATGCTCAACTTCCTCCATGGTGTCTGCTTGATCTGTAACTTGACCACCATGGTTTCTTTCATCCTTCAGCATTGAGTTTGAGGCATCAAACTCTTCTTCAGCACTAGAACTCGAGAGAGATGAAGTAGAAAGAAGAACTGAAGGTTCTCCTGTAGCCTGCTTTGTGCTCAAAGCCCTTGGATCTGCAATTTTCTCCTCCACAACTAGAATGTGCTCCTCTTCTTTTGGATTTGGAGCATCTTCTCCTTCCTCCAATGTTTGAAGACAATCTTGCTCTTGATTGAACTCTTCCTCCAACATGAAGTTTGTTAAGTCAAACTCTTCAATCTGCTGCTCTAGAGGACAAGTTGGGACAGCAAGATCTTCTGCTTCTGCTGCAACAAAATTAGTCCTGACCACCATTCGTTTAACCTTAGCCTCTTCTGCAGGCTTAACCATCAAGGGGATCTTTGTTATCCCAAATTTGGCAGCCCAACTCCTCAAGTTGTCTGTCATTTCTTCTTTTCTTGGCTCTTCCTCTTGCTGTCCTTGATGACTATTTTTTGCAATTTCTTTTTCCCCACATGGAATTGGGAATGCAAGAGGAGGGATGGGTTGAAACTTGATTGATTTGGCATTTTTTTGTGGTGGTGGAGGAGGTGAAACCTCTTGTTTCTTTGGAGTGGAAGGTATTTCATTTCGCTCTTGTGGAGGGGATGACTATTTGAAAGGGAAAATGATAGAATAATTGAGATGAGGTGGAAGGCTAGGAGGTGGAGAAATGGATTCAACACTTGGGACAACAGATGGAGAGTTTAAAACTTGACACTGCTGAGATAAAACAGATTGGGAAAGAGGAAAAGAAAAGGCATGAGATGGTGTGCTTACCCATTGACAAGGTTGCTAAATACTCCTCTCATACACCTCTATTTCTTCAATCCACTTTGCAAGCAATGGCAACGTTGCAATCATGAAGTCAAGCTCCTCTTGAGGGTTGTAATGCCTTGGAAAAGGTCCCACCCATGGACAAGGTGCTCTGCAACTAATTCCAAATGCTTTCATTTGTGTTTGAGCCCTGGACTGCACCATCTTTACCTCCATCTTTTGGATTTTCTCCAGCAGACCAACATCTTGCATTTGAGTGTCTTCATTGTATGCACACTCTTGCTCTTGATGGACTTCATAGCCAAACTGACTTTGGCACTGCTGTTCATGTGGGTATGCATGCTGATCTTGAACTTGTACAAAATGCTGATTTGGAGGATTTAAAAAACATGTTGGAGGTGTGATATACTACTATTGTTGATGTGAAATCCATGATGGAAATGAAGTCATGATTGCACAACTTCATGGAATGGAAAAGAATGAAATAGATTTAAAGAAAGATGCATGGAAATGGATGGAACACAGGTCTGCAACTCAGAGAATGAGTTATGTACCAGATGGAGTCACCAGATGTGCTTTTGAAAGTGCCTCCAAAAGGTTGAATCTTTAACAGGAACACACCAATCTGTCAAAGATAAAGTGAAAGACCTCTAAGGTCCCACCGGGCGTGCCAAAACTGTTGGGAAAGATCACCGCACCCCCTGGACGCTGATCAGATTTCTAGTTTGATCATTCGAAGCATCCAGTGCGATTGCACAACATGGAATCCTTTCTCCAAGTGTGGGACTTGCAAATATGAGAAAGGAATCTCCAGAGAAGGCTGGTTCCTGCTCCTAAACTACCTGCCACAAGCTGTTCTAGTGCAGGCAAGCTAATCTAATCCTAATCTAACCACCAAGGAGACAGGGAGAGAGAGAGAAGAGAAAAGAACAAAAAGCCTACACTAAAACGGTGATACACCAGAGAAGGAGAATGTTGAACGAGAGGTGTGCAATGGGAAGGATGGACAGATGCATCACAAACCCAAGGATAGATTTCACACAGAAAATGTCCCAAAACTCCATGAACACAGCTCCAGACCTATAATGAACATTAGAACATGTGAAAATACCCGTAATGAAGAGAGGCAAGAAGAAAACAAGCAAAAAAATGAGCAAGGATGGACAAATGCATCACAAAACACATTTTTTTGTTGCTCCAGAAGTTTGCACAGAACATCATTTCAATAGTAAAATGCAAAAACACCATTACAGAGCAGGGGAGGAGGTTCGAACTCCATTTTTTCAACCCTGGTGAAGAAAAAAGAGGGAGGGCAGAGCTGAAAAGATGAACCACCAAATAGAAAGAAGCCCCTCCTTAATATTTATAGGAAGAATGAGAGAGGGAGAAGAGAGGAATTCAAAATCTACCCCAACCACCTCCAGACTGCATTTAATTATCTCATTATGGTGGTAGGTGAGAACCCTAGCGAACCCAGAAAGTGGCGAACTGTATTTCACATTTTTAAGAATTTTTTCTCACCCAATTAAAGATATCTAGTCATAGTTGGATAGAGGACCTTGTAAGCTTTCCAAAAAGTCCAACCTTGCATGAATCTAAGCTCCCAGTCAAAAGTTATGGCCATCTGAATATCTGTGCTAGGGTTTGCTTCGTGTCAGCGCTCAAAATGTTGCACCTCCTGAAGGTGCGCCATAGGCGCATCCGTGTGTGTGTCGACATCCTCTTACGTGCGCCAAGGCACAACTTTTGCCCTGTTGACACTCTGTGTCATGCGCCATTTCCGTGCGCCAAGGGCACATCCTTTACCCTGTCGACATCCATTTCTGTGCGCCACTTTCCTGCACCTTGGCGCATACATTTTAGTGTCAACACTCATTGTCATGCGCCATTTCCGTGCGCCAAGGGTACGATGACGCAATAAATGTCGGGGTTTGATTTTCTTTGATTTCCATATCCTTCTGTTGTCTGTATTTACCTGGGGGGAAATATATACAACACTTCCCACTCTACCTCATCGTTTCATTTTTTCCAAATTTTTATGAAATACACACCAAGCTCATAAGATCACATACTCATACTTTGGGTTGCAGAGGTAACCCATTTTTTCATCCTTATTTTGATTATGTAGATGGGGTTCCTAATGTTTGGCCTTATTCCATTACTTATATATTTTTCAAGGTTGTCTCCACTATTAACATTGATCCTCTATAAGTTGAAGGATCCAATAACAACACTGATACTCACTTACATGATCTTCCTGAAGATGAGTCACAACACTTTACACACTTCTTACAAGATAATCCTATTAATATTGATATTCTTCTATACAATGCAAGAGATAAACTTAGGCATACTTCATTATCTCATATAGATACATCTACGGTGCCTACATCCTTGGGGCACTTCATCTATTAATGAAAAATGTCTCCATTCCTCTTTCTATAACCAATGTTGATACTACCCATCTTATATCCACTCTTAATAGTTATCACACTTCTTCATCTACCACACAAGCTCTTAAAACTCTTGTTGATACATTAAAATCTCAAATATTACAACTATAATAAGGTGCATATACTTCTTATGCTATGGATTCTACACAATTACTTCATAACCAACTTGCACCTGAAGTGGGTTTTTACCCATCACCTATTGGTTTTATTACAAAAAATATTCAATCATTTCATATGGATCACTTTTATTATGTCTCTTGAGACATCTTACTCACCAAGATCTTGCATAGAATTTTTAAGGACTTTGTACTGTAATGGTTATATGATCTCCCCACACATTATATGCACTCCTTTACTACTTTGACAAATCAATTTTTGACACAATTCTCTATCATCATCAGGGATAAAGTTTCTTATACACTACTATTTAAATATGACAAGGATCTAATGAACATATCAATGATTATGTCTTACAATACAAGATGATGCTTACAAATATGATCAATATATTGGTTGACAGTGAATTACAAGACCTCTTTACATAAAACTTGTTTTATCTTTTGCAATAATTGGTCATATTTGACAAGTTTCGATCTTTTGAACATCTATGTCATACACTCAAAGAGTGAAAAGATAATTATTACATATGAACAAAATCAAGTATGTTGCTAGCACTCCTAAAACCTCTAATTCCAAGTTTTTAAGAAAATCTACATTCAAGGGAAAGACTAATGATACCAAGGTTACTTCTAAATACATTGTCAATGTTATTATTAAACCAATTAAGCTCCAAATTCAGTCTACATGATGATAGTTTACCTGATTACTATATGGTTCACACATTGTGATTGCTTGAGTGTAATCTCATTTCTCTCCCTTCACCATTTAAGGTTGATGAAAGCAAGACTCAATGTAAAATTTTTTATGTCAATGATTATTATGATTATCATATATGTATTGGTCACCCCACTGATCGATCTATCAAGATTCATCACATTATTCAAGATCGTATCGATTCAAATTACATTAAATGGGATGATCCCATTGAATATTATAATCCAACCAACGATAATTCCAAAGTGAAAAACTTCAACGATCCACTTCCTAAGAATAACAATGAAAAATATACTTTAGAAGTGTAAAACACTTAACGTGTGGTGTCACCACCACCCTCTTATGATCACCCTTTGGGTGTAATGATTGGCACTATCATTCACACATCATCTCCTCTACCGCTTATCACTTTCTATGACTCTAATATAAATGACGTGCTTATTTAAGATAATCTATACATCCCTATTTCTATTAATCAAGTACTTATACATGGTATTTTGGTTGATCCAACAACAAGGATAATGTCTACTCTCTCACACTACTTTAGTCTCTTGATATTTCTACATAGAATATCACATTTGATATTAATCCTTGCTTTTAGTGCATCACTCTTCCTATCATTGATGGTTCTATCACTACATCATTTTCATTCTTGGTTGTTCCTTCTCTTAGCTTTGACACATTATGTTTAGGTCTCCCTTGAAATCGTGCTCTTAGGGAAATTCCACCAATCATTCACTAATGTGTCAAGTTTATTCATAATCAATAGTTTGTCATAATTATAGGTGTTCCCTTGACGTTATTTATTCTAGTTTGTTTATTCCTTAGTGTAGTGTTCATATTCCTACTCCTAGTGCATCTACAAATAGGTATTTTGTTTCACACAATGTTCCTAGAAACCCCAACACTTATAGGTTATTTCCTAAGCCCATTATTCTGCACACTATATGAAGTCCTTCTAGTCCTCTTAGGTCTTCTGATAGGTCTTGCTTGAGCACATTTCCTCCCACGACTCTGGTCCTCCCAAGTCTCTTAATAGGCATTTGGTTGCACACAATGTCTCTCATGAATATAACTCTCCTAGGTATCCTCATAGGCCTTTAGTTTCCCACATTGTTTCTCACAATTCTCATTCCCATAGAATATCGTATTGGTCCTTTAGTGCACATGCTCCCTCCATAATTTCTCACTAGCATTCTAGTGCCCATGGTGTAGCTTGTTGTACTTCTTATTCTAGTCCTCCACATAGGTTTTTGACTTTGCATACTACCCATGCATCTACATAGTATCCCAAGCCTTGTTTGTAAAACATTACCACCACTATTCTAATTACTTCAAAATCGAGGCCTCAACCTCCATATTCCACAAAAATTGCTCCACATCTTGAAAATTTTCTCATCGGATATAATTTTCATGCCCCTCTTTCTTTTACATAATCAAGGAATTCAAAAATATTAAAACATTAACATAGTTTCAAATTACAAAAACATTCATATATTTACGAAATAAAAAATCCGTACCCGTACACTTAACTTGAGTTGTTAGCACTTTGCATTACACCTGTTTTTTTTTTTCACGATGGTTTTGATAGATAACATATCTCTTTAATCTTTATACACATGCATTCACATGGTATATAAAGCTTTATGCAAGACACACACATAATGATACATGATGACATGTGGTTGTTGAATATTTACCTAAACATCCTATACATTTGGGGGCATCTATTATACATTACATATATGTGTTATTTTTCTATTACAGTTCCTTTCTACTTCCTCGTTACGTTTTGTTACATATATTGTGTACATGTTATGTTTTTAGCTAACAAGAGTAACACACATGTCTTGTGTAGTATTGATACCTCTTGCTTCACATATCTCTTTCTATATCATTTTTTTTATCATTTCATCATGTTGTGACACTCTTCATTTTCATCCATGTTTGTTGTGTGTTGCTACTTGCTTGTTTCACTAATTATGGTTTGAGTTCCTTGTTTTTCTTGTGAGATTTTGGGTGTCCCATGTTTTTGGATCTATGCCTATCTTGCATGCTCTTGTTTTATATCCTACAATCCTTGATTTTATTGTGGTATCATGGGTGTCCAAATATGTTGTTTGTGTGACACTATTTGCATACCATTGACTCTTACTTCATTATTGTTGCACTTTCTTTCTTGTACATGCCTTATTACTATTGTTGCTATTATCTCTATTGTTTCTACTTGTTGCTATTATTTCTTTCGTTGTGTACCATGGTTTCCACCATGCATAATAATTTTCCTTTTTTAGGTATAGGTTCTTCAAGGTGGCCACCTCTTCAACATCCTACACTCTCCTACAAATTCTCATAAATCTCGTGCATAGGCACACATATATTATTTTGTCCACAAGTTCAATACGGATATTTTTACACATGCCTTGTAATGTCCCTTTTTTTGGGACATTATTAAACAAGTACTGAAGACCTTTAGTTCACCTCATCCCATGGACTAAAGGGAAATTCTTGGAGTTTTCTTATTTTATTATTTAATTAAGGTTGTACAAATAGTGATTTTTATCAACACATATAAGTAAATTTTAATTATTTAATAGAATATAATTGGAGTGGAATGTATTTTAATTAATTATTTACCTAAGTGATTTAATCACTCTCGTAAGTGGGTGAATGAATGAATGAATTCCTTATGTAATCATTATGGTGTAATATCAGCTATTAATAAAATAGGTAAAATCAAAAAGTAATTCATAGCCGAAATAAAAGTGATTTTAAAATGTAATCTCCCTCCCAAAGTGGGTCGCCCCATTTAGGAAGGCTATATGCGCACTAGTAAGGCTCTAGTTTAGGGATGCTGAATAATTGATAAATTGAATTCTCCATGGTTGAAGAAAAGGGATGTATGCCCAATACTTCTGTTGTTGATTGAGGAGTACTTTCATCCAGAAAGTACATTGTATTTTTTTGAATGTGTTGTGTTGTTAAAACTACAAATTGTAGATCTTCATTTCCAACCTTGGGTGAATTACATAGTGGATGAGTTTAGTGTCTTATAGGGCACATTTTGGAACTCTGATTTGATGTATTGATTCTCCATAAGCTATGAGGTTGGAATCTCAAATTCAGTAATTTTTGGGTAGGGTTTCAATTTTATATACTCACTTGGAAAGTTTGGGATCACATTTTGGCATGTCTCAGTGGTAGGAATAATAGGAAATCAATTTTGTAGGATAGTTAATATTTCTAAGATCATTTTGAGATATCATTTACATTGTAATTCCTATTGATGGAAAAGTTATGAATTTTTGAAGTTTTAGTTGTTTTCTCTCATTTAAAATTCAGATTTTCACATTGGTGTTGATTCGAAAGTGTTTCCCATGTCTACAACTCTAAGGCTGCTCAAGTACTAAATTCTAGAATTTTTGGAGTTAATTTTATTGTAGAATTGCACTTCTAACCTAGTCACCATGGTTTGAAGACAAATTTTGGGCACTAAATGCATTGTTGTCATAAAATATTCAATTTCTAGATTGCTCTCATTTATTTTCAGCTCTCATATCTCAAGGGTTTTGATAAATAATTGTTATATCTTGATATGTACTATTTGGGGACATTGTATGCCTTAATAGAGGGGGCTTTCATACATGTATATTGTAACCTAAAATAGACACATGAAGAATTATGGGGTAACATACAAGTACAAATAGGATACATGTACTTGAAAACACATCTAAACACAAAAATACACGAAATAGTGCTTAGGTTAAAAAATGTATAGTATGGTCAAGACCATATGTATGGTCATGACCCTTTCATATGGTTCTACCCAGGGGAAGTTACATCAACTTTCTCAACAATTTCCAATTTTCACCTACAGGTATAGGTTATTAGAACAATTTTAGATCCAATTCACTCAGTTCAGATTATTTACAGGGGCACGAAATACTTCTCTATGGAACTCAATTTCTACTACAATATCAAGAATCTTAGGGGCATGGGTCTCATCTCTTCATCTACATTTTAGTACAATATAGTTTCTATTTAGTTGTGTGGCACATGGGAAGGGCATGGGGGAAATCATTCTCTTTTATATATTTTTTCCAAATTTACAAAATTGGGCCTAGATTCATTGCAATGGTGTGGTCCTTGGGGTTGTGGAAGGAATCAAAGTGGCTAAGTTATCCATAGGAAGTCCTTCCTTTCCTCTTACATTTAAAGGGGGAGATATTAGAGTTGTTAAATAGCTTTGATATGCGTTCTTATTCTGCCATGGGGTTATTTATTACTTTGAATTCTCTCATCTATCCTCGTGTTGGGTTACATGCACCTAACACTTTGTTTCTCTTAGCACAATTGTGGACTGATCAACCCCAATATTTTAACCAATTTGGAAATGTGAATATTCAAGTACAATCAAAGCACGAGAGATTCTCCCTCTATAAAACAAATAAGTGTATTCCTTCCTTATTCACATCTCTCCATTTCATTTTCATGCAATTGCAAAATTTTGCGTTACACTTCATATATTTGAGTTAAAGTTTAATTCTTTATCATATACATTGAATACACCCTATGTTGTAGGTTTCATTATGGAGCATGTTAATACCAAGCACAATGGGACTCTGTAAAACAAACTCTGAGTAAAGACAAAGTGTGTCTACACAGTCAGGTATTTTTCCTTTAAGCATGAAATTTCCATTTCATACTTAAAGGGGGGAAATATAAACACTCAAATTTGGTAATTCACTCTTTGAAAGTGTTGTTTTTAATAATTCACTCTTGTTAGGATAAAAATTACCTTTCTATTCATGATTAGTATATTTTGAGGTCTTTTTTCTAGCTTTTTCATCCTTGCACACTGATATGTCAAGCATTTTGAAAGAATAATGCATAGAATCCATTTACTAAGTCAACTTGATAGGATGAAAACTTCATTTAACATGTTTTTCATCCATGGTCAAGGTTGTACGATTTGTTCAAGAATTTATATCCATTCCTAACCTATCTGTACAGTTTTGTATGGGAATATCATCCATCTTTTATTTCAATTGTAAATTCTCCATTGGGTCCTTCACTCTCTATGGTTTTTCCTTTCTTCGATGATTCATCTTTGAAACCCTATATAAGAAAAGCAAACACTATCTCATTTTCTAACCTATAAATCCTATGACATCACATTGATACACTCACTTTTAACACTTGCAAAAGGCACCCAAGGCTCCCTAAATATCGCAAAGGTAAATCCAAATTCATTAGGAAAATAACCTCTACATGTCTGAAGCTTCTTACCAGGTCAAGGCATCAGTCTCTCTCATCCAAAAGCACTCAAACATCCCTTCTCCAAATATTTTAGCAAGAACTAAACTCAACTCAAGCATTTTCAAAGGAGTTTACAAATTTAGTTGATTCATTCAAGTATCACATGCTAGGTGGATATCGACACATGGTTTGAATCCTCTTCTGAGTAGTGCCAACATTGGCAATACACAATAGTTCCCATAACTCAACTAATGTTTTTTTTGTGGGGTTTCCCATCCCTGGTTAGGGTTTTATATATTATTCATAATGTTCAGAGATTTACACAAAATGACTGACAACTAGGGTTTTATAAATACATACATTCCTAGGAAGGTGATACTCTAAAAAATTTACAGACCCAGAATCCAAGAAAGTTGATGACCATACAAAAGGGTCAATACCGTATAAACATGCTTGGAAGAAGTACGTTCTTGCCCCAGTTTAGTTCCTAGTCATGACTCCTGAAATAAAGCATCACTAGGTTTAGATCTCCCTTTTTTTAGCGTACACTCCCAAAAAATTCCAAATCCATTTGTATATAGCTAAGTGCACTCATCCTCTCGTGTTTTCAATTTCATATCTTGTTTTATACATTATGTACAAGTATTAATGTGTTGTTATGATATTAGATAATTAATGTTATAAGTTAATTAATCATAATATCCCATTGTAGTTCCCCTTTACATCCTTTAGTGTACTTGTTATCTAAAATTAAACTCCATGTAATCTTAGATGACTTATTAAAGGGAATTAACCATTTTCATGATCTAGAAAAGTTGCGATAGACTACTTCATTCTACCATGGAAAGTAAGATTTTAGTGTTCCACGGATTCTCCTAACCCGCAGAACAAGGGAGTCAGCAGTGCAAGGAATTAGGTGAAAATTGGTTGAATTTAGTGTTGTGCAATATTATTTCAAACTTGCAAATACCGAAGAAACAAGTCCTAGGAAAAGAATAAAAAGTTTTGAAGCACCGTGGAATTGTTATATGTGAAGGAATCAAAGGGATTCACAAATTTCAAAGTTACTGAACACTAGTTTAGTGTTTCGCAGGTTCACAAGATGCAATGTCTTGCATGTTTTCTCAAACCTATGGAATGAGTAGCTGCGGATCAAGAGGTTAGGACTTTACGGGTGGTATGGAGGATTTCTACTCTTCAAAACAGTATGGAGGATTGTGAGGGTCCGTAGAACATAGAAAACATGAAAGGACATGGTAGAATCCATGAAACACAGTGGAAGGTGATGAATTTGTGTTGAACTAGAACCAGATAGACAACTACCCCAACCACAAGAATTTAATGGTGTCGCTCGGTACAGTCTGATGGCATACATTGGGATCAACTACAATGCTATAATTATTGATGGCATTTGGAGGTGAACATATCTATACTACAAACAAAATCAAAGGATCGATCATAGACACTCATACTCATTCAATTCAAATTTCAGAGGTGACCAGTCTTAGCTTGACCATCCTTTTCCCTCTCTTTCTCCTTCTTCCATTTCACGAATGATATAATGTAAGTGCCTTGACACATTAAAATATTTCTCTCCTATGGAGTTGTGAGTTTTACTTTAAAATTTCATGCTTTCACAACTTTGCAAATATATTTCGTGGATTTTGTTGAGCATTTATTTTATGAATGCAAATGATATTTTTAAAGAAATGCAATTGTGGTTTTCCTTCACGCGTTGCATATTAAATGTGAAAACTTAACCATCTTGTCTCTGTAGACACACAATCACTAATTTGGGTACTTATTTAGTCCTGATTACATACTACTATTCATATGATTCCTAAGTACAAAAAGTAATGATTAACCCATGTCTTTGGCCACCTTTCTTTGCTTTATGATTCTTCTTTCAATCTTGCATGCTTAGTTTGTCTTTTTACCTTTCATCATTTTTCATTTTGGAATTCAATTCCTAGCCAGGATGCCAGTGCTAGGTGCCCCCATCCCCTCTGGGTGCCCTTGTCCTCTTTGTACTTTGGTCACACTTTTTGGGTCATTTCTAGCCATTTAAGACTCTTATCAACTTGGTAGTTGGAATTTTTGGGGTTAATTACAAAATTCAAGCAAAGGAATCATATAAATATAAAGTTATGTGATCATAATAAAGGACTAAGCACTAAGCACTATCTATCATCACCTAAGGTTACATCCATCAAAACATTTGGAGCTCCACTTGCATCCATCTAGCTCCATCACAAGGGAAAAAGGTTGGTTCTTGTGCATCACACTTCATAGGATAGGAGTCTATTGTTTCCATGCACACATTATTTATATTTTACATCTAGCTACTTGCTCACTAATTCAAGTGCGACACGCAAAAGAGAAACCTAGGGCACAATTCCACACACACACACAACTACATTGGGTCTGAGATGTAGTGTAACATGCAGTTGTAAGTCTACCATTGTGGCAGTTGAGGACAGTCTGACCCCTCATTTGACATCTTTAATTTTTAGGATTTGATGTCTATTTGAGGGTTTTGCAGGTGAATTCTTCATTGCAGGTTTACATGTACCTCGACGATCCAAGTGCGACATACAGGTGATCAAAGGAAAATAAGTGTGAACCTTTGATGACACCCTAGAGGAGGTTTTTTGAGCATTTCCGCAGACCAAGGCACCCAGAAACTAGACCAGGGTGCCCCCATCCCTCTACAGGCGCCCTAGTTTAGTCAAATCTTCTAAATCTACATTTTTTTAGGCTTTTGTGTAATGGTATTCCATATCTGTTTAGCTAGTCACCATTACAACACAATCCAAAAACCACTGCAAATCAACTATGGCTCTCCTAATCGTATTTGCACTTAGGGTTTCATAATTTCATTGCTTATTTGCTTGGGTTAATTTCTATATTGTGTTATTCATTTATTTACTGCTGCTATAACATCTAGATTAGGCTATAAATTTTACATTTTAGCATAATCATTTTGGTGAACCCAAACTTGATCTTAACGCTCTTAGGATCCCCATTCTTTGTTTTTCTTTTCTTTCTCATTTTACAATCTTGTCATCATGAGTATCTCAATTAATGACTTCTTGCCTGCTAATCCTGATTTAAGGCATATAGTCTAACATCTCCTTGCTACTACTTGCACTCCTGCTGACATGCATACAAAATCAATTTATCAATCATTTGTTGATGTATTTTCTCAACATATTGCATTCCCATATAATCCTCAAGCCGAGCTTACAATTTTTGACAATGATCCACCCTTGCATATCATGATTCAAATTTACAATATGGGTATCAAGCGTACTTTAATTGACAATGGATCAAAGCTCAACCTATGGCCTATGTCATTCCTTGAAAATATAGGTCTTTCCGTTGCTAATGTTAGTTCATTGCTTCTTTCCCTTCATGCATATGATGGTTCTGTTCGTCCATGCGTAGGTCACATTACTCTACCTATCACCGTAGGGCCAAAAAACCTCAACACTGTATTATTTTTCATTGAATTTTGAGTCTCATATAACTGTTTACTTGGTAGGCCATGGATCCATGCCATGCAAGTCGTTGCCTCTATAGTACATCATTGTGTCAAATTCATACATGAAGGCATTGAATATAATGTTTTTTGTGACCGTCATCCATACAAATATTGTCACCGTGATCCTCATACCACACTTCCTACTCCACAAATTGATACTACTAACGACCCTCAACCTATGGACAAACTGCCTCATTTTCCACTGCTTGAAGGTGTTATTTGCATGATAGATATTGTTTACTCCACACCACCTCGAATCACTACTACTACCGCTATGATTCTTTATCGAGGGTCTGTCTAGTCTACGGATGTCGATCTATCCCCTGCACCTTCACATGTAACACATTTATTAACACGCCCACCATTTACATGTACAATTTTAATGAATGACTCCTACTGGGCACATATTCTGTTGAATCCTACACTACCAGAATCTATATGTACACATGATGGGTTAACTCGACTAGGATTTGCACTTGATGAAATCTTTCCTCTACCTTATGATCCTCATCTCTACTATGGGTTTGTTTTTATCACTGTTTCTTATGGTCTGCGAGTCTTTCATCTCACAGTTTTTCTTGCACGTGCTCATCACACTTCTCCACTTATGTTAGGATAGTCTTGGATTAATTACATTGGGGGGACGTTATATCCGGACCATACTGATATCGCATTTCCTATGCCCTTTGACCATGTTTTCATTTGCAATAGTTCTTTCCTTGGCTATTCACAAAACCTCATTCACTGGTATGCACACGGTTGTCCACTCCCACCATTCACTGATGAGGAATATGCTATGTATATGTATAATTTACGCCTCAATGGCTCCTTACGCAACCAACTCGACACTATTTCTTATCAAGTTTTAGATGCAACACCTTTTGGCTTTGATCTTGACAATGACAATCTGTTAGATGACATCACTTGATTATTCCTATCCTACACACACTTGGGGGGCATTGCACTTATCTTCCCACTCCCTCTTCTAAATAACAAACACATATATTACCTATTTACTAGATTACAATTAAAAATTCACTCACAACACTCACGTTTTGACACACACTCGCATTGAACCATTACCCGATGACGCCTCTTGTGCTTTGGCTCACACTTGACTGTTGAGGGAATCTTATACACATGAAACTTACACACTACACCATAGACACTACACATTACACATCCCCACACATCTTACATTTTTATACACACACATCATCCTACATCTTACATCCTATATTTTACATCTTACATCTACTATGCATCATTCACACTTTGTGCTTCATACATCATACACATTCTACACGCTACACTTTTATACATTTTATATCACACTCCCATACTTATATAATCTATGCATCTTGCATCACATACTACACTTTCTACATTACACATTGAAAATTCTACACATCACATGACATTTTCTCATCACCACATCTACTACACATATTACACATATTACTCTTATACGTGTATACACTCACTGCACTATGAAAAACTCTAGTCTCACGGTCCATACTGAATGTTGAGGGTATACATCACAAATGGACCACATCACAGTCACACATTCAACTGTTCCATCTTTTTCTCATGCGACATTCCTAGATTAGTGATATATGCTTTAGGTTAAATCATCAATTCTTCTAGCATCATTTAGTGATATTTTTCATAGGCTAAATCATCACTTCTTCTAGCATTTAGTGATATACACCATAAGCTACATTATCACTTCTTCTAGCATTATTCAGTGATATATGCCATAGGCTACATCTTCACTTCCTCTAGCATCATCTCAGTGATAGATGACTTTATCCTAAATCATCACTTCTTCCGTATTCATCTCGTTTTGGTATACGCTTTATGGATAAATCAACACACCTTATTGTACTTCATCTTTATGTCACATATCATCACTACACATTCACCACGTCGCACTACATGTCATCAACTCTCATACAACACATAATTCAAACCATTTCCTTATTATGCACTCTCATTTATGGTTCATTCTTGACTACTGAGGGGGCATAAATAAATGAACCTCACTGCATACGATTCCATCCACTCGAGGGGCACATTTACCTTATCACTCACAATACATTCTATTCCATTCATCCATAGCATATTGCACGTATTGGTTGCATTTACTCTTGTTTACATTTACTTGTACATGTTCACTTTATTACACATGCTAGATGGATATCTTATATGTCTTTATCTTTATCATACACACATGCGATGTTCACTTTCCTTACTAGGTGTGATCACAGATTATACAAGTCCATTACATGCAACATGGATGTATGGTGTAGTACCTAGTACCAGTCCCACAGTGGCTCCTAGTGGCATCCACTTTCATATACTACAGATGATATTGTTTCATTTTGTTTCATAGCACACTAATTTATCATATTCTACATGCTTTGACATACATTTAATCTTTCTAATGTGCTAACGGGTGCTTCATGTGCAACATTGTCTTATGGGTCTACTAGAAACCCTGGTTATTTATTAAATTACTTATACTTGTCTTGTTCATTATTTGTCATTAAATGCGGGATTTTCCCTTTGTCTTGTGTGCACACTTGTTTATTTGTGACCACTACGGCCTTGATTGTATTATGACATCATGAGTGGTGTCCCATTTTTACAACCCGCTGTTTGCATAGTCTACATTGTCTTCTTGTGTATTATAGCTTACACATTGTTTTGTTTAGCTTTCACCTTATCTTATACATGCATGTTTATATTTTCTTGTACTAAAACTTGTTCTCCCAGCCACTTGTTTGCATGTTCCTTGGTTTATACCAAGCACATCCCCTTTCCCCCAACAGGGTACAGTTTCATTGATCGGTCCTCCTTTGGGGCCGCATTATCCTTCAGTAGCATCGCATGTGCAACTCAAATGAGGGGGAACATCATTTAGGTGAATTAGTCACCCCATACAGTGTATACAAACATACACATCACAGTACTGGTACAATACAGTTTTTAGACTTTCAGGGCTCAAAATCATAGTTGGGTCCTATGACACAGTGGCCTTTCCTAGATTGCCTAAAACTAGTGGGCATATCACACAGTCAGGCATTACCTGGATTACCTAAGACTAGGGGGAATATCACACAACGATTGGTAGTTCAGCACATTCTATAAAAATCCACACACACATTGACTTTCACAGGGTAGAGACAGTCCTTAACACTTTTACACACCATCTGTAGTGGTGTTTTATGCAGTGAGAAGCAGTTAAAGGTTGGAGGATGACACAAAACAATTTCTCCCTACACTTCTTCTATGACATTGGCGCGAGGTTTCTCAAAAAACTCACATGCATAGAAATCATCTACATGATCCTTTCTACATTATTTCCTCATCATAGATTAGGTGCATATGTTCCTATTTCATATTTTCTCATACTTTTTTACATGTTCTTTACACATATACATGTGTATCTAACTACTTCATCATCTTCTCTTTTGCAAGTCCCTTCATATAGGAAGCGGTAGTCAACATCACTCGACATCACACACATCAAAACCAACAATAGGTACAAAACCACATTCACACACGTGTTTCTACCTTAGGTTCATTTTCATCACTTTTTAGAGTTTTTCATATTTAGTCTCCACGCTCTGTCTTTTTTATCATTCCATGCTTTGTCTAGTCCCTAGACATGCTAACATCATCAATCTACTTAGATATCATATACACATCTATCTCCTTTATGTTACCGAGAATTTTTCTCACCAACATAAAGTGGGGGTAAATGTAGACACAAAATCATGCACTTTGGGTACTTATCTAGTCCTTATTACATACTATTATTCATATGATTCCTAAGTACGAAAAGTAATGATTAACCCATGTCTTTGGCCACCATTATTTGATTTACATTTCTACTTTCGATCTTATACTCTTACTTGCTCAGTATGTCTTTTTACCTTTCAACATTTGTCATTCTTGACACCAGCTCCCAGCCAGGATGCCAGTGCCAGGTGCACCCATGTCTCCTCTATGGCACCCCTTGTCCTCTTTGTTCTTTGGTCACACATTTTATGGGTCCTTTCTATCCATTTTAGCATCTTATCATTTTTGGTAGTCATCCTTTTCGAGGTTAATTTATTAAATTCAAGCAATGGAATCATATAAATATAAAGTCTATGTGATCATAATAACGAACCAAGCACTAACCACTATCTATCACCACCTAAGGTTGTATCCATCAAATCATGTATAGACTCCATTTGCATCCATCTATCTCCATCACAAGGGAAAAAATTTTGATTCTTCTGCATCACACTTCATAGGATGGGAGTGTATTTTTTCTATGCACACATTATTTACATTATACATCTAGCTACTTGCTCACTACTTCAAGTGTGACACACACAAGAGCAACCTAGGGCATAATTCTGCACACACATACACAAAACTACATGGGTCTGAAATATCCAAATTTCACCCCCCAGAGTTAATTTGATAACATGCATCAGAGTTTTTAGTTCCAAGCAAGTAGATTGATTCAGGGGAAAATCGTAAAATTGGCTAAGTCCTGCTCAAGGCCACCTTTGGGACAGTTGGAACAATTATACGCGGAAGGCGCGGATCGGCCGAAAAGCCTCCAGGCGGCCCAAACAGAAAAGGGACATCTGGGACAAATGGACGCGAAATGCCCGGATCGGCCGAAAGAAAGAAAATTTGTCCAAGTCCTTTACCGGGAGCAAGCGGGACAAGAGTGCGCGGAGGACGCGAACCGGCCGAATCGGGCGAACCGGAAGAATTTGTCCCAGACAGCACTGGGACATTTGGGACAAATGGACGCGAAGGATGCGAACCGGCCGGATCGGCCGAAACAGGAAACTTCAGCACAAGGACAAGTGGGACAAAGGGGCGCGCGGGACGCGGATAGCCGAAGGAGCCGAAAGCCAATCAGATCACGCCACGTGTCACCGGCAGAAAAGGGACGAGGAAGCCCATTTCGGGCGGATCGGAGGATTCTGTCCCGCGAAGCACTGGGACATCCGGGACAAAAGGACGCGGTGGACGTGAAAATCCGGCAGGCCCGTGGACAAATCACAGCATGACACGTGTCGCCAAGGAAAAAGGTCCAAAAAGTCAAAGGGGCGAGTTTTCGAGCACTGATCCGAACCAATGAAATAGTGCCACGTGTCCAAGTTTAAGGGGCCCACAAGAAAAGCCCGCGAAAAGGTGGAGAGAGAAAATTGCTCAGCGAACCAGAGCCTGCCACGTGTCATCCAGATGGCAGAGCGCGGGAAAAGAAATTTAAAAATCCGTTTTCACCTGTTTTGTGCCCTAAATCTTCAGACCTTCGTATCTTTCGATCCAGAGCTCGGATTTGCACGTTCTTTATATCAACGGAAAGCTGTTGAAATTCTCTACATGATTCTGGGATCAATCTCACATTTTGGTGTAGTTTGGAGGGAGAAAATTAAGAAAACGTCTCTGACGCGTGGTGATAGACAGAAGTAATGCTTCAACAACCAACTTTAATGCAGCAGACAGCTCGCCGCTCCTGTTAGACAGCCCGCCGTTTTGCTAGGATCCGCCGCTTCTGTCATAATGAGATGATTTTAAATGCTACCAAGAAGTGGTTGGGGCAGATTCTGGATTTCCTCTCTCTTCCCTCTCTCATTTCTTGATATATATTGTAAAGAAGAGCTCCTTTAAGGGGTCGGACATTTTTGTTTTGCATCCTCCCTTATTCCCTCGCTTGCCAGAGAATTTGTGGAGCTTTCAAACCTCCCATATGGGTTGTAATGCCAGTCTTTTTTGCCTCTTGGCCACTGCAATGTACTGTATCGACTCTTGAGCAATAATATATGTGTTGTGATTGACTCTTAACCCTCTCATGTATTCATTGCTGTCATTTTGATCTCTTATTGCAGTTTGGTTACCTGTGCATGGTGTTTGTATTGCATCTATGTGGTCTGTGTTAAATTTGCAAAACGAGTGTCTAACATTCCTCGGTGCATCACCTTTGTAGTTTAGGTTTTATTCTATGCATTTTCTTACCCTGTCTCCTTGGCAAGTTAGATTAGGTTTTAGCAAACCCTCTGCATTTTTTGTGTGCATCTGAACAGAGGAATAGGAACCAGCCTTCTCTGGAGAATCTTTTCTCATCTTTACAAGTCCCACGCTTGGAGAAAGGATTCCATGTTGTGCAATCACACTGGATGCCTGAACATCAACCTAGAAGCCTGATTTGCATCCAGGGGTGCTGTGAGTCTGCAACAACAGTTTTGGCACGCCCGGTGGGACTTAGAGGTCTCATTTTTATTGCAGCAAAGTTGATATGCATCTGCTGCAGTTTTCTTGCTTATAAGAGCTATTATCTGCATATCTGGCGACTCCAAGGGGAAGAATCAACTGGTTTCAGCAGTGCAGGCCTGAAAACTCATGAGAAGAATCACCACAAGGTCAAGAGTTGGAGAAGAAGAAGTGTTGTTTGAATACCTGCAGTTATCTCCAAGAAGAAGGCAAAGAGGAAGAAGGATTCAAAGGTCTCCATCTCCACCAAACAGAACTCTCTCAACTCCTCCACCTGACAGGCCTTTCATTCAGTATACAAGGGTTTTAAGACCGATTAGAATGGCTCAGAACAATCCCTACGTCAACTTCACAGGCAGCAGCCCACTTGCTCTCAATGCACAACATCCAGTTCCTATTGCAGCCTTGAAGAACATTCCCTACTTCACCGGAGAAAATCAGACTACTCCAGGTGATCATGTTAAAGATATTGCTAACCTTTGTGCAATCCATGAAATCAATGAAATGCAAGTGGCTGTCAAGTTACTGGCATCTTCCTTCAAGGGTAAAGCATTACAATGGTTTAGGAGCCTTGGAGCTGGTTCTATCACAAACTGGAATCAGCTGTGTATTGCACTTCACGAGCAATTTGGAGAGAAGGGAGACAACTTGTCTCTTTTGGAGCAGCTGACAACTATCAAGAGAGCCCCCAACGAGCAGCTGACTGACTTCAACTTCAGATTTCAAAGGTCTTGGGATAGGATTCCAGTGGCAGTCAGGCCAACAGCAGAAGGTGCTTTTCTATATTACCTTAAAGCTTTGAATTCTGATATTTCTATGTTAATTCAGTCCATGGGAGGCACAACAATCCCTATGGCTTATAGCATTGCCATTAGAGCCGAAAACTGTCTTATTCAAGCTGGTAAACTGGCTCCTAGGCCTCCCATGCCCTTGTATCCAAACTTAGAAAATCCAAGCACTAGTCAAGCACCCACTTTGGCTCCTGTTCCCACTCCTAGAAATCAGAGTTCAAATGAAGCTTCCACTTCATCTCCAAGTGCTTCAAATGAACTCCAAGAGGTCATGAAACAGTTGCAAAATTTGGGAAATGAGCTGGTTACTATTAAGAGGCAACAAGCCCAAGGTTTCAGACCTTCCTATCAACCTCAAGCTCAGCCTAATAGGCAGCCATACCAACCACAAAGACCACCTAATCCAGTTGCAAATGTGAATCAAACAAGGCCTCCCTCTAATAGACCATTCCAGCCCTATAATCCAAATGCTATATCTGCCTCTAAGGCATTAGTGCCAACACAGAACAACATTGCTCAGGAATATGACTGGTGCTTTCCATGCAACGAGCCTCATAACCAATCCATGTGTTTCAATGGTGCTCTCAATCAAGCACTGATGGTGACAACTACTGGTGTGGAGGGCGAGGGCAGTCAAGGAAACAGTCAACAACAAGAAACATTCCAACAGCAATCAGCCCCAAATGACACCACGTTGGTGAACTGGCAAGCAGAAGATTTCTGTGGCATGAATCAGGCAGTCTCTCAAGGTGTTGCAGCCAACACAAGGTCAAAGAGGAGAAATTTGGGTGAAGAACAGCCATTAGCCCTAGCCAATCCACAACCTTCCACGGCTCCACAAATGATTGGCAAGCAAAGTCCAGTTTCAAGTGCACAAGGACAGCCAAGAACAGCCCCTAGGCCAACTCAAATGCCAGCTGTTGCTGCCCACGTGCAAGGGGTGAATGTACAAACCAAGGGACAACAAAAGGATACTTCATCCCCGTTCAGTATCATTGAACAGATGAAGAAGACTAACGTCAATATATCAATGTGGGAATCCCTATCCATCCCAGGACAAAGAGATCTGCTGCAAGCTGCCATGAAGGATTGGACAACTTCGAATCAGCAGGTTCAGATGCAAGACAAAGTGCTTACAAATGCTGCCCAGCCTGAAGGAAGCCATGGAGGGCAACAAGGTAAAATGTTGAAGCCCCCTCCTTTCTATGTTTCATTAATCATTGGGGATAAACTAGTACACAATTGCATGATTGATTCCGGGGCAAGTAGCTCAGTGATGCCCAAGCAAATAGCTGATCAGCTGGGTCTCCAATATGAAGTAATATCTAAAGGGGTAGTGCAATTGGATGGGACAGCAATAGCAACAGTTGGAGTGATTAAAAACTTGAGTCTTACCTTGCATGCATGTCCAAATGTTGTTGTCTTACAAGATATATCAATCATAGACCTTCCACCACTCTTTGCCCTTTGCTTGTCAAGGGACTTCACAGCCAAGATTGGGGGGTATTTGTCTGCTGATTGGTCTCACATGCTGTTTAGAACAAGGTATGGAACTAAGGCTACAATTAGGTCTGAACCTATTGCAAACTTCCATATTGAGCCTTACACTCCAAGTCAGATTAATGCCAATTGCTCAGCATTTGATCAAGAAGATCACCCTAGTACTGATGAGGCTGACACCAAGGTTGGAAGTATCCCGGACCTAACTCTTGATGAATGGGCAAACAAGATACATGCTTTTGATCCCTATCAAGAAGTAGAAGAATCTGAGCTGGGAGTCTATTGTATACACGAAGAAAATCAACCTGTTCCTAGCATCACCAAGCCAAGCCATAATGATGACAATGAGGTATGGCAGCTGTTTTTTGACGGATCAAGGAGTAGGCAAGGTGCAGGAGGTGGAGCCATGCTTGTTTCACCTCAAGGCATCAAATATTATTCAGCTTTTCGTTTCCAGTTTTCTTGTTCAAACAACACAGCTGAATATGAGGCCTTGATTCATGGACTTCATTGGGCTAGGAAAAAAGGGATAAATAACTTGCAGGTGTTCGGGGATAGCGAGCTAATCGTCAACCAAGTTAGAGGACAACATGCTACAAAGAACGACTTGCTGAGGAGCTACAAGAATAGGGTATGGGACCTCATTGAGGATTTCGAAGCTTTCAACATTGTGTCCATACCCAGGAAGAAAAATGAAGCCGCGGATAGGCTCGCAGCAGTTGGAGCAACGTTTGATGTGGTTGACAACATCAAAAGGGAAAAAACACAGCCACATATCCATGTGATTGTGAGGCCAGCAGTTCCAGATAATAACACCAGCTGGCAGGTGTTTGAAAACGATCAACAGATCGTCAATTTTTTACAAGAAGAGGCTGAATTCTCAGCTAGGAATCAGGACAGACTAGAGCAGCAGTATGGGGATCAAGTAGTGCAGCTGCGGACAAACAAGCTTCCCAAGGGTTTAGTAACGTTGGAGTCTATCTTCAACCCTAACGACCAGTTCCGTAAAGAAAAGGCTAACATACAGGTCAAGAGGGAAGATTCAGAGCCAATTCCGGTTGGGGAAGGCAAAACACTTCAAATTGGTAAAGTGGCCACTGAGCAGGAGAAATCAGATTTCATACAGCTTTGTCAAGAATTTCCAGATGTCTTCGCTTGGAGCTATGAAGACTTGAGAGGATTCAATCCGAATTTGGCACAACATACCATAGAATTGGATCCAGATGCTAAGCCCATCAGGCAGAAGCAGAGACCTGTTAACCCTCACATTGAGCCTCTAATGAAGAAAGAGCTAAATAAGCTAATAGAGGCAAGCATTATATTCCCGATCAAGCACTCAAGCTGGGTTGCTAACTTGGTTCCGGTCAGGAAGAAAAGCGGAGAAATCAGGTTGTGTGTGGACTTCCGAGACCTCAATAGAGCATCTCTCAAAGATCATTACCCGCTTCCTTCAATGGAACAAATATTGCAAGTAGTATCCGGTTCAGAGAGATTCTCTCTCCTAGATGGCTACTCAGGGTATAATCAGGTGATGGTGAAAGAAGAAGACCAATTCAAGACAGCCTTCACAACTAAATGGGGCACATATGCTTACAAGAAGATGCCATTTGGGCTGTCCAACGCTGGTGCTACCTTTCAAAGGGCAATGGACATGGCATTCAAAGGCTTGATCAACAAGATAGTGCTGATATATCTAGATGATATCACTGTCTTCTCAAAGAATGCAGCAGACCATCTCTTTCACCTCAGGCAAGTGTTTCAGAGGTGTAGAAAGTTCGGAGTATCTTTGAACCCCAAGAAGTGCATCTTTCTTGCACATGAAGGAAAGCTCCTTGGCCATGTTGTCTCGAAAGAGGGACTGGCAATTGATCCAGAGAGGGTTGAAGCCATAAGAGCACTGCCATTGCCAAGTCACAAGAAGGCTCTTCAAAGTTTCTTGGGAAGGATCAATTTTGTCCGCAGGTTTATCCCAGATTTTGCAGCCCTTGTCAAGCCCATCACCAAAATGTTAAAGAAGAGCATGGCTTTTAAGTGGACAGCAGAAGGCAAGGAGAGTTTTGAAGCAATCAAAGAAGCTATCTCTCAAGCACCAACTCTCATCAACCCAGACTTCTCCAAGGATTTCATCCTCTATGCATTTGGAGGTGATGACACTATTTCTGCCATTCTGGTACAGCAGAACAAAGATAATGATGAGCAGCCGATTGCCTTTTTTAGCCAGAGCCTAGATGACTGCGAGGTGAGGTACTCTTTTATTGAAAAGCATGTACTTGCAGTAATCAGAAGCTTGAAGAAATTCAAGCATTTAGTCTCAAACAACAAGGTCCAGTTGCTGGTCTCACATGCTGGAGTTAAGGACTTCCTCCTCAACAAGGATTTGAATGAGAAAAGGGCAGGTTGGATCACCCGTGTCATGGAGTATGACATTGAGATCAAGATCACCAAGCTGGTAAGAGGGAAAGGACTGTGTGAGCAGCTGGTTTTAGGGAAGCAAAAGGAAGTATGCAACGAAGAAGAGGCTGTTTTGACAGTCCAGGACAGCCATGAGCCAAGCGGCAATCATGAAGAAGACAATGCTTCCCCCATTCCTTGCTGGACCCAAGGTATTATGCACTTCCTAGGTACAGGCCAGTGCCCCCCAGAGATGAACAAGACCCAAAGGAGACACTTCAGATTACAGGCTGTCCCGTATGCCATTGTTGATGGAGTTTTGTTCAAGAAAGATGTAAATGGAGTGCTGCTGAGATGCATTAGCACAGGTCAGATTCAAAGGGTATTGGAAGAGTTTCATGGTGGACCAGCTGGTGGCCATTTTGCGCCAAGAGTGACAGCTCTAAAAATTATGAAGGCTGGTTATTATTGGCCTAAAATCTTCAGCGATTGCTACGCATGGATCAAGAGGTGTAAGAATTGTGCATTCTTCACAGGAAAAGAGAAGTTTGCTGCCCTTCCATTGCATCCAATCTCAGTTGACCAGCCATTCATGCAATGGGGTTTGGACTTCATTGGAGTCATTAATCCCAATTCAAGCCAAGGGCATAAATGGATTTTGACAGCCACAGACTACTTCACCAAATGGACAGAAGCAGTAGCACTCAAAGAGGCAAATGAGTCTAGCATCTTAGACTTTTATGAGGGAATAACAACCAGATTTGGTGTACCTGCCACAATAATCTCTGATAATGCATTGGCATTCATTGGATCTAAGGTGACTGAGTGGGCTGTCAAGAATGGTATTTACCTAAGCACTTCATCGAACTATTACCCTCAGGGTAATGGCCAGGCCGAGTCTACAAACAAGAACTTGTTGAGGATCATTAGGAGAACTCTTGATGAGAATCAGAGGTCTTGGCATACCAAGCTGAAATCAGCCTTATGGGCTGATAGGATCACTCCCAAAAGATCCACAGGTAACTCTCCATTCAGGCTTGTCTATGGAAGAGAGGCAATCTTGCCCATGTCACTTGAGTTGCCAACATTGGAACTCATGAAGCAGCTGGAGTTACTTGAATTTGAGCCCATGGAGGTGAGGTATGCAGAGTTGATGGAGCTGCAGGAGATCAGAAATCAGGCATCCCAAGCAATGGAAAAGGATCAAGCTTTGATCAAGAAGACCTTTGATAGGAAGGCCAAAGATAGATCTTTTCAAGTTGGAGATCTAGTGTTGAAATGGGATGTGGACAGGGCAAAACCGGGAAGGCATTCAAAATTTGATGCCATTTGGAGTGGCCCATACATGGTCACGAAGTGCAAGAGCAGCAATGCTTTCCAATTGGCCTCATTGGACGGTGAAGAACTGCAGATTCCAGTAAATGGAATCTATCTCAAACATTGCTACTGAAAATAAAAGGTTCACCCTTGTAAATATTAGCCTAGATTTCAATTCCTCTAAGTGCGTATGCACATTGTCTTGTTGTAGTTAGGTTTCAGTTTCCCTAAGTGCTTTGGCGCAGGTTTTGTCGCTCCTAGATTGAGTTTTTTACAGTTCAGCGTGCTCTCGTAGAGGGAGTTGCAGCATCAGGCTCATTTCAGGTTATTGCTTATGACTCCATGCCCAACGGATCGCTAAAAGGCCACTGATCTTCTACCTAGCAGGCAGGTGACCCCGAAAAGTCACCAAATTGTTATCCAAATTTCACCCCCCAGAGTTAATTTGATAACATGCATCAGAGTTTTTAGTTCCAAGCAAGTAGATTGATTCAGGGGAAAATCGTAAAATTGGCTAAGTCCTGCTCAAGGCCACCTTTGGGACAGTTGGAACAATTATACGCGGAAGGCGCGGATCGGCCGAAAAGCCTCCAGGCGGCCCAAACAGAAAAGGGACATCTGGGACAAATGGACGTGAAATGCCCGGATCGGCCGAAAGAAAGAAAATTTGTCCAAGTCCTTTACTGGGAGCAAGCGGGACAAGAGTGCGCGGAGGACGCGAACCGGCCGAATCGGGCGAACCGGAAGAATTTGTCCCAGACAGCACTGGGACATTTGGGACAAATGGACGCGAAGGACGCGAACCGGCCGGATCGGCCGAAACAGGAAACTTCAGCACAAGGACAAGTGGGACAAAGGGGCGCGCGGGACGCGGATAGCCGAAGGAGCCGAAAGCCAATCAGATCACGCCACGTGTCACCGGCAGAAAAGGGACGAGGAAGCCCATTTCGGGTGGATCGGAGGATTCTGTCCCGCGAAGCACTGGGACATCTGGGACAAAAGGACGCGGTGGACGTGAAAATCTGGCAGGCCCGTGGACAAATCACAGCATGACACGTGTCGCCAAGGAAAAAGGTCCAAAAAGTCAAAGGGGCGAGTTTTCGAGCACTGATCCGAACCAATGAAATAGTGCCACGTGTCCAAGTTTAAGGGGCCCACAAGAAAAGCCCGCGAAAAGGTGGAGAGAGAAAATTGCTCAGCGAACCAGAGCCTGCCACGTGTCGTCCAGATGGCAGAGCGCGGGAAAAGAAATTTAAAAATCCGTTTTTGCCTGTTTTGTGCCCTAAATCTTCAGACCTTCGTATCTTTCGATCCAGAGCTCAGATTTGCACGTTCTTTATATCAACGGAAAGCTGTTGAAATTCTCTACATGATTCTGGGATCAATCTTGCATTTTGGTGTAGTTTGGAGGGAGAAAATTAAGAAAATGTCTCTGACGCGTGGTGATAGACAGAAGTAATGCTTCAACAACCAACTTTAATGCAGCAGACAGCTCGCCGCTCCTGTTAGACAGCCCGCCGTTTTGCTAGGATCCGCCACTTCTGTCATAATGAGATGATTTTAAATGCTACCAAGAAGTGGTTGGGGCAGATTCTGGATTTCCTCTCTCTTCCCTCTCTCATTTCTTGATATATATTGTAAAGAAGAGCTCCTTTAAGGGGTCGGACATTCTTGTTTTGCATCCTCCCTTCTTCCCTCGCTTGCAAGAGAAATTGTGGAGCTTTCAAACCTCCCATATGGGTTGTAATGCCAGTCTTTTTTGCCTCTTGGCCACTGCAATGTACTGTATCGACTCTTGAGCAATAATATATGTGTTGTGATTGACTCTCGACCCTCTCATGTATTCATTGCTGTCATTTTGATCTCTTATTGCAGTTTGGTTACCTGTGCATGGTGTTTGTATTGCATCTATGTGGTCTGTGTTAAATTTGCAAAACGAGTGTCTAACATTCCTCGGTGCATCACCTTTGTAGTTTAGGTTTTATTCTATGCATTTTCTTACCCTGTCTCCTTGGCAAGTTAGATTAGGTTTTAGCAAACCCTCTGCATTTTTTGTGTGCATCTGAACAGAGGAATAGGAACCAGCCTTCTCTGGAGAATCTTTTCTCATCTTTACAAGTCCCACGCTTGGAGAAAGGATTCCATGTTGTGCAATCACACTGGATGCCTGAACATCAACCTAGAAGCCTGATTTCTATTTTCAACTAGGGTTTCATAATTTCATTACTTAATTGCTTGGGTTAATTTCCATATTAAATTTTTGCTATAGCATCTAGATTAGGCTAGAAATGTTACATTTTAGCATAATCAGTCTCTCTTTAAGTCCATGATTCAGACTTTTGCAGAGCTTTGAGTTTGTTTTGGTTTCTCGCATGATAGTTTGAACTTTGTTAATAAGCTTGGTTCGAAACTTGTTTTAGTTTGGCGCATCACCTTCTTTTAGTTTGCAACCTCTATCTCATTTCTTCTTACACATAGATCCTGTAAAAATATAATTAGTGTTAGGTTTTTTGCAATCTTAGGCTATATGTTAGTTATGACAGGCTAAGACACAAAGAAATGAACCTTCTTTGGAGGTTGATCTCATTTTGTAGGTCCCACTTCTACAAGATCATCCCATGTTACCTAAAGTTTTGAGTGTCTTCCAAAGAACATTAAGGGGCACAAATTTTGGTGTTAACAATTTTGAAACATCTGGTGGCACCACCTTTTTTGTTCTTTCACTAAGTTCTAGTGTGTAACTTAGAGATTTTAGCCTTTTGAGGTAGTTTTTTTAACAGATGTGGTGACTCCAATTATCTCATCTATTGGTTTTAGCAGTTAAAGTACCCATTTTATGAGAAGAATTTGGAAAATATCAAGAAGAGAAGATCCATTCAACTATTTTTATTTTTCATCGAGAAGAAGGAGAAGAGGAAGATCGATTCAAAGATGTACATCACCTCCAAATTGAGTTCTTTCCACTCCTCCTTCTGGTAGGTCCTTCTCACTGTATTCCAAGGTATTAAGACCTATTGTATCCATGGGACATCAAAGTAATCAATATTTTGTCACATTTAATGGGGGAAGTCCTCTACCCATTCCCTAATATGATGATATTCTGTTGCGGCCCTAAAGAGTGTTCCTTTCTTCACCAAAGAGAATGCCACAACTCTTGTGTAGCATATCAAGGTTTTTTCCAACATCTATTCGGTATATCATGCCACACAAGATAATGTAGCGGTCAGGTTATTGGTGGCTTATTTAAAAGGAAAATCTCTGTAATGGTATAAGGGATTAAGGATAAATTATAACACCACTTGGGATGAGTTAGGGGAAGCTCTCTGCAACCATTTTGAAGATAAATTAGAACACCTATACTTGGTGGAGCATCTAAAAACAACAAAAAGAACACCTAATGAGCTAATATTTGATTTCACCCACATGAGGCTTCAAAGGACTTGGGACCTAATTCCATAAGTGGTAAGGCATGCCCTTCAGTATGTAATTCTAAATTACGTAAAGGCTCTAAATAGTGTCATTTCAATCCATGATTCAATCCATGGTGGGTAGAACTCTACCAGATGCTTATGACATTGCTATTAGGGCCAAAAATAGTCTCATCTAGGCTTGGAAACTTTCCCCTAGACCTATAATTCATATATTTCCAGAGCTAGGGACACCCACACTTCATCACATTCCTAAGTTAGCACCCATTCCATCCCTAAGAATCCAAAACCCAAGTCAAGTATCCACCTCTGAAATCTCTTCAAGTGAGTTGCAGGAGGTCACGAAATAATTACGGAATTTTGGCAATGAGTTGGTATCCCTAAAAAGGAAAAAATATCAAAACATAAGGCTTTACTAACTTACCAAACCTCCTTACTCATAGGATAGACCATCATTTCAAGTGGCTCTACAAAATCAAATCACCCATGCAAAACAATTCCAGTCTTACAATCCAAATGTCGTTAGTTCATCTAAGGATGGTACAAAATAATCATGTGCAAGATTATGACTGGTGTTTTCTTTTTAATCTTCCCCATACTCAAGAAATTTGTGCCAATGACATCCTTATCCAAGAATTAGTGGTGAAAAATAATTTCATTCCAAAATATACAACTATAGAAGCAGATCCATAGTTATAGATTACAAAAGAAATGTCATCAAGTGATACTTCACTTGTAAATTGGAAGATGGAAGAGTTATATGAAATTAATCAAATGAAAGAAAGTGGTCAACCGTATTCATTGAGTGTAGCTGCAAACACCAGGGAAAAAAGAAGATATGTGGAAGAAAACATCCCTCCCCTTGTTCCTCTAGGTCTGCATCCTCAGGTTAGGAAACCTGTGAACTCATGTAGATTTCAAACCCCAACAATGGAACTAAAAAATATAGCAAACATGAAGAACACTACTGGACCACGACATGTTAAGGGCCTTATGAGCAAAGAAAATCCGCACATTGAACAAAACAAGGAAAGGAAGTATCACGTCTCTATTGTAGAATCCTGTGGGTACCCCTTTCAATATCTTAGATCAAATGAAGAAAACCAATGTAAGAATTTCCATGTGGGAATCCTTGGACATCCTGGGAAAGAAAGATCTTTTACATGCCACTATAGCTGATCTTCCCGTGCCACATAAGATGTTCAAAGAGAAAGTAAAGGTTGTGCTCACCAATGCACTTCAACAGAAGGATAACCAATCAAGTAAGGACATCAAGCCACCACCCTTATATGTGTCTTTTATTATAGGCAATCATTTAGTGCACAATTATATGATAGACTTAGGGACAAACAACTTAGCAATTCCCTAAAAAATAATGGATCGACTTGTTCTTGAATATGAGCCACTCTCTAAGGTAGTGGTGAAATTATATGGAACCATGGTTGGGACCATTGGGGTTATAGGAGGGTTAAGTCTTACACTTCATGCATGCCCCAACTTTTGAATATTGTAGGATGTGTTCATCATTGATCTACCTCCTTTCTTTGCGTTGTGTCTCTCATGGGATTTCACTGTAAAAATTAGAGGATACTTATCCTTGGATTGGTCACATATGCTCTTCAAAACAAGATATGGCACCAGTGTCACTATAAAGTTTGAACCCATTGCCAAATACCATATATAACCTTATACACTTAATCCCATCACGTAAATTGCAACATCTTTGATTAGGACAATTTTTTAAATGTAAAAAAAGAAGGTACTTAAGTTGGGGATATCCCATATTCACTTCTTGATAAATGGGGAAATAAAAATCATGGTTTTGACCCATATAAGCAGATTGAAGAGGTTGGACTTGACATTTATTGTCAGCAAGAAGAAATTTTTTCCATTCCCTATATTGTGAAACCAGAAAATGAAGAAGACAATGACCTATGGAAAATGTTTTTTGATGGTTCAAGAAGTAGACAAAGTGAAGGAAGAGGTATAATTATTACATCTCCCACTGGTATGATGTATTTCTCTTTTTTTAGGTTCTAATTTAGTTGTTCTAACAACTTAACAGAGCATGAATCTATCATACAAGGTATTCAATGGGAGAGAAATGAGAATATTAAACAACTACAACTTCGGGGGTAGTGAGATAATTATAAATTAAGTTAGAGGACTAAATGCAACTAAGAATCATCAAATTAGAGCATATAAGCACATGGTTTGGGACTTGATAGATGATTTTGAAGCTTTCAATATCATCTCCATACCAAAAAAAACAAGTATGAAGACAAACTACTTAAAATTGGAAAGGCATGCACTCCTCAAGAAAAACATGCTTTTGTGGAGATTTGTTAGGAATTTGTTGACATATTTTCATGGAATTATGTAGATCTCTAGGGTTTTGATCTTGATTTAACACATCAAACTATTGAACTAGATCCTGTGGCTAATCCTATTAGACAAAAATAGAGGCCTGTCAATATGCGGATTGAGCCACCAATGAAGGAGTTGAATAAGTTGATTGAAGAAAACAATATCTTCCTTATCAAACATTCAACATGGATTACAAAACTTTCCCCTATACAAAATATAAATGGATAAATTAGGCCATGTGTTGATTTTAAAGACTTGAATAGGGAATCTTTGAAAGATCACTATTCATTATCTTCTATGGAGTAAGTTTTACATATGGTAACAGATTCTGAGAGGTTTTTCCTATTGGATGGATATTCAAGATTCATCAAATCATGGTTAAGGAAGAAGATCAATTCAAAAATGCTTTCACCACAAAATGGGGAACCCACGCCTACAAAAAAAATGCTCTTTGGTGCATCTAATACAGGAGCAACATTCCAAAGAGCCATGGACATGGCATTCAAGGTACGAATCAAAAAAATCATCCTTGTGTATTTGGATGATATCACAATATTCTCCAAACTTGCATAAGACCATATCCTTCACCTTAATCAAGTATTTGAAAGGTTTAGAGAATTCGGGGTTTCTCTCAATCCAAAGAAATGCATTTTTCTTGCCCATGAAGAAAATCCGTGGCCATGTAGTTTCAAAATAAGGATTAACCATTGATCTAGAAAGACTCAGTGTCATACTATATTCCAAATTTTCCTAAGAAGGATTAACTTTTTCAGACGGTTCATCCTGAATTTTACAAATCATGTCAAGCTATTGACGTCCATGTTGAGAAAGAATCTGGCATTCAAGTGGAGTACAGAAAGTAAAGATAGATTTGAAGCTATCAAACATGTAATTATAGAGGCTCTTACTCTCATTAACCTATATTTCTTTAAAGATTTCATCGTATATGCCTTTGATGGCATAGAGATAATATCCACCATGTTGGTGGAGACTAATGAAGAAGGATTGGAAAAACCAATTGCATTCTTTAGTCAAAATCTAGAAGACTATGAGGAAAGATATTCCTTTATTGAAATACATGCTCTGGCTATGATAAAAAATTGTGAATGAATTTAGATGTTTGGTGTCTATTAACAAGATTCACCTCATGGTATCTCATTCTGGAATAAAATAATTTCTGTTGAACAAATATTTGAATGAGAAAAGAGAAGGATGGATAACCGAGGTTATGGAATATGATGTTGACATCGAGATAACTAAGATATTTAAGGGTAGAGGGTTATCTGAGAATTTGGATTTAAATCAAAAAAATTGATGAGGAGGTTGTCCTAGTACTCCAAAATGAACAAGAGAAACCATATGATTATGTATCTAATCTTTTATGGACCTATGACCTTGTACACTTCCTACAAATAATCCAATGCCCTCAAGGATTGAGAAAAGCCAAAATAAGGTACTTTAGGCTCCAATCCATTCCTTATGTGATTGTTGATGGAATTTTATTCAAAAAATATGTGAATGGTTTTCTCCTAAGGTGTGTTGAGTCACATCAAGTGGAGAAGATTCAACATGAGTTTCATGGTGTTGTGAGAGGTCATTTTACTCCAAAGACCACATCACTCAGAATCATGAAGGGTGGCTATTATTGGCCTATTATATTTAATAATAGCTACACATGGATAAAAAAGTGCAAGAAATGTGCCTTTTTCAAAGGCAAGGAAAGACTTACAACTCTCCTAGTTCACTTTATTTCATTATATCAACCATTTATGCAATGGGGATTGGATTTTATAGGAATAATCAACCCGCACTCAAGTTTGTGGCATAAATGGATTTTGATAGCCATTGATTATTTCACCAAGTGGAACGAAGTAGTTGTATTGAAGGAAGAAAATGAAACCAACATTCTATATTTTTACTAAGGCACTACGACCAGGTTTTTCATCCCTTCTACCATCATTTTAGACAATGCCTTGGCATTCCTCAACACAAAGATCTTTGATTGGGCTGCCAAAAAAGGAATCCATCTGAGCACCTCATCAATTACCCCCAAGGACATGGACATGATGAGTCAACCAACAAAAACCTATTAAATATCATAAGGAGGACATTATAAAAAAATCAAAGGACTTGACATACAAAGCTAAAGTCAGCTTTATGGGCTAATAGGATAAATCTTAAATGGTCAACATAAAATGCACCTTACAAAATGGTTTATGGAAAGGAAGAAAGGATACACATATCTATTGAGTTACCCGCATTGGAGATTATTAAAAATTGGAGTTATCTTGTTTGGAGTCATGGAGGTGAGATATAAATAGCTCATGGAGCTCAAAGAATTGAGAAACCATGCCTTGCAATCTCTAGAGCCGAATCAGGCTCAGGTCAAAAGGTCTTTCAATAAAAATAAAATAGCCAAAAAAATTTCAGGAAGGGGACCTTGTGCTAAAATGGGATAAAGATAGAGACAAGCTAGATAGGTATTCAAAAATTAATACAAAGTGGAGTGGCCCCTATATTATCTCCAGTATCAAGTAAAGAAATGCTTTCCAATTATCATAATTGGATGGTGAAGAACTGATAATCCTTGCCAATGGGATTTATTTAAAGCACTACTTTTGAAAAGGTTTCCACGTCGGATATAGTAGTATATTTTTCAATTCCTCTAAGTGCTTGCAAACACATGTTTTGTTGGTAGTATAGGTTTGCTTTGTAATAAGTGTTGTGCACTCTACATGTTTCATTTGAAACATATATGATCTTCTCTTCTGTATATAAGTTTTGGGCCACTTGCACTCGTGTGCAAATCATTGCACAAGAAATTCATTAAAAAATTAGATAATTGGAGAAGTCCGTACATTTTATCCTTCAGCTCCACATATCAGTTTCATTTCAATGTTAAGCCTACACGGATTCGGGGGGAGTTTTCAAATTCAGATTAGTTTTGAGTTTTTAAATTTTGAATTCAATTCTAATGTATGCTTCAAAGAAGTTGGTATTGTCATCTAGCAGGAAGATGTCCCTTGAAAGTCGTCAATTATTATCTAAAATTACACCCCATGTAATTTTAAATGAATTATTGAAGAGACTTAACTATTTTTCATGATCTAGAAAAGCCACGGTAGACTAATTCAGTCTACCATGGAAAGAAAGAGTTTATTTTGATGTGGAATCTCCTAACCCACAGAACTAGGGAATCAATAGTGTAGGGACTTAGGTATAAATTGGTTGAATTTAGTGTTGCACAACATTCTTTCAAACCTGAAAACACTAAGGAAATAAGTCCTAGGAAAAAAAGAGAAAGTTTTGAAGAAGATTAGAATTTTTATCCGTGAAGGAATCAAAGGGATTGATGAGTTCAAATCCAAAAAAGACTAGTTTAGTGTTTCGTTTGATCACTAGATGTAATGTCCCACGGGTTTTCTCAAACTTGTGGAACAAAAGGTGTATCCGCAGATCGATAGGTTAGGCCCTTATGGGTGGTATGTAGGATTTATATTCTCCAAAACAATATGGAGGATTGTGAGGGTCCATGGAACATAAAAAAAGTGAAAGGCTATAATAGAAGACGTGAAATATAATAAAAGGTGACGAAGCTACATTGAACTGGAGCCAGATAGACAACCACCCCAGCTACAAGAATTTAATGGTGTCACTCAGTACAGTCTGATGGCATGTGCTGGGATCAAGTACCATGCTATAATTATTAATGTCATTTAGAGGTGACCATATATTTACTACAAGAAAAATCAAAGGATAAATCATAGGCACCCATACTCATTCAATGCAAATTTTAGAGGTGACTAGTCTCAGCTCAACCATCCTTTTCCCTCTCTTTCTTCCCTTCTTCCATTTCACAAATGATATAAATTTAAGTGCCTTGGAAAATTAAAAAAATTCTCCTATGGAATTGTAAGTTTTACCATAAAATTCCATACTTTTGTACCTTTGCAAATATATTTTGTGGAATTTGTAGAGCCTTTACTATGTGAATGTAAATGATATTGTTTAAGGAAATGCGATTTTGGTTTTCCTTCATGCGTTACGTATTGAATGTGAAATCTCACCCATTTTTCTCTCTTTAAGTCCATGTATCTATATTTTGTAGAGCTTTGAGTTCATGTTGGTTTCTCGTGTGATAGTTTAAACCGTGTCACTAAGCCATGTTTGAATCCTTTTTTATTTTGGTGCATCACCTTATTTTAGTTTGCAACATCTATCCCCTTTATTCTTACCCTTAGATCTTGTGAAAATATAATTAGTGTTAGTTTTGTTACATTCTTAGGTTGTAGGTTATTTTTGGTAGGCTAAGACACAAAAGAACCAACCTTCTCTGGAGGTTGATCTCGTTTTGTGGGTCCCACACCTACGAGATTACCTCATGTTACATAAAGTTTTGAGTGTTCTGCAAAGAACATTCAGGGGCTTTTGGTGTTAACAATACCTAATTCACTAATTCTTAAATTTCACACAATCCAATATGGTATAAACAAATGGGGATAAAACAAAAATAAATAACAACGAAAAATAACAAACAATTGGATGGAATATTCAAAACAATTGTATGATCATAAAAATGAATTAAATATTCCTCCCGCTACCCTTGTTAATGAATAACTTTTCACAATTGAGGACATCATACAAGGGATTAAAAAGTCAACAATAGGTAAATCCTATGACGTGGAAAACCTTCAAGTTGGGCATCTAAAATGGAGGTTAGATATCCTTACACCTCAAATCAAATAAATTTTCAAGGAGGTCCTCCAAAATGGATTTCCAATAGAACGGGCAATTGGATCAACCTTGTCTTTGTTTATAAGACGAGATGCAAAGAATCCCTCGAATTTCCAAACCATCACACTCAATTATTTTTTTACAATTTTTTTTTGAGTATGATGGAGTGCAACATTAATAGTTGGGCAGAGGAAAGAGAGTCAATGGGAAAGCACATGTTTGATCCAAACACTCAACCGTCAATCACTATGCCTTTATTAAGAACCTAGTTGAAAAGGTCTGTGATAAAAATATGATGCATATTGTTTGATAAACTTAAAAAAGGCATTTGACATGGTTCTAAGGAGAAAAATATGGAGTATGATGGAAGAACTAGGGGTTCCGATGCGATAACAGTTCACACATTACATGATCAAGTCAAGACTAAACCAAAATGTAAGCAAGGTTATCTGAGTGTCTTGGGAGTGATATAGATGTCAATTAAAATTTCCCCCTTTCCCCAACTTTATTTGGGCTATACATTTACAAGCTAGAGGAGTGGACAAATAAATTTGGAGGGAAAAAGGTTCACTTGGCCAAATATGTGTTGAAACTCCTACTATAAGCAAATAACTTAGTTCTAATGGATGATGCAATCCAAGCTTTAATAGATCACTTTCACTCTTTATATCTTTATATCCCTATCGCGCGTCAACAACTAACCCTTTTTCGTGCGTCAAAAATGCGTACTAGTGTCAACAAGGGATATCACGAGGCATCAACTCTATCCCTATCACATGTCAACTCTATCCCTATCGCACGTCAATTGCTTACGCCATTGTTGCACATCAACTCTCTCTATCACGTGTCAACAAGGCATCACTGTCTTTATTGCGCGTCAACTCTATTCCTCTCACATGTCAATTGCTTACCCCCTTGTCACACGTTTATAATATCTCCTTGTCGTGTGTCTGCAATATCTCTTTGTTGCGCTCCAACTATATCCATGTTGCTCGTCATCAACTAACCCTAACACGATCAATCTTTGGTGCTTTATTAGTTCAAACTTATATTGGTAAAGCTACTTGGGGTAGTACTGTAGTATACTACCCAATGAATCACCTAGGTTTTTATAGGAAATGTTTTCAAATGAAGGCAAAGCCGACCCCAAAAAAAATATACTGTGAATTTTAGGCGAACAGGACACTGACCCGCTCCGAAAAAATCACCTTTTCAAATTTTCCTAAAATGAAATTTTCACCATATTATGAATATTCGCCACTAAAATTAGATAGAGGTAAACATTTTCAAAACCAAAATTATGGATTTCTACATGAAAAAGAAGAAACAACATATCAACTTTTAGTTTATAGTAAAGTCTCTTAAAGTGGTGTTAGAATACGAAAATATTGGCATAAATTTTCACATCAAGCTCAAATAGGATAATTTAGGATGAAAATAATATAAACGAATTAATATTTCTCTATGTGCTTCAAAAAGGTGTAAAAATGTTGATCTATGGGATTGTAAGATGAATATGGTCCTATTTGGGTTATTTTTCGTTGGCATGTAGGCTTAATAGGTATTTTCATTGATGAAAAATAAAATTAATGAAAAAGTGAATGTTGTAGAATGATGTCATGATGATGTATGTGGTGTTATCATAGTGTTTCAGATGTTTTTGAGCTGCTACAGTGAGATTCAGGGAGGTATACTTGCTCTTGCAAGCTAATACAGGTGCCTAAGAGGTGTTGCTTGGTAGTATGATATTCTTGGATTCTTTGGAAGCATGTTTACATGTTGGATAGAATGATTTTAGGGTGCTTGAACACTCGTAGTAGTGGCATAGTGTAGGTACAGGCGTTTCACTTGGTTACAGGTGTTCATTAGAAGCAGTCATGTTATTTATGAGGTGTGACAGAGTGGAATGGAGCCATTTGACATCATAGATTTATGAAATCAGGTTTGTAATGTCATATGAGGTATGTTTGGGCCATTTTTAGAGGTTTCTTGTTTAGTTCTTGCATTATTTTAGTTGGCCCTAGTTGTTATTATGAGGATCTATCATGCATGCATAGGTAAGTCTTAATGAATAGAGATATTGGGATATGGAATTGATGTTTTGATGATTAGATATGTTATAGGAATGAGTAATAGTGCTCTTAGAAAATTTTCAGGTTCCCATGAGGTGTATTTTTCTAGATATAATAGTTTATGTGAGACAGAGTCTAAAACAAGGCAAAATCTAGCTCGAAGTGCAACTTCAAATGCTCATTGTGAATTGTGTGATTTGAATGGTACCTCATGGATTGTAGGGATGTTTTTAAGTTGATTTAATAAGGTTTAAAAAAAATAATGAGGTCAGTTCATTGTCATGTTTTTATGAACGAAGGTTAAGATGGTAAAATGTTCTAAAACCCTAGTTAAACCATAACTAGGAGCAGTTTGCAAAAGATGAAGTATATTGACCCAGTTTTGATTTTTAAGGAAAAAATTATGATTGAATGTTATTTAGGACTCCTTTGGATTTCTAGAAATGTATGGTTAAGGTCATGGTGGTATGTGGGCCCCACCTAAAAATAATATTTTCTAGGAATTAAGGATATAGAGAAAGATGGTCCAAAAAAGTGACATTCCAAATTGATGTGGCATGATTAATGAAAGGTTTTATTGATGTACATGAAGTTTTAGGACTTAAATATGCAGGTTGATGGTGTTTTGAGGCTCAAATAGGTTGACTTGTTAAAGGGCAGTTCTGGGGTCTCAAATAACAAGGTCTAATGATTTGAGCATAACTTGAGCTAGAGGTGGAATTTTGAGGTGATTCAAGTTCTGTTGGAAATTATATTTAGATATATTTATAGTGATATATGAATTGTATCATGATGCGGTAATTTGGTAGGGTTTATAGGAAATTATTTGAACAAGAAGGTTTTTGGCAATTCAGGACATGATCGATTTTTGTGTAAGTTTGATGTTACTCGAAGTATTAAATTGATTGGTTGATGCTTCCTATTACCTAGAATTTGAAGAGAGAGGAATTGGTAATATAATGAATCCATTTAGTGGTCTTGAATGCATGCAGAATTGAATTTATGAGCTACCCGTTGGAAACATATTCTTTGTCAGGTTGATTTGGTAAAGGCAAATGTTGTTGTGGTTTGAAGTGAAGGATGTTTCATGACTTATAACTTACTTAGAAGTGTTATAATGGTTATGCCATTTATTTTTCATGGTCACATGGATTTTTTTGGTTCATTATAAGCCATTTTGTGGCATGATGAAGTTTATAGAGTGTTGAAGGGTGTAGGAAACAACTGTTTTGAGAAGAATAAAGAGCACTGGGCCCAATAAATGAAATAATTTGATTAGATGAGATACATTGTGACCATATATGATATTTAAATGTTATTTTAAATATGAGTGATGATTTTTAGAGCTTGAACAAAAATAGTTTTGGGATTAGGAGATTTTTGTCATCCCAATGCAAAGGTTTTTGGGATTTTTGGTACATGGATGAAGTATTTTTGCAAGGCTTACCTATATGGGTCTATTGTGAATTTTATAGTGATTCTTATAGGATGTTTTTAAGCTGGAATGTTTGTGAAATTGGAGGGAAACTAACCTCCTTTGAATTTGAATCAAGTAAAGGGTATACAATGGAGCTTTTGGGTACAATGGTGCTAGCTTTTGAAAACCCCTTTTATCTTCTTTTGAAGAATTTTTTTGATAAAAATAAAAAACCTTTGGACCTAGCCCAAAAAAAATTGAATTTAGTTCTAGGACAACTTCTGGTGGAGTTTTCATGAGGATAACTTGAGCAAGTGAATGTTGGTATTGTTTCCTTGAGAGCAAGTTGGAGAAGAACGACAAATTTTGGTGTTTGAGTTTGGATGATATATTCATAGCATGTTGATGTTATTTACAAGTTTCTAAGGTGATATAAGATCAGATATTGAGTTGAAGAAATTCTCATAGTTTCATACCTTCATTTGTATTCATGAGACATAGTTGATTGTCTCAAGAGCTATTGGTTTTATCTTGTTGAAGACACTATAATGTAATCTGATTTGAATATCAAATTGAAGTGTGTTGATATGATTTTTAGCTTCAATATAAGTTTTTTGAGTCTATATTGTGTTTTTTGCATTGTGTTAATTTATTTGTGAAGAATATTTACTTTTATGTATTGTATATGAGCATATATGGTTAGGGTTTGAAGCACAAGTGTGAAAACGTTTTATCGGGGATTGATTCACCCCCCCCTCAGTCCTTGTCACCTTAAAAAATTGGTATTAGAGAAGGCCCTTGGAAGTACCCTAACAAGCTAGAGGGAGATCTTTGGTGACAAGATGACACCTCCATTATTGGAAACAACTGAGGGTAATACCTTTAGGATAAGACAATGGGTAGCTGATAATTGTGATAAGGTTGATAGGATGGTTACATCTCATGAAGAAGTAGTCAAGGTTTTGAGAACTCAACTTGAAGAGGATCAAGATGAGTTAAATACCAAGAGAGAAGAATGTCTCAAACATGAAGTTGAAAGAGAATAAATAGTCAAGATCCTAACGAAGCAACTTAAGGAGACAAAAGATGAGTTGAAGATCAAGAGGAAAGCAATAGATGATTTGAAGAAAGATCTAAGAAACATGACAAACAAGGTACTATCATTTCAAGGAAGTTCTAAAAATCTAAGTAAGATGTTGTAAAATCAAAAGGCCTATGGTGATAGGACATGCCTAAGATTCAATGAGGGCTCATTCAAATAAAAAAATAATGAAGAAAAGTCAAGTCAAGGTTCAATTGAAATAAGGCAACCAAACAAGGAAGAAAGTTTAAGGCTTCCACCTCCTAGAAGATCACCCATCAAGCAACCAATTGCATATATGTATGGTTTTTTTCATGGTAATTGTTATAAATGTGGTGAGTATGGACACATGGCTAGTTTTTTTAGTCCTAAGGTTGAAAAGAAGGATGATGGCAAAGGAAAGGAACATTTTGAAGAGAAGAAGGAAGAATAATGTTAAGAAAAGAAGGATAAAAAAGTAGGTCAAAGATATGGAGCTGAATGTTATCATTGTCATGAGAAAGGACACTTTGCAAGGTTTTTCAAAAATGGGCCATCAGACACAAAAAGGTATGTAATCAAGTTAAATGGTTATTGTTATGATTGTAATGAATATGTACATAAGGATTTTGAGTGCAAAGGGAGACAAGTGGAATTATTTTGGTGCCACAAAATAGGGCACATTGCAAGGTTTTGTAATGCAGGTTAGTTGAAGAAGGAAACTCAAAAAACCAAGCCACAAGTTCAAGTATACAAAAAGAAGGAAAAAGCTAGTCAAATTGGTCAAGATGTTTCCAAGGATTTGACTGAGTTAAATGAGGGATCTGTTGCAACAAATGAGAAATCAGATGAAGAGAAGACAATCAAGGCCCAAGAAGAGGGCTTGAGACCTACTTAGGTCTCTCATCAAGCCCCTCCATGGAAACATATGCTTCTACTAGGATTCTTAGAGGTATATAGGTGCAAATAAAGCTTTGGAGTGAGGGGTAGTTGTGTTTCTTCTATATGAGTCTCTTCCATGTGTAAAAGGTATGTCATTCAGTGTCTCTAAGTGTGTTTTCATGTTTCTATTTTGTAGTCCTTGTGTAAGAAGTCATGTTCTCAGCTCTATGGTCATTGGATGGTCATCTATTTCTCTTCATGCGTACGATGGTTCCGTTCATCCATGCATAGGCCATATCACTTTAACTGTCACTACTAGGCCAAAAAACCTTCATATAGTTTTCTTTTTCATCAAATTACCAGTTCAGTATAATTGTTTACTTGGTAGACCATAGATTCATGACATGCAAGCAGTTCCTTCCATAGTGCATTGATATGTCAAATTCTTACATATAGGCATTGAATACACTATTGCTAGTGATTGTGAACCATTCAAATATTACAACCACAATCCCACTACTACACTCCCCACTCCATGATCTGTTACTACTAACGAACCAAAACGTATAGATTCTCCACCTCACTTAGAAGGAACTATTAGCATGTTAAACATTCTTCCATCCACATATTTCCCCCTTCCTATTACTACAAATGCTATGGTACTTTATTGGGGCCTCTCTAACCATCAGACGTCATTCTGCCTACTTCACTCTCTCATGTGCACCCATCATTAGCACGTCCTCCCTTTACATGCATGATTTTCATGAATGATTCTTATTGGGAGCTTATTCTATTTGATCTTGCTTACACCCGCACTATATGTACACATGATGGCTTGAATCATCTAGGATTCACTTTCAAGGATATTTATCCTCCACCTCATGATCCTCATATATATCATGGGTTAATCACCATCACTACTACCTATGGACTTCAATTTTTTCACCTCACAATATTTCTTGCAGGAGATCCTTGCTCTTCTCCACTTACGCTTGGGTAATCTTGGTTTGATTACATTGGGGGCACATTAGACCTTGATCATACTGATATCTCATTTCCTATGCCCTTTGAGCATATATTCATCTGCAATGATTCATTTCTTGGTTATACAAAAAATTTACTTGATGGTATACACATGGATGTCCATTCCCTCCTTTCACCGATGAGGAATATTCTATGGGCATGTATAATTTATGCCTCAATGGCTCTTTACTCGATCAGCCTGACACTATTTCTTACCAGGTCTCCAATGCTTGTCCATATGGCTTTTACCATGACATTGATGATCTTCTAGATGATATTACATGATCCTATTGTTTATTACACACTAGGGGGGAACCATGCTCCCCCCTTTGCTAGTATTGTCACACTTCACACATACTATTTCAAATCTATAAGCATTCATCACATGTAATTTGATACACTATTCATCTCATCATTACCCTATGACACACTTTTATGCTAATGTTCACACTTGACTATTGAGGGCATACTATACACAGGAACCTCACACACTACACATTTCACATCTACAACATATTCTTCTTCCTACACATCATACATATTGTTTGCTTCCTACATCCTTTTCTTACATCTATTACACATCCTATGCACTTTGTGCTTTCTACAAATTCTACACATTTCACACTCTGCACATATTTGACATCATCTTCTTACTTCTACTACATATCATACACGCTTTGAGTTTTCCACACATTAGGTATCTTACACATCTACAACATCCTCTTCTTGCATTTATTACACATCATATGCACTTTGTGATTTCTAAACCTACTCATTCTACACACTCTATATATCTTGTGTTGCACACTATATGTCTCTACATTAGACACATTCAACCTACACACTTACAATCTACATCATTCTAGTATATTCTACTCACGCGTAGTGCTATTCTATTCTACACTCTACATATCACAATTAAACCTTTACAACACACACTACCCGATAACGCACTCTAGTCTTATGGTTCATACTTGAATGATGAAGGTCTGAATTGAATTGAACCTCACTTGCTAACATTTACATCATTATACACTTAATCTTCATAATCAATCAATCTTTCTAGCTATCCCATCATGTGATGCTATTCTACAATTTACGCTCCGCGCTTAACAAACAATACTTTTTAGCCTCTTATTCACATATTTTACAATCTAAACTCTATGCTACATCATCAATCATTCTATTATCTTACTCATATCTCCTTACATATTCCACATCACATGACATTAACCTACAATCTATACTCTATTCTCTCTTGCTCGATTTTTTTTCTATATACAACACACTGTTCAAACCATTTCCCGATGACACACTCTTGCTATATAGTTCATTCTTGACTACTGAGTGGTCTTGTATAAATGAACCAAATTTCACTCATGCATACATCCATAGTCGGGGGGCATGCCACCCCTATCACATTTATATTGCATTCTATTCCATCTCATCCATAACATACTGCATATCTTGGTTGCACATAGTTTTTACTTGATTATGCTTACATATACAATTTACTACACATGCTAGAGAGATATATTGTATGTCATTATATTTATCATACACACATATGCATTCAATTGCTTTCTAGTTGTGATTGCAAACTCTATACAGAATGATACACATAACATGGATGTTTGGCGCATTACCTCATACCAGTCCCATAACGACTCCTTAGGGCATCCACATTCGTACACATTTCAGGTGATATTGTTTGATTATTTAATATATCACATTACTATATCAGATTATACATGATTAGACATACTTTATATCTTTTTAACATGCTAACGGAAGCTTCATGTGTAGCATTTTCCTTGCAGGACCAATTTTCCACCATGGTTATCTGATGTTTTCTTACTCTTGTTCGCCATTTTTTGTGGTTTTCCTATGCTTTGTCTTGTGTGAACACTATATGCTTCCTGCCATTGTAGCCTAAATTTTCTTGCGACATCGTGAGTGATTTCCCATGTTTGCAACCCAATTTTTGCGGTTTACATTGTCTTCTTACTTGGTAGCTTATATTATTTTCTATATACATGCTTGTTTGCACTAACACTTGTATTCTATCCATTGTTTGCGTGTGCCTTAGTTTCCACTAAGAAATTTTTCTCCTACATAATGGTATCACTTCAGCATGAGTTCCTCTTTTGGGCCGTATCCTCCTAGCTATGCCACATGCCCTCCAAATGAGGGGGGGCATCTATTGGGTGAATCAATCACCCCATTTAGCCTTACAATCACAGGTCAACAATCGATAGTCACAGTTCAACACAATACAACACAAAGTCAAAAAAGTCTACAAACTCATACAGGGCTCAGAATGAGACTTGGGTCCTTACTTCAGCATAAACACTAGTACCCATAATCAGACTTAGGTGCCTAGGCGCTTTTGTCCCTTCTTGGGCACCTGAGACCAGGGGGTAGATATACAACATTTTTTAGTTCAGTACAATTTTCAACATTATCATAGGGAAGGAAATCCTTTAACACTTGGAAATTGTGTTTGATCACACTTATTCACATTAGATCGTACTTATACACACCATATGCAGTGGTGTTTTTACTTTGGGAAACAATCAAAGCTTAGATAATAACACTAGAACTTTCTCCCTATATTACTTCTGCCATGGCGTGAGATCGCTTGAAAATTGCGCTCTTCATAAACATCTTAAGGATCCTTTTTATCACTTTTTCTCATCATGGATTAGGTGCACATGTTCCTTTTTTCTACTTTTCAACATTTTACATACTCTTTACATACATTTTATACATCTACACACATATTTTACTACTTTTCCGTTCTTCTCTTTTACAGGTCTGTCCTGATGGGAAGCGGTAGTCAACATCAACACACAACCATCACGCTCCAAGAACATCATCAAAAAAAGGTACAACATCACTTTTGTTTTTACTTCCTCTTCTTTAGCATCCACGCTTCACACTTTTTATCACTCCACCCTTTTCTTGTCTCGGTATGCTCTTTTACATCGATATATATGGTTATCAAGTACACATCTCTATCTACTTTATGTTATCAAGATTTCACTCACCAACATAAAGTAGGGGAAAATGTAGACACTAAATCATGTACTTTGGGTACATTACTAGGTCCTAATCACATACTACTATTCATACGCTTCTTACTGGATAAAAGTATTAATTTATCATTATACTTGGCCTCTTAGTTTCCTTTCTAGCCTCCCTTTGGGCGTTACCGACCTCACTGCCCAGTCTGATCCTTCATACTTCACCTCTTCTGGCTCTGGACACCAGCGCCCAGGTGCCCTTGTCTCCTCTGGGTTCCCTAGACCTCTTTGTACTTTTCTCAATCTTTTTTGGGTCCTTTCTGGCCGTTGGGCATCCCTATCTCTTAGGGGTTTGCCTTTTAGTGATCACTTATAGAATTTGAACAATAGAAGCATATAAACATAAAGTTATGTGACCAAATTAAAGGACCAAGATCTACGCATTTATATTATCACCTAAGGTTGCATCTCACAAGTACTCACGAGCATCTTTACATTCATCTAACACCATTACAAGGGACAGGGGCTGGTTTTCTACATCACACTCATAGGAGGGCATTTCATTTTATTCCATGTACACATCTATTACATCTAGCTATTTTTCTTGCTATCAATTGTGGGACGAACAAGAGCCACCTAGGGAACAATTCCACACACACACACACACAAAACTACATTGGGTCTGAGATGTAGTGAAGTGATCGGTCATAAGATCACTTTCTTGACAGCTGAGGACCCCCTAATTTTATATCTTTATTTTTTTCAGATTTGATGTTCTTTTAAGGGTTTTACAGGTGATCTCTTTATTGTAGGTTATCAGTGATATTGGTGATCATAGTGTGACCATCTAGTGACAAATAGTGATGGTTTTAGATTAAGTAGCGACCCTATTAAAATCATCTCTGGAGCTCCTGCACAAACCCTAGCACCTAGGAAGGGATCCTAACACCCAAATGCCCCAGTATTAGTCCAAACACCCTAGTCCATGTTCCTCCTGAACTTCTGCATTTTAAAAGGTTTTGTTTCGAGGTCCTGTACTGCCATTTTGCCAGTTTTCCACCTTCGCACATTGCTAGGATTATTGCAAAATCAGGTAAGTAACCTAACTCTTTATTGCACTTAGGGTTTTACTTTCATTATTAATTGCTTTGGTTAGATTTCTATACTTTACCATCATATCTATTTGCTATAGCATACATAAGAATTTAACAAAGTAATCTACACACCAATTTATTTTTGTTAAATCAGTTCTCTTGGCCATGTCTTGATAATATAAATGTTTTAAAAAAATGACTGGGAGGTCTGAATTTTTTTGACTTATGATATTAAAAAAAAATCACTTGTATTTTCACTATGTTTCTCTTGCCAACTATTAAAAACTCCATCTCACCCTACTTGGGGAGCAATATATGGAAACATTGTAAGGAGAAAAAATTATGTTTTAGGGTCTACAGTAAATAAGAGAATATTAGAAATATCTTGATATTTGTCAATAATCTCAATAGTGAACAATTTTGAAAACAACACCCCAATAATATTAGTAATTCATCACTTAGGAAATCCATTTTAATGTAGTGTATGACCCTTCCATTTTCAATGAATTCTATAATGATTTCATGATCTATAATGCTTCATAAAATGTTCAATATACTTTTTGATTCTCTATAAATGCTTGGATTCTAGTTAGGGTGTTAGAATAGTTCTTCAATTGCTAGTTTTTAAAATAGATGCTTGATGATAAATGACTCAGAGTACATGTGTGTGTAAATTCAAAGTAAGATCCTCTTAGCATGCAAACTAATATTCAATGGTCAAAAAGTGAAAAAATCATGAATAATAAATTAGGATCCAACTAAAAGGGGTTATAAAATAATGTGTGTGTTTATATACAATTTGAATTCAATTTAAGATCCTCTTAGTGGCCAAACCAATATTTGGTGGTCAAAAAGTGAAAAACCAGGAATGATAAACAAGGGTCCTTAAGCTAAAAGGGGATATAATACACCTTGGTATGAGCACTTGTACTCTCTTAACATATCCCAAATAAGACAAACACTCTAAACATTAAGGGTTCAAGCAAGGGAAAAGTGAGGGTAACCTATATGAGAGAGAAAAATAACATTAGAGAGGGATGATAAGTGAATCAATGATTTTTACAAGTCAAAAATGGGAAAATAATGTCTAATTTAGTCCAATAATCGACAATTACATAAACATACTAAAATGGTGCAATCTAACAAGTAACAAATGCTCAGGGACCATTTTTAGGTGTCTACATTTTTCCCCACTTGCATACATATCATAGTAAAGGAAGATGTGATATGGATATAAAATTTTGTACTCTTGAAGCTTCATAAGAAAACTTCACGATTCTTGCAAATTTGGAACAACATTATATTATTTCATACACATATGGGTGAGTAAAAAATTTAATCTAACGGAATATTTTTTTAAAATATTTTTAAACACTTTTTATCGGAGATATGAACTGGAGGGTTAAGGGACCCCACCAATACAATATAAAAATAGAGGACACAAAAACCTAAGACTTTAAAAAACATAGACAAAAAATGTGGACCCTAAGAGAAAGTACAGGATCCAAGAGAGCCAATTGAGACAGGAAAAAACCTGAAAAACACATCCAAAATGTCCACTAGAGCCAATTGAGATAGGAAAAAACCTGAAAAACACAGCCAAAATGTCCACTAGAGCCAAAGAAAATAACCAAAACCATCAAACAATAACAAACAAAAACATGCCAAAAAGAGGGAACAATCACCGATGCATGCACAAATCAGACCCTGACACAAGCCACTCCACTTGCATTACCACCAGCATGCCTCGAAGCTTCATAAAACAAGAGACAAAAATTATCTCCGATGCGATCCCTCAGTTCATTAAGGTTGTCAATTGCAAAGTGTAGAGGGAAATAGGCTACAGAGATATCCAAGGATGGAAGAAGGTGAGGGTCTGACCGACCATGCATGAGAATGGTGTCCACATTTCGTGCATAATGGAGTAAATATTTGTATTTCCCAATGAGCCACTGAATCCCTCTCCCTGGATCAATCGTTAATTCATCAACTTCCTCAACCCATAATAAGGGACCGGGTAGTTGAAAATCAACCAGTTCTTCATGAAGACCTCCTCTGTGTACTAGGTAAATTATGTCATCGGTGATGAACTCAACATTGATACGAACAAGATGAATGAGAAGGCAGAAATAAACAAAGGAAACCACAATATCTGAGTTGGCTAGTGCTCTTCGCGAGTCATGCAAGTAGGAATCACCTAGAATATTTTCTATGGCTTCTGCTTCCCTCGTAGATGAGTACCGAAAGATATTTGAAAGGAGATGGCAAGAAATGGCCTAGGTGAGAGCCATATCCAACTTCTCTCGACAAAGGGTGATAAAGAAAACCCAAGAACACCATTAGATTCAAACCAGAAAAACAAAGGAGGAATGTTGAGAAGAAAGAGCTGACGGTGGATTTTAAAAAAGAAAGACGCATGGGGCACCATTAATTATGTTGATGTAAGCCTACTCTTCCTTTGTGTGAAATGATCTCTGATAAGCCTAGCCAATCTTTCAGGTTACTTGAAATTTTGACGGTGTCTGACATATATATGGAATAATTAACAAGCAAATCGGTGGCTCTATTAGCCTCTCGAAATGCATGATTAATACTCCATTTTTTTAATTTTCCTAACCAAAAACTAATATTGGAAATGTAAAAATTAAGATGTCAAGAATGGGTAGATCCCTTAACAATTACATGGACGATAATTTTTGAGTCACCTTCTACCAAAAGTGAATCACAACCCATGTGAACAACTAATTTGACTCCTTTCAGAAGAGCTTGGGCTTTGGCTAAGTTATAGGCACCCTCTTTGAGCAGGGAAGAGCCTGCCACAATAATGTCTCCATTCTCTTTTCTCACTAGAAACCCCACCCTTGATTTACCCGGGCTGCCTCTAGAGGCCCTATCAAAGTTAAGTTTGCAGAATCTGGGGGGTGGAATCCATTTTGAATTTCTTCTTCTAAGGATTTTTTCAATTTGTGATAGGCCTTGACGAACAATCAAACATAGAGGGGGAATTTTGATGAGAGGCCATGTTTTTCTTATCTTAGCACCGCATGAGGTGAAATTAGGATTGTTGTAGCTATGAATGATGACATTTTTAGAAGTGGCTATTTCTAATTTATTGATGAACATCCTCCTTGAAGATTCGAAGATTGCACTCCCACCATATGTGCCAAATCAAAAGGAAGGGCACTATGAGCTAGATGGAGCTTAAAGTGCTTTTACCCCCCAAACTTCGGCCAAGCCTTTAAAGTATCCGCTATGTTCCTGTAAGGTGCCCAGACAAAGCCAAACTTTCCAATTAACCAATTCCAACCTTGAACCACAAAAGGACAGAATAACAATAAATTCTCTATATCTTACTCTACATTATCAAAAAGGATGCATTTGGAGGGACTGACATAGCCCCAAGCTTTTCTTCTAAGTTTCCTGAGAATTTTCCCTTTTACAACTAACCATCCGAACATATCCGCCTTCAGAATGATATTAGGACTCCAAAATCCAATCCAACTGGGATCCCACTTATCAGATATGGAGATAAATTTAGCATAACCCACTTTGACAGTATATGATTGAGAGGGAATGCCTAACCACAACAGGTAGTCCTCATGTACCTTGCATGCAACCATTCTTTGAGAGAGGGCCTCTTTGAAATCTATGACTTCTTTCTCTGACAAGTCAAGATAGGAGGGATCCTTACATGATAAAGAGGGGGAGCCATCTGGGATGGATTCACCATAATGAACAACTTTATTACTCCATACTACCTTGGTGATGTTAATAACATGGTTAAGATTTTGATTTAGATTGAGAGGCTCTAACCTGTTCCAACTCTCCTCCCAGAAATTATCTCTTTTCCCATTACCGATATGCTAACAGATTTGGTCCGTAATAAGGTGCCTACATTTACAAAGAAAATTCCATATGTGTGATCCCTTTGGGAGATTGTTGTTGGAAAGGAGAAGCTCTGAACGACGTGCTTCAAGGTATTTATGAAAGAGAACTTGAAAAACCAACCTTTTGGGTTTAGAAATAAAGTTCCATACAAGTTTAGCTCCAAGGGCTATATTTTGCAGTGCTAAGTCAATGATTCCCAACCCTCCTAATTTTTAAGAGATATTAATGTCATCCCACTTCACCAGGTGTAATTTCCGTTCTTCGTGATTGCCTTGCCAAAGAAAGGTTCTTACAATTTTCTCAAACTTGCACAGGAAAACTTTGGGAATTTTTAACAAGGAGAGCATGTAGATAGGAAGGGTACAAAGAACCATTCTAATAAGGAGAGATCTACCAACAAGGGTGAGGCATTTCCCTTTCCAAGATTACAGTCTCTGGGTGAGTGAATGACACAGGGCATCCCAAAGAGAGGCTCTGCCTACCTTGGAGAATAAAGGTATGCCAAGATATTTGTGTGGGAGAGATCCCATCTCAAAACCCAAAATAACATGAATTCTTCTCTACATACAAAGAGAGACGTTAAAAAATAAATTAACATATTTGTGAAAATTAATTACCTGGCCAACAACTTTGGAATACAAATCAAGGATGCTATCAATGGCTCTAGTTTCTGAAATAGAAGCAGTGCCGAAAAGAAAGGTGTCGTCTACCAACTAGTGATGAGAGAGGGGAGGAAGATTTATAGCCATTTTATACTAAGCATGGATCCTTGTGCAATGGCGAATTTAATGGCTTTGCTTAAAGCCTCAATGAAAAGAATAAAAAGGAAGGACAGGGGTTCGCCTTGTTTGATCCCATGACTACTAGAGAAAAATCCTTCCGCCGAGCCATTAACCAAGATGGAGAAATGAGAAGAGGAAACACAATTGAAAATCCATCCACAAAAATGATCATTGAATCCCATTTTCGAAAGAGACTTGAAAATAAATCTCCAATTGAGTAGATAATATGCTTTACTGAAATCAAGTTTGATTATCATACCTGGATGAGAAGTGGATTTCAAAGAATGAATTATCTCATGGGAGAAGATGATACCATTTGAAATGGACCTGCCAGGTATGAAGCCGCTTTTTTCTTGAGCAATAAGTTGATCCAAAAGAGGACAAAATTTAGAGGCGATAACTTTTGAGATGATTTTGTACAAAGTGTTACAAAGAGAGATATGACCTAACTCATCCATATTTTCAGTAGGATTTTTTTAGGGAAGATACAAATGAAGGTATGGTTCATTTCCCCCAAAATATTCCCTGATCTTCTATATTCTTTGACCGCAAGCAAGACATCTTCACCAATCTCATTCCAAAAATCCTGAAAGAAAGCAACAAAGAATCCATCGAGACTAGGGGCTTTGTCTCTCTCCATAAAAAAAACTATACTGCGAAATTCCTCCTTGGAGGTTGTTCGATAGGAAAACTAAAGAGAGGCAATTCCAAATCAAGGACTTAGTTCGTCTCTGGGACAAGAGGCACGAACCGAAAGGAAAGCATAGGAATTTTTGTTCGTTGTGGTTAGGCCCTTTCAAGATCAGACATTTCTGTGTAGATAACACCTATTACTTGGAGTATCCTAAAGGAACTCATTTTCCTCTTCCCTATAATGGGCAATATCTCAAGCATTATCAAAATTTAAACGGGTTGTCCCCTGTATGTACATAGGTAATTAGGATTTTTGTTTGTTTATTTTCCCTATTTTTCAGTTTCCACTCTTTTGTCATCCCGTTTTTGTGCACCATCATTTTTTGGATCATGTTCATTAATATTTTGGTTTGGGTCTGTTGTTGCGTCCATAAAGTCCTTTTCACAAATTAGAGCCAGCTGTTATCAGCTAATTTTGACTTCAAAAAATTAATAAACATGGAAATTTTGAAAATTTTCGAAAGTGTTACTTTGCATGATTTATCGCCCTCATCATGATCTTCTCATTTTTTTGATCGTTTCAGTCTTCGTTTCATCCATTTCGGGTGAGAACTCCTCCTGCCAGGTCATAAACTGCGTTAAATATTAATTAATTAATATTTAATTGATTCATTGCCCATTTGGGGGTTTTAATTAAATAAATATTAATGTAATAATTATTAAAAGTCAATCGACAAATTTTTATTTTAATTTCCAGGGGGAAAGTAAGCTTCCGATTCCCATTGCCGGGGATGCCAAATTGGTTTCTCGTACCCAGATTTCCCGACATAAGTTTACCATTTTCCTCTTCATTCACCAATTTTTGAATCTGGTCCAAAAAGGGTTTTTGTTTGTCAATATAAGAACTACATTCACCATTCAAAAAATCTGGAAATAAGAAACTACTAATTCCTTAATAGAAGCTTGATAAGAGAGCCAATTTCTATCTTCCATCTTTAGTTTGGATATATAGTTCCAATTTCTTCTAGCCTTGACCAATGAGTGGGAAAACTTAGTATTCTTATCATCATCTTTTAATCAGATATCTCTAGATTTCTGCCTCAAAATGTCTCTTCCTTAAGGAGTAGATCCACCAGTTCACTGAGAAGCTCTTTTTCCTTCCAGTTTTCCGCTTGACCCATTTTGTCCCAGAAGATGATTTCGTTCAAAACGCGGATCTCATTATCCATTCCTCTTTTTTCTAAGAATACATTTTTGAAGGAAGTGGTGTTCCATTCTAGCAACTTATCCTTATGTAAGGCTATTTTTTGGAGGGAATGAACATTTTGGTTCCATTCACTCCGAAGGATGCCCGCCAACTCCTAATCAAATTGGGAAAATTAGGATCATGCATCCAGATCAGTTCAAATTTGAATGGAGATCTTCACGAAGGGAGGTCAAAATAGAGGTTTAGGGAGATAGGAAAATGATCCAAACCAGACAAAGGCATGACTTCGCTTTCAATGAGAAAATTAAGATGAAGCCAGACGTCAGAGACTAAAAAGTGATCCAAATAGACTACCAAATTTCTAAAACTAAGGCGTCTATTTGTCTAAATGAACCAACCTCGTTTTGGTTTGATGTCCATAAGGTCAGAGGCTGTAATAAAGGAAGTGAATCCAGTTGAGAATGTGGTTTCCAATGAACCCCACCTCTTTCATATTTTTCAGATAGGGTAGCATTAAAGTCCCCTACTAATATGAATTTTCAGTGGCAAAATACCTGAGATCTCCTTCCAACCTAGAGAAAATTTATCTCTTCTTGATAGGATTATTAGGGCCATAAACATTACAAAATAAGAACGTCTCGTCTAAGTTCTTAACCTGTACCCTACACCATTGAAAATTATTGCTTTCCGAAAGAGGTTCAACAAATAATTTACCAACCTTCCACAAGATTCCCAATCCACAGGACGCTCCTTTGGAATCAACAAAAACACCAGACAAACCTTTCCAGCTTCACAACCACCTAACAATACATTCATATTTGGACATTTTAGTTGCTAGAATTAATCATAGATCCATGTCTTTTTTGGTGACATAACGCTTGATAATGTGTTGTTTGTTAGGGGCAGTTAAACCCCTAACATTCCAAGAGAGGAGTATCATCCTTTCTTCAAAGAGGACTCACCTCTCCTACTTGAAGAATGAAAGAAAGAACCAATCTCCTGCTAATTCCCAGCAAAAATATCCCTTTTTCAGAGTCGTTAATTAGAAGATCAAATGAGAGGGTTCTTAGGACCAAAATCAGTGTGAATAATAGCTGGTGTTGGGAGTATAGAACTCTGATTGCAAAGTTATTCACCCCTAGGTTCATTTTTCAAACCAGAGGTATATTCATATTCCTCATCACCCACAAGATGTTTAGCTTTCTCTGCTTCTTGATCGCACAACCATTTCTCCAAAGATTTAGCATTGGATCCATCCCTATTTCTAGGTCTTCTTGAAATAAGGCAAGGATATAGGTAGAATCTTGCACCACTGACACAATTTCCTTGATAAGAGAGATGGTGGTTAGATAAAGATTCAAGAGTTTGGTAGACTGGTTACCGCTGAAACCTTCCATTTTCCTAATTTGATCTGGTTGAGAATTTGAATCCACAATCTGACTATCTCCTAGAATATATCACCTAAATCCTATTCCAATGTAAGTGTTACACGAGTAATAATTTTTTCCATTGTGTATTATTCTCACAAAATCTTTACAAACTCATATTGTTACGTGATTATTACTCATGTAATAATCACTTACAATCCAAGTATCATTTTCTCTACTTATTATTTTTCCACACAAATATTAATGAATAAATAATCTAATGTGGAGCATGTAAGTAATAAGCACCTATGTAAGCAATAATTCCTAAAATTCTCTCCCCATTGCGAACATGCGAGAAATCATCACGCACTCGAGCCACAACATTTTGTTATCTTATTATTATCATCTTCTTTGTAGGTTTGTATAGGTGGTGTAATTCAAGAATTACGTTCCACTTGATTTAATTTAATTTAAATTAAATCTAAACATTATAGAGTCACTACTAAACCAAATGATGTATAAATGCTTAAATATAGAAATGACACAAGAAAAATAAGATATAATATTTAAAACCCTAAGAAAAGAAGGAGAGAGGACTTAGCTGATTTACACTTGACCTGGAACCCATCTGGACTAGAAAAAGTGGTGAACTAAGTCGGGCAGAGTATCTTTACTAGATCACTATAAATTTTGGGATGTAGGAATGAGGCTCAGACACAAATGCCCAAGGCAGGACAGGAGCATCTGGGTGCTAAAGAATGTTTCTGGGTGCCTGTGATTACGTAAATGCTGTAAATGATCCTAATTTTGTTTTTACGGTGTGACAAAATCTTAATTGTTGTTTCCTATTGATCACCTGATAGTTGTTCACAATGGATCGCTGAGAGGTACCTATAACCTATAAAATCAGAAGTTCACTTGCACACATCCCACAAACTATATCAAACCTAAAAAATAAAGATGCAATATGGGGAGTCGAGCTGACCCCGAGTGGTCACCCTGAGAGTGAAATTACAACCAAACGCTACCCTACATCTCAGACTGCCATGTACTTCCAATGAGTGTGTGTAAGAATCATTCCCTAACGGGATGCCCTTGTGCAAGTTACACTTGATAGCGGGTTGTAGAAATGTAATAGAATGCGTAGATGGAATACAATGAACTTCCCCTGCCTATGTTGTGTATGTAGAGTTGTATTCCTTTGTCCCTTAAAGGGATGCTAGATGGATGCTTTAGAGTGTCTTTAGGTGGCTTTTGGATGCAATATTAGGTGATGGTAGTAATGATTAGTGTTTGGTCCTTTATTTTTAACTCATAACTATGTATTTATATGATTTTCTTGTTTAAAATTCATAATTGACAACTGGAAGGCCGACCCATAAGTGGAAAAGATGATCAAAAGATAAAATATACCCAAAAGAGAGTGAGTAAGGTGGAAAAGGGTCAGAGGTGCCCAGAGGGGACAAGGGCGTTGCTATCCTAGACTGGGTTCTTAGTTTCTGGAGCCATAAAAGATAAATATAGTAAAATACTCGACTAGGACTTTGGGGTATGTAAGACCAAATAGAAATCAAGAAACAAGGATAAGAGGTCAAATATAGTTGTCCATTACTAGTTTTCTTTGTTTACAAATCATATGAATGTTAGTATGTGTTTAGGACATAGAAATGTACCCAAGTGCATGATTTAGTGTCTACATTTGCCCCCACTTTACATTGTTGAGTGAATACATCGATAGCATAAATTAAATAGATATATGTGTACCTGATAAAAATGTAGAGTGTGTGGAGAATAAAATGCATGCCAAGTGGACAAGTGAAGCATGGAATGATGCAAAATGAAGCATGGAAACTAGGAAGAGGAAAGTTACCCTAGGGGTAAAGTGTATGCTGTTGTACCTTGTAGTACTTGTTGTTGTGCTTGTTTTTGTGCTTGCTTTTGTGCTTGTTGTCATTGCTTACTTATTAAGGACTGGACCTGTACAAAAGAAGAGGAAATAGATGTATTCAAAGTCTGTGTATATGATATTTTTTTTACAGAGTATATAAATGTGCATAAATATGTAAAAGTAAAGTGTGAACCTGATGTGATAAGAGCATAAAAGGATAGAAAAAGTGTCCTAAAAATGTTTTGAAGAATGAGTATTTTAGATGCAATATCATGCCAAGAGTGAGTTTGTTTGGCGATCCCATGCACACCAGAGTGCAATTTTTTTGGGTGATCTCATGCTAAAGAGAAAGTGTTAGGGGGAGAGATCTACTGTTACTCTCTATGGGGTGACTCTACCTACTAAACACCACTGCAAATGTTTTATCTCTATTTTGTTCTGAATGTATTGATTGTTCTTATTGCCAAATGGATATTACATACATTTTGTTCCTGGAGGAGATGTGCCCAATACTATTAAACTGCTCTAAAGGCTTATGATGAACTATGTCCCAATCTGCATAATTTCAGCTATGTGTGCCCCCAGGAAATTAGCACCCAGGGGAGGACACGGGCGACCCAAGGCACTCATGTCTAAGCCCTAGGCGCTAGTGTTTGTGTTTTAATTTTGATCCAAAGTCTGATGTAAGTGCCACTAACTGACTGTGCTACTGTGCCTTGTGTATGTATTGTGCATATTGTAAACTGTAGCTCTGAGTTTTTGTAGGGGTTATTTGTTCACCCAATGTATGCCCCCCTTCATTTAGGGTGCATGCAACATCGGTAATAGGTGTACGGCCCCAAAGAGAGGACATGATGCATGATCTAAAACTTGTAGCCCTACATGGGGGTAGGGTATGTGTACATGGTAGAAACCAAGGCACCTACAAAAAAAGGGGCTTGATAATGTGTGTCAGTAGAAACAGAGTAGTAAGCATTTTACATAAGAAACAATGTAACAAGAAAGTGTGAATATAAGATATATACCACAAAAAGTGGGCTTCAAACATGGGACATCACTTACAATGTCACAAATAGAAGTCAGGGTTCCAACCCATCCAAAAACATATAAATAATTATCAAACAATATATAGGGGATAGCCCAAAAACAATAACATATAAGGGAAAGTAGTGTCAAGCAAAGTGTATCAGATAACCATGGTTGTAGATATTCATGCAAGAAAATGCTACATGAATCACCCATTATCATGTTAGAAAGATAAACATTACGTCAAAGCATGTATGTATCAGTGGAAAGTAATGTGCTATAAATTAGAAGTTAATAATGAAATGATAACGCCTGTAATGTGTGAGAAATTATATTCCCCTAGGAACCTCAGTGGGACTAGTAAAAGGTATAGTGTCAAGCATCATTGCGGCATGTAAGGACTTCTAAGAAATGTGCATTCACTCTAAAATACTAATTGAACGCGCATGTGTATATAGAAAATATATTGACATACTAAGTATCTAACTAGCATAGTAAGCAAAGTGTATCATGTTGGTAGTATAAGAAAGTAAGATTAAGTGCAACCAAGATATGCAATATCAGTGTATGAGTGGGATGAAATGGTACATGTAATATGATTGTGATAGGAACAATTTTTCCCCCATTCAGTGAATGTGGATGAGTATGAGATGAGGTTCATTTATTAAAAAAAAACCTCAACAATCAAAAACGAACCATAGAACAAGAGTGTGTCATCAGAAAATGGCTTAGAAATGTGTGATAGAAGGATAGATCATGAAGCATAGAGTGTGAAGAGTGAATGTGGTGAAATTCATTTCATATTTAGACCCTCAACAATCAAGTATGAACTGTGGAACTAGAGTTCATCATAGGGTAATGGTTTGATAATGTGCGGTGGAAAGATAGATCATGAAGCATAGAGCATGAAGAGTGAATGTGGTGAGGTTCATTTTAGATTTATACCCTCATTAGTCGAGTATGAACTATAGAAGTAGGTTCCATCAAAGGGTAATGATGATACAATGTGTGTATTAAAGGGTTTAATAGTGTGTATAAAAATGAGTCATGAAGCACAGAGTGTTAAGTGTTATAGTAGATGTTAAAGATGACTTATGATGCTAGGGGGAATAAAGTGTGATTCCCCTCAATCATTCCAATGATGGAGAGATATGTGACGATGTGAGAAGGATCATGGCATGGTGGTAGAGTTAGAAATGTATCTTAGCCATCAATGTAAGGATTATCTTGTTTGACAAAAATAATTAGGCGTGGAAGTGGAGTATGGTGGGGAGGGATCTTGCATGGTGGTAGCATATTTGGGATTGATAACACTGTATATGACTTGGTAGGAGGAGATAATGGGGATGAACTGATTTTTAGAGGAATTTTATTAGTTGGAGTGGATAACATTGTAGAATATTTAAGAGGAGGGGATGGAGTGATTTTTAGATGAGGTTGCTTAGGTGACTCTTGAATTAACGAAGAAGGAACATGAGTGACTATGGAATGATGTTCATTAGACATATATGGATAAAAATTTATGATCCCATTAGGATTTAGCAATTGAAAAGGACCATGAAGTAGAATGTTGTGCAGAAAATGAGATAAAAACATGATGCTCAAGTGACTAATTATTTCTTTTAGATCATAGCAATCATTATCATTATGTCCATTAATTATGTGATAATTACAAAATGGAAGAGTTGTGTACTTGGCAATCCGATAAGGAGGATAGAAATGAGTAGTTGGAAATTTGATCAATTGATTAGTGAGGAGATGAGGAAAAATATTATTTTTCTTAGCATTGAAATCAAACTTGAGAGGTGTGGGTAAAGAAAAGACTTGAGGTTCACCTATATGAGCACAAATAGAATATATAGAATTAGAATGAGATGTAGAAAGAGAACTAGCATGAGCTTGAGAAACATCCTTAAGATGTTGGATTTAAATTTTAAGAGATGTAATTGTTGTTTCCATAGCTTGAATTTTGTCTTGAAATAAAAAATTTAAAGCTTGAATTTACTCTAAGATGGGTTAATTAGATGGAGGATTAGGACCGATAGATTCATCAGATAGACGACTGAAAATGGAACTTATTTGAGCGAGTGGCGTGTTGCAAGTGAGAATGAGATACATAGTGTCTAAGTATTTTTGGAGAAAAAAATTTTCAAGATGGGTGAGTTTGAAGTAAGTCATGCAATGAAATTAGAGGATTTTCAAGATCCATGAATGAAGATCGAGTAGAATAGGAAAAATGAGGATCCAAGTGTTTGATCATGAGTGGGGTTCACCAAATGATTTTATTTAATTTGATTTAAATATAAATATTGTAGATTCACTATTGAACCAAATCATGTATAAATGCTGAAATATAGAAATGACGTAAGGAAACTAAGATATAATATTTAAAACCCTAAGTAAAGAAGAAGCAGAGAGAACTTAGATGATTTACGCTTTACCTGGAACCAATCTGGACTACAAAAAGAGTTGAACTAGTTGGGTGGAGTGTTGTTACTACTCAAAATAAATTTAGGGATGTAGGAATGAGGCCATACATGGGCGCCCACAGCAGGACATGGAAACTGGGCGCTGAAGACCACTTTTGGGCACCTGTGACTGCGCAAATGATCATAATCTGATTTTTACGGTGTCGTATAATCTTCACTACTGATTCCTATTGATCTCCTAATAGTCTCACAATGATCTCTGAGGGTACCTGTAACCTACAAAATAGAAGTTCACTTACACAAGCCCATAAACAGTATCAAACATTAAAAAATAAATATGCAATATGGGGATTCAGATTGACCCTAGTGGTCACCCTGAGAGTGAACTTATAACTGAGCTTTGCACTACATCTCATACTTCATGTAGATTTATTGTGGGTGTCTAAGAATCGTGCCCTAGGATGCCCTTGTGAAAGTTTCACTTGAAAGTGGGTTGTAGCTAAATGTAGTAATGTAATAGAATGTGTGGATGGAAAAATGAACTTCCCCTTCCTATGTTGTGTATGTAAAGTTACAGATCTTTTCCTTTGAGTGGATTTTATATGGATGCTTTAGAGTTCTTTACATACCTTTTGGATGCAAGATTAGGTGATGTTAGTAATTCTTAGTTCTTGGTCATTTATTTTGTACACATAACTATGTATTTATATGATTCCCTTGTTTAAACTTGGTAATTGACAACAGGAAGGCCGACCCATAAGTGGAAAATATTCCCAAAAGATAAAAGATACCCAAAAGAAGTGAATAAGGTGGAAAAGGGTCAGGGGAACCCAGAGGGAATAGGGGTGCCTGGGCATTGCTGTCTTTGCTGGGTGGTGGTGTTTGGAGCCATAGAAGATAAATTAGTAGAATTCCAACTAGATTGTAGGGTGTGTAAGACCAAATGGAAAACAAGAAACAAAGAAAAGAGGCCAAAAATAGTTGTCAATCACTAGTTTCTTTCTTAGGAATCATATAATTGCTACTATGTTTTTACAACCTAGAAATGTACGTAAGTGCATGATTTTGTGTCTTCACCACCTCCCCCTCGTGATAAAAAACAATGTGGATGTTGGTTTCCACCGATATTGCATCCAATTACATTATTAGTATTTTTTTGCCCGATTACAAAAAAAAAATTATCAGAAAGTAATTATCCTTTTTGACAAAAATGCCCCCTTAAAATAGTTTTTCAATAGATATAACCTCTTTACAAATATTTTCCATTCAAGAAAATAAACTCTCAATTTAGAAAAAAAGTACCCCCTTATAAATTATTTTGATAAAAAATTAAGGTGAGGGGTGTGTTAGTGATTCAACCCCTCAACCTCCCTATTACTTCACTTACCGAGAAAAAGTTTTCTTACTAGTAGTGATAACAAGCCAACTATTTTGAAAGAGGAAGAAATTAAGTTTAAAATTATGAAAAACCAATGTTCGATATATTTATAAAATAATACACTTGTTTAGGATTGAGTTAGGTTCATCTAACGAGGAATTTAGGTTTATGGCTCATTGCATTGAGGATATTTAATAGTTATTTTCTATAGGTATCAGTGTGAGGAACTAAATTCTAGATCTAATGTGCTGTAAATCAAGGCAATATAGGGATTAGATGGTCGAATTCTTCAAAAACAGCTCAAGGATTGAGGGAAGAACTAAAAACACTAGAGCTCTTCTGCCAAGAAGTTGGGATGCAAGTGAACACTAGCAAAAAAAAAATCATGATTTTCTCCTTGAAAAGGAAAGAGAGACAAAGTACCTTTATTTTTGAAGGGAGCCCTTTGGAAATAGTCACTGAATACAAATATCTTGGGATTGACTTTCACCACAAACTTAGCTAGGAGACTTGTAAAGAAAAAGGATACAGGGAGGTTAGAAAGCATCTTACCTACTTCAAAACAGGTGCAGGAAAGCTGAACTTTGGGACTGGAAAACTAAGAAAACCCTTATTGGATTGTTGGTCACTCCAGTTGTTCTCTATAGCTGCGAAGTTTGGTGTAGTAGCATGTCAAATCACGGGTGGAGACAAATAGAAAGAATCCAAAAACATCTAATCCCAAGCACCCTTAAAGTTAAATCAAATGTTCCTTATGAGATCTTGTTGGATGAAGCGAGTACTTTCTCATTGGAAGCTTCGGCAATAACTCGGATGATAAGCTATCTAAATTTTTTTGAAAGCATGGACAATCTTTGCTGCCCCAAAATAGTTGTGGATAATACTTTGGAACGTAGAAAGAAAACCTGGATGAATTAGAATACTAAATGGATGAACAAATGGGGCATCAACTTGCAAGAGTGTCCTAACAGCAACAGGGAAATAAAAAATTATGTGATAGAAAAGTTCATGACTGTCATGTGGACGGGTCAGATTGGTCGAAAGAAAGCACTTTATATCAGAGATTTCAATCCCACTGGGGAACATGATGAAAAAGCTTATCTAGGGGCAGCTATCATGGGTAAAGCAAGGATTCTAGTGGCACAGTTAAGGACCGGATCGCATCATCTTCGATGCGAAATCGGTAGATGGACTATTCCAAAGGAATATTGGGAAAGGAGAATTTATCTTTTTTGCAGCAAAGGGGTCATCGAGACAGAATGGCATTTCGTCATGGAATGTTCAGCATATGATGATATTCGTATTCAGTACGAAAACAACTTGAAGGTGGACAAACTAGAGGAAATCTTCGAAGGAACAAAGCTTCAAGCGACTGTGGGTTTCATCCTCAAGATTCACAGCTGAAGAGTGGATATTGAAAGGAGTCTGAAATCTATTTAAAATATTAGTTTTTGTGGTCCCATAGACTCTTTAGTCTTGTGGACGTCATTAAAATATTTCATTTCATTTCAACATGGACAATTTAAATCAAGGGTGAGTAGTAACTAAGGGCTGATTCAAAAGTGTTTATCACCAAATGTCATGTTTATTAGAGGGGTCAATCAATCAAGAGTATTAACGTACCGAGTTTTTATAAGATCCGTCCTAGATTCAAATCGACCTATCTAGGTGTGGAACACAATTTTAGATGTTGAGGATAATGTTGGGTTTAAGCGAGTAATCTACTACAAGAAACCTAAAATTAATGGATGATTGAACACCTCGTCAATGCCAATGTAAATCTAAACCTTATAAAATGATTTGATCTGGATGGGGGTGAATGGTGCAGCCAAGAGTATAGGATTTTGTAGCATTTTTTAGAGGTCACAAGAAAAGATTCAGGTAACTCACCATTTAGAAGAGAATAATAGAGTGTACTTGAACTTTCATGTGTATTTAGCTTTCTATATCTATGAAACTCACCCCCATTGCAAATATGCCATATAAAAAACTCAAATATAACATATCACACCTTAATGTATAACTCTCTAAATGGATGCAAAGGCCCAATGTGTATGATATCAAACTTATGCCCAATGTAACTTTGATCAAACTTTTAAATGTAAATATTTACAACAGAAATCATTCAGACTAGATTTGAAATCCTCTAAATGAGGATTTGCATCTAGACAAAGCTTGTGGATGCTCTCCAAAGATACATTTTATTGTTGTTCTTATTTTTATTCATGCATATGTACAAAAATCCCAAACAAACCAGATTCAACTATAAAAAAACATATCATGTTTATATTCATTACCAACATTTTTTAGAAGTTCTAGACTTAAATTTAAGGTTTAAATTACTCCAAAATACTACAGAAAAGAGTTAAATTCAATAGGTGCACAAGTGAACTAATCTAAGCATGAACACTATGAATAAAATGGAGTGAAAATTATAGAGAGAGTGAACATAATAGAAGAGATAGATGATACAAATGAATGATAACTTCTTAGAGGGTTCACATGTGGTTCACACTACAAAAATATCGACAAAATACATGAAGGGTGAACATGTGAACATAGGGGTTTTCACATGGTCTGCATTAGATATCCTTTGTTTGTACATTCTGAAGAAAAATACAAATGGATTTCACATAGACAAAGGATAACATGATTGCATGAGGTATACTCTTCTTTCTAGTTTCCATTTCCTAACTTAAGGAACAAAACATGATTGGAGTGAAAATCATAGAGGACTCTTTTAAAACCTACTATGATACCAAATGTTAGGGTTAAACCCTTCCCCTAACGAGAGTATATGACCAATGAAATTAAATTAATATGTTTATTCAATAATATATATTACACTATATAGAGATATGATCACCTAAAATTAGGAATTCTCAAGTCTCCCCAAAATTTTGAAAACCATATCTCATAGAATATCTCACCTAATTCATATTATTTTAATGTAATTATTACATGAGTAAATAGTTACTCAAATTATGTATTATTCTCACCTAATCTTTACAAATTCATATTATAATATGATTATTACTCATGCAATAATCACTTACAATCAAGGTATTATTTTCTCCACTTATTATTTTTCCACACAACTATTAATGACTAGATAATCTAATATGTAGCACCTAAATCCTAGACACACATGTATAAGGACTAATTAATAATAATATTTGAAGTGCTAGGCTATCAATAAATAGGAACCTAATTAGATTATGTGGAAACATCCAAGTGAATCAATCAAAAAGAGAATATAAAGAGAAAACAAAAAAGACAAGAAAAACCTGAAAAAATCAAATAAACAACGAATACAAAGAAATTAATCTACATAGTTATTGAGCATATTTTACATAATGAAGCCTATGAAAGGGATAAACTCTTAAAATAAATGAGATATATATCTAAACTACATTGTAATTTATTGAGGGTACCAAAGAAAAAATAAAATGCCATTGAATGATCTCAAATTAAATAGGAGCTTTCAAAATTTATGTATAATTCAAGTTTAATAATGTGCTCCCATATAATTAAAAGTAAATTTCATTTACTTTAGATATCTAAAATTCTTGAGAAATATATCAAATCAACTTATTGAAAATAAAAGTGACAATTCATTTATTTATTCTCATATGTATCTATATTTATATCAAAAGTTGGTGTTAAATTGAAATATAATACAATTATAACAACAATGAACAAACTAAATAAAATAAGTATTAACAATGCATAGGTAGTCATTATGACCAAAATCCATAAGTTTACAACCAAATGAAAGAGAAATTTCATTAAAGAGTACAAATTCTACAAAGGAAGAGGTTACAATTTGTAGACACAAAATCATGCACTTTAGACATTATTTAGTCCCGATCTCATATTATTATTCATATGGTTTTTAAGTGAAGAAAGTACTAATTAACCCCTATATTTTGGCTATTTTTATTTGCTTTCCACCGTCATTGTTGACCTGTTATCCCTCAACACATGATGTACTTCTGAGAGATAATAGTTAATTGTTATCTCTCAGAAGTGCACCATGTGTTGAGGGATAACAGGTGTTCTAAGTTTGTCTCTCCCTCACTTCTACAGATAAAATGGAAACACCTCAGGGCTGTGAGTATCCCTATTTTGAGGTGAGTCTCTAGGATTACAAGGCCGGTTCCTTATTTGGATGTATCCTAAACTAATTTTCTGTGGGATTTTAAGGGTAAAAGATGGTTAAAACTGAAATTTAAATGGGTTGATACACCAAAATTCTTGAGGGATTTGACTAAGTAACATGCACAATATACTGAAAAAAACTAAAGGAGCATGAACCAATGGGTTTCAGCTCAATCCTAAGGAAAAACACTTTTGTGTTGAGGGACTAATCACAACAACACAACAAATAACTTGCACACTAAGACTATGCAGAAACACCAAATTTGCAGCAAGGTAAGCTAATTAATTCAGGGAATTCAATTCACAAGAGTTAATAAAATAATACACACCACTGCAAATAATTGGAAAGGCAATAACTGGTTCTCATTCAAGGGAAAAACTGGCCAATTGCTTCAAAACTCAATCCAAAAGTCCTCCTTTGTGCTTTGCCAATGCACACAATATATAGCAAAAATAATTCACCCAACCCCCTAAAAATAGACTAAGTCTAACTAGTGCTTGCATGATATTAATATCCCTTAAGTTGATTTTAATAATAAAGGGACTAAAAATAAACATGCAAGGTTATTATAAAGTAAAAATAATCTTATTTTCTCCAAGAACAATCCAAGTCAAACTGATTTGAATCTTGCATGAATAGTACAGTCTCTTTGGAAAGAATGAGGTAAATGGGTGAATATTTTTCTTCTATTTTTATCTCTGACTTCATGTGCAAGTAACCTTTATTGCATGCATGCAATTCTATCAGTAGTTGATGATTAAATAATAACATTGTTTTTGTCTTCTTGCATGGTGACTGCCATAGTGAACTTGACTCTATTCTTCCTTGGAAAGTACGAGGTTCTTTTGCAAAATTAAGGTATAATTTTTCAAGGTTTAAGGTAAAGTCATCATTTTATCCTCCTTGACTTGATCATGGAATATAAAATAATCATGTATAACTGACCCTCTTGGAATTTACATGGCACAACACTTTGACAAGATAAAGTTTGGGCCCCTTCATATCTTGGCATATACTTTTTGCAAAAATAAGGTCAAAATTTCCAATGATAAGGTTGCTCTCCTTTAATCATTATGTGGTATTCATTATAATCAGACCTTTTAGTATAAGGTCAGACAATGATTATTGCTTAAATCAAATGGCCACCTTTGGAAATATTGGCATGGAGTATAGTTTAAGGTCAAAATTAATAATTCAAAGTGGGAAAAAGTCCCCTCTCCATGATGACTCACCCCTCGAGCTTCTGTCGGTGGAATTACTTAAATGTGGTTAATTAGGGTTTCTTGATTATGTGACATGTTTGTACTTTTCTCTAACATCCGGTTGAGTTAGGAAACCCAAATAAAGTTTAGAGGGGCTAAATCATTTGAGCCCTAACCATTTTTTCATTCGCTTGGTCAAGTTTTGAGGGTGAAGCCCTGCTAAATTTCTCTAGGCAACCATTATTTTGATCTTTTGGAGCTCTACTCTGATGCAAAATCAACCTTTGTGAAGCTTTGAGCATGAAATTTTGTATTCACTTCCATTTTTAAGGCTTTGCTTTGAACTTGAAAATTTGTGAGAGATTTAGCTACCATTAACGAGATTCTGAGCTTTTGATTTTTACTTTATGAAGGGGCTTTCATGGATGCCATTTTTGACAAGGTAAGTCTTTGGTTTTTGAACTCTGTAATTGTTCTTTTTTCTCAAACTGGTATTAAAATGTCTATGAAACTTCATGTTTTTGTGATTCTTGCCACTGTAAACTCCTCTGCATTTCGAAAATGCTCTAGGTCTTCCGTTGTGTGAACTAACTTTGAGAGTTTCAAATATTTTATCAAAAATTGGTAAGTTTTTGTTAAAACTTGAAATATTTTGTATCATTCGTTAAAGAAAATGATTCGAAATGGGTAGTTTTTAACTAATTTCCAGATATGAGTATCTCTTTTTTTCTCGAGAATGAAAGATCTGAAACCTTTACAAAATGGGTATTTGAAATCTATTCCACTCTGCTTATTTCTTGATTTTTCGAACTTGATGAACTGGTTACATTTTTTTCGAGGTTTTTGCTTCTTGTGGAACCTCGTATAATGTTCATTTCTTGATCTTCAAAATCCATAGGTTAGAACTCTGCACATATTTTCACGTATTTGGTCAATTTATTCTATGAATCTAGGTTCATATCATGCTCCTTTAAGGTTCCATTATCCTTGAGCTCTGTTTTGAGCCATTTGAAGGTTCAAGAACTTTGTATTATCTTGCTCATTTCCTTCGTTGTTCTGAAACTTTGTTCTGATATATTTTTGTTGATATCCATTCATACCCAAAACTGGGTTTGCATAATTTTGATGATTTCTGTAAAAATATGTTCCTTTCGAGCTCTATACCTTGTTACTATAAACTTCGAGGAAATTCAGAGATATCTTGATATGTTGTTACTGGTTTTCATTGTTTCTCCTGAGAGATCAATGCATTATTTCTTGCAATTTCCTTTATCTTTTGTGCTCAGTTGGAATCTCTGTATTGAGAAGGAAAAAATAGAGGGTTTATACCTGTACTTAAATCATCTATTGTGCTATTTGTATAACACTTTCGTCATTCTCATGACTTCCTTGAAACAAGGTTTTAAACTCAAATATTTCTTTTTGATCTGTTCTGAATATGTGAATGTTCTTGATAGAAACTACAACTCTTACCAAATGTGAATGTCAGATATTCCTTCATTATAGCTTTAAGTTTAAGGAGCTAAACCTTAATGATACTAAAAGTGGATAGTGTAGGCTCTTTCACAACTGGCTGTAGCTTTCATTCTCTTTTATGTATAGCTGTAACAAAAGATTTGTATCTTGAAGTTTGCCAAAACTGTGCTTCTTTTGCAAGCTTGTTCTGATAAGTATAGCTCTACTGGAGATGTTTGAAAAACTTGAAGCTTGATCATATGCTTGATGAAACATGTTACATTATCATTTAATAACTGATGTTTTGTATGAACTCTTGCAAAACTTGCTTGTGAAAGTTTTTTTGTAATCCTTGGTACACTTTTTCTTTAAAGGATAAGAATCTCTCTTCTCTTTTGGAGAACCATGCATTCATTTTGAGCTTTGATGTTTACCCTGCAAATGGAACTATTTATTCAATCTCTTACCTTGTTAGACATCTGCATTCTTTAATGGAACTTGGTTTTCCAAAGTTTGTAAAACAAAATTGTACCTTCATTCTATAGTGGAAAATTTTTAGTCTGTTTCATTTATGAGTATTGTACCTACTCTTTCTGTTTTGGTGTTGAAAATGGTACTTTTTACAGTTTGTTTCCTCTCTTATTCTATTCATTCCCTGAATAATATGAAGTTGAGTTTTGTATTTTATAAGGAATTCTTGATGCATCATAATGGAAAATGCTCCCAATCTATAGCTATTTCATTTTGTAATTCAATGAGTTTTTTTTCAACATGTACTCATAAGTTTTGGATGTTATTGAATCTGCATAATTACTTTGTATTCATTAGTTGAAGCAACTAGATTTTGAATGACTCTAGTTAGTATGGTATTTAATTCATGAAAATTTTATTTCTTTCTTCAACTGATTCATGTACCTACACACTTAAGAAAAATAGTTAGAAAAATAATAGGCTTGCAACCTCTCTTGTATACCATAGTGATTTTCTCTTTCTTTGTCTTTCATGATTCTGAGAACCATACATGTGCTTCTGCAAGATAGCTCTTCCTTGATTCTCTATCTACCTGTTGTGATGTATCTTATGCATGTTTGTCTTAAAAAGATTCATTTGCATGAAACTTATAGCACAAGAATACAAATTAAACCCGGAGCTCAATTATTGACAACCATTTTCCTTCTTTTTCCAAGGTACAATGATGTATCTTGCAGAGGATAGCTGGGGATAATGCAAAAGATGAAGATGAAGAAGCTGCAATTGGAGATGATGAAGACCGAAGAGAAGACCCAAAATGTAATGATGGGTTTTATCTATATTATTTTGATTTTAGCTTTATGTACATGCATCTTTTACCTTAAGTAAACATAAGTTACATCCCAAGGCTTGTGTGGGAGAAAAAACAATAATTTCTTCATGAATAAATGACATTAGTTTCAGTAATTGAGTTGTCTATTTCTTTCTACATTCAACTTTATGATAAATATTGATTGTATAATGAACTAAACAACTCAATACATAATTAATAACACTTAAACATAAATAAATAATAAAATTGATGTACATGTAACTTAATAATGTATTCTTTTGCATGCAATCAACAAATTTGTTTTTTTTTTATGGGATGAAATATCCTACATCTGATGTGATTCTTGCCTTCATCAAGGTTATGCACTAGTCCTTTGGGGCTTCTGTATTTCTTTGCTAAAGATGAATGTGAATGAAAACACATGTGAGGTGTTGCATTCCGCAACAACACACATAGCTACATATTGCATTACTTTTCAAAATTATGCAACTCAAAACATTAAGAAACCTTCCTTCCTTTCCTTAGTTAGGTCCATCACATCAATCCGTTCAATCTGAAATAAAGTTTTGAGTTGCCATTTTTGCATGAGTGCAAAAAACTGTCAACACGACCTTCAACACATGCTTTCCTAGTCTATTTTCATCATTTTCTGTCATTTTAGCCTTGACTGGGTCGCTCAAGCTAGTACTAGGGTGCCGACAGACGCCTTGGTACTAGTCGGGGCACCTTGATCCTTTTCCCACTTTCTCCCCACTTTTTGGGCACTTTATATCCATTTGAGCATTTCATATTTCTTGTGGTCAACCTTTTCAGGGTTGATTACAAAGTTAGAACAAGAGAACCATATAAATATAAAGTTATGAGTTCATAATGAGGGATCAAGCACTAGTCACTATTATCATCCACCTAGGGTTACATCCATCTAAGGCACCTAGAGCTCATTTGAATCCATCATAAGGCACAAGGTTAGTTCATCTGCATCACACAAACATAGGAGGGAAGTTTATTCTATTCCATCCACCATTCTATTACATTTTCTACACATAGTTATTGCTCGCTACTTTCACAAAGTGTGACTAGCACAAAATCACCTAGGGCATGATTGCACACACTTTCACATAGAACTACATTGGGTCTGAGATGTATTGTAGTGCTTAGTTAGTAAGTCCACCATTGTGGCAGTTGAGGAGAGTCTGGCCCTTTGATATGCATTTTTCTTTTTTAGGGTTTGATGCTTATTTTGGGGTCTTGTAGGTCTATCTTTCATCATTTGATCATTGACGACATGCGACACAAAGCAACGAATTACATGTGACAAACATCGATGGTTTCACATCATCATCCAATTATGTAAATCTAGTTTTCTAGACCTTCTACACAGACCAGGGCACCCAGAATTCAGACTAGGGCACCCACAAATTCCCTGATCCTCTCCCAGGAGCCCAAGTCCACCAAAGTACCACAGATTTGTGTCTTTTGGAGCTCATGTGTGGTCGCATTTGCATTCTGTTTATGTAATTCATCTTGCGACATAATCCCGACCAGCCTAGGAATCAACTAAGCTCCTTCTAACCATTCTTTCCATATTAGGGTTTCTATTTTCATTAGCCTAGTTGTTTGGGTCACTTTTCTATATTTTTTTACTACTTTTATTTACTGTTGTTCCTAGTTAGATTAACTACACATATTCCATATTTTAGTTAATCATTTTGGTGAACATGAACTCAATCTTCACGCTTAGGATCCTCATTTTTCCTCTATCATGGGTCAAACTTCTTTATCTGATTTATTGAAGAGATATCCCCATTATCAGGATGCTTTGCAAAAAACCCTAGACACCTTGTATCTTGAGGAAAGCATGTTGCCACATAAAATAAGTCCTATGTTCGATCGTTTATCTGACGACCTTAGTCCTCGTGATCCTCCATCTAATCAACCCCTATTGGAATTAATTAAATATTTACATTCTTTGTTTAAAGACAAGTTTACGGCTACAAAATCCATGATTACATCTCTCAAATATGAAATTCAACAACTTAAGAATGCTTCTCAAGCACATGTTTGTTCTCCTTCTCTACCTCATTTTCAATCTATGTCTACTACATGTCATATAACTGAAACTCAAGTCATGCAATTTCCTGAGCCTCTCATATTTGAGTGTAATACTAAGCCACATGACATACTAAAATCCGTAGTCATTAATTAATCACTTTTCCACCTACTCACTGCTATCTTCCTTATCATCCTGTAAAATATAGAGGTCATCCATATTGCAACTATCATAGAATCAATGAGCATAATGATGATGACTGTTATGCTATACAACATAGAATTAAACATCTTGAGCATCAGGGCTTTATATCATTCACTACACAACACTCTATTGCATTCCCATCTACAAATGCTACATCAACATGGGCTCCTAAATCTTCTCCTTCTTCAGTTAGTCATGAGCCACCTAAGCAACCCCCTACGACATCACCGAGTTAACATAATCAACCACATATCAAAATTAGTTCACAACCTCCTCCTACTTATATAGTGCCCACTCCTCTTCGACATTGTTTTATCTTGATATTTATGCTATTGGACTGATGTTTAGACATTTGATTTTGATACATTGATCAGTAGATGATAGATTATACTGATATGTGGATTATTGACACTATGATGTTTATGTTTTATTATGATGCACTAGATAGTGATGTTAGACAATTAGATGGATGTTGATTTTCATAATGTGGATTCTATACTGATATGTTATGTTTTTGAGATGTTGGAATATAACTATAATCTCATGGATGTTAGGGTTAAATTTTGACATATTAATGGATAATAGAATTGTTAAATGTTGAATGATGAATATGGAGTTTACACACACACACACACACACACACACACACACACACACACACATATACATATACATAGACACACACATATATACATACACACACACACACACACGTGTGTGTGTGTGTGTGTGTGTGTGTGTGTGTGTGATTTTCTTTGTTGTTAATACGGCCAAAAGGCCAGAGAGGTATTTGTTGTGTGCAAGAATTTTATCACAAACATCGAAGGGGATAGGGAACCAACCACAAAAGGATGTGGGACATTGAGCAACGAGGCCAAAATTGACAACTTGTGTAATGTTGTTTAGTGTGTGTTTTTCATATCTTGTTTGGAAGTCTCCCATGGGGGTTGATTTCACATATGTGGACATGGGGTGAATTGTGTCCCTTTCTTTAATTTTTGTTTATGTTTATTTATGTTTGTTGTATTTAAATTTGGAAAATTTGTCACTTTAATAACATGTGTAAATGTGTGTTTATTAGACTCAACCCTTCTTGTTTAGTTTAACCAAAGTAGAGATGTGACTAATAGTGATGATGAGATCTTGTAGTCCTTGTGTAAGTAGAATTTATGTTGATTTGGGAGTGTTTTACTCCATCCCAAGTTCAAAATTCGGATTTTGACTTGGGGGGCACTTTTGGAGACTTGTGGGACAAGCAAGACTTTTCCCATGCCTCTTAATTTGGCCCAAAAACCTTGCCTGTGGGTTTGGAAGCTTAATTTTGACTTCTTTGTCCATTTTTGAGTGTAAGAGAAGGAAAATCATATCACTTTCTTTCTAATCCAATTTATTATGTGCCTTGAAAACATGGTGTGTAAGCTTGAGTCATGTGGGTTGTCATAGTCCTTGTTTGTGCATTGATGTTTCTCAGTCTTGGTGTGTTTGACTTGAGTGTGGGGATGAGGGATGATGAAGTGACATACTACATGGAGCCACCTCATCATCCTCACTCTCCATTTCTATTTATTTGTAATTTTTGGTTGGAATGGGGGTTACTTGCTCTTTTTGCTTCTTGTGCACTTTTAGATTTTGGATCTTTTGGAGTGCTTGGAAATTGCTTGGCTTGGATTTGAAGGGCTTGTAAAGGTTTTGCTTAGATCTTGATGGAGAGGTAGGCTCTCCACCCTTTTTCTATTATGCTTTTGTGTTTGTTGTAAGCAATGTTGTGCTTGTTAAAAGCATTTGGTCTTGTGATGGTGTTTTGTGTGGGTTGGTTGAGTAGTTGGCCTTAGTTGGGTGTGTGAGGAGGGCTTATGGGATCATTGGGGAGGGAAAATGGATTTTATGTGAGGCATGAAAATTGGTGGGAGTATGAATGGGAGTCTTACCTATGGGGAGAGAAAAGGGATTCATGGATTTGTTGCTTGTTGCAAGGGAGAGATAAGGAACTGTGTGATTATTTTTGTGCACTTGGAGGCTTAGGGTAAGACTCTCAATTCACTTGGGAGGCATAAGGAGGTGGTCTCCCATAACCCTTGCTCTACTTGGTTTGATCCTCAAACCTTTGTTTTGATGTGTATGTGTAAACTTGTTGCTTATGTGATCTTGGTGGAGTTGCTTGTCTTGTATGTGTGTTTTGTTGAGAAGCCTCTTTGTGATAGTTGTCAATGTTGCTCAATGCCTTTCATGGTTCCTTGGTTGGGTCTTGAGGGACATCAAGGGAATGGCTTCTTCCCTTAATGGATTTAAGGTTGGGTGGAGAGCGTTGTCTACTCCCCCTTCCTTGTTTTGTGATCTCATTGTGAAGTTGAAGCATGCCAAAGTTGGAGCTACCTTTGTGGAGAGGAAATACATGTTGAAGACTTGAAGATTGGCTTTGTTGGTAACCTTGTTGCAATTCATTCAAATTTTATACCTCCCACTTTGAGTGGATGCTTGGTAAAATTGTAAGTGGTGGGAGAGTTGTTATATTTGGAAATCCTTTTTATCTTGTGAACTCTTCATAGAGTGTTGTGTGAGAAATGTGCCTTTTAAATATATTAATATTGTGAAAAGGGGATTACCAAGTTACTACATTGCTCGAAAAGTAGAAAGCATGAACATGTCAAATAGATATGCCTTCTTTTTAATTTAAGAAGTTTCATTTTTGTTAAGGTGATATATTTCCATCTCAAAAATAATAATAATATGGTGAAGTTTATTAAAACCTATTGTTGTTATAAATAGCTGTCATGTATATTTTATGAAAGAAATGAATTAGTTATATTTTGTAGCATTTTGGGCAAAGGGAGTAATAGATGGAAATTTCAATAAGAATAATGATCTTTTCCCTTATTAGTTGTGGTATGTAGAATGAAAATTTATTTATTTTCACCAAACCTTGCTTTAAATGAATAGAAGAAGAACTAAATTTATTCTTCTAATTTAGTCTTAGATAGAACAAACACAAAAGAAAATCTACACATGTTACAATAAGAGAATAAAAATGTATTCATCCTCATACTTAATAAATAACTATGCTTGAGTAAATTTTATAAGAAAGTTTTTTTTACAACTTCCTTTATCATAATAAACCAAATGTAGTTTGGTTATAAAAAAATTAATAAATGCAACTATTTTAATATTACCAATATATGCATATTATTAATATATCAATAAAATTACTTTTGTTATTAATAAAATTATATTAATAATAATATATACACACACACACACACACACACACACACAGAGTTATTGGCCGTAGTATTTTAACTAGAATTAATACTAATGAAGTTTATATTAAACAAATGTTTATAAAAAAATGGAGAAACTTTATACATGAAAAGTAATGCTATTTCTTGGGCGCCATGTTTATGTGGGGATAGGGTTAGTATAAATTTTGGTAAGTGGGTTGGGGGAGGGGGCACCGTATGGGTTGGGGTGGGGGCGATGCCCTCTCCCCCAACCCACGTTTATTTTTTTTATTCAAACAAACTTTGGGTGGGGGCTGAGCCCCCACCAAACCATTTAAAACCTACGTTAAAGTTAAACCCGCAACCTGTATTTTCACTTTGGCCGCAACTTTTCAAACAAATGTATATACACATATATGTCTATATATATATATATAGACTTGTTTTAATATTCTTAGGTTATATTATATATATAATTATATATATACTAATTATCAAAATACTTGGAAGTATATACATACATGTATGTATATTTCCAATGAGAGTCTTTTCAAAATAAAGAAATGGAACATATTACACAATACAGATTTATTGGAAAAATGTAGAATACCCAAATGGGTATTTTTGGTTGAATATTGCCTTTAACAAATTGGAAATTTTACAATCCCTTGGATAGGGTAGAAGGGAAAACAATGAAAATAAAATAAATAACATGGGGGGGGGGGGGGATGTGTGTGTCCATCCCCAAGCTTCTCCCTCTCATCCATGGCTTCCTCCTCTTCTATTTCCCCTTAACCTGCAAAACCAAAATGAATGAAATGAGCAAAAGAAATGAGATAAAGCCTTTCTTAAGGATTTTAGGGTTGTTTTGAAATCCTCTCATCCAAGGGTCCATATTGGTTTCATCCATGGGCCAATATTGTCTCCTGCAAAAATTAGGTGGGGGGTAGGTGAGGTGATCATTTGATCACATGGGTCCCCTTTTTGAATGGGGCCACTTGAGTGGGTTGAAAGTAATTAAGCTATTGGTTGTTGTATTTTGTTTTAATTTATTAAACCCTCTTCCTTATTAGTTAGACTACCCCCCTTTATTAGAAAATTAAATAATCAGTCTAATTTACTATTACAATGGAAAATTAAATAATTAGCTTGGTGTAAATGAAAGCATTTTGACTTGGAATTTAATTATTTAATTTTACATGATCTTAGGAAACCACTGTAGATTAAATTTAATTAGGAACATTTGAATGAAGTATGTTAAACCTAATTATAAATTAAATCAATTCTTTTATTTAAATATTATTATTTAATTAATTTTGTGATGGTTGTTTATCAACCTAAGGATTAACTTTATGCTTCTTACGTCCTTTAAATAAAAAGTATTCCTTAATTTTCTAGTATAATCTATGTTTGGGTTTGAGTTTCGTGTGTGAAAATTTGTGGGCATTACTAAGTCGTTTATTGTATTACCAAGTCAACCTAAGCAACATCCTTTAAAACTCAGTGAAACTTGGCTTGCTCTCAAGTATAAGCTCTAACCAATTACTTCCGTCAAGGAAACTAATCCTCCTACTAGTGGTCATGACACATTGCCAATTCCACCATAATCGCATGGTCCTACTGTTACTTTCCAACCGTGCTTCCACCACTAAACACAAACTTGGTCTTTGGTAGATGACGATATTCTCGATGGCTTTACATGATCTCCATACACACACTTGGGGGCATAACATCTAACACATCCCTCCCACCATGTTAGCATAGATACATCTCTCATATTTGCATCATCATACATCAATCTCCTCGCATAGGCATATTCATCACACATTTTAGAATCGTTATTACCTGATGACACACTCTTTTGCTTCAGTTCACACTTGAATGTTGAGGAATATCTACACACATGAACCTAACACACTGAAACTATTCACCTATCACGCATCTTACATCTTATATTCTACTTTTAGTCTACATAATTTTGACATTTACCCATCTACATGCCATACATCGTTCTAGTCTTCATCATACATGTGTCACACTACTATTGTCCTGACATTTATCATTACTCATTCTACATACTACATAACACGCATCTCACATTCCTAGTATATCTACACATATTTCATTGCACACTATTCATCGCATATTACACATCTCGCACATTATGTGGTTGGCTATTATCATCACGCATACTACATTGTCTTTTACGTGCTGCACTCACTACCCTATAACGCACTTTAGTTCCCTGGTCCAAACTCGACTGCTGAGGGTTTATTTATCAAATGGACCTTATCATACTTACACATTCATCATTCAACCTTCCATCATGTGACTTTACTAGGTTAGTGACATACGCTTTAGGCTAAATGGTTACCTATCCCTTCATCTTATAGTGGTATACACTTTAGGTTACATCACCACTCCCTCTATTCATCTAGTAGTGATATACGCTTTAGGCTACATCATCACTCTTTTGATCACTTTGTCGTCATATATGCCTTGGCTATAGGGTTGACGCAAAGATTATTTTTAGGTTACATCTCATTAGCACATAGCACATATAAACACATTCATCACAACACACTATTCGACCATTTCTAGATGACGCACTCTCGTTTACCATTCATTCTTGATTGTTGAGGGGGAAAACTAAATGAACCTCATTGCATACATTTCCATTCACTCGGGGGGCACATGATTCTTATCATTCAACCTTGCATTCCATTCCATCCATCCACAACATATTGCATATCTTGGTTTCTTTTAATCTTGTTTGCATTTGGTTGTATATGATCGCTTTATTACACATGCTAGTTAGATATCTTGTATGTAATTTATCTATACCATATACACATGCAGGTTCATGCATTTTCTTAGTTGTGATCACAGATACATGTCTTTTGCATGCAATACAGATGTTCACCTTTTACCCATCCTACATTGGTCACTAGGGGCATCCACATTTGTCTCTCACGGGTGCTATTGTTTCATTTTGTGACATACTGGTTATCTTTCTAACATGTTAACGGGTGCTTTGTGTGTAACATTTGTTTTGTAGGATTAGTTTCTTCAATGGCTATCTGTTGTTTGTACTTTCTTGGTTGTTTGTTATTGTATGCGGGCCTTGCCCTATGTTTGGTGTGAACACTTGTTTGTTTTATGCGGCCAATATGCCCTTTTGAGCGTCTTGCAACATCGTGAGTGGTGTTCCATGTTTTCAACCCGCTTTGGTGGTCTATGATTGTCTTCTTGTGTGTTTACTTGAATTCTAGCTTACACATTGTATGTGTAGTTTACACTTATTTTCTACATGCATGCTTGTTCATACTAACTATTGTCTTTGGCTAGCCACTTGTTTATTCGTGCCTTGGTTTCTACCAAGCACTTTCCAGGGTACATGTCATGCGGTTGGTCCTCTTTTGAGGCCGCATCCTCCTATCAATGATGTCACATGTGCCCCAAAGAGGGAGGCATCATTTGGGGTTTACACACTACACAGAGTTCTATACCAGTACAATCAGTTCAATTTTCTACCCTTGGCATTATGGGTACAGTTTTCTACCCTTGGCATTATGGGTACAGTTTAGTTTCTGCCCTTGTCATTGTGGGTACAGTTCAGTTTCCACCCTTGGAATTGTGGGATTATATAACGAGTGGGTTCACAATAGTCTACGAACCCCGTACACATCAGATTTTATAGGACATGGTTGTCCTTAGCATTATGGGGAGTATTTATAGGTTAGAGGATACAACAGACTTCCTCTCTACACTACTTTATCCAGTGGTGTCGGATTTCCCAAAAAACTATGCAATACAAAGATCTCTTCATACATGTTTAGGGAAGAAGTTAAAGTTTGGAGGATACAATGGAATTCCTCCCTATTCTTCTTCAGCATATGGCGTCATATTGCCCAAAAAACCCAAGATGGGATATCCTCTTTCTACACCCTCTCTCTCGACATGGATCAGGTGCTCATGTTCCATTTTTCATTTGTGTGTTTTACATTTACATAATCTTACATACATATACATGCGTTTTTACATATATACATGCCTATTTGACTTCTTGATCGTCTTCTCCTTACAGGTCCGACCGTATGAGAAGCAAGTAGTCATTAACAACAACTACAACAATGGGGGAAACGAAAAAAACATTTTGCTGCAGTAAACACCATACTAACCACGCAGGTACATTACACACATTGGAAAGAACACATGCATTTGTGCCCTAGGTTCACTCTCATCACTTTTTTGCACTTTTACATCTTTAGTTTCCATGCTCCATCATTTTTTTTTCATTCCACGCTTTGTCTAGTCCTTCGACACGTTTTCTACTACAATCTTCATGGACATCAAGTACTCATCTCTATCTACTTTATGTTACCGAGCTTTCTGTTCACCAATATAAAATGGGGAAAATGTAGACACAAAATCATGCACTTTAGACATTATTTAGTCTCGGTCTCATACTACTATTCATATGGTTTTTGAGTGAAGAAATTACTAATTAACCCCCATCTTTTGGCCATTTTTCTTTATTTTTTGTCATCATTGCCGACCTTCAGCACATGTTTGCCCAGTTTATTTTTGTCATTTTCCATCATTTTATCCTTAAATGGGGTGCCCATGCTAGTATTGGGGTGCTGACGGGCGCCTTAGTCCTAGTCGGGGCACTTTGATCCTTTTCCCACTTTCCCGTCACTTTTTGGGCACTTTCTAGCCATTTGAGCATTTCATATTTCTTGTGCTTGGCCTTTTCGGGGTTGATTACAAAATTATAACAAGAGAACCATATAAATATAAAGTTATGCTCCAAGATCATAATGAGGGACCAAACACTAGTCACTACTATCATTCACCTGGGGTTACATCCATGTAAGGCATCTAGAGCTCATTTGCATCCATTTAGCTCCATCATAAGGCACAAGATTGGTTCATCTGCATCACACAAGCATAGGAGGGAAGTTTATTCTATTCCATCCACCATTCTATTACATTTTCTACACATAGTTATTGCTCACTACTTTCATAAAATACGACTGACACAAGAAAACTTAGGGAATGATTGTACACACTTGCACATAGAACTACACCGAATTTGAGATGTATTACAACACTCAGTCAGTAAGTCCACCAATTATGGCAGCTGAGGAAAATCCTACCCCTTCATATGCATTTTTTATTTTTTAGGGTTTGATGCTTGTTTTGGGGGCTTGCAGGTCTATCTTTCATCATTTTATCATTGGCAACATCCGACATAGAGCAGAAAATTACTTGCAATAGAAAGTGAGGGTTTCACATCATCATCTAACCCTGTAAATCTAGTTTCTGGATCTTCTGCATAGACCAGGGCACCTAGAATTCAGACTAGGGTACCCACAGGTGCTCTAATCCTCTCCCAAGTGCCCCAGTCCAGAGAAGCAACTCAGATATGTCTTTTGGAGCTCCTGTGTGGTTGCATCTGCATTCTGTTATGCAGTTCATCTTCCGACACAATCCTGATCAGCCTGTGAGTTAGCTAAGCTCCTTCTAACCCTTCTTTGCATATCAGGGTTTCTATTTTCATTAGCCTAGTTGACTGGGTTATTTTTCTATGTTTATTTATTGTATTTACTACTGTTCCTAGTTAGATTAACTACACATATTCCACATTTTAGTTAATCACAATCAAAGAAATAATTTTTTTTTATGTAATTCCAATGATGACCAATGTTATATGATCATATAAACATTCTATAATCTACACTCAATAAAAAATAAAGTAGTGAAAATTCTAGGACATGGTACTAATATACAATCCTTCTATGTTAGAAAACAAAATAATTCTTAAGATAATTAGAAACATTAAATTACACAAACTTGATATACTTGTTATGTTTCATAAACATACTTTTCAACCAACTAAAGTATAATTGAAGAAACCTATTTACAAAAATAAGTCTCAGAAAATCGTAACATTGAATTAATTATGGTGAAAATCGAAAATAGTTCTACTAGGAACTTGAATTATTATCCCCTTTCTTTACTTCATCTAATTATTTATATTATCTTGCCTTACCAATTGTTAGTTACAACTATCTCTCATAATAATGAAAACTATAAATATTAAATCACATAGTAGTGGAGGATCGACATTGGTAGACATTGATTCTTTAAATATACAATTAGGAGAAGAATTAGCTTAGTTATTAAGTTTTGTAGGCTCTAGTTTAGACTTGGTCCTAAAACAATGAATCTCGAAAAAACTTAAGGACATGGAAGCTTTCTAGTATTCCAAGTTCATATGTAGCAATTTTCAACACATGATAAACATGCATGTGTATTTTCTTGTTTTAAGTTCTTGTTTTACTTGAGTAATAGATGTGTAAAATGGTTTTCCAATATTTTAGTAGAAAATAAATAGTATCTACAACAAACCTAAAGGCAATTGCTAACTAAGGTTAGAATGGGATTTTTCAACATACCCAAGTAGAGATCATCTTATAGGCCTTACTTTCAAGGACTTAGTAGATGTGTGATCTATAATTGAGTTGGATATTGCACTGCATGATTTACCAACACACAAAAATATATATTTTATCTATATATTGTTCCCAAGTCCTATGTTATTAAAATAACAATCCAAGGCTACAAATTGATGTCACTATAGCTTTGTGACGGTCATCCACATTATATATCCATTATGCAATTATGTACATGCTCACATATATGCCTACATTAGTTTCATATCATACTTAAAACCCATTTTATGATACTATCAACGGCAATTCATCCTTATTCCATAATATCAATGACACAAGGAATATGTTGACTATTTATCCTATATGATTACTTGTAATCACCTAAAAATCTCACTTAGATTTAATCTAAAGTGATTGAGTTTAGGTGGAAGTTTCATGTAATGAAAGTAAACAAGAAAACAAATTGAAAGAGAGGTAAACACAATAAAATACCCTTAAGAAACCCAATGTGGGAAAAATTCAAGCGAGTGAACTTATGTTTCTTCATCTCCACAGCCATCTTACAAGCTCTTTCAAACCAACTTCTCAATTTGAGCCTTCATATATGTTGTAACTTTTGCTAGCATTTCTACAATGCTCTCTTTATCTCACTTGTGATGGATTACTTATTTATTCAACACAATTTAATACTACTCTCAAATGTTAAAATTTATGTGGTCATTTTCTACCTCAAGAACTCCCTTAGAAAATCTTAGTTGTCTTAATGTACTAAGATTGCCTTTACTTAATCCCTTAAGGGTGTAACTATGCTAAGGGATAAGAAAATGAGTTACATAAAGGATTTTAAATGACTTGCACAATGAGATGGAAGAAAAACTAATTCACCTTCTCTTTGGAATCTTATTTTTACTATTTTGTTACATATGTATATTTCCAACCACAACTAAACTTGTTTAGATGAAATTATTTTCATTCATAATTGAAACCGATGCATGATTCCTTTTGCGGTTGAAAGTGTCACTTATGAAAATTTCTTCCAAAGTTCCATCCCCATGATGTCTAAATCATATAATCCACAATGCACATTTTTTCATTACTAAATCTTACTCTGGATACCTATGTCTTCCCAAATTCGTCTTAATGAAGTTCAAAACATCTCAAACTATTGAACTAAGAACTACAAAAATCAACTCAACCAATTGAATATGAATGAATTTTCATGACCCAATTAAAATATGAGTGAAATTTGACAAATAATGAAAGCTTCACCTCATATTTGCTTCTGTATTAATTCATGGGCTATATTACATAATTTCTTAGAAATAGATTAGAAATAAAAAACAATATGCGCATGGAAAAATGTCAATTAAGCACTCAAATTGAATTTCAAGGAAAAACTCGATGGGAAACAATGATACAAAACATATATTTGAGCATAGGAATTTATATGACAAGTAATGCAAATAGTATTTTTTCAAATACACAAGATGTAGACAAAGTCATCCAAGTAAGGAAAGGTTAAGTCAATGTGAACCAAGTCTTAAAATATAAGGTCTAATAAAGCATGAAGGGGCAAGGATATGGATGGCTAGGCAAACATATAATATCACTTGAGATCCAAATATTTTACCATCATCAAAGACTAATAGATAAAGATATTGTATTTCAAGCTATTGTGAAATAATCAAATTTCATACATTTTTTACATTGTTTACGTGGTTTCTTATACTGTAAATGTTGTCTAGTAAAAATAAAGTAATACTTTATCACTCCATTTGAAATACATCATAGTATAAAAATAATGAAGGATGATGATCAGCCATAACATCAACATAAAAAATATAACTAACATTGAAAACACACTTATCAGTCAATTGTATATATTTTTACTTTTACCCAAAAAATAATAAAAGGTTTAGGAAATATTTCCATTTACTATCTACTAATCATCTTGGGATATGTAATCACATTATGGTTGTAAACTTACTGTTTTAATTCTTGCATCATAGCTTATATAATCCAATATTGATTTCATACATAGCATAAAAGCATCTAAATTGCATACATTTTTACAGACACTACCATTATTTCCACTAGAAATTGGAAATCACAATGAACTTATTTTATGATTGGTCATACCTTTGGCTAATATATTTTCCAAGACTTTTCATACATATAGCTCCTTGTTGGAAAATACCAAGAGGATGAAAATTAAAAGATAAGCAATTTTAGTGAGGAATCAACACATAAGGGATTGTTTCTTCGCATTGACTTTTATCATTAAGGACATTATGCCAAACAAGCATATATTAATTATCCTCTTAGTGGACATCCTCAAGGTAATTCATACGATTCCTAGATACTTGCCTACTGCTCGTTGATAGGATTTTAGTTTCCTAAATATAACACTACTTGTGGCGACACTTTATGATTCCATTCTTGGCTAGGTACTTGTCAATAATGGTGAAAGAGCTCCATACTACTAAAGGTGTCAAACAATATTATTAAATATCTCCAATTTTTTGACATTACATAGATGACTTAAAGGATATCATATATAACTCTTGGGTGACCTCCATGGTAGTGCTCTTTAGAGTTTCAGTTTCTACTCTCATATTTGCATGACAACATATTGATTTCCATTTGGTGAGAATTCTGTAGAGAACTAAATATATTAGAACATTTTTTTGATACTCGTATGTTTGGCATAAATTTTGAGAAACCAAAATATTTGACTTTCAAATCTATAAGAAAGGCATGAATCCTGATTAAATCTCTATTTTAGAGGCATTTCATATTATCATATATGTGCACGAGATATCAGAACCTTACCTTCAAGCAAAAACTTATAACAAGGGAGACAATACTTGTCTAGATGTTATACAAGCATATGTCCATGTCGAGCAATTAATTCATCAAGCTCTCATTCTTGCAAAAATTAAAACAACCCCGCTTATTGTTTTGTCAATCTCTCATGCAATAACTGTGTTAAATATATTTATAAAATGATTGAATCGCAAATTATTCAACTTAAGTATTGATATCTAGCACTTGCATCATTTATGGAACAAAGATATCAAGGAGTTAGCACTATTTGGTGTGCAAAGCCTTCTTATTGTGCCAAAAAATTACCCTAATATTGAGAGGGCTCATCTGCACAACTTCTCTGTGGATACACTAAGCATTTACAAGATATGTGAACAAAAATTAGACAACCCCATCCCGTAAAGCTCCAACATACGTCTACATATAAAATTTAATGAAAGTTTGATCAAACCTTAATGTATGTCTAAATCCAATTGACTTTCTCCTCTAGCTTAACGTAAGAGTACTCACATTGACAGTACATCCCAATTGACCACTAAGGGTGTTGTACTCCCTAATGAACCACTAGGGATGTTGTACTCACCAATTTCATTTGTTAGGCAATGTGTTATTAGATCTAGGTTTGGAAGGTGGGTTCTTGTAGAGGCAAAAATAGAATGATTCCCTATCTCTAATTTTATATTATTTAATGTTATAAATATTTTTCTTAGATATATATATATATATATATATGATGTGAACAATCCTTCATAGATAAAGAATTTTAAAATTTGTATTTTAGATGGAATTAATCTCATTAAAGCTTAAAAAAATGCAAGTATGCTTTAGGTACAAGTCTCAACTCATGTGCCCACCTCGTATACCTCCCTCTCTATCTTAACCTTGGAAGAAGGAATAAAAGAACATCATCTATACATACATCCCTCATTCATCCTCTACCAAGACCTTGGCAGAAGGAATAAAGGAGAATATATTGTAATATTTTAATAATAAGAGTCCTCAAACCGAAGCATGATCTGACATTACATATAAGAGAGGTTGTAGTTGCACCTTAAATCTACATAATATCATTGTTGATTTATTGAGAACATTGCCACATCAAAAGAGTGAACATTCCACATTTTATTTAGCAAGATAACACTTCCAAAAATTGGACATGTTGGGCACACTATACTTGAAGAAAAACCTTATCAACAAATTGCATGATATATTAGACCAAAGATATTTATTTGTAACATTAACAATCATTTCATTTTTACTTGATTTGTCTATAAAATATTATGGCATTTAATAATGTGAGTGGGAGAGTATAAGCAAATATAGAGCAATATTTGAGTGGTAGTGTACTAGCACATAATAAGCACATGCAGTGCCTCAAATGTTAGTCATGTCTAACTAGAGAAACTTAGTTGTAAAATATTATATTGATGGAAAACAAAGCACACTCTACTTAATACCAACATGCAACCAAAAAAATAACACCTAAATCAATTTTGATTCATCTTCTTGTTTATGGAAGAATTTACATGACTTTTTTTTAACTTCTTATACTTGTTATGAAATGTCTCATATATCAAATATTGTTAAAACAATATTATTCATTCAAATATTTGATGTAGTGCCCACATTTTCTAGACTGTATTATCTGTTGAATTCTTAAACCATGGTTATGACTTAACATGGATTTTGGACATATTTTGGACATTATGATATGTTGGTTTGCCTTCATGGACACGTATGGTGATTTGGGGCAGGTAGCGCCAATTTGACAAGATTAGTAGATTAACACATTTTATTTGATATTGTGGACACTAACACTTTTCTATGTGATTTGGGTCTAATTGTTATATGTTGGATAATTAGTTTAGTCACATATCTTGATTTCATAAAGTATTCGATTTGTTGATGAGGATACATGATGGCATGGTGATATGACATTTTTATGTATTACAATACCTAACGTATGAAAAATTGTGTGAGATTGTACATTTCACGTTGAGGTTGGGATATCCTTAATTTACATGCTTGAACTGATTCTCCTAGTGAATAGTTAGTTTATTCTTATATTGGACAGGTGCGCTTAATGTGTGCAATGAGTGTGTAGGTGACAGGTCACAAAAGAACGTGAGATTCAGGGCAGCTACACAATTTTGCACAAGTAGCCCACGGGGCTAAATCCTAACCATGTTTATTGTATGAGGCCTTAGTATTAGAGTTATTATTTTGGGCACCATGAGTGACCCTCATTTGTAATGTAGTATGTCTTGTAATATTAATCTTGCTTAGGATGTTTACTTTGTTTTGTAAACTTGATTTGGTGACTTAATGGTCCCCACTTGCTTTAAGTTTTGATTTTGGATAATGATGTATTTAATTAGAGGAGATTAGGGTCACATGTGAACCCTTGGGTGGGCCCCACATCCTTTACACTTGTGCCCAAATGTGCCAAACCCGAAATTTGACTATTTTAGGCATTTTAAGTGACCCCTTTTTAGTTTGGGAGCTCACTTAGCATGAAAATGGGACCTTGGACTCTACCTAATAGGTAGAGGGGCTTAATTCCAAGGCATAGAGGGAGTTTCCCTCCCATTTTCCCTCCCTTTGGTCACATCCATGTAAGGTGGATGGGTTATGTGGGTTTTGTTAAAAGTTGCACAAGTTTGTTTTATTTTTCATTTTGGGTAATTTGGGAGAAGGGTGTTAAAAGTTATTTTATCTTTTCTCTCTTTTATTTTAAGAATATTTGACCTTGAGAGAAGCGAGGGGTGACACATGTCACCCCCTCATTTGTGAGGATTTTTGTGGTCTTCTCTTCAAATTCTCCCTCATAGAAAAAGAATATGACTTTTTTCTTGGGAGTGGATTTTGGAGCTAGAGCTTGCTTGGATAAAGAAGAGGAAAAGTTAGTGTTGGAGAGCTATTGGAGGTAGGCTCCATGAGTACATTTTATGTTTTACATCATGTTAGATATTAGTCTTGTTTTGTTTAAAATGTGTGTTGCTACTTGTGTGTTGTCATTGGTTGATTTTACTTGTTTTATTTTTCTCCATCCATCATACGGCATGATGGATTTTGGAGTTTGTTGGGGAAGAGAGAGGGATTTTTCCTTCTCAATCCTCATGGCTTGATGGGCAAGCCATGTAGGATTTTTATTACTCCCCTCAAATGGTTGAGGTGGGGAAGGTGGTTCATATGGTTTGAACCCCCTTCCCCATTCTTGAAGAGGAAACCCAACGGGTTTGAAAATCCTCCAAAGAAGGATTTTGGTGAATGGATGGAGAAATAAGGAGGGTTTGATGACTTTGGAGGAATAAGGAGGTTGTGGAGATCATTGTTTATGTGCAACCAATTTTGGCTACACTTTTGGCACTTGGAGATCTCTTTTTCTCTTCCCCATTTTGGAGGTAGAATATGGTTTTCCCTCCTTTCCCTTCTTTTCAAAATTTGGTGTTTTTTTCCTTAGTGGCATGGTCTTGGCTTGTATGTGAAAACTTTTGTGGTGTTTGTTTCCCTAAAATTCTTGTGCACAAAGTTGTGGAAGTTAGCTCTCTCTCTCATGGGCTTGGGGGAGGCTAGCATGTCTTCTAACCTTGGAAAGACATGTAATGATGCCTAAAGGTTGGTGGTTAAACAAGCCTTGCTCTCTTGGAGTTGGATTCCTTGAAAGCATTCGAAAGTTGGAGCTCAAGTGGAAGATAGTCAGAGTCTCTTGTCATCTTGGCTTCTCATTGTCTCCTTCTCCCTTTGTGTGGACACCAATCTCATTGTAATCTCATGAATGTGGCTATTTGGGAAGTTATTTGTCTTGTAAAGTATCCTCCTTGTGCTTTGGAATCAATTGTAAACTAGTGACACAATTGTAGTTGTAACCTTTCTGTAATCTTGGAAAGAAGACTTGTATGTTCATCTCTTATGTATTTTAAATATTTTTGGAATCATGGTGTGATTGTGATCTCAAGCTCCTTGGAAAGAAATGTTGTAAAATGAATGATCCATTTGATATGTAATCGATGGAAGTCCATATTGAAAAGAAAGTTGCTTTATTGGAAATAATGTTAGCCTTGAATAGGTCTCTTCTTGCAAAGTTTAGTGGCATTATACAAAGAGATGAAATTACTTTGCACTCTTCTTTTCAAGAGAAAACTTAATGGGTCCTTACATTTTAAAATATGTATTCCTTGTAGCAACTTCTTTGACATATAAGAGGCTTCTTCTCTTATTTGAAATACATTGCCACCTACTTTCTTTTCACATAAAGAAATAAATTATTTGAACCTAGATTTGTTCCAATATATATATATTAATCCATGATTTTACAACTTGTAACTTTTTTCTTTCTTAATATGCGATATAAATATATTGAAAATATGTTTACTATAATTGTATATAAAAAAAATTAACTATGAAATGTTCTTATAAATTTTTCATCATTTTATATGTACTATTTTAGTTATATATTGTATTCGTAATATTCTAAATTTTATTATATTTATTTCCATCTTGTATATATAATATATACAAAATAATAGTAAATATTAAATAATAAGAAATATAAATTAATTTATCATTATAAATATATATACATAAATATATATTGTATATGTAACATATATTACTAAACATAAATTGAAATTAAAATATAATAATAATTAAATATATATTGTATATGTAATATATATTACTAAACATAAATTGAAATTAAAATATAATAATAATTATAAGAAAGTAAATTATGGTGAGGTGAGAATGTAAACAAAAACAAAAAAAAACAAATTGAATCAAAACTAAAAGAATTCCGTGAAGAATGTTTTAAGATTTTTAAGTAAATATAAATAAAGAAATTAAAGAAAAGGGGACTATGACAAGATTCGGGGAAAGTAAATAAAAAGGAAAGAGAAGATAAAGTTGAGTTAGGTCAACTTTAGGGCACGAGGAGATCAAGGGCCAAGATTTGTTCAATCCTAGGGTCCATAAGTGATCCTACACACTTTTCTTTTAGTCATGTGATTTAAAGTAGGAAGGGGAAAATCACTTTTGTGGTGTGTGTGGGCAAAGTAATAGAAAGGAGGAAAATTAATTATAGTAAAAAGGGGGTAGACTTAAGTTTGTGACCCTAGTAAACACTTAATAGAATAAAATAATTAAGTTGTTATTAGGCTAGTGTTTATTTAATTTTAGGTAAATTAAGTTAATATAAATTAAATATTAACTGGAAACGGTGAAGCAAGCGTTAGTATTAATCTTTCATTTTAAAAAAAAAAATTACCCAAAAATTTTAGCGACTTTTGGTCAGTTTTCCGGTGTCCTGGGGTGGGATATTACATTTGACACACATTACACAATTCCAACTCGATTATGTTTAGAAAGGGTTAAACCATAATTTTTTAACCATCCTCCTTAATTATGGCATAATGCTTGAGAATGCCTCTTCCATGCAAACAACCAAAGTCAAAACCCCAAAACGCTTGAATACCTTGTGTTTGTGTGTGCGCGTGTGCTAGGGTACAATTTTTACATAGGACCCCTTAATTCAATAAATAAAAAATATACGTGATCCCAATAAATATTTTAAAGGAAAGATCTATATAAGAAAGCATTAAAAAATGGCAATGATTTTATCCTCTTTCATTGTTTATTAAAAACATTATCCATTCAAGTACAGTAAGAAAATGATTTCATTGAGACAAATGAAATATCTCACGATCACATGAAGGAGGTAATAATATACACCATGAATGATAAATTACATAGTATATAACAAATTTGTGCCCTTTAGCAAAGAAGGGGTAGTCTTTTGTACAAATGGTATCAAATGCATTGATACCAAGGTAACCTTCTTAGACATACACCATACAATATAAGACATCTTCATTGATAGTGGTGTAAAGTTGTAGTGCCCACCTTTTTTAGTGCTCTCATTTTGGTCACGTGCAACTCATTGTATCTATACTATTGTGATGGCAGCGACATTATTACTTGTTTTGTTATTTTGATGGGACATTATCACATGACATTGTTGATTGACACGGTTTTTTACTACTTTGGTACATTGTTATGATATGACATTATTCATGATATCGTATTGATAGCATTAGAATGTTAACACTTTATCACAGGTTGACTATGAGGCACACGATGCCACTGTTCATTTGTAGATATTATGTTGTGACGATGATATCATGAGTTATTACTGACATGTGTTGGTATTGATATTTGATCCATATTTGATGTATGACAATGACTATTTTGTTTCCTTCGGTGGACGTGTTGGCTAGATTTTCTGTATAGCATCAAACCTAGGCAGTCATGAGATAAATCTCCCTCATTTAACCAGTGAGGCTCCCGTGTCAGATTTGTCAATATAAATGTGTTATTATCTATCAAGGGGTTTTACTTTAACCACTTAGTTCATGAACCATAACTAAGAAGTTTTGCAGCAAGTAAGCAGCTATTTAAGAAAGGAAAATTATAAAAGAAGGAAGTAAAGGAATTGCAGGGAAGAAATGGGGAAGATGTGCATCCCAATTAGTAGATAACAGAGCTAATTGCATGCACATAGAAGAAACTTAATAGATATGAACACACAGAATTATAAAGCAAAGGCAGCTCCAGATCCAGATCTAAAATAACACAAAGTTTATCAAGAGATCTAAGATTTAAAAGCAAGAAAACACAGTATGCCGTGACACAAAGTTCTCCGGAAACCTGCTTCTTTGTATTCCTCTGCTACAAGGGGCTCTCAGGGGTTCAGCACAAAGTCTAGAACACAAGATTGCTGCTTACAAATTCTGATTGATCATTAACCCAGAGGTTCTTCTCCTACTTATAGAATGTAGGAGGGAAAGTACAAATAGAAGACTCAAACTGAACTAAAGTATGAACAACAAGTAAAGATGACATTTGGCAATCATCCTCAACTAACTTCTTCTTAAGTGACACATGTATCACTTAACTAATAGAATGGTTCCACATGACTTCAAGTAATGGTTGCAAAACCAATAACTTAGAAGTTTTACAATTTCATCTGGGAACATAGAAAATAAAAGAAGAAAGAATAGAAGAAGTCATGTCAGCTGTAATGTTTACATCTTCTTCTTGTTCTGATATCTGATATCCTTGTCGAACATATAATTCAGCATACTTCCATCTATTTTAGCCACTGCTTCCTTCTCTGTCCTGAATTGCAGCAACCCTTCATTCAACACTTTGCTGCATGCTTCCACCTCTTCCAAACTCGACTCGAACCTCGCAATGTCTGCTTGCAGCGCCACCAATCTACTGATAGAATTCATCGTGAAAGGCTTGGTAGCTTTATCAATTCTCTTTTGCACCATCAGAAGAGAACCTTCCAGGGAATCATGCACCTCGTTAGAAACAATCCACACGTATGAAGTAACACCTCCATCCACTCTTTCCTTAGTGAAAGAAATGATACTGTCTGGTAAATCTGATGTTCTACTCTCAAGCCCCTGCATCCTTTTCAGCAAAACTCTGCAGATCTCCAAACGGAAAGATACTGCAAACTCTAGCTGCTTCCCCTTCTCGACTGATCCATCTGGTACAATTTGTTCTACAACCAATACATCTCCCGGCAGCTTGTTGATCTCGGCCAAAATACTCAGGTTACTCTCTGCAACTGTATTCATGCCTTCTATGCTTTCCATCAGTTGCTTTAGTTGATTTGCTGCATCTTTTATAACCTTTAGGCGGGCTGGCATTTCCCCAAGTCGCACAGAAACTTGACAAATAATCAGATCCTTCCATTCGTCAATAGCCTTTACTTGATTGCTTGCATCTTCCATTTCCTGCATAAGATGATCACTCACCTGCTCTGAAATGGGTTAAATGGAAGGTTTAGCAACCTTGGCTATGATCTCACATAATTGAGATATTTGCTTCTGCAGCTCTCCTTTCTCCGCCTTTTCACTGTCAAGCATAAGGAACAAAGCATCCAACAACGTTTGCATGTCCTACTTCAATCCTTCAGTGGTAGCTTGACCGAGTGGTATTTTGGTCACCGTCACATCTTCTGCCATGAGCTCCTCTTCTATCTTTCCTTCCGCCGGAATTGATATCTCAGCAAACTTCTCTCCCGAATCTGTGATGATCAACCTAGAAGTTGCTTTAGCAATTTTAGGCCTTCTGTATCTTCTGCTAAGATCCTGAAGTAGCTGCAAGTCATGCTCCTCTAAGTTCATCTTTACTCTTGCTTCCAAAACCAACTGCAAAGCTAACCATCCCGAGAAGTTATTTCTCAGGGAGTAAGAAGTCGCTGAGTGCACTACCATCTCCCGCTCAGCATCTTCTCCGTCAGAAAGTGCCACAGTGTCATGGCTGCCATCTTCTGAAACATCCAAGGACAAAGCTCTTTCGAACTCCGTCATCTACAGCTTCAACATCTCCTCTGGAACGGGTGCTGAACGAAGTGGCTGCGGAGAGAACGAACGTCGCCGGTTTCAATGAAGGCATGGAAGCATCCTGCTGCTGTGGTGCAATAGTTGGTGATCTTCTGGGTACTGGAGAAGTCTGAGTCAAAGCTATGGTCGTAGAAGTGGTCTTCTCTTTCTCTTGAGATCTTCTGTGTACTTTCAACTTCTCGGACCTTCTGCTGCTTTCTCCTTCATGCTTTCGTTTGAGGGAATTTCCTGCGCCGAAGTTACCCGTGATTTGATTCATCAATACTTCATCAAGGCAGTATCCCTTCGTTAGCAACTAGTTTGAAGTATTCACCAACACAGCTCCAAATCTTTCTTCAATTGAATGGCATCCTCCAATGTTATCTTGTACTATAGCTTTATCTCCTCCCATTTGATGGTAAGTATCAAGTACCACGTTCCCATCATCTTTAAGATCCGCAGGTATCCGCGCTAGTTCAAAGTCGAACACTTGCTTTGCTGATAGCTTGCTGAAATCTTTCTTTCTAACCTCGTACTCACTTCTGCACTTCATCCAGAAATCTTCTAACGAAGGCACATGTGCGTACTCCTTGGAGATTGTCTTCCTGGCTACTCCAAATGGATCGAAGTTAAGCCGTGCAGGGAAGAACTCTTGCTCATACTCGGATAACATTTGCGCTTCCATCTCTCGAGCTCTGTGAATGCTGATGCAACTTTAATATCCCACAGTGATTGGGAAGAAGCCCGTAGACTTGTGCCGTTTCAACTTAAGGTCGTGTAACTCTACGAGTTGCCTGCTCAACTCCATGGCGATCAATCTATCACTTGGATACCTGGGCATCTTTATAGGTTCTCCAGAAAAGCCCGTAACCCTGAGGTATGTGAAATCTACAAACTAGATGAATAAACTGCCAATCTTAGACACTGCTTCCCACGCTTCCTTGCTTACCCTGTGAGTCTTCAAGTCTTTGTCTAGCCTGCAGATGAAATCGTAGAAGAAGTCATCGTTAATCACTTTGAAGTCCTTCTCACACGCAGGTACAGTAAGCTGTGGGTAGCACTCGAAAATGGGGTCCTTGGAAAGAACACCACATCTATCCAGCTTGGAAAAGACACCCTGTGAAGCTGCAGCATACACCAAGTATGAAGTCATCTTGAAGCTGAAAGTACGCTTCACGTTTCGAAGTTGCTCACCGATGTTGCTGCTAATAATTTCTGACCAATTGATTATAGAATCAACCTTGTTGATTTCAATGGTCCTGATGAAAGCATACATCCATGTACGGAAAGTGTAGGCATTCGCTTCGCCATTCAACCTGCATAGCAATTTGACGACATCATCTACCTCCTGCACCAAATTGGACCGTGGAAGAGTTCTTGGGAACTTTGAAGGGGATCTAGGCTTCCTCATGAACCGGTTGTTCATTATGCTTATGCAATCAGCGCTTTGTTTCTCCCATCTACTGTCAGCATCCTGAATGCTAATAAAAGTCACCACCTTTCGCACTGGAATCTTCAGACAATAATTGATGAATTCCGCATCCAAACGAATTATTGTCTTTCCCTTAACATCACGCACTGGTTTGGATGAAGGATGATAAGATCTAGCACACTCCATTACGAACTCTGGCAATTGGGCTGTACATGGGAAAGCTGCAGCTCGGATAATTCCACTACTTTTGACTGCACGCATGAGTGAATTTTTTCCAGCTCTGGATTTATCAATCAAATCAAAAAGAGGTTCAGGGCCTAGATCCGTGTCTCCTATGTCTGAAAGTTTGGAAGCAATGCATGAATCCATCGTGCTCTCTTTTTCATCTCCTTTTGCCATGGCTTTGTCTATCTTTGTCTGAATAATTCTTTTTTTTCTAACTTCGCCGGATTTCTTCAATATTGGTGCAGATCTGGACAATTCTTCAGATTCGAAGGATATTTGCAATGTATTGGACATTGATAAAAACTCCTTTTCTTTTGTAAAGCACCTGTAATGAATTCCTGCAATTTATTCAGACAAAAATGGCCACCAGAGCATGAATAGTGAATTTAAATTATAAAAATCTGCACTTTGCAAGCCTACTGCCCCAAAAATTGGTGTTTAATTTACACATAAAGAGAGCATGAATCCTTTCAATTAACACCTGAGCTCCTGTAACACCTGTGAAAACAACTATGCAGACAAAGATCACCCTCCTCCAAAGCATGCGCCAAATCTGGAAGCTTTTAGCCTTGTTAGCACTTTGTCTGAACAAAATCCTTCCTCTAATGGGGGCGCACTTTTCCTCCTGGCTGCAATTCTTTACCTGTGAATTAAATTATTCACTCATATGGCTGCCCATGCTTATATAACCTTCACAATTCTATAATTAATAATTGCCCTAACAATTAAAGACAATAAATTAATTAAAAATCATGTTTTTCTCTTTTAAAAATAGCATGTTTAAGGACAGCCATCCAATAAATTAAATTAATCTAATTTAATCATTCACACAACACTTCACTCAAGCTCCACAGTGTGCTTTGACCATAGCCACTGAAAATAGAAATTAATTTAATGTTTTAATGCCTTAAAAAACATTAAATAATACCCAAATGTGGTGCACTTTTTGAGAGGAAGGGGGCAGCCATTAAATAAATTAAATTTAATGCATTTAACTCCTTTCTTTTATTCCATCTTTGACTTGTTGACCTCCTCCAAGCTTGGGCGCACTTTTTGAGAAGAAAAATTAATAAAAATAGTCAAATTTAATCATTTTAATTTCTCACCAAAGGGGGCGCACTTTTTTGCACATGTAATTCTATTTTTAAGAATTTTTCCATAATGGGATTCTTTACCCTGCCAGGCAGGCACCAAAATCCCGTGATCCAGTTAAGTGATTTTTATAACATGGAAAAAACTACCCTGCCAGGCAGGTATAAAATTCCCACCCTGCTACGGCTTATATTTTTCCCATCGCAGCTTAAATCCTTTGTTTTCCAAAACTGTGTCCATCCCTGCAGGGGCTTTTCTATGCACGACTTCGCTTTTTCCCAGTGATCCAGACCTCCGATGGCGACTTCCTCCAGGCATAATGTGCATATATGTTTTCCAGCTACTCCAGGCCAAAAATCAGGCTTACCCGGCGAGGGAATTGCTCCAGAGAAATTTCACAGAAAACAAAACAGGACACCACAAAAACATGAAAAATTGACAAAAGTTACAAATAAAGCCCAAAACTTAAAATAAGTTAAAATCCTTCTGGCACATAGGAATAATAACATATTCGCTCATAATAGAGTTAAAACAGAGCGCAAATAGCCTCATACGGGGCTCAAAATAATTAAATACAAATTTCCCGCAGACAAATCTCGACGACAGAATAAAACAATTTTGAGCATCTGGGTATTTGGCGAAAAAGGCTAATATGGTTCTTTAGGATTATTTTGACGCAATACAAGAACTTTCAGGCAATAAAAACAACAAAACGACGCATTATTTTAAAAGTACGCAAATTTTTCGGATAGGGTAGTCGCAGATTTTAGGGTGAAATTTGAGTGACACCAGTTGTCTCCGTCTGTGGACATCTTTTTCTCTTATCAGAATGACAAAGGGAAAAGATGAGATCCCATCATCTCTGGTTTCGTATCTTGTCCTTTGGGCACGGGGTCAGGAAAACAAACACAACACAACACAACACCAAAACAAGACAAAACAAGGAAAAACAAACAAAGAATTATTTATGTACATACAGGTTTTACCCTGCTTCTCATGTCCGGAACAGCTTCAAGTGTTGCCCATTGAAAGGCAACAACAATTCAACTCCATCCTGATGAGCAAGAATGAAGCTATCTGCTCCGGCGATCTTTTTGATCACAAAAGGCCCTTTCCATAGTGAATCGAATTTTCCATGCATGCCTTTTGTTTCTCTTCTTTTGTCCCATAGAAGGACCCAGTCATTGACTTCAAACTTTCTTTCCCTGGCTCTTTTGTCGAAGATGACTTTCACCTTCCTTTGATGCTCTGTCAACCTATCTGCAACTTGAGTTTGTACTTCCCTCAGTTCAGTCAGGTACATGATTCTTTTATCAATAGCATCCGTTAATGTGGAATCCTCCAGGGGTTTAGAAAGTCGTAGGGCAGGCAATTCCAAGGTGAGAGGAAGCTCTGTGTCTCTACCATATAGCAGCTGAAAAGGGGACATGCTTATTGCCCTCTTTGGTGTGATTCTATCGGCCCATAATGCATCAAACAACTTTTTATGCCAAGTCCTTTGATTCTCTGTTACAAGCTTGCGCACGATAGTTACCAAGTTCTTATTACTAGATTCAGCGTGACCATTCCCTTGTGGATAGTAGTTTGAGGAATGAACAAGTTGAATCCCATAAGTGTAGCAGAATTCCACCAACTCTTCAGAAGAAAGATTCAGAACGTTGTCTGCTACAATTTTGCTGGGCACGCCAAACCTGACAATAATATTTTCTTTTATAAAATTGCACACTTCGGCGGAAGTGGCAGTCTTCACAGGAATAGCTTCTACCCATTTCCTGAAATAATCAGTAGCTGTTAAAATGTAATGATGACCGACACTGGAAGCCGGGTTAAGCATTCCAATAAAATCCATACCCCACTGTTGGAAAGGTTCTTCAATCACAATGGGTTTTAGAGGTAATGCAGGCAATTTCACACGCCCAACAAAATGTTGGCATGCTTGACACTTAGCTATCCATTCTGCAGTATCTTGAAAAAGGGTGGGCCAGTAATACCTTGCTCTGAGGATCTTGTGTGCAGTGACTCAGGCTGAGAAATGACCACCGCAAGCCATGTCATGAAACTGTTGTAGTAGCTGATCCTGTTGAGTTTTGTCCACGCATTTGAGAAATACGCCATCAATTCCTTTCTTGTACAAACCATTATCCCAAAGAACAAAATCTTTGGATTTAAGTTTGATTGTTCGTTTCTCTTTTCTGGAAAGTTGATCTGGGCATTCTCCATATGTCAGAAAGTAAGCAATGTTACTGTACCACTCCTCTACCAGATCTATAAAAAGTACTGCAGGTAAATCTTCATCTATCCCATCCTGATCTGCTTCAGGTACTGATGCTTTCATCTCTGTCATTAGTTCACACAGACCTCTTCCTCGAACCAACTTTGTTGGTTTAATATCCAGGTCATATTCTTGAACTTTTGTCACCCATGAGCCTCTCAATAATCCTAACTCTTGCTGAGTAAGAATGGATTTAACTGCAGTATCTGGAACCAAAACCACAGTGTGTGAGGAAAGAATATAATACCCGAATGCTTTGCACGCCTTCACCACTGCATATGCATGCTTTTCCATTGGAGTGTATTTCAACTCATAGGCTTTAAGAGGCGTACTCATGAAAGCGATAGGAGCTTCTGCATCCTCTTGATTTTTCTGCATCAAAATTGATGACATGGTGTGTTCGGAAGAATAACAATAAAGAATAAATTCTTTACTGAAGTCAGGTGAAACCAAGACTGGAGCTTTCGACAGGGCCTCTTTGATTTTCTCGAAAGTTTCCTTCCCTTTGCTGCTCCATTTAAAATCTTGTGTCTTCTTCATCATATTCGAAATATGACGGTTTAGCTCAGCAAAGTCAGGAATGAATCTTCTGAGAAAATTCACTTTTCCAAAGAAAGAGTGAACTCCCTTTTTGGATGTGGGCAAAGGTAATGTCTGAATGGATTTGACACGCTTTGGATCTATCTTTGTTCCTTCTTTGGAAACAATGTGCCCAAGCAGCTTTCCTTCGGTTACAGCAAAGATGGATTTCTTAGGATTCAAAGAAATACCATGCTTGCGGCATTGTATGAAGACCTCTTCCAAGTTTGAAATATGCATGCTTCTATCTTTGGAAAAGACTGTCAAATCATCCAGGTACAAAACTATGCTTATATCTTTGAGATGAGCAAAGGCTAGATCCATAGCTCTTTGAAATGTAGCACCCGCATTAATCAGGCCAAACGGCATCTTCTGGTATGTGAAGGTTCCACAAGGTGTGATGAACGCCGTTTTGTATTGATCTTCCTCGGCCACCTTGACTTGATTGTAGCCTGAGAAGCCATCAAGCATGGAAAGCATCTCAGATCCAATGACCACCTGCAGAGTGTGATCCATGATGGGGATAGGGTAGTTATCATTCAATGAAGCTTGATTAAGGTTGCGGAAATCCACGTACAGCGTAATTTCGCCACTCTTCTTTCTTACAGGGACTATGTTGGCCAACCACTCCGAATGGTGTATGGGATAGATAATCTTTGCATCTAACAACTTCTGGATTTTTGCAAAGATGGTCCCTGAAATGGTAGGATTTTGCTGCCGGAGCTTCTGCTTGAAAGGTTTTTGTTCTGGTTTAAGTGGGATGTAGTGTTGAACTTCCGCAGGCTGATATGTTTTTAGATCCTGGTAGGACCAGGCAAAAACATCCATGTATTTCTTAAGAAGCGTAGTGAAAGCTTCCTTTTCAGCTTCTAAACAACACTTACCCAGATTTACTAATTTGGGATCATTGCCGGCTCCCAAATTTAGTAATTGTGTGTCGGAGGAAGAACCTTCCTCATTTTTTTCATTTTTTTTAAGCATATGATCATGCTTATCAAACATTTCCTCAAGAGATACCAAGCCTTTGGGAATTTTATTTCCCTTTAGCTGGATAATCTCCTGACCTCCTGAGACGTCAGCATCCATTTCTCTGACAGTGGTCTGCCTAGGAGGTGAATTGTTTCCCTCATAGTAGATTTCTTCAAAGTTGTCTTTCTGTTGGAGAAACGCAACAATCTGTGTATCATCGTTGAAAACCTGCCATTGCTGGACGTTGTCAGGAACCTTTGGGCGAAAAACCATTTCCACTTTGTAGTCTCCCTGTCTAAAGAATGCAGGGGGCTGATCCGGATTCAACAAGGCTGCAGTCACTACGAGCGAATCAGCCCTTGAATTTTGTTCTCTCGGAATGTAAGATACTGAGAAAGCTGAAAAATCCAGGATAACAGAGTAGACCCAGTCTCTGTAGTGCCGCAGTTTGTCTTTTTTGACTTGGTAGAGGCCCCTTATCTGTTTCACAATCAGCTCAGCATCTCCTCTTGCGTGTAATAATTTGATTCCCATTGTTCTTGCCTGCTCCATGCCTAACAACAATGCTTCATACTCAGCCGTATTGTTAGTATTTTCGAACATTAATTTGAAGGAGTGCGCATGCACCTTCCCTTCAGGAGAGATAAGAAGAGCACCTGCGCCGGATCCAAATGAACAGCAGCTACCATCAAATTCCAGAGTCCAAATCTTGTTATCAATTTGATGTGATTCACAAATCACCGGTTGAATTTCTTCTTTATCCATTTCTAGATAATAGACTCTGTGATCCGATTCCTGAAACAAGATCTGAGATCTAGGATCCTCAGATTTTGATACTGTGTACTTAGATTTCTTCTCAGGTTCCAGCTTCTGATTTACTCCTTTGATTGGTATGTGCGCACAAGAACAATCCATCTTCACTTCTCCACCCAGCTATTTGCAGAAATTTCTACTCAACAGCATGCCATAAGAGACTAGAATGTCTGCTACAAGGATAGTCATTTTTAGTCTTTTATCTGGAAAGGAAGCAGGTACTGCCTGCGCATCTTTAATTTGCCCCACAACAGGGACTTGCCTTTCCATGGAATAACATCTTCTGATGGTTTTTGTCAATGTAAGACCCAAGGCATCAGCAACTTTGGCAGGTATGACGTTGTCGGAAGCTCCAGAATCCAAGATGCAATTGCTTAGCTTATGTCCATTGAAGAGCAAAGACACATAGAATGGCTCAATCCTTTCTGATGTAGCAGGAGAAGGGGTGGAAGGAGAAGAACTTGCAGCAACATTATTTGAAGGTGAAGTAATTTTTGGACTTGACAAGATACCCCGTGAATTATTGTTTGTTGGGCTGGGATCATTACTTTGCACATATTTGACCAATCTATTGAGCTGATCAGGAAATGCCCTCAAATACTCAGCGTCTGACATTTGGACCTTGTTTCTCTTGATGTGATCAATTATGTCAAAAGCTTGACTTGCTTCAGCAGGATGTGCGTTGGTTCTTTGCTGCGAATTGAAGGAATTTGAATATTTATCCTTGGGCGCTAATGAAGAAGGAAGAGTGCTACCTCTTTTCAAGATAGTAACATCGGGGCCAAGATCTTCTCTCTCTTTCCGGCCGCTTGTGGATGCTTCGGCATTTTGGCGCGTCTGAGACCTTGTAAACACCGCAAAAGTGTGACCATCAGAATCTTCAAAAGATTCATAATAGCCATCATCAGATTCATAGTCCAGGTAACCAATATTGGAGTCGCCAGCAGGATCTATAAAGTCTTCATCATTGAATGATTCATCAATGCCGAGATCCTCTTCATTAGTTTCCAAGTTATTCCTTGGAGCTGCTTCTATTGCCAAACGTTGTGGTGCAGCAGCAAGTCTCTTTCGATTTTGATTTTGATTTTGACCATTGAAGGTCCTAGTAGGAGCTAATCTTGAGGGGGTTGCATTCCCTGCTTGAGAGATCTACTTCTTGATCTGCAGCATGTCATTAGCCAATTTCTATAACAAAGGATCAGAAGTACTTGCAGAAGCGCCATCACCTTTGTGAGATGGTTGTTTAAGTTTTCCAGCCATGATCAAGTCATCCTCAACCTCCACGGCAGCATTTTGTGCTTCCAGCAAATTTACAGGTCTTGCCCTTCTTAGCTGATATCCAACTTCAGGCAATAAAACGTTTATAAAAAACGTCTTTTGATTTTTGTCGCTCAATGCGGCAGAAGTGGGGATTTTATACAAAATCCTTTGGAACCTTACAATAAAGTCCCGCATGTTCTCATTTGGCTCTTTCTTCAACTGCATCAGTTGGGTGATCAACGTGCTAGCGTCCTCTGCAGGCTTGAATCTTTTCAGAAATTGCTCACGCATAGTTGTCCAGTTGGTTATGGTGCCAGGAGCCAGCCGATAGAACCATTCTCCAGCCAAGTCATGTAGAGTTTCAATGAATAGCCTGACTGAGACATCTTCATGCTCCACTGCAAGGACACCACAAGATATGAAGAAAGCTGCCAAATGATCATCCGGGTTTTGCTTTCCATCTCCAAAGAATTTTGGAAAATTCTTTCTGGATCCCTTTGGTAGCTCGTGCATAGGTGGAGCCAAGTTGAGAGGTCCAAAAGTCGCTCCCCATGGAACAGGTACAATTTGGTGCGCCATGTTAGCTCGAGCACGTCTCCTCCTTGTGTAGACTTGATAGACTTGATGGATAATTCCAGCCGCCGGATTATGCTGAATACGATCCGGATTTGGATGGGTGTGTACTCTCCTTCCTGGTGAGAGACTAGATCTGCGGCTTCTAACTTGAGGAGGATGATTGAAATTGAATTGCTCCTGCAGTCGGAAGAAATGATCAGTCCTTCCTTGCGCCTTCACGGATCGGGTGAATGGACGTTCAGCCAGGTTGAGATTTGTATGGAAAACACTCTGATCTTCAATAGAAAAGCTTTGATCTGCAAAGATAGTTGTTCCCCAGCAGAGTCGCCAAAAACTGTTGGCTAGATTTTCTGCATAGCATCAAACCTAGGCAGTCATGAGATAAATCTCCCTCATTTAACCGGTGAGGCTACCGTGTCAGATTTGTCAATATAAATGTGTTATTATCTATCAGGGGGTTTTACTTTAACCACTTAGTTCATGAACCATAACTAAGAAGTTTTGCAGCAAGTAAGCAGCTGTTTAAGAAAGGAAAATTATAGAAGAAGGAAGTAAAGGAATTGCAGGGAAGAAATTGGGAAGATGTGCATCCCAATTAGTAGATAACAAAGCTAATTGCATGCACATAGAAGAAACTTAATAGATATGAACACACAGAATTATAAAGCAAAGGCAGCTCCAGATCCAGATCTAAAATAACACAAAGTTTATCAAGAGATCTAAGATTTAAAAGCAAGAAAACACAGTACGCCGTGACAAAAAGTTCTCCGGAAACCTGCTTCTTTGTATTCCTCTGCTACAAGTGGCTCTCAGCGGTTCAGCACAAAGTCTAGAACACAAGATTGCTGCTTACAAATTCTGATTGATCATTAACCCGGAGGGTCTTCTCCTACTTATAGAATGTAGGAGGGAAAGTACAAATAGAAGACTCAAACTGAACTAAAGTATGAACAAGATGTAAAAATGACATTTGGCAATCATCCTCAACTAACTTCTTCTTAAGTGACACATGTATCACTTAACTAATAGAATGGTTCCACAAGTAATGGTTGCAAAACCAATAACTTAGAAGTTTTACAATTTCATCCGGGAACATAGAAAATAGAAGAAGAAAGAATAGAAGAAGTCATGCCAGCTGTAATGTTTACATCTTCTTCTTGTTCTGATATCTGATATACTTATCGAACATATAATTCAGCATCATTCCATCTGTTTTAGCCACTGCTTCCTTCTCTGTCCTGAACTGCAGCAACCCTTCATTCAACACTTTGCTGCATGCTTCCACCTCTTCCAAACTCGGCCCGAACCTCGTAATGTCTGCCTGCAGCGCCACCAATCTACTGATAGAATTCATCGTGAAAGGCTTGGTAGCTTTATCAATTCTCTTTTGCACCATCAAAAGAGAACCTTCCAGGGAATCGTGCACCTCATTAGAAACAATCCGCACGTATGAAGTAACACCTCCATCCACTCTTTCCTTAGTGAAAGAAATGATACTGTCTGGTAAATCTGATGTTCTACTCTCAAGCACCTGCATCCTTTTCAGCAAAACTCTACAGATCTCTAACCAGAAAGATACTGCAAACTCTAGCTGCTTCCCCTTCTCCACTGATCCATCTGGTACAATTTGTTCTGCAACCAATACATCTCCTGGCAGCTTGTTGATCTCGGCCAAAATACTCAGGTTACTCTCTGCAACTATATTCATGCCTTCTATGCTTTCCATCAGTTGCTTTAGGTGATTTGCTGCATCTTTCATAACCTTTAGACGGGCTGGCACTTCCCCAAGTCGCACAGAAGCTTGACGAATAATCAGATCCTTCCATTCGTCAATAGCCTTTACTTGATTGCTTGCATCTTCCATTTCCTGCATAAGATGATCACTCACCTGCTCTGAAATGGGCTGAATGGAAGGTTTAGCAACCTTGGCTATGATCTCACATAATTGAGATATTTGCTTCTGCAGCTCTTCTTTCTCCGCCTTTTCACTGCCAAGCCTAAGGAACAAAGCATCCAGCAACGTTTGCGTGTCCTGCTTCAATTCTTCAGTGGTAGCTTGACCGAGTGGTATTTTGGTCACCGTCACATCTTCTGCCATGAGCTCCTCTTCTATCTTTCCTTCTGCCGGAATTGATATCTCAGCAAACTTCTCTCTCGAATCTTTGATGATCAACCTAGAAGTTGCTTTAGCAACTTTAGGCCTTCTATCTCTTCTGCTTAGATCCTGAAGTAGCTGCAAGTCATGCTCCTCTAAGTTCATTTCTACTCTTGCTTCCGGAACCAACTGCAAAACTAACCATCCCGAGAAGTTATTTCTCGGGGAGTAAGAAGTCGCTGAGTGCACTACCATCTCCCGCTCAGCATCTTCTCCGTCAGAAAGTGCCACAGTGTCATGGCTGCCATCTTCTGAAACATCCAAGGACAAAGCTCTTTCGAACTCCGTCATCTGCAGCTTCAACATCTCCTCTGGAACGGGTGCTGAACGAAGTGGCTGCGGAGAGAAAACGAACGTCGCCGGTTTCAATGAAGGCATGGAAGCATCCAGCTGCTGTGGTGCAATAGTTGGTGATCTTCTGGGTACTGGAGAAGTCTGAGTCAAAGCTATGGTCGTAGAAGTGGTCTTCTCTTTCTCTTGAGATCTTCTGTGTACTTTCAACTTCTCGGACCTTATGATGCTTTCTCCTTCATGCTTTCGTTTGAAGGAATCTCCTGCGCCGAAGTTGCCCGTGATTTGATTCATCAATACTTCATCAAGGCAGTATCCCTTCGTTAGCAACCAATTCGAAGTATTCACCAACATAGTTCCAGATCTTTCTTCAATTGAATGGCAGCCTCCAATGTTATCCTGTAGTATAGCTTTATCTCCTCCCATTTGATGGTAAGTGTCAAGTACCACGTTCCCATCATCTTTAAGATCCGCAGGTATCCGCGCTAGTCCAAAGTCGAACACTTGCTTTGCTAATAGCTTGTTGAAATCTTTCTTTCTAACCTCGTACTCACTTCTGCACTTCATCCAGAAATCTTCTAACGAAGGCACATGTGCGTACTCCTTGGAGATTGTCTTCCTGGCTACTCCAAATGGATCGAAGTTAAGCCGTGCAGGGAAGAACTCTTGCTCATACTCGGATAACATTTGCGCTTCCATCTCTCGAGCTCTGTGAATGCTGATGCAACTTTAATATCCCACAGTGATTGGGAAGAAGCCCGTAGACTTGTGCCGTTTCAACTTAAGGTCGTGTAACTCTACGAGTTGCCTGCTCAACTCCATGGCGATCAATCTATCACTTGGATACCTGGGCATCTTTATAGGTTCTCCAGAAAAGCCCGTAACCCTGAGGTATGTGAAATCTGCAAACTAGATGAATAAACTGCCAATCTTGGACACTGCTTCCCACGCTTCCTTGCTTACCCTGTGAGTCTTCAAGTCTTTGTCTAGCCTGTAGATGAAATCGTAGAAGAAGTCATCGTTAATCACTTTGAAGTCCTTCTCACACGCAGGTACAGTAAGCTGTGGGTAGCACTCGAAAATGGGGTCCTTGGAAAGAACACCACATCTATCCAGCTTGGAAAAGACACCCTGTGAAGCTGCAGCATACACCAAGTATGAAGTCATCTTGAAGCTGAAAGTACGCTTCACGTTTCGAAGTTGCTCACCGATGTTGCTGCTAATAATTTCTGACCAATTGATTATAGAATCAACCTTGTTGATTTCAATGGTCCTGATGAAAGCATACATCCATGTACGGAAAGTGTAGGCATTCGCTTCGCCATTCAACCTGCATAGCAATTTGACGACATCATCTGCCTCCTGCACCAAATTGGACCGTGGAAGAGTTCTTGGGAACTTTGAAGGGGATCTAGGCTTCCTCATGAACCTGCTGTTCATTATGCTTATACAATCAGCTCTTTGTTTCTCCCATCTACTGTCAGCATCCTGAATGCTAATAGAAGTCACCACCTTTCGCACTGGAATCTTCAGACAATAATTGATGAATTCCGCATCCAAACGAATTATTGTCTTTCCCGCAACATCACGCTCTGATCGAAGGATGATAAGATCTAGCACACTCCATTACGAACTCTGGCAATTGGGCTGTACATGGGAAAGTTGCAGCTCGGATAATTCCGCTACTTTTGACTGCACGCATGAGTGAAGTCTTTCCAGCTCTGGATCTATCAATCAAATCAGAAAGAGGTTCAGGGCCTAGATCCGTGTCTCCTATGTCTGAAAGTTTGGAAGCAATGCATGAATCCATCGTGCTCTCTTTTTCATCTCCTTTCGCCATGGCTTTATCTATCTTTTTCTGAATAATTCTTTTTCTTCTAACTTGGCTGGATTTCTTCAATACTGGTGCAGATCTAGACAATTCTTCAGATTCGGAGGATATTTGCAATGTATTGGATATTGATAAAAACTCCTTTTCTTTTGTAAAGCACCTGTAATGAATTCCTGCAATTTATTTAGACAAAAATGGCCACCGGAGCATGAATAGTGAATTTAAATTATAAAAATGTGCACTTTTCAAGCCTGCTGCCCCAAAAATTGGTGTTTAATTTGCACATAAAGAGAGCATGAATCCTTTCAATCAACACCTGAGCTCTTGTAACACCTGTGAAAAAAACTATGCAGACGAAGATCAACCTTCTCCAAAGCATGCGCCAAATCTGGAAGCTTTTAGCCTTGTTAGCACTTTGTCTGAACAAAATCCTTCCTCTAATGGGGGCGAACTTTTCCTCCTAGCTGCAATTTTTTACCTGTGAATTAAATTATTCACCCATATGGCTGCCCATGCTTATATAACCTTCACAATTCTATAATTAATAATTGCCCTAACAATTAAAAGACAATTAATTAATTAAAAATCATGCTTTTTTCTTTTAAAAATAGCATGTTTAAGGACAGCCATCCAATAAATTAAATTAATCCAACTTAATCCTTCACACAACACTTCACTCAAGCCCCACAATGTGCTTTGACCATAGCCACTGGAAATAGAAATTAATTATTTAATGTTTTAATGCCTTCAAAAAACATTAAATAATGCCCAAATGGGGCGCACTTTTTGAGAGGAAGGGGGCAGCCACTAAATAAATTAAATTTAATTAATTTAATTCCTTTCTTTTATTCCACCTTTGACTTGTTGACCTCCCCCAAGCTTGGGCGCACTTTTTGAGAGGAAAGATTAATAAAAATAATCAATTTTAATTCTTTTAATCTCTCACCAAAGGGGGCGCACTTTTTTGCACATGTAATTCTATTCTTAAGAATTTTTTGATAACGGAATGCTTTACCCTGCCAGGCAGGCACCAAAATCCCTATGATCCACTTAAGTGATATTTATAATTTGGGAACAATTACCCTGCCAGGTAGGTATAAAATTCCCGCCTTGCCTATGGCTTATATTTTTCCCATCGCAGCTTAAATCCTTTGTTTTCCAAAAATGCGCCCATCCCTGCAAGGGCTCTTCTGTGCATGACTTCACTTTTTCCCAGTGATCCAGACCTCCGATGCTGAATTCCTCCAGGCACAATGTGCGTATATGTTTTCTAGCCGCTCCAGGCCAAAAATCGGGCTTACCCGGCAAAGGAGTTGTTCCAGAGAAATTTTACAAAAAACAGAACGAGACACCACAAAAACACGAAAAATTGCCAAAAGTTACAAATAAAGCCCAAAACTTAAAATAAGTTAAAATCCTTCTGGTACATAGGAATAATAACATATTCGCTCATAATGGAGTTAAAACAGAGTGAAAATAGCCTCATACGGGGCTCAAAATAATTAAATACAAATTTCCCGCAAACAAATCCTGACGACAGAATAAAACAATTTTGGGCATCTGGGTATTTGGCGAAAAAGGCTAATATGGTACTTTAGGATTATTTTGACGTAATACAAGAACTTTCAGGCAATAAAAACGACAAACGACCCATTATTTTAAAATTACGAAAAAATTTTGGATAGGGTAGTCGCAGATTTCAGAGCTAAATCTGAGTGACACCATGATGCTTCATGTTGATATATTTCTAGCTTAGCATGGCTTGTATGGATGTTGATTTCGATGCATATTATCATATCGTATTTTGTTATCATATTGGGAAGATATGAGGTTTGCATTGAGTTGTGCAAGTGACAAGAAATAAATCATTAGGAAAATGTGGGACTCAGGGAACATATGGTGCTTAGCACAAAAGGCCTAAAGGCCAAACCTTTTCTTATTCTTATCGATTACAACTCCCCTCTTTCTCTTGTTGTGGTTTGTCATGTTGGTTGCTTGGATTTGATACTGTGAACCTTATCTTTTCCTCCATCTTGGTGATGAAATTTAAATGTTGATTATCTACTTACTAAAGTGTTATACTTCCTTGGTTTCTTGTTAGCTAGTGTTAAATGTTACCCTTTCCATGTGGTGCGAGCATCTTATTTTAGTTGTGGGATGATGTGTAGAGGTTAGGTGGATTAGGCCTCCTAATCATGGATTAAGTGAGTCTAATCACCCCTCCTAAATGTCACATTTTTTCCAAACTTGGATTTGGGAAAAACATGTCATTTAGGAAGGGAAAATGGCAAGCAAGGGACCTCATTTGCATGGAAAAGAGGCCCTAACCCCCATCCATGTGGGTGGGGGAATATTTTCAATGCAAACGAGACTCATTGGTCCATTTTTCCTTCCCACACACTTCATAATTTATGGGATCTTTGATTTTGGGGATTGTATGAGATTTGGGAAATTTTCTCATCATTGCTTGGGTTCTTTTTGAATTTTCCTTTATCCCTTTTTGGGTGGAATTTTGTGGATTCTCCATTGGTTGGGTTTTTGGTGTTGTCACCTTCCCATTGTTTTCCTTGGTTTGATTCTTCTCTTTTTAAACCCTTGCTTCCATAGAGAGGGGGTTCTTTTGCTTTGAGAATTTTAGAAAAATCTTGGAAGCTTGGTACAATTTTGAGCTATTTGGGAAGGCATCTTTGGAATCTTGGCTTGTGGAATACAAGGTAGGGCCTTGTACACTTATGTTTTTACTTAATTTTTCCTTGCATGTTGGTGTGTAATCAATTGTGGAAATGTACATTATGTGTTTCTTTTTTTGCTCCACCCACCCTTGAGGGGTGTGGGTTTTCGGAGCTTGTATGAGAAGAGGGAGGAATTTTCTTCTAATCTATTTGGGAACCCTCCTACATTTGGTTTGTAGGTAGGGATGGATTTCTATTTGGGTTGGAAATTCATCCCTACCCTCAAGAAGGAAATACTTATGTTTGAAAAGCCTTCTTGGGGGAGTTTGGAGTGATAAGGGGAGTTTTGGAGTGATAAGGAGATGGTGAAAATATGGAGAGATATGGGGGATTCTTATGGTTGTTTTGGCATGGATAATTGTAACATAAAATTGGGATTCCCATACCCTCTTCCCAAAGCTAGAATCTTGGAGCTTCTTAGCATGTTTACTTGGTTGTATTCTGATTTTTTAATGGCTTTAAAAATGTGGTTCAAACTATTATGTGCTTTCAAACTATCCATATGTGCTAAGTGAGCGAATTGTCTCTTTCCCATGGGCTTGGGGGGAGACTAGCATGCCACCTTGGACTCCTTAGTATCATGTAATGATGTTAATTGGTTGGGTGGTCAACCACACACCTTTCTTGTGATTTGGAGTTACCTGGTGTAGTCACATAGCAATATTAACCATTCAATCATTTGTTACCAAGCTTACACTATCAACACTCACCATTCTTTGCATGAGAAACATTATACAAGGTTCAATATGTACTTATCTTGACTTGTATTTGCAAGAATTGCCTAATTACCTCTTTATTAGGGTTTTTTAATCTCTTCATACCCTGATTCCTCTGAAGATGACATCAATCCATCAACTGAGATACCCTAATTCATTTATTTTATCTTTTACTCACCTTTCCAAAGTCCTATCCATCATTCTTTTCATTGCTTCACCATGGAAGTAATCTACTTTAGCTCTTTTTAGGATACTCCTTACTTTTAAAACCCTGAACTTTGTTTAACCACCTTAGAGAACACTCATTCATCCATAATTTTAATGGAAAGGAATCAATGAATTCAACCTTTTTGATACTTGCTCAAAATTGCCATGTAGTCTCTCTATGCCATGCATTTGACTCAACCATGGAGGAAGCATACTAAAGGCACACCCAATGAAATACTACCTTCATCATGCACTCTTCAACATTCCCAAGGTGTCCCCAAAATTTCAAGTTCCCACTCTTTGTCCTTATCCACTTATTCTACTTTCTTTTCTCTGTTGGCAAACCCTCGACTAGGTCTTGAGAATAGGATTGTCATGCCTAGCATTTAATGTAGTCGATTTCAAGATCAACTGAGGATTGTTACAGGATTCCATTAAGGTCGTAGGATTATGTTCCAAGTTTCACCTTTCATTTCAATGTCTTTCAACCACTTCCTTTGAAAATTTACTCTCAAAATTATATCTTGACTGTGTTCTTCTATTGTGACAGTCTACTGCCTTCAATTACTTGGAATTCCACCATTGAAATGTTCCAATCCTTTTTGCAAACCCTTATACATGTTCCTCACATGAAATCTACCAAATTTTAAGAACAAATTCAAAGGTTTGGGTCCTCTAAAATCAAACCCTGGCTCATCTTGTTGTAACCTTGATTATGAAACCCGAGATGGGTAAATCAACCACAACTTGCTTTACATTTAGTTTCAAAGCTCGAAATTTGAACTAAAGACTTATATGGGGCTCACCTTCATGCCAATCTTACCAGTTCTCTCGAATGGCTTACAAAATATAACAATGGGGAAAGGATCGCGATCTTGTTTGGAAAATCAGGGTAATCTACAGGCTTTAAGAAAGAATTCCTTCAAAATAAGATATTTACTTAATTGTGTAGACTTACAAGGTCTCAAGACACCTTCAATTCCTCCACTTTTACTATATTCTCCCTTCCTACATAAATGGCTTGAGTTAGACTTGTTTAGTTTTGCTTGCACAATCACTGTATTGACTACTATTAACTAGTTAAGAAATTCCACTCTCAGAATCACACTCACAGTTTGTTAGGGGCTCTTACTCACTTTTACCTCGAGGCGTTGATATCTCCAAACCTCTACAGAAGTCCCTAATAATGAAATGGTTAAGTTCCAATATTTATCTTCCTTATTACCTCATTCCACCCTTTTTCAAGGTTACAAGCTCAAGAGATAATGAAAACAACAATGTCAAGCCAAAATTGGCCTTCAAATTCAAATTGTACATTTTGGAGGGAAATGTTTATTTTGAAATTTGAAAAGCCTAGATACTAACTATACTTCAAAATGACTAACATGGACCCCTAGAACCTAAAAACACACCTGGAAGCCAAAAGTGATATCACCTTATTCTATTTACAAAGGAGTTGATGCTCTTGCATCATTACGTTGCATGTTGATTTTGGGAGCTAGGTGGAGTGGATTAGAAGTGCAGAGTTGCACGTTTGAAGTGCATTTTTACTATGTTTTGAGCAGAAAAATTTGGCAAGTTGTCTCCTCTTGAGGAGGGCTTTCAGACTTGCATTTTACTTTGTTTTTTCATTATGAACTGAGTATATTAATTTGTTATGGGGGAATTAGCTATATAATGTGGATGGTTGAAAAAGATGGTTTAAATAATGTCGTTTTCATTGTGTTATCACTAAAATTTCAGGTTGTAAAATTGTCTCTTGAAATATTTATTGTCTTCATTTTGGAATGAAAAGATTAAATTAAGAAAAAAGAAAATTTCTAATATTCAATTATTGTTATCATTTTGAAAGGTTTATAAAAGAAAAACGGAATAAAAGAATTGTTGTATATGTTAAACTTATTTACTTCATGCTAAATTATTCTTTCTTGTTCAAGTTTATTTCTAGAAAATTTTCTCTAAATCTGTATAATATTCTTGCTTATGAAACTTGAAATAATTTCTTCTTAAATGAGTACAAGTGCTAGAAAATACACTTAAAAAAAAATCTCTTCTACTATAATTATATTTCCAAAAAAGCACCTCCTTCTGCTTAGATGTTTTCTTATTGATAGATAACTTTGACTCTGTATATTAACTAAGTAGTTACACACACACACACCCCTACATTTACACATATATTTGTTTTAAAATGATTCCTCTCTACTAAATAATTAAATGAAACTTATATTAAATTTGGACCTTACAAAAATAGAAATGCAAATGTGTCTGAATTGAATAAGTAGAAAACTTATTATGTGTATTTCCATAATGATAATGTAATTATGTTTGTAGTAAACAAGTTAGAGAATTTACCTCAAATCTGGTCTATATCGCGAAGTCACTGGAAGAGGTAAGGATATCAGACCCGCAATGGTGTCGCATCCTCCCAAGTAGTATGCCAAGGTTAGCATGCAACAAGGATAAGATTGGACAATAACATGCAATAACAAGAGACGTTGGATATAGAAAAAGCCATAAATAGACTAACAGTTCATGTTACTTGCATGAAAGCAACAAAGGAACAACTAAAGAAGACTGAAGATAATTGTGCAGGTTTAACTCACAAGGTGGATAAAGAAAGGATAAGGCTAAGCATAGCCGAGGAACTATTAGAACACTCACCATGTAGGGTCTAGCAGTGGCGGCATGAGGGCTAGCCACGATCTGAACATAATAGTTTATTGGTAGTTAGAATTCGAGGGCTAAGAATAGCTCTTGGAAGACTAGTGAAGGGAAGTCCCCAATAGTATTTATACGTAATGAAAGGTCCATTGTAAATGGGGAGAGAATGATGATAATCATGGTTGTTATAAGTCGTCTATTGTTTTTGATGTGCGTCAAATAGCTTGAGTCTTATGTATCTGGGTAATGATTAATCAATATAAAAGAACATGTTTCAAAACAATAGTGTTTGTTTGTGCATCAATATGTTTAAGATGCTTCTTTGATTATTCATGTTGTGTGTTAAATATTAAATCCACTTCACTATGTTGACCTTGATGGAACCCAAATTCTTTCGCACTTTGGGTGAGCTCACCAAAGTTCCCGCTCTGGCGTGATAGGTCGATGAGAAGAATAGAGATAGTTGTGTACGACATTTCCCATAGTTGGTGCACATAAGTATGGATAAAAGGCATAACTATACGCACAACAAGGCCATTGTGACACTTCTTTGACTAATGTGGGATTTCAAAATGCAAAACTACTGAGAGAAGAAAGTATGATATCCTGGTGTGGCATGCTAGCACAACAAGGCCACTGTGACACTTCTTTGACTAATGTGAGATTTCAAAATGCAAAACTACTGAGGGAATAAACAATGATATCCTGGTATGGCATGCCATAAAAACTTCATTAGGATAGATCACATCTCATAGGCCCACAACACAATAGAGGTCTTTTCAGGAACAATATAGTAAAAGGATTGCAACATGAGTGGACTCATGTTCATCCAGGTACATTTGAATGGAATGTTTGGAGGGAATACTAGGTACAAATCAAATACTTGAGTTATGTAGTGAAAATAAAACAAAGGAACCCAATTTCATAGCATGGAACCCTTCTCATATTGATAGGGATGTGTGGGTAGGATGCATGCAAGAAAATGGATGTGACCAAGAGTCATAGTAGTGGGGGAAAATGTGAAGAAGGGATCATGGAAGTGGTGGGCTCAAGAATAAATTTAAAAAATGTCACTTAGGATGGTGTAGATGTAAGTATAACAAAAAGGTTAGCTTAAGGAGTAAGTGGGGCTTATTAAAGTCTAATAATTTAAAGTTAGGAGAAACAAGATAAAAATGTGAATACTTATATTTATTTTTAAAGATAAATTATGAAAGTTGATCAACTAAGGATATTATTTTTACTTTTGAATGGGCCAAACTTTGGACTATGTTTTTAAAGATAAATTCATGAAAGTTGATCAACTATGGAGATTATTTCTATTTTGAATGGGCCAAACTTTGTGAACTATCCTACAAATGATGTTGGAAATTATCCTAGTCAACTGCAAAACGAGTTCTTGTTGTGTTCATGTTTAAGATAATGTTTAAGTGAATATTTGTTTTATTTCTTATGTTTCTACCCATACAAATTTACACACTATTTTGTGTCATTTTGCTTATTCAAAATAACTTTTAGGTTGGATTCAAAACAAGTTCATAAATATCTAAGAGACTATTAACCTCATAGTTGGGTAAGTGCATGGAAATGGGGGACCAAAAGGGGGTCAAAAGTGGCCGCATTTTTCTTGAAATCAGCAAAAATGAACTTAATTAATAATTTGGCATACATATGCTCAAAATTTGACAATGTGATAAAAAGAAGAATCGTAGTGCTCAGAATCTAGTTTTTAAACTACTATTTTTTTTAAAGGTGCGGATTACGAAGGTCAAAGTGTGTCTATTTTTGTGTCAAAAATGTAACATAACATTGTGTGTGCGCCCCAACACCCCCTGCCCCCCCAGCCCCGCACCCCCCCCAATTTTTTAGTTTTGTAAACTATTTTATAAATCCCTTTGATAAAAAGTTAGCTAAGACCATGTATGAAGTCCCACTAATTTTTCATATTTTTGGATGAATATATAATTTTTTACTAATTTTCAATCCCAAAAATGAAATATTTGTGTGTACACCTTCCTAATTTTGAGAAAAATATTCAAAAATTATAAAAACATGTGTTTTGGAAAGAAAAGAAGGCACTAGTATAAGAAATTAAGGATGAATCTTAAACTAATTAGATTTTAGAAAGAAATAAAACCTTAGGCTTAGATATCTAAGTCAAAGGGTGGGTGTTTTCCAAGCCAAAGAAAACAAAATATCCTTATGTTTGCTTTCTTAGTGAAAAATTCAAATTTACATAGTAAAAAACATGCACATTATAACACGCTCGTTTTGTTGTATGGTCATGTGATAACACGGACGAACCATAACGCGCTCGCATTATGTGCAAAATGACCAAAAAACATATTTTGGCCACTTTTTGATCCCCCATCTCCATGCACATGCCCAATTACAACACTTAAAAACTTGAACGATTTATTGTTTATTCACAGTTTTAACAAAGGTCATGAGGCATTTATGTGTGTGGCTTATTATGCTCATGTTTTTTGCAGAGAAACATGGGGATGCATCCCATATGTTTCGGGGGTCGTACCCAAAAAATGGAGACACATAGTTACATACTAAGGCTCATATTCTACTACACCTTAAAACATTAAAATAATTAGATTTTGCAAAATAGAGAATTTGTGGTGAAAGAGATGAATAAGGCAAGGGAACAAATTTCAAGAAGCATGTTGTTAATTTCTTATTTGCCCTCTTTTAGCAATTTATTTTTTACTTTACACTGAATTCATTGAGAAATGATGTGCCCTCTAGCTAGGCACATCAAGCTAGGCAAGGGAAACATAGAGTGTATGTGGGTGGATGAAGAAAATTCAACTAGTAATAGCTTCTAATGACTCTAAAAAGTGTTAAAGAAATTTGCATGTGAGTCACTTACATAAAAGGTATGGGTCCCACCAAGGATGCACCCTATTGCCCCTATTCCTCAAACATAAAACACAACAATTTTATTTTGCAAAAAGGAAAAGAGAGGACAATTAAGAACTTGCAGCAAAAAAGGAGAAGGGAGCACTACATTAGGAGAAGATTTGAAGATGTATCTTTTTTACTTATGGTTTCTCTCTATTTTGCAATTTTGATTTTCTTTTTGTTGCATGTTTTGAGGGAAATGGGTGGTTCTAAGGATGGACATGTCATTTAGCTATGGAGTGAAGCATGGTACAGAAATTGGGAAGATGAATCTTTGATGTTATTGCCTCACATGTTGAAACAAATTGCAAGGGGTCATCCAGACCATTTTTAACTCCCATCGCAAAAAAAGGGGGTGGGGGCGAGGGAGTGGGGTGGACACACCATTATAACTCCATATTTATATTATTAATTTTAAGGAGAGTTAAACCAAGGTTATTGCTTAAATTTTTACCTAGAGAAAGTATAAGGGGTTCTAATAGATCATTTTTTATTACCATCCCCTAAATCAGGGCAAACATTTCCCTTACCTAGCAACTTGTCTTGTCATTTGTTGCCTTTAAGTCCCTGCCCAAGAAAATCAATTTAATGTATAGGTTTTACGTGAGCAGGTGTTCATTTTATTACCACGCCAAAAACAAGCTATATAGCCTTCACAAAATCAAATAAATCATGGTAAACATTTCCCTTACCCAAAAACTTGTCTTGTCATTTGTTGCCTTCATGTAACTACCCAAGAAAATCAATTTAATGTATAGGTTTTAAGTGAATAGTTGTTCATTTTATTATCACGCCAAAAACAAGTTATATAGCCTTCACAAAATCAAATATTTTTCTAAGTTCCCATGTAAACTTGCATGCATTATTTAATGGTTTTTGACTCACATATAGTATTTTTTTTGTTTTAAAGAAAAACTATTTTCCTATAGATAGTTTTATTGTTTAGGAGCTATTTTCCTAACTATGGGCTCTGAGTTTTTAATAGACAATTTATTTTAGCCACTAGAATTATAGAAAGTACAAAAAATCCAATCACAGGCTAGTTTTTTTATAAATAACTTACACTATCAAACAAAGAAAAGAAATGACAATGATGAACAACGACCGAGAAGACCACAAGGCTTCTGTAATGAATGTATATAGATTTGAAAAAAGTTCACCCGTACTGCACAGTACTTGTTACATTGATAACCATGTCATATCATTTATTAAAAGTTTCAACAATTTTGTATTCAATTTTTTTGTACATAGGTTTCCAAAATATTTTTAACATGAAAATGTGATGAGGGTGTCATGGAGTGACTGATGATGTGTTATAATGAAGGTGTTGTGGAGCTTAGTTGTAAGACTTTGTTGATCAAGATTGTTTTGAAGGAATCGAATGAAATGAATACTTTCACAAGGCTTATGTTTTGCATTGATGGTTTTTTATATATGGCTTTCTTCATACTATTAGATATTTGAACCCTCTTATTTCAGCCACGATGAACATGGTGACCTATTGTTTCCAGTTCCCTAGGAAGATGAACTTGGATTTATGAAAACTAGTGAATCGGATCCCACCCACTCTTGGCACTTCTTCATGGTAGGATTTGTAACGCAATCTCGTGTGGATCCCCAACAATACATATCCATGACCGTCACTGAGCTTCCAAAGAAATGTGAGATGCTAGGAATATGATGTGTGCAATAAATCCCCCCATAGCTGCTATCTTATTGCATCAACCACATTCAGAGGCAAAATGAGCACCAAGAAAATGGACTAGAACATGATCAATGTACGGAAAAGAATTTGTCATGCTTAGTTGCATGGCTCCCTAATAAGGTCTAATCTAGTTAGTGTTGTGACATCCCTCTGAAGGGCCTGTCTGCGGCTTCAACCATCATTGGGAAGTCAATCTCCATTCAAGAGAAGTTTAGGTGCACGAGTGAATAGTTCATTTCTAAGTTCAAGGAATAGTTCATTGTTAAGTTCAGGAAAAAGGCATTTTTTCGAGGCACACCATTGAGGGTACGGATGAGATGGAGTTCATTGAAGCTGAGAGCAACACAAATGATTTGGTGTCTGAGTGTCAATAGTACTAGGATTCAATTGCCTCCTTTTCTTATGTTCTTTAGCTAGCTTATTTAGTTAGATGTAGTTTTATTGGTTAGTCGAAGTATTAGATGCTATTATGTAAAGATGCAAAAAATTCTATTTGAATATATTAATGGTTTGTTTGTTTACAGAGCTCTTTGAACGACTTAGATTTGTTTCCTTGTCATGTACCATACTCATCTTTCTAATATTAAATTGTGTTTCCTATAGTAAATTTGCAATGACCATGAACTATTGATCATTCTATTGTCTGAGATGAAAGGATTGATTGAGATGGGATTTTTTTTGGTGTCACATGGACTGAAATGGATTTTTAATCTATTGGTTCCCAGTATAATGGATGTTATTAACGATGTTTGAATCTATCACTAGTTTAATTTTTTAGTGAGCTCTTCGAATGACTTGGAACTCTTTCATTGTTATGTATTGATGGTCCTTTTACTCTAGACTTTGGCACAAGCTAAAGCCATCTGATCAGCAATGATCTCTACTCTTGGTCTCAAGCTTTGGAATGCACCAATTACCTTTTCATGGTCCTTTTACTCTAGACTTTGACACAAGCTAAAAGCCATCTGATTAGCAATGATCCCTACTCTTGGTCTCAAGCTTTCGAAGGCACCAATTACCTTTTCATGTTCGCTAAATAACCATCCTTTCACATGGTTAAGTGCTCTCAGATCATATGGGTTTATCTTAGAGTTGCGTAGATGTGGATTCGGATGTGGCTAGTTTTTAAGGCCCTCTAATATGGATACGTTATATATATATGGTAGATTATAAATTAGATAATTATCAATTTTAAATGATAAACGAATTTATCTATTAGATGAAAATCACACATTCCTCGTCCATGGGAATGAATTCCTTGGGTTTTTTTGTTGGTTTTTTAGTAGATCCTAGCTAAGTTAGGTATCAATGGATAAAACAAATTTGCAAGTTGCCTCAATGGATTTGCAAGTTGCCTTTTGGAAACTAGACAAAATGAAAGCAAAGAAGCAGAGGCGGCCAAAGTAAACATTATAGGTCAAACAAATTCAATGTGAAAGTTTGACATAAAAGATTAAATCAACACTCTTAAGCCTCCATTTCCTCAATTGTTGTTGCTAAAATGCATTATAGAAGTTCATTTGCTGTTTTTAGCATCATTTTAGTATTTAGATAATTATCAATTTTAAATTATAAACGAATTTATCTATTAGATGAAAATTTTGTTGAGTTTATCAATTAACAGATACGGAAAGTTTGACATAAAAGATTATCAACACTTGCCTCCATTTCCTCAATTGTTGTTGCCATTATGCTGTTTTTAGCATCATTTTAGTATTTTGAAGGGTTTTTTTGTTGATTTTTTAACAGATACGGCTGTAGTTGGCCTGTATATGGTATCTAGTTGTACCTAATACGACCCAATTACGGGTTCATATATGGAGGTGGGTGGGCACGGTATCAAACTGTGCTGTACCCACATCCGTATTCAGCACGCAGGTAGGCGTGCCCTAGCACGAGGGGTGTCATATCTTGCAACCTTGGTTTATCTAATTTGATTTGTGTACAGTTAAGCCATTTTTGTTCAACCAAAGATAACCTAGAAGATGTTATTTTTCTAAAGCATTGTAAAAGGAGCACCAAATCTTAGGAGCTATATCTTCCACATTATATCAAGTAGGTTAGAGTAACGATTCCAGATTCTAATTGGTCAATATGCTGAGCATACTCAAGACTTTAATTCTTATAAAATATTTTCTTTGAACAACCACAAAGATATGAGGCTCGACTTCGTTTCCTGGATCTCACTGAAATTCTCATTAGCACTTACCCAGCCATTATAATTCATCTTATTGGAAAACCTACCTCCTCATGATTCCATCTGCATCCATTATCATCTGACCACAATAGATTCTTTGACCTGCCATCTGAATCATTCAACTACACTTTTGATAGTGATGAGGAAATATTACATTGAACTCAATGTTGAAAAGACCTAATTTTGCAATTGTGCATGGTATACAATTATAGATACATTTTCAAGCATTGTACAGTTTCATGACTACTAATACAACTAATAGCCAAACCAATAGTAGAAATTATTGATGTGATGCTACAAATTGTTAACTGATACATCAAATTACTTAACACAGGCATTAAGAACACTATAAAATGCCATACCCAATATTAACCACATTGATGTTAGTTTAAATCATATATTCTAGAACTCCACCAGAGAATAATGCAGTCTTGGACTGTTCCTATGCTATATGCACTATTATTATAAGTAATGAACATCTAGATTCTCATGGCTGGAAATCTGCATGTTTTATTGTTTATACAGAAAAAAGAACAAAAAAAGATTTAATAAATTTTCGCTGACCAGTTACATTGACCTTGCAACTGGACATGCATAATCAAATGCAACTAAAAAGATAGCACAGCAAGAAAGGTGAATGAAGAAACCCTTGATAAGTGATTTACGTGAAGATCATTTAATTTCTTTTGAATTTTCATGTATCCTAAATGCAATTTCCAGCCAAAATGATTAGCCAACTATCGATCACTAAAAAATGCATCACTGAGAAGAAGAACAGGTGTATTGTCAGTTTTTAAATGTCCTAGCAGCTTGTTAAACATAGACATTCAAGCATAAAACAAAAGACAAGCACATTTTGAAGCTGGGAAAAGTTTTTGTCCAAAAATCGGCCCCAGAGCCTGCTGGTAATGAAGAGGCATTATACACCTGGTCAAAATTTTCAAGTCCTTCAGAGTTTCCCGAATATCAGTTTCTAGGAATTTGATCCAGTGTTGGACAAGAAAGGAAAGAACCTAGAACTATAACCTGTCATAAATGCTCAAGAAAGCACCACAAATGTCACATACTCGTAGCTTCTAATCAGTCTGAAAAGAATAACCAAAGACATCAGCATTACAAAATCATATTCTAAAATAGCATTAAATTAAGTTAAAACTTCACGCACTGAATACATCACTATGCACATGAAATTCAATCCCTTTATAAACCCATTCATTTCAAACTTCATAATGATGGATTTCACCAAGTATCATATATAGATAAAATAATAATAAGTGGTTTAAATGCAAGTGATAATGCATTATTGATGGAACTTATCGAGGAAAATATCATAGCAAGATATGTCAGATCATAAACCTTTTAACTATAGCAGCCATCATACTCAGAAACAACTTGGCAAGCAAAAATTCAAGAGTGGGCTCCAACTTTAACAAAAAATTGGAAGAAATTGGGATATTAATAAATAAATAAATAAACTTCTGAAACTATATGGATTTCTAACAAACCAAGTCTAGGTGAGTCTTGCCAAGTTTTTCATATACAAATCCTGCCTCATTTTGACCCACTCTTCGCCAATTTTTTCACCAAGTTGAGTTCGACAAGCATGTAAACGCAAATCAAACCATCCTTGCATCATCCAAATTTATAAATTGGAGATATGCTATTGCTTTCTGTCATTAATTCCCTTGAATGTACTTGGCCTTTGAGTTTTTCCTGGGTTAGATCGCTTCTTAGAGAAAATTTCACATCATCTTTATTTCTAGACCTCTTAAAATACAATGGAGGATTCCATGGTTGAGAACTTTCTCTGTTAAAAATAGTATTATTTCAAAAGTTGCCTTCAGAACTCTTTATTGAAACATACTCCATAAATAGGTTGACATATCATTTGGATCATGCCCAAGGTAGATTTCTTTCGACAAGCATTCAGAAACAACCTATCCAAAGAGGTGTTGACAGCCATGCCATTTATGTAGTGAGCTGATTTCAGCATGTGTTAGAACGGAAATGGAAGATCAAGCCAGGATTATGCACGGGCTCCATAATTTATTCTAGTATGGAGGGGAGAATCAATTGGTAAGAGTGGATTATATCAAAATGAGCATTAAAAGTGAATAAAATAACAAAAATATAAATATAGAAATAAATGAGGTAATGATCCCAATTAGAACGTTGTGAAATCACATGCATTGCCAACATTTACTTGATACCAGAGTTGCAAAGTTGTATTACTAGGAGACGTGTCTTTCAACTCTTGGTATAAAAGCTAAGTTGAAATGTTTCCTCACATGCAGATGCAGGACATGGTGATTGCGGCTGTGGATCAGAAAACTCTATTTATGGCACATTATAATTCAAATCAGAATCTTGGAGATAGAGATAACCCATAATCCAATGATCTTTTGACCCTAAAAACTTATGTCCCAAATAGGAGTAAAAATACATTATGTCCATGTATGTAGTAGGAAAGATATTCATATAATATGTTAATTTTGGGCATTGTAAAGTGATCTACTTTGACAATGGTAGCATCCAATTCGGATGCCTACCCCATTTTTTAGCTCATTATTGGATGAGTCTAACAATTTTGTGCTCCTAGGCAAGTTTAGGACTGCAATTTTGAAATTTCCCTTCATTGCCTAATTTTAGCATAATTTTTCATTTATATGTTAAATTACATTTTTCATTTATATGTTAAATTGATCAATGGTATTTTGAATTCCCTTAAACTAATGGCAGTTTCGTGGATACAATGTTTTTTTTGGAGATAATGTTTGGATCTTATAAGATTAATTGTATCCAACATCAGATACTGCACCCTGACATCCATAAGCATATCCATAAAGCTTAAGCTCAACCATTAGATTGGAAAGGACTGGTACTAAAAGCAAAGCTTACTCAATAGTGTTTAAAAAAGATAACACACTTCACAGGGCCAATAACTTCTCCTATCAAATACTAACAACAGTTTCCCTACACATCAACTGCCCTAACAAAATAAATAAGGAATGCATTACACATTTGAAAACTATATTGGCCCCTCAGATAGATATGTACTATATTTGGCCTTCACAATCATGATAAGGTAATTTTGGGTCCCAGCCTATCCAACACACCTACTTGGCATACGAGACCCTCTTGTGGAAACAAGGGAGCTTTGTGCTTTACCTCCTTTGTAGCTTTCAAACTTTATAGCCCCTACGGTTTTTACCCCATGATCAAGCTTGGGAGTAAAGAGAGCATTGTTAATCCACCTACACCCTTGAGGTTTATGGAAGATGTAGAGAATCCCGACAGGTGTGATTGAGTGATAAGGCCCACACCCGACCCATTGCACCAAGCTCCCCACAAAATTGTCGCCCTGATAAAGCAGACCAAAAAGTGCATGCTACACTAAATATTGGAGGAATTGGGCTACATACCATGGGAGTTGCACCTCCATTTGTGTCCCCAATTAATCTAGTCCTAGCAATTTCCTGAACTTGCTGGTACAAATGATAGATTACAATAGAAGGACGATATCAATTTTATGTATGGCATAAGGCAAGGAGGGCATCAATTATATATATGATACATGGGAATTTCCTATAGGATACATTGTACAATAGTATCTAATTCATATCAATAAGATCATTGCAAGTACTCACTATTTGAAATGGTTTGTTCTTAAAGAACAGGGAGAGAAGGATGCATATTCATAGAATATTGATTTTCCCAAAATGCTTGTACATTCTTCAATTTTCACAGATGCTTGAATATTGTAACATCTGGCAACAAAAGTTGGTACCCTTCTACTCAAATTTTTTCCTCCATTTTCTGAAATGATACCAACTTGGCTGGCAGAGGTATAGATACCTTAAGTATGTTGCTGACCTTCCCAAATAAACTTGATGAAATGTCTTAGTAGATTCAATAAGAATGCATCAATTCTTGTAACCAAACTTGACCTTATAACATTTTCCTTCACAATTTTTGGTGGCAAATTCAGCTACCGGGGAGCCCATTTCTATTCTAGGAGGAAGGTCATCGTGACATCAAAATCCCTTGTAGGATAATCATATAAACAGAGTGTTATACCTAAGGAAGTGCTGATTAAAATTATGCAAGTTGCCATAATCAACAAATACCATAACTTTCTTCTTCTTGAAATATCCCTGACTTTTCAGGGTTTGGGGATGAATAATTCCAGTTATAGATGCTAGCAATACTCTTGGTTGAACTTCTCGATGAGACAGTTCTTGCTATTAGACTCATAGCTATTTGAATTCATATCATCACTGCTTTCTATATTATTATTACTTCCATCTTTGTGTTTACCTTCATGAAAGTATGCTCACAATTTTCAATTGGTGAAGATTCTTGTTTGTCTTTCCTATTAATATACCTGCCAAAACTAGTTTTTCAAAACTCCAGTGCTATAAAGTTTTAATACCAGGCAATGCATTGGTTTTTAATTAGGACAAATGAATTGTATTTTTTTTGGTGCTGCCACGTTCATCACTCAACTATACAATCTTTATGCATAGTATGATAGTACCAGTCTTGTACATTTTGTGTCTCATGCACACACAATTTTCCTAAACGTATCAATTATACACACTTATATTCCAGTCCTTCAGAGTTTAATCATGGCTACAATAAATGACTCTTCATCTAACATAATAGGGTTCATAAAGCAATGATGTTTCATCTTGTTCACCCAACTGATATCCTCATAAGGATCATCACCATTGTACTTAGGAAGATCTATTTTAACATCCATTTTATGATCACAAGGAATCTGATAAATGCTTGAATCTATATTTGTTCACATGCCTTGAAACTCATTTATTAAGCGACGTATTTGTACACACTTTGAAATTATTGCTCGTTGAACTCTTGATTTATACATGTAGTTTGAAATTTGTTCACTAATTCGAGCTTGAGTCATCACAAAAAAAATCCAGCTACTCTAGTTGGCTAAATCCTGAAGAAAATCTTTCATCTTTCTCATGTTATTTCCCAATCTCTTCTGCATTGTTCATTACACCATTTTTCATCATGCTTGAGTGGCCTGACACTGAATATCTTGTGCTTGATTGGATAAGGCACAAGTTAAAATTTTGTGTGAGTGTAGGGTATGGGTGCACCGTATTCTAAACACAGTTCAATGTGCTAGGTAGTCCATATGTTGTATGTTACCCTACACTCTCAGGATAATTAGGTGCACAAGGAGCCAGGCATCTGTTAGGAAATATCTTTACTAGTGCTCCATTAATTATGCGAGTTAGTAAAATATAGATTATGTTAATGCTATAAGTAAGTTGTTAATACAACTTACGTAGGAGATTGAGGAGTGATTATAGGGATCTGAGTTGTTAGAAAAAATCACTTGTATTCGGGTGAGTGATTGTAGGAAAACAACTATATATTTGTAACCAGCTCCGTATGAAATCAATTAAGTTTTCTGTTTCAATTTGTTGCTGCTCCATTAGCATCATAGACCTTACAAAGACATTTACTTTCCTTTCCCTTCCATTTTCTTTTTACTGAAAAGTGCATGATTCTTTCATTTGTGGGGTCTCATCATTCATATGATCTTTTCACTCAACAAACTCACCATAGAAAGCATTAAGATGTTGAGATTGGGTGTTGGTGAGCTTTCCGCTGTGTTTTTTTTAAAGTATACTTTTATTTTCTAATTTTTCTTTTTTAAATTGCTTTCATTCAGATATTATATTCCCCATCTGAATTACGCTCTCATGCATACTTGAACTATTCTAGACTCCATGCAAGCCCTGATGCAGAGAGAATAAAACTATATACACAAGTTCAAGATGATTCAACAACAACTATCCCAAACAGTCTCTGCATAAGAGGATCATTTATAAGCCTAAAAAGGCTAAAATCTGCTATATTTGCTCAAATCTTGACTAGACTGACACAATATCACCTTGAAGACTCAAGACTCACTATACCCTGCACCTTCATCTGCATTCAAGAACCATTTAACCAACTCCAACTGATCACTTTCATCAAACTTCCTTAACTCTTCCAATACTCATTCACTCTCCTGTAACTCCCTTATTCTTGGCTCCAAATGACACTAAAGTTGACCTTTTTAGCATATCTCAGGGCTTATATCTCCTTATCCCTGTTCACATACTCCAAGACCACTATTAGATTAATCAAGAGAATGACCTTAAGGTGACCAAAACCCTAACTTGACCATTGTTGACAAAACTGTCCTCACAAGCTTTTAGGTTCAATGCCACTGCAAGAGTCATGGATAGATGAATCCAAGGCTACCCAGAACAATTTGCAAACTCCATTTCACTCCTTTCAACATCCCTGTGATGTGCCTAAAGTTTTGAGGTCTAAGACTTTGATTTCCTTCTCCAATCATTTATCCTTCTTTGCATCCTTCCTAAGCCTACTAGCCCTTTCTCTATCCTCTGTCAGACATATCTCATTCTTTAGGAAGTTTTAAAGGATAACTCAACCATATTCAAGCACCCATTATGACTTTCTTGCTATGTTCTACTTTCCAAGAAGCAACTCCAAATCTAAACCCTGGTCCCTTTGTAAAATGGCTTCTCAAACTAGGTCTGCAAACTGTGAATACAGTCTTCCAAGGGACTGGTAAGAAAATCTCACTTTTCCACCAATGAAACTTCAAATTTCTTTCTCCAAAAGCTAACACATGCCTTCACCATCATTTCTTCCAAATCTCAGATGTAGATTCTTTGTCTTGATATTTTTACCACACATTTCCTCTTGAAACCCTAACTGGGTGCACAGTGAACCCGAGAGACCTATTTTTGTCACAAATTTCACTAGACTTCACTTCAGGATTCTAGATTTGGTCCTGTAGGACTGTCCTAGCATCTTCCACGAGTTTCTTTTAACAGTGACTCATGACTCTTTCCCAAATCTCAACTACACCTTCCTCGGAAGGACTGTATTGTGCATATAGGATTTGTAAATGCACAACAGGGTTTCAACTAAGAATGACTCCTAACCCTCTGGAAATGGTCTTATCATCTTGTGCTCAGGCTTTCAATCAATAAAGCAACACTTACACAGTTTCATTAAACATTTGCAATCAAAATAACCCTTCCTCATCTCTGCACACAACTGAAACAGAGTATTCCTTAACTAGCTAGCAAATAAGGTTATCTCAATGCAATATCATTAATTTTCAAGGAGGTTTTCCATTCTTACTTGCCTCACTAGGTTTCAAACATGCTAATCTTCATACATGCAATCTCTTTCATTCCAAAAGAGAAATAGCAATTAACTCATACAAACCAAGCTATCACAGTCTCATCTAGCTTTCTACAGTGCCATGTAACAAGTTTCATGCTTAGGACACAAAGTCAGAGATTCATACTCCTAGCACATTTCCTGCAAGACATATGAGCTCCATCTTCCATGCAAATGAAACAAGTACTCTCAAGTTCTTTAATGCAAAATTCAGAAAATACTCAACAAGACACAGTTTCATACAAGATAGACTTCATATTCATATCCATAGTGTTTTCTTACAAAATGTTAAGCTTCCACATTTACCTTCTTCCTCCTACTACGAGGAATGAATCTCCACTTCCTAATTCACACACCTATATTCGAGCTCACACACATGCATGTACCTACTCTTCCCATAACTGACATTTCCTTGTGACTCTTGAACTTCCATTTACCTCCTCGACTCATAACTGCCACTCTTACACTAACTTAAGCATCTTAATGACTCACTTCCATATGATGACTTATCACACATGTCCTACAACCTAACAAAACACTTATAAGACCTTAACAAACACTCAACACTCTTTTGATATGTCTTTATAATGGATGTAGTCTTTTATTTATCCACTCAAACGCTATGTGCATAGGCACCTCATTCAGTCAGATCTGAATGCTCACCAAAAGCGCGCGAAACTACCAGGTCCCTCCTTTGTATTTGCTTGTCAAGATGTTAGCATACATGTCCATAATGGTATTCAATCAAGCATCCATTCAACATACTAAACTAATGCGTACATTCACTTGGAAACACATGTAATAAGGAAACATAACAAATCAGATAACAATCAATATCAAATGCACCATGAATTCACCATATTTAGACATGTCAATGATCACAATCCAACCTCCATACTCCATTATAATAAAGTCTTACATACAGAAGCTGAAAACATCATTACACCAAGGCGCTAGAACATGCACAAGCATCAAAACCCTAGACCATAACTACATATCAAGACTCTAAGAACTTGGACATAAAAACTGGTCACTCGTCCTCTACAAACAAAGCCGTACAACACATATATATTGGGGTGGGGACTTGCCCTTCACCACCCATGCACTCTCCTAACAATAGGCGTGCTCAAAATAGCCATGCGCATTTACATGCATGCTTTACAAGACATCTGCTAATAATAGATTTTCTAGTAATATCCTTCTGTAATCCAATTAATATCTAAACTCATGCATGTGCTTTACTCCAAAAATAGCCAATACTTGCTCGCCAAGGTAGCCTTTGCATGATGAGCACTCCAAGTCTATTATTAGCCCGTGTTCTGAAAAATTGGCTAAGTCCTTAATTCTGTCTAACTGGGCGCAACCCTTCCGCGCGCCACTCCAACTGGTCCTTATGCGCATACATGCGCCCCCCTTGCGTGCCACATTCTCTGCGCGCTCTTCATTCTTAGCCAGTTTTTCAGTCCAACATTACCCCACACTAATTATTTTTCCGTCCTCGGCATTGGGTTTGACTCATTGTAATATCCCCTTGTGGGATATTAATTAGATTTTATTAAACTACTTGCAAAGGAAGTAAACTTGGAAGAGAAACCCTTCTAGGTTCACCTCAACTAACCCAGTGTCGGCTTCAATACAACCCAAATAGAGTTAGAGTGAGCCAAGTTAAGGGTTTAGATGGGCTTACTAGTCGGAATTAACACTTCTTTAACCAAATAACTTGCAGCAGCAGTAAAATAAATTAAAAATGTTGAAAATGACTGCAAACTTCAAAAATTAATCTCCCACAAATTTAATTTTTTTTTTACTGAAATGAATTGCAGTCGGAAAGATAAAATTATAATTTTTCAAATCAAACGAATTTTTAATCAAGTAACGCACAATCAGATCAATCGCTTTTAATCAACTGTAACCCATTCAAATCAACCCCCGAATCTGCAGATCAAGTTGCTAGGGTTAAGGGAAAATCATAAAATTAATTCCAGCTTTAATATTCACTTCCCCACACTCAAAATCATCACTTTCAGATCTGCATTAATTAATCTATAATGACATATGAAAAAGCCCTTCAAACCCTTCCAAAATATGTCAGAAATTCACCTAAACCAGTCGATTTAATTAGCATAAATTCCAATTCAAAAACAGTTCAGATTTTATTCTTGCAAAAATACCATTCAAAAACACTATAAATCTCCCTCCACAAGTCGATTTGTATTATGACAAAACTAGCAACAATTTCAAGAATTTATTGATCAAATGATGGCCCAAAAACTCTCCAAATAAGCTCTCACACTCCCTCAATAATGACGACTTCACATATATTGAATAAAAATGTAAATAACTTATCAATTCAAACTTTCAAGGGCACACACACTTCACAATGGGTGGTGTTGATGAACACCTTTTGTTTTTTAATCACAAGTGGGCATACATCCCTCTTCAACCATGAAGATAAGTTATAATAACCATCAACATGCGAAAATGAGTGCCCCTTATCTTCTTTTATATTTTTCCTTGCTCAATCTCCAAAGTTCTTTCTCCATTTTTGGTGCCAAAATCTAGGAGAGAATCTTATTTTAAAAAGTGCCTGGAAATCACACTCAAAACAAATATTAAATGCATGGGGAAATTAAATTAAATGATGCCTATATGAATCGACCCATGCTTAGAATAAATCAATTTATTCAAATATTAATTATTAAATGATCCCAAGAAAATGCGACTTGCTTGGTTATTTTATTTACTTCCAAAAACAAATAATTATCATCCCAAGGAAATCGATTTTCTCTCTTATTTTTGATTTGCACAAAAAATATATTTTGATTTTTAAATTCATATGTGAAAATCAATTTTCTCTTATTTTAATTTTTATTTGAAAAGGGCGACATTACACTCATCTTGATGCTTCAAATAATAAACGAATAAAGAACATGTTCATAAAGAATGGAAGAATGTTCAGCACATTGATCTCCTACTCCTCAACTGGCTGCAAAAGCTCAAGGTACTCTTTATTATATGTGCTCTCCAGCTCATTCCATTCTACCAACCCCTTATTAGTTGTATCTGGAATTGTCCCAACGATCTCTACCATCGCATCTAGAGCCATATCCTCGCCCTTGTGCTTTAACTCCCTTATTACTCAAGTCACGCCTGAAATCATTCCTTCCATAACATCCATCCGTCGTGCCACCAGTGATCCAAGTTCCTTGATTCTTACTTCTAACAACTCCCTCGTTGTTTTAAGCGCATCGCGCTTGCTCGCAATTTCGGCCATCTTCTGTTTTCTTCCAAGCTTTTCATCCTTCTTGGTTGCTAACACCTCGTTCTCCTCCTTCAGCGTATATGCCCTAATAATATGTTTTGGATCCTGGTAGTTGTTTAGCGCCCAACTTGCCTTCCTCAATTCATCCTTTATCGTTTGTAGCTGAAATATCCCTTTTTGGACTTAGACAAAAAAATCTGAGTTCTAGTATAAAATTGCAGCAGAGTTATTTCATGAGAAAATGTGCCCAAATTCTCCAACAATGATTAATAAATATCAAATATTATGCAATTGATTTTAAGCCAAATCAAAGTGATTTTAGCCCAAATCGTACTTCTGTTATAAACTCGAATTTCTGGGAAACACAGCCTTAAGAGATGGGTTCGATTTGCATGAAAATGTCTCAGGTTTGCGTGCAAACTGTAAAATAAGCCTTCTAATGTCAAAGAGACGTATTTAGGAGCAGATTTATGATATTATTTGCCACATACAATTAATTATTCCAATTCTAATGCAAGTCGTACCACTAGAATTCACAAAATAAATCTGAATATATATAATATTTGGAATTCAAATAATATGTAATGATTACAATGTTTAAAGTCAGATTCAATGGGGTTTTTCGTCCCAAGAATAAGACTTCTAAAGGGTTTTACCTCCCAATAGGAATTGATGAGAAACACTCTCACAATTTTCAGATCTCCATATTCATAATGACATGCTAAAACGATCCCCTAAAACCCTTATTCATAATATCCCGTGCTTGGCGCCAAAGGTCAAAAGACACGACTCTTCATTAATCAACCCCTTTCATTATGATTTGTCTTTACATTAATTGTTGTTTGTCTTTTGCTTGGTCGACCCCTTATTATTTAATAATTATTAAAATATGATTGCTAAGTCGCTGCCTTCTTCTTTTATTATTTTCTTTCTTTATTCTTCTTTCTAACCATGGAGAAGGTCTGCCCGTAAATTCCAGTTGTCTTCCTTTTTTGGCAGAAAAGGGACATTACAGTCCTCCCTCCCCAAGATTGCTTGCTCTCAAGCAATTGCGAACACCTGGGTTCCATGTGATCTTTGTTGTCTTCATCTGCGTATCCATACAAGGAGCAAATTCCTCCGTAAAAGCACGAGTGTTTAATAACACTCCTTGAAATCCTGTCCTTGTCCTTTTGTTGGTGCAACCTTTAGGCACTTGATGGCTGTCCTTTTCAAGCATTTCCTTTCTGTGAATCCAGAAAGTAATGGCTGCCCTTTCCATCCCAATCTTGCAGACAATCATCTGCCATGAATCTATTAACTGATTGATGAAGAGCCCAATTATGGAGGAAATTAAAGATCTGGAAACATTTGAGACGTTATGGCAGTAGCTGTCATATTTCAGAGTTATTATGTCACTATGCAGGAAGAACACTTGGAAGGCTGTAACAACTTGATCTTCTTTCCAATCATCCATCCTAGCATATTGATCAATAACCCAAAGAGATGACAAACTAAAAATAGAATATACAGTATCACTAGTCAGTAGCACAAGTTCATATTTTCCCTTATTCTTTATCATGTTTCCCATATCAATATGACCCTTCATGCTTTGGTCAACAATATAGTAATGCATGCTACCAATGATGGATAACATGTAGTGGCCACACTTAATGATCATCACATACATCCCCGTAATTCTTAGGTATAGAAAAGATATTTCACAAGAAAAGCTGATACCTTCATATATCTTGTTATTTTGATGCCACGTATGTATTATCTTGACAATGCTTTCTTGAAAATCCTCCCATTGTGAAACATACTCATCATGCATACAAAGTAATAATGAAACAACTGAAGATATGTGGGTGAAACATACCCAATCAAAAGCTGCCTCAAATTTGCAATATGGTAATCTATCTGATGCCCTTGGAACAACGTCATGTGTTTTACTTCCATGTGATTTGCACAGGCTGCCCATTAACTCTCTTGTCCACAGAATTTCTGATTTAAAATCAGATTTCTTCTTCTTGCAATTCTCCCTCAACAAGGTATCCTTTATCTTCTTCTTGCAATCACTACCTTCAACAAGGTATCCAATTGCTCCATCTTGATAATGCATATTTCCTTGATTGGTAGCAATTGCTCCATCTTCATGGGATAATGCAAGGGTGCTGCCTTCAATACTCAGAATTTCTGAGTTTAAATCTGTACTCCCTGTGGATGAGACACCTCCTTTGGACATCAAATTAATGGCTTCATACTTTAGGAACTTCATCTTTGCTCCCTTAGACCTTTTCTTCATTATTTCCTTCTCATTATAATGCAACCTTGCAACCCCATTAGTTGTTAACAATTCATCAACAAATATCAAAGGACTCATACCTTTCATGGAGATCTTTATCGTCCATGATATAAGAGGGATTCTTTTTTGATTTGGCTCGGGAAACAACTGTTGATGTACGGAAACCTTCACACCTTGAATGAACCAAAAAATCTAAAATAATGTGTGATACTGTTGTTCCCAACCAGCAGCATTAAAGCTTGTAATGTCAAGCTTAGAATACCATAAATGATTCCTTATGCCTGGATCAAATGAATATTATTCATTCCACCTATGCATTCCTAAAGATAGCTTGTATGATTGATATGGTTCATGTTCTTTACGAAGATTTTTCTCCCTTTCCCGTGCCTTAAATCTAGGAAGCAAGAAATGTGAAATGCACCCGGTCCTCGGACCCTCCTCAGACTTTCAAAAATCTTTCGTCTTCTTCGTTCACTCCTTGTTCATACACCTTTGGAACCTCATGGTGGCTCTTCTCCGAATTTAATTCTTCGTCTTTAGGCTCTTCAGGGACTGCTGTTACCAATGGACCAGCAGGGTGTCTTTTATCACGTTCATCTTGGAAATGGGTGTCATCCTTACCCATCGCTACTGCTGCTTGTTCACATCCCATGCTTTCTTCTAATTTATCAAATGCAACATTATCATGATTAATGTGACACTAATTAATACTCACTTTTGGAGAATTGACGGAGGTAGGAGCTGATGCATTCTTCTCTTTGGCTCTTTCTTCGAATTGTTCTTCTCCTTTTTCTTCCAATGTAATTTGAAAGTTCTTCTCCTCTGACTTCCTTTGTGGCTGAGTGTGTCTAGGCTTAGGCCTAGCTCTTCCACTATTCAATTTTACGAATTCGGTAAATGATATGGCTTCACAAATTTCCTTGGAAAAAGCCATGTATTCCTTATAGCTAGCTTCGAGATCTTCTTCCGGAATGGCTTCATCTTTGGATACAAAGGTGAAATTCCAATTCGTTTCTTGAATTGTTCTTAAGGATTTCTGTAGATTATCTAGATTTCGAATAACTAGATTCAAGGCTTCCTTGAAATTTGTTTGCCCTGCCATGATATCATCTCCTAGTTTCTTCCAGGCCTTAGTGGATAAAGTTCTGATACCTCTGAAATATCCCTTTTGGGACTTAGACAAAAAATCAGAGTTCTGGTATAAAATTGCAGCAGAGTTATTTTATGAGAAAATGTGCCCAAATTCTCCAACAATGATTATTAAACAATTATATTAAATATCAAATATTATGCAATTGATTTCAGACGAAATCAAAATGATTTTAGCCCAAACTGTACTACTGTTATAAACTGGAATTTCTGGGAAAACACAACCTTGAGAGATGGGTTCGATTTGCATGAAAATGTCTCAGGTTTGCGTGCAAACTGTAATATAAGCCTTCTAATGTCAAAGCGACCTATTTAGGAGCAGATTTATGATATTATTTGCCACATACAATTAATTATTCCAATTTTAATGCAAGTCCTACCACTGGAATTCATAGAATAAATCTGAATATATATATAATATTTGTAATTCAACTAATATGTAATGATTACAACGTTTAAAGTCAGATTCAATGGGGTTTTCTCCCAAGAATAAGATCTCTAAAGGGTTTTACATCCCAATAGGAATTGATGAGAAACACTCACAATTTTTAGATTTCCATATTCATAATGACATGCTAAAATGATCCCCCAAAACCCTTATTTATAATATCCCATGCTTGGCACCAAAGGTCAAACCCCTTTCATTATGATTTGTCTTTACATTAATTGTTGTTTGTCTTTTGCTTGGTCGACCCCTTATTATTTAATAATTATTAAAATATGATTGCTAAGTTGCTGCCTTCTTCTTTTATTATTTTCTTTCTTTATTCTTCTTTCTAACCATGGAGAAGGTCTGCCCGGAAATTCCAATTATCTTCATTTTTTGGTGGAAAAGGGACATTACAATAGCATGGCGTCGTAGTCCACCATTCTACACGCTATAATCTCCTTATTCTTCTCCCTCTTTGCCAATATGTCTATTTCACTTGGCCCCTACACACTTGTCTTTTCCTTCAATAGTAAAAATGCACCAGATCCTGTAAGTAGTGCAGTGCAAAGGGATATGTTCCCATAGTACCTTCTCTTCAAAATTTGGGTGTGTTTCAAAAATCTTCATCTCCAATCTGCTCCACCATTTCCAAGACAACCTTTATTCGTCCTCTCTATCTTTCTCTTTCTCCTCCGTGAGCCGTTCGACCTCTTATTCTTTATTATTCTTGTTCAACTATCAATTTCATAAGAGTGGCCCCCTTATCCAAATTCTTGTGAGCCACTTCTACCAGCCATTTTTGTTAAGGCATTGATAGCCTATGCATCATCGGTGAGCTCAGTTGGCTTGACTGTTACATGGGTCACATGAGGTTGCCTTCTTCATCCTATGCCTTATGCATGCTTCCTCTCATTAACATCAAACTCAGGTTCATCCATATGCATCTGCATAGTCCAGCTCAACATCTTTCTGGTGCGCATATTCATTCCCTCTGGGTCAATCATCTCCCACCCATATAACTTTTCAACAGTGAGTGTGCTTTGGAATATTGTGTGTATAATATTTGTAGGGTCATTGTCATACCCAAGGTCTAGTGTGCACAAGATTTCTTCTCCCCTTCGGCTACCAGTTCTTCTACCTGGGTATATGGGTTTTCGGCACCTGAGAACATACCTTCTCCTTTTTCACCTAGAATGCTTCTCCATACACCCCGGATGGCTCACCTATACTCCTTTCTTTTTCTTCATCTTCTCTAGTAGGACCTTCTTCTTCTCAGTCACTGGGAACTTCTTTGTCATAATGGGTCTCCTCATCCCTGGGCTCTTCTCGCATCTTCCAAATTATGAACAGGTGGGAATTCATTATTGTGTGTGGCCCCGTCTGACACCCTCCTTCATCGCTGTCACTTTGTGTCACGATCTTGTGCCTTCTCTTCCTCTTCTTTTTTAGGGCTCAGTCTTGACCGGTCGTTGTCCTTGGCAATCCTTCTAACTGTTTTAGAGGTTCCTACACCACCACTCTGCTCTTTATGTTTTCTTCTCATCTTTCTTCTATAGCCTTTCACTCAAGCACTCCACTCTCTTCCTTCTCCATCTCCTCAGCCTCGAGATCAATCTTTACTTCTTCCTCTTCCTTGCCTCAGTAGGAGTATCCTCGCATTCTCTTAGTGCCTATAGTCTTCTTTCCTTTGGGAGGGCCACCTGAAGTGTCATATCTTCTCCACTAACATACTTCCCATCCTGGAATCTGGGCCTGAGGTAAACATATACATGCATGGCTTCTTTATTCCCAACTCCCATGGATTCAGGAGTGATGTCAATGTTATCTTGACTCCATCGTTTCTTCATAATCCATCTTGTTAGGATAAACATAGGTCTTCCGCAGTATATGGTAATTTGTGTCCACCTTGTCTGCATAAAACTTCAACTTTCTTGTGTTATACAACCTATTCAAATAGTCCTTGAAATATCGTCACGGTAAACATGAATGAAAACTTGCACCATGGGATTTTCTCCCCGTCCTTCATAAAGAACCTACCCAAAAACAAAAGTATTGGTAGGTTGCAAATTCTATCTTAGCCATCTAGAACCACAGGAAATTCTCTTGGTATGTGTCATTCTCCTTCAAATGCGTCGTGCATCATCCTGTACCATTTATCCCATGTGCTGCTTATAGGTGCCCAAAATATTACCTTCACAAGTAAATTTGGTGAACCTCTTGGCTGGTAAATTTGTGCTCCAAAGGATACACCCACATGTTTTCCCTAGGCCTCGTCTAGTACCCCAATATCACAAAACACCAATAAAAGTAATATTGTGCCCCATGTGATTTTATCACCTTTATCATCTTACACGTGTGCTTCTTTAATAATGCCTTCAACAATATACTGTGCTATGTTATAATAAGTCTTATCCACCATCTTATGCACAATATGCAACCATTGTCTTGTTCACTTCCTTCCACCTTTCTGACATACCCAACTTTCAGCTCACCAAGTGCGCAGCCACTCTTGTTCCAAGGTCCTCAATGTCCAATACATCCATCGCACGACCTCCTTTATGGTAGTTAAGCATGACTATCATGATCTTCTACACCTACCTCATCATCCAAGTCTGGCTCTATCTCTCTCCCAGTACTACGCAATCTCAGTCACCCTACCTATCAACTACCCTATGAGGCGCATTCTCCTACCTGCAAAGTAAAAGTAGTCCTCATGGAATCACGCGATACCAACCACTAGTATAAGCATTTTCCAGGCTTTCCAAAGAAGGGCATTTCATAGAGATAAAGCACTCTAATGCTTTCCAGGAGTCATTCACAGAGTCGTCATATATTCTCTTCCCTTCTTCTATCCTCTGGTTGTCTTGATCACGATGTATTTTTCAATGTCCACCAAGGTAATTCTCAGAATGGTGATTGAAATTTACTAATCTTACATTTTTTCAACGACTTCCATTTCTTTCCTTCTATGAACTTTTCTGGATATTGCATCTCTGCAAACTACTCTTGTGGTGCTTCCTCTGTCACAAGATCCTTGTTCTTGTTCACAAATTTCCTTGGTTTCATTGTTAAATGATAAACTCTGCTCAACTTATAAGGTCCCTAGATGTCATATTACTCACCACTGCTTACTCTTATAACTTTTTGCCTTCTTGTTTCCTTATGGTATCTTTGAACCTGCATGCCCTAGCTGTGAATTGTACTTCTCAAACTCTAGCTCTGAAATTCAAACCCTCGAACCTCTACTCTCCTCCCCTCACACATTTTCCTTACTCTCACACTTCCCATGAAGGATAGCTCAACTTAGGCCATGCCGACATTTTCTACAGGTTTGATGGATTCCCTTCTATATTCGCACTTCGCACTCGTTCACACTTAAGTTGCTCTTCAAGACTCAAACACTCTAACATGCAAGGTAAGAATGAAGTCACTTGCACTTCTTTTATATATTTTTCATGATTTTCCTACATTAATTTCTCCTCACCTACCACCTTACTCAACTTTAATTATGATTTTTCACGTTTTACATGCACTTTTCGTTGCTTTCTTTCATGCACTGAAGTGTAACCTTTTGGTGCGCTCACTACTTTTAAGCTATCAAACATCCTCATGCATGCTTCCTTGTGCCATTTCATATCACATTTTCCCTTTACGCTTCATACCAATTAGTTCCTCTGTTGCTGCCTACCTCATGTTACACTGTGCAATCCCTTTCCACACATGGTCTTTATCCTGAGAGCAATTTCCTCATGAGCACCATCATCCTTAGCACCTATAACACCTTTCTCTTACACACATATTTTAGATAGTATCATTACTTCACACCTTCATATATGTACTGGTGTCAACTTTCCCAAATGAGCCAACCTATATATAAATATTTGGCACCAATGAATTCCTTTTTTACGCACACTACCACCTAGTTCACCCCACACTAAAAGTATGTGGTGTCCTCTGCGCATGAACTCAATAGATAGTAATTAGCTTCCTACGTGTAAGCACGCTTATTACAAAAAATAAGAAAACAAAACAATAAAGCAACAAATGGAAAGAAACACATGGAAAGGAAACCTAATCTAAGTGTCAATACTGCCTTATTACAAACACGAAGTGGAAGATTTACTTATATAGAGGCTTCAGTCTACTCCCATTGAAGTAACTGGGAAAAATGGTGCCATCCAGTGCCTGCAACTTACATGTGCCTGATTCAAGTATCTTGGTTACTACAAAAGGTCCCAGCCAATGCACCTTCAACTTTCCTAGGTAGCACACAAACTTGGAGTTATAGAGAAGTACCATCTTCCAACTGCAAATGTCTTGTTCTTAATATTCCTATCATATTCAGGCCTTCTTCTCACATCTTCTCAGTCTTCTGGCTCCAATGCGCAATGTCATGCCACTCATCATAGTTACATTAATTTTTTCAATGCACTCTTTACATCTTACTCATCATCTAATCCACCTATGCACGTAATACGTAGGGATGGTAACATATTAATTCAATTGGTAGCACAAATTTCTGCACCAAACACCAATTGAAAGGTGTGTCCTTATTCAACCTTTAATTAGGGGGTACTTTAATCCCAAAGTACACTGGATACTTTATCATCTCAATCCTTTCTTCCAACATCACATATTTTTTTCAATGTCTAGTCCCAAGATCTTGTTGAAATCCTCTACAGTGTCATTAGCTTGAGGTGATAAGGGGTTGTCTTATGGTGTGCCACCATAAACTCTGTTAATAGGATTCTTATTGTCTCATCCAAGAAATGAGTTCCTCTATCACTTGTCAAACTTAATGGGCAGTCATACCTGCTAATAATGTTTTCCCATAAAAACCTTGTTGCTTTTGGCTGCAGTACAATCCTTTGTAAGGTTGGCCTCTACCCACCTTGTAAGATATTTTATACAAGTAATAATGTAGCATGTGCACACTAGTCCTACATGTGAGGGTGGTGTAATAGGTCCTATAAAGTCAATAGCCCACTTTTCAAAAGGCTCCACTTCTTAATAGGTCGCAAAGGACATCTCATCTCTATGTCCAGGCTTCCAAGGTGCTTACAATGGTCACAGCCTTTACATATTTTTTGGTATCCTTATATAAAGTCTCCCACTAAAGTCCAGCCATAAGAATCTTATGTTGTAGCATCACCTGCATAATGTCCTCACGTTATACCACCATGAGCCTCCTCCATAATGGCTTTACGTTCATGCTCTACAGAACACAACGGTGTAAGAATTCATCTATTTCCCATTTTTTATAAATCACATCCAATCAATTGATAATGCGCAGCTCGCATGGCAAGTGGACTTTTTCTCTAATGTCTTCATTCCTTTATGTTTTTGTCCAATGTATAAAACACAGCAATATCCTTCAAATCTGTGGGTGCACGGTTCAACATTAAACAGTTTTGCATCTGGCATAATGTCTTCAATTCTATAAATGTGTCCTCGCCCAAATTATTCCTTGATAAATGATCATGCCCTGAATTACTCTTTCCCAGTTTGACAACAATTGTGAATTCAAACTCTTGAAATAGAAGTATTTACCTGCAAATGCACCCTTACAAAATAGGATTATTGACTAAGTACTTCAATTCCATATGATCTGTATAAAATATAAATGGGGTAGCCAATTTTTACTTGTCAAAACTTATGAAGCATGTAGATCATAGACAAAGCCTTCATGTTCTATGGTTGTGTAATTCTGCTTTGTGGGTGTCAACTTCCTGCTTGTAAATAAAATGGGATGGTCCACAATTCCTTCCCCTGGTTATGCCAACACTACGCCAATTTCCATACCAGAAGCATCAACATGGACATGAAAAGATTTGTCCCATGAAGGAAAGAAACAAATTTTTACAGTGGTAAGCCTCTCCTTCAATGTTTCAAATGACTGCTACTACGCGTTACCCCAATAAAATTTTCCTTTAGCCTTCAAAAACTCCTCCAATGGCCAGAATCTTTGCATAGCCCTTGATAAACTTCATGTAGTAGCCAATATGTCCTATAAATCCATGTACTTCACTCTGATTGGTAGGTTATTCCAAACCCAATATCACAACCATATTGGTTGGGTCTTCTAACAATCCTTCTTTACAAATGATATGTCCAAGTAAATTGCCAAAATGGTAGCAAAGATACACTTTTTAATGTTGAGAGAGATGCTCAACTACTTACACCTCTCAAACATGAATCTTATATTATCACAGTGATCTTGACTAAACCATATATTGTCTAGTCATCCAAATATACTTGTAATAAATCATGAATAAAATATTGAAAGTCCTGAACAATAATGCATGAAAATATTGTTGGCACATTCTTCAGTCCAAAAGGAAAAATTGTATGCGCAAAACTTCCCCATTTAGTGGTGAATTTTTTTTCTCCTTATCCTCTTTCATGATGTGCACCTGGTGATAACCATAAAATCCATTTTTGAAAGTATATATCTCGCGCCTAGCAACTCCTTCAAGAATTTATTTTGTGAATGGGGTGGGAAAAGGATTGATTACACATGAAGCATAAAGTTCTAGATAATCTACATAAATCCTTATTCTCCCATCCTTCTTAATTCTTATAACCATGGGGCTAACCCATTCATATATTTAATAGGCTCAATAATTCCAAACTCGATCATCTTATCAATTTCCTACTTCACTTTCACTCACAGGTTAGGATTCATCCTGTAAGGTCACTTCCTAACTGGGCACCCTCCTTTCAACTTGATTTTCATCTCACCTAAAGAGGGATGTACACATTTTAACTCATGATAGCCTCATGGAAATAAGTCCTGGAAGTTGCATGAGAGTTCAATAATCTTCACTAATTTTTTCTCTAATTAATAATCACCAATAATGGCCTCCTTGGGTGCATCCTTTGTACCAATGTTAACCTTCTTCGTCTTCATGGGAGCATGGTACGTGCGTGCCTTTTCATCCGCAGAATCCATGACCCTGCGTGCACCCTCTATATGACCCCAAGTAGTTCAAGCATGAGTTCTGCTTTCGCGGCATCCCCCAATGTGATGCGCTTCATGATTTATAATGCTTCATGGACTGGAGGCTTCATAGAAAAATAATCAAAAGTTTGAATCATACATGTAGTCATCTCATGTCATTTTTTTGTTTCTCTTTTGAGTTCTGCATGGACATACCATGCGCACGCACATCTGCTCAAGGTGGAATAGAATTGATGTACCAATAGAGATAGTGGTAAGGCCTCCTTGCCTTGCGCCCATAGTCTCTCACAATTATGGACGTGTACTGAAGCCGGAGTCTTACCATGATATTCACATATGTGCATAGGTACATTGTTCTGAGTAAACCTGGTGGAAAAAGCGATTCTCACTTCTCGCCATTCCAAAAGCCTATCTCTATGTGTCTCCCACCAGTGCATTGTCGTCCAGCGCAAAGTATAAACTAGCATGTTTCTTCTATCCCCATCATTATGCCATTGAGTTTCCATGGCGTGCAAGAAAGTATCGGGGTTCCCTTCACCAGTATACCTTGCTACCTGAGTTACACCTAACCGCCTCACCATGCATGACCTAATCATCCTGGTGATTCGTCCTTTAATTTCACGCCCGACCAACTCATACGTTCCATGGGCCCAGTTATCACAAGCAACACTAGTGTCACTTACAAACTGGACATCTTCCCACTAAAGTACACCTTCCTTTGATGGCTCCACATGCTCTGGATCGCGCACCGTCTGCGCATAGATTCCATTAAGCTCTTCTTCACTCAAGGGCTCAACATAAGGCTCTGTCTTCTTATCACGCAGTGGTATGATCACGCGCTAATCTTTGTTCTCAAAACTTATGTATCTCTTGTTAAAACATAGGTCAGTGGTGTCCCCGAGATTTCACCCTGAAATCTGGGACTACACCTTTGGAAAATTTTTGCTCTTTTCAAAGTAACAGGTTATTTTGTGTCTTTATAGCCTGCAGTTGTCTCCATTGCCTTAAGGTGTTCCCGGTGAATCATTTAAGCCAATTTCGACAAATACCCACGTGCTAAAATTCATTTTATCTCTTCGTCAGGTTTTGTTTGAGAGAATTTTATTTTATTTATTTAATAAATAAATAAATCATGCCCCAACTGAACCCTGCTAGATTTGCACGCCCGTATTTCCAACTCTCAGTAGAGTATTCATCAGGGATGAGTTTTTACTAACCAGTTATTAGGCAGAGCAGTTGTCAGCAACTTCTGGCAGCGTTTTTCGTTTTTTAATTTTCTTTTGTGTTTGTTTTCGGTTTTTCTCTACAGTTTGTTAATTCCCCTTTATTCGTTCATTCGTTCTGTTTAGCCTGTTTAGTTGCCTAGAATTTTTGGAAGACATCCATGGCCTCATTCAAAGAAAGAAATTAATCATGGAGTGCTAATTTCTGATGAAGAAGGAAGGATGCAAGTCGCACTTTTATGAAATAAGCTTCTAGGATGCAAGTCACACGTTTTGGAAGGAGAGTTTTAAAGTGCCAATGGGAGTTTTGGCGGTGGAAGGAAGATGGGAATTTGGAGCCTTCCTGGAAAGTTGTTTTTTCCCATCATTAAAGATAAATCACTTAAGTGCCAATGGGAATTTTGGTGGTGGAAGGAAGGTGGGTGTAATGTCCCCTTTTAGAACAAGCTAGGGATTAATACAAATCTGATCACACAACTGAAAACAGTTAATATTCAAACCCTAAACTGCTGCAATTTTCAAAAATTAATTCTTGCTTAACCATCCAAGCAAAAATTCTCAAACTTTGAATTTTGGGTCATAAAAATATGAAGAAATATCCCAAAACCAGTTTTTGTGCAGCCAACATGAAACCCTAATTTTGCCCTAAAAGTAGGTCGCCCGGCACATTTAGGGCACCGAATCTACTCCAAAAATTACGAAATTGTTTTCTGCTTATCTCTCCTAATTTCTACAACCAAAACCAATATTAATCTGACACCAAAACTGCAAATCTGAAATAAATATTAATTTTAACTAGAGAGCTTTTAGACAGCTGAAATCTTCTAAAATTCATAACTCCTTCAATACTTAAGAGTTTTTCCGTGAATCAAGATGTAAAATAAACTACAAATTTAGGGCTTTCCACTGCATTAAGAATATGAATTTTCTGAGTATTAAAACCTAGTCAAAATAGCCCCAGAAAACTGATTTCTAGTCACTAGGGTTAGATAAAATTATATAAAATAATTTCAGCTCTTTCCTAGCCTCCAAATACACCAAAATATTAGCCCCTTGCTCTGAAATAATCAACACATGGCAGATTGCAGATCTAGCATTTATGGCATCAAAACATGATCAAATCATCACCAACCCAAGTCGCTATGGTAAGAATATTTGCAACAATAATAGAAGCAATTAAAGGAACAATATCAAATGATTTTCACACTCTAAATTTGGCGCCAAAACTGAAATTACTCAAGCAATAATGGCAGATCTAAAATTCACTTGAGAGTCTTCAACAATAGATCCAAATGAAAGAGAGCACAATGCATGAACTAGGGCATACATCCCATGGGCATACATCCCAATACTCCAAGCATGGAGGGAAATCAAATGATCAATCAACATAAGTCTCATAATGAATCCAAACTCTCCTTTTATAAACAAGGAGACACAAAATTCGAAATCCCTAGGAGAGGGAAATCATTAAATAAAAATAGTTTATCCTCCTTAGGTGTGGCGTCCCCTTTTTAAGAGTGATTTTAATACTAAAAGCCACCCAAAAGTTATTTAATTAATTCCCCTTTTAATTTTGCATTGTGGGAATTAAATTTAATAAATTACATAATTAAATAATTATTGTTTTCTAATGTCACATGATAAAAATCACTCTCCAGGCAATAATATTTAATTATTTAATATAATTTTCCCCTTGCAACATCCCAAAGTCCACGAAGAAAAATAGGCTAAGGGTCTTCAAAAATGGGGATATTACTGTAGGGATTTGGAACCTTCCTTGAAGGTTGTTTTTTCCAATTATGAAAGATAAATCACTTAAAGTACACATGGGAATTTTGGGGCTGCCAGGATGGGTAAGAATTTCCATCAAACCAGTTTTATTCACCCATGCAAGTCGTACTTAATGAAATAAGCTTCTAGGATGCAAGTTGCACTTTTTGGAAGGAGAGTTTTAAAGTGCCAATGGGAATTTTGGCGGTGGAAGGAAGATTGGGAATTTGGAGCCTTCCTGGAAGGATGTTTTTTCCCATCATTAAAGTTAAATCACTTAAGTGCTAATGGGAATTTCGGAGCTGCCTAGAAGGGTAAAAATTCCGACTTCCTTGCCTTCTTGTTAAGTTATTTAAGTCATTTAATGATATTTATTTTTATTATTCCTAGCTAAAGTTGGCGCCAAAATAGGAGAAAAGTCAAAGCAAATTGATGGGCCAAAGAGAAGACAAAGAAGCATGCTAGAAGTAAAGGAAATAATTGCAAGGAAAAGCAAGCTAAATTAGGCGAACTTGGGCGCCCAAATTGAGAGAAAAAGCACATCCTATTATTAGGAATTGCTAAAAATAAGAGAAGGTAATGGGTAAAATTAGCATGCAGCTGCTTATATAAACAATGGATATCATAAGTAGAGAGCAATTAATTCTTTTTGGTGGAGCATGCTGCTCTGGAGGATATTGGCGCCCAAGGTTGGAGTTGTGAGCAGTAAATAAATATTTTTTATTGTCGGGAAGTAGCTAGTTTTGGCACCCAAGGTTAGAAGTGCTTTCTTTTTATTTTTTAAAGCAGCTGCATGTTGGTATAAGTGCACAGGTGAATTAAATAATATTTTAGCTTGCTTGGCATGCAAGCAAAGTCTTAAAGTTTAAGGCAGCAGGCTTTATAAGCAGATTTATGTGATAGAAATTAGGCATTCATGCCATGGACTCCATGTTTGTTCGAATCATTTACAAGTATTCATCACAAGTGCTCATATTGGTGAAAAGAAGGTAAAATCAATGTCAAATACATTGAATATATCTTCTGAATCAAAAGAAATTGCAGGTTCTGCACAAATTGATTCAATTGCAAGGTCTTCTGACAAAAATAAAAGAAAAAGAGTTCAGACAAAGATTGTTCCAGGCATGATGAAGCGTGATGAAAGAGAAGGGTCAGCAGAATCATGCATTGTTTCCAAGCTTACCGAAATCAATGATACAGACATAGGCCTTAAACCTAACACTGATTTAATTAACAAATCCAAAGCCATCGGAAGATCATCTCTTATGCGGGCAATAAGGAGTAGTGGGATTATTCAAGTTGCAACATTCCGGTCACAACCCTGTTGCCTGAGTTTGTTATGGAGTGTGCAAGGTCTTATCATTCTCTTTCTAGGACAGTCTGAGATGCTGCAATAAAGACAATAATCAAGTTGGATGCACAGTTCATTAATTATTGCCTCAAGCTTCTGGCACAGCCCGTGGTGATTGCAATTAGCATGCAGGATGCTAGTGATAGATGGGAAAAGCATAAAGCAGATTGCGTCGGTATAATGAATAGCAAATACATGACAAAGCCCAAAGCACCATCGAAATTCCCGACGACTCTTCCACGATCCAATCTTGTACAGGGAGTTGATGATATCACCAAATTGTTTTGCAAGATAAATGGGGAAGCTAATTCCAATAACTTTCGCTAATGGATGTATGCCTTTGTGAGGACCATTGAGATCAACAGACACGATTCGATAATTAATTGGGCGGAAATCATCAGTGAGCAACTCCGAAGTGTGAGGCGAACATTCAACTTCAAAATGACTTCATACCTGGTATATACAGTAGTTTCTCAGGGGATATTTGCCAAACTGGATAGAAAAGGCATATTGTCAAAAGATCTTATTTATGAGTGCTTCCCACAGTTGGTAATTCTTGAATGCTACAAGGATTACAGGGGAGTCAATGATGGCTTCTTCTACAGATTCATTTGCAAATTAAATAGTGATATGAGGACCAGTAGAGTGAGCAAAGAAGCCTGGCAAGTTCTCTCCCAGCATGGCTTTATCTTCATCCAGTTTGCGGACTTCACATATATCAAGGTTAGTGGTTTCTCAAGAGAACCAGTTAAGTTGTCAAAATACCCAAGTGATAAGTGGGTCATCATGGAGTTGTGCAAGCAACTCGTAGAGTTGCATGAATTACAGTCAAAACAACACAATTCTACATGTAGCTTTCTAATCACAGTGGGTCATTATAGTTGCCAGCGCATTCACCGAGCCAAATGAATTGAAGAAGAAATGTTTTATGGGTATGAGCATGAGTTCTTCCTAGCACGAATGAACTTTGACCCATATGGCATAGCAAAGAGGACAGTATCCCAAGAATACTCACATGTTCCTTCACTTGAAGACTTTTGGATGAAGTGCAGGAGCGAATACGAAGTCAGAAAGGGAGATTTCAGCAGGCTATCAGTGCAGCAGATTTCTGACTATGGTTTAGCACGGATACCTGCAAATCTCTCAAATGATGGGCATGTGGTACTTGACACATCATCAAATGGGAGGAGATAGAGTTGTTCTTCAGGAGAATGTGGATGGTTGTAATACAACGGAGGAGAGGTCTTACACAATCCTTGTTAACACCTCAAATTGGTTGTTAATAAAGGGGTATTGCTTGGACAAGGCTTTGATGAACCAGATCACAGGGAATTTCAGTACAAGGATTCCCAGCAAGAGAAAACATGAAGGTGAGAGTAACAAAAGACCAGAGAAGCTCAAAGTGCACAAGAAGTCTCAGGTACGGGAAAAAGGCAAGTCTGCGTCCATTATACCAGTGCCACTTTCAGATGAAGCTTCTCCAATGTCAACTCACAGCACTTCGATAGCTCCAGGACCTCAGAAAGATATTATCATTCCACTATTTAATCCAGCATTGTTCGTATTTGTTTTTCAGCCACCCAGATCTTTACCTCTCCCTGCGGAGAGGTTGAAAGCACAAATGGTAGAGTTCGAAAGAGCATTGTCTTTGGACAATTCAGAAGAGGGCAGCCATAACATTGCGGTGAATTCGGATGCAATAGAGTTGGAGCATGAGATGGTAGTACATTCAGTGACTTCTCATTCCCCAAAGAGCAATTTCTCATCTTGGTTGGCTCTGCAAATAGTTCCAAGGGCTATAGAAGAAATCAACTTGGAAGAGGAAGACTTGCAGCTACTTATAAGCTTGGGAGGTAGAGGCAAAAGGTCTAAAGCTGCTACAATAACTTCAAGGTTGATTATTGAAGAATCAAGGCAGAAGTTCGCTGAATTGTCAGTTCTAGCTGAAGGGAAACAGAAGGGAGAGCTAATTGCTGCAGACATATTGGTGACCAAAGTACCATTAGGGAAAATCACCACAGAAGGATTAAAGCAAGATACACAGACACTGATGACGCTTTATTCCTTAAACTTGAAAAGAAGGCAAAAAAAGACAAGCTTCAGATGCAGATCTCCCAGTTATGTGAGATCATCACTAAGGTTGCTTGGTGTCCCTAGATTTCACCCTGAAATTTGCGACTACCCATTTGAAAAAAAAATCATTCTTTTAAAATAACGGGTTTTTTTGTGTTTTTATTCTCAGAAGATGTCTGTATTATGTTAAGATATTCCCAGTGAATATTATGAGCCAATTTCGACAAATACCTAGATGCCCAAACTAATTTTATCCCTCCGCCAAGTTTTGTTTGTGGGAAATTTTTGTTTAATTATTTATTGAATAAATAATGCCCCATTTGAAGTAAATTGTGCTCCAGTTGAATCCTGTTGAAGTTTTGCTTGTATGTATTCACTCATCTCAATAGGGTTTTCACCAGGAATGAATTTAGGACATTGTCTACGACTTCTGGCAAAGTTTTTTCGTTTTTTTATTTATTTCTTTTGCGTTTTTCTCTGGTTTTCTCCACAATTTCTCTGTGAAATTCCCCTAGGTCAAATCCTTTGTCCAGTATAGTCTATTTAATTTCCTAAAGAATTTGGAGATCATCTACTGACATAGTTATCCAGAAGGAATCACCCCTCAGAATGCAAACTTCTGACCAAAAAAGATGAAGTCATGCACTTTCAAGCCTCTCCCAGGCAAACGTCTCGATTTTCAGGAGTTAATGAGTGTAAGCTGCAATGGGATTTTTAGTAGTGGCAGACAGGCGGGATTTTTTCTTACCTGCCTTGCTGAAAGAGGGTTTAAAAACCGCAAGCTTTGAGGATCACGAGGTGACGACATGCGGCATCAACAGAGCATGCGAACGACAGCATGAAGAGATCTCGGGAGGAGCGAGCTATCAACCGAATGTGCATCGCAACAGATTTGAAACAGTTGGGACATCAAGGCCTGGTTAAGCCATAAAATTCTCCAGGCGGCCCTCGATAGATCAAATGGGACATTTGGTACATATAGGACGCGTAGGCTGCGGTAAGCCGATCTGGCCGAATGCTAGGAATCATTACAACTTGAGTAGACTGAGGGGGAGTTACATGTCCCATAATAGGAACGTGTAACTCGGCCGAACTGATGCGATATCGGACGCATTTGACGCATTGACAGTCCGTTGACGCAACTGGGACACGTAAGAGAATCTCATAATGACCCCTAAATGACACATGGAACGGGGAACTCTCACCTACAGTGAGATGACTGGGCCTAATGATGCACGAAAATAACACGACACCGGACAGTTCGCCCCCTTCATCGTAACTTAGGATGAGGCGGCAAGTCAGAAACGAGAAATGGGTCCCGGCACAGGTCCTGATGAGGAGCTGGAGAAAGCCCACGTGGAGCAGTGCTGCAGGTCTGTTGGGTGGAACGGCTGGGGTTAATTTCCACGAGTAGGTGGGAGCAGGTCTGGAGCTAAGGCATTTTCCAATGTTGTAGGTCTGAAACGCCACGTTCTTGAGCTGTGTGTGGAGTGCAGGGCAGAGGTTGAAACGTTGTTGGTGTCCATGTGGTGCAAGGGAGGTGCTGGAGGTGCTGCAGGCACGTGGGAGGTCTGCAGGATCATTGGAGGAAACAGCTGGAGTGGTGGAGCTGCAGGTTGAAGCAACCAACAAAAGCCAGGCCAAAAAATGTTTTTTCAATGCAAAAAAAACACAGTTTGAATGAAAAACATTCCAAGGTTAATGCAGTGCGTGCCACGTGTCGTCCAGGTGGCAGAGCGCGGGAAGAAATTTAAAATCTGTTTCGCCTGTTTTGTGCCCTAGATCTTCAGACCTCCATATCTTTTGATCCAGAGCTCAGATTCGCACGTTCTTTATATCAACGGAAAGCTTATGAAATTCTCTACGTGATTCTGGGGTTAATCTTGAATTTTGGTGCAGTCTGGAGAGGGAAAATTGAGAAGCGGCTCTGACGCGTGTTCATGGCCCGAAGTGACATTTTAATGACCAGATTTAATGCAGAATGGGTCGCATTCTCCTGTAATCCAGTCAAAATGACAGGGTATGGGTTTGTAAGGTCCCCCATGCCGTTTTAATGCACCTGCAGTCAAGAAGGGATGGGCTCTCATGTCTTTGTACGTTTTCTGTCCCCTGGACTCGACCCATTCAATGTAAAACCCAGATTTGGCTCATTTCTGAAGGGGGAACAATTTTGACATAGCAACTTCTTCTTTTAGCTCCAGCAAGTGACTGAAGCAAGGATCAGACCTCTCCAAAGATTTTAACAGTTTTCTTTTACCTCTCTGAGGGTGTAATGCGTGTTTTTGACACTGGAAATGATAATGCAAGCTCTGTGAATGGTTTTCAGTCCTCTGTTTGTATTATTTGCTTCATTTCAGATCCTAAATTATACCTTATCAGTCTGTGTATGTTTTATGCTGTAAACTTTGATCTGTGTCTATTTGCATGACAAATATGTTTCACCACTCCTTTTGGTGCATCACCACCTTTAGTTAGTTTCATATTTTTTGCATTTCTATCCCTGTCTCCTTGCAGTTTAGAGTAGGATTAGGATCTGAACCTCTGTAGTTTTGCAAAATATAGATCTGAATCAGAGGAGTTTGAGGAACCAGCCTCTAATCTGGAGATTCCCCTCAGTTTCACAAGTCCCCACACTTGGAGAGAGGTTTCCATGTTGTGCAATCACACTGGATGCTAGAGTGATCAACCTAGAAGCCTGATTTGCATCCAAGGGTGTTGCAATCATGACAACTCTAGTAGAGAGGGGGAGTTACATTCCCAGAATAGAAGTGTAACTCCCAATGACGCATATGATGCACTGACGCGTAAGAGAATCTGCACAAAAAACCTCTCCCAGGCAAGTCACACTTTTTGGAATAAATGAGTTTAAGCTGCAATAGGATTTTTGGTAGTGGTAGGAAAGAGGAAATTTCTTCCCTGCCTTGCAGAGTACTTTTTCCCATGAAGTCAAAGTCACTTAAGTTGCGATGAGAAAATTAGAGGCGGGCAGGAAGGCGGGAATTTCTTACCTACCTTGCAGGATGAAAATTCCCATTATAAAATAAGCAAAAATCACTTAAAGCACCGATGGGAATTTTCTACCTGCCTGGCAGGCTAACTTTTCCCACCAAAGAGATTTATTCACCCATGCAAGTCGCACTTTATCAAAGGAGACTAATTTTAATTCAAGTCACACTTTTTGGGAGATGTTTTAATTTAATAATTGGAATTTTGGCAGTGGCGGGTAGGCGGGAATTTCTTACCTGCCTTGCAGGGTAAAAATTCCCATTATAGAAGTCAAACATCTTAAGTGAAAGAAGGGATTTTTGGAGCTGCAGTGCAGGGTAAAAAATCCTATCAAAGTTGACTTCTTATTTTTAGAAATCAGCCTTGCCAAAAAGTGCGACCCATTTAGGCATTAAACAATGCTTTTAATGGTATTTATTAATAGTTTTTCTGCCTAATTTTGGTGTCATGAATGAATGAAAAGTCAAAGCAAGAAGTCAAGCCAAAGACAACTGAAGCATGCATGCTAAAAATAAATAAAATAAATTTATTTAATGGCAGCCAGCAGCATGCACAATTGGGCGCCCAATTTGGGTGAATAAACATGTTTGTTTATTAATTAAATTGCCAGGAATAGGAAGGACAATTATTAGAAATAGAATGCTGAGGGTTATATAAGTATGGGCTGCCATAATGAAGAAGCAATTAATTCTTTTTTGCTAAGGATTGCAGCCAAGGAAAGGAGGATTTGTGCATCTGGAGGTGCTTTTCATTGCCGGGAAGCTTCAAGAATTGGAGCCTAGGGTTGGAATAGCTTGATTTATGCTATGATAATTATTTGTATGTTGTTATAAGTGCCCAGGTGAATTTAAAAATATTTATGCTTGCTTTGCATGCAAAAAAGGCCTCAAATTTTAGGGCAGCAGGCTTCATATGCAGATTTTTGGTGACAGAAATCAAGTATTCATGCTCTGGACTTCATCTTTGTTTGAAACAATTGCAGGTATTCATTACAGGTGTTCATACAGGTGAAAGGGATTTCAAATCAATGTCAATGTCAAGTACATTGAATATATCTTCCGAATCTGAAGAAATTGTTAGATCTACACGAATTGATCCAGTTATAAAGAATTCCGACAGGATTAAAAGAAAAAGAACATAGACAAAGATTGCTCCAGCCATGATGAAGCGTGATGAAAGAGAAGGATCAGTAGAATCATGCATAACTTCCAGATTTGCTGATATCAATGACATAGACATGGGCCCGGAACCCATCTCCGAAATAATTGACAGATCCAGGGCCGGAAAGACATTTCTCACGAGGGCAATGAAAAGCAGTGGAATTATTCAAGCATCAGCATTCCCAGTCACAGCCCAATTTCCCGAATTTGTTATGGAGTGTGCAAGATCATATCATCCTCTTTCCAGAACAATCCAGGATGTTGCGGGAAAGACAATTATTAGGTTGGATGCACAGTTTATTAATTATTGTCTGAAGATTCCGACACGAACGGTGGTGATTGCAATTAGCATGCTTGGATGCAGGCAACAGATGAGAGAAACACAAAGCAGATTGCGTGGCTATAATGAAAAGCCGATATATGAAGAAGCCCACGTCCCCATCAAAGTTCCCGAGGACTCTTCCGCGATCCAACTTGGTGCAGGAGGTGGATGATATAACTAAATTGCTTTGCAGGTTAAGTGGAGAAGCCAATACTCACAACTTCCGTTCATGGATGTATGCTTTCGTGAGGACTATTGAGATCAACAGAGCTGATTCGATAAGCAATTAAGTAGAGACCATCAATGACAACATTGGTGAGCAACTCCGGAGTGTGAGGTGGACGTACAACTTCAAAATGACTTCATACCTGGTATATGCAACAGCCTCGCAGGGTATATTTTCCAAGCTGGATAGACGGTGCGTACTGGCGAAAGATCCTATCTTTGAGTGTTACCCACAGTTGACAGTTCCTGAATGCCACAAAGATTACAAAGCGGTCAACGATGGGTTCTTCTATGAATTCATCTGCAAATTAAATAGTGATCTGAAGACCAACAGGGTAAGCAAAGAAGCTTGGGAAGTTGTATCCCAGCATGGCTGCATTTTCATCCAATTTGCGGACTTCACCTATCTCAAGCTAACCGGCTTTTCGGGAGAACCAGTAAAGTTGCCGAGGTATCCAAACAACAAGTGGGTCATCATGGAGTTATGCAAACAACTCATGGAGATGCATGACTTACAATCAAAGTGGCATAATTCTACGGGTTTCTTTCCAGTCACAGTGGGTTACTACGGTTTCTAGAGCATCCACAAAGCTAGAGGAGTCGAAGTTGAAATGTTTTCTGAGTATGAACCTGAATTCTTCCCGGCACGGCTGAACTTTGACCCATATGGGGTAGCAAGGAAGACAATCTCTCAAGAATATTCACATGTGCCTTCGTTGGAAGACTTCTAGATGAAGTGCAGAAACGAGTATGAAGTCAAACAGAAAGACTTCAGAAGGTTATCGGTGCAACAAGTGTCTGATTATGGTTTGGCATGGATACCTGCAGATCTCGCAGATGATGGGCATGTGATACTTGACTCGTATCATCAGATGGGAGGAGATAGGGCAACTCTTCAGGAAAACATTGGTGGCTGCCAGACGATTGAAGAAAGATCATCCGCAGTTCTGGTTAACACTTCGAACTGGTTAGTGACAAAGGGGTATTGCCTGGATGAGGCTTTGATGAATCAAATCACAAGTAACTTTACCGCAAGAGATTCCAACAAAAGAAAGCACGAAGGTGAAAGCAGCAGAAGGCCAGAAAAGCTTAAAGTTCACAAGAAGTCTCACAAACAGGAGAAGGCCAAATCTACAGCTATCGTGCTAATTCCAGCTTCTCCAACATCAACTCATACCACTTTAGCAGCCATAAACCCTAGAGAGATCTTGTCGTTCCTCCTTTGAATCTAGCGTCATTTGTATTTTCTCCTCAAGCACTCAGGTCTTCACTTATTCATGCGGTGAAGTTGAAAGCACAGATGGCGGAGTTTTAAAAAACATTGTCTTTGGACAATTCAGAGGGTGACAGTCATAACATGGTGGCAAATTCGGATAGAGCAGAATCAGAGCATAAGATGGTGGTGCACTCGGTGACTTCTCACTCCCTAAGAAGCAACTTTTCATCATGGTTAGTTTTGCAGACAATCCCAGAAGCCAGAGAGGAAATCAACCTGGATGAACACGACTTTCAGTTGCTCCTGAGTTTGGGCGGAAGAGATAGAGGACCTAAAGTTGCCAAAATGACTTCTAGGTTGATTATTGAACGCTTTATTCCTTAAGCTTGACAAAGAGAAGACTGAGAGATCCAAGCTTCAAAAGGAAGTGTTCCAACTATGTGAGATCATTGTTAAGGTTGCCAAACCTTCCTCTCTGCCCATTCTAGCACATGAGTAGGTGAGTAATCATCTGATACAAGAGGTAAAAGATGCAGGGGACCAGGTCAAAGCTATTGCCCAGTGGAAGGAACAAATCATTCACTAAGCTTCAGAGCAATACGAACGAATACTAGCTGAATTGGAGAACATGCACAGGGCAATATCTCAGCTAAAGGAACTGATGACACAGATAGAAGATGAGAACATAGTTGTTGAAAGTCATCTGGATACTTTAGCTAAGATACACTCATTGCCAGAGGATGTGCTGATTGCAGAGCAGATTGTGCCTGGTGGATTGGTGGAAAAGGGGAGGCAGTTAGAAATTTTAGTTTTCTTCCGCATAGAGATCGTCAAGCTCGTGCTGAAAAGAATGCAGTTGCTAGAGAGCAAGATGGGAGAAGTGTCAGAGAGCATCCCAAATGAATTACCTGCTTCCCATGAGGAATTTATGCTGGTTGTGCGGAAAAAAGTTGATGAAGCCACCATACCTTTCACGATGGATTCAATTGGTAGACTCATAAAGCTTTAAGCAGATGTTGAGGGATATGGATTTGATTTAGAGAAAGTGAAGGCTAACGTTGCTACTTGGTCCAAAGGGTTGTTACAGTTCAAAACCAAGAGAGATGTTATTGTTAAAACAGATGGGAAGATGTTGAATTACATGTTTGACAAGTATATTCAATATCAGAACAAAAAGAAAGTATAGGTGTTACAGCTGGCAGATCTTCATTCTTTTCTTATTTCTTATATTCCCAGATGAAAATGTAAAATTAAAGTTATTGGTTGAAAAACCATTACTTTAAGTTATTTGGAAAGATTATTTAAGATAGGTGACATATGTGCACAATTTTGTCTTTAACTCCTTATGCATGTCACTAAGAGAGGAATTCTAAGAAGATGATTGCCAAATGTTCCCTTTACTTCTTCTTCATGTTCTAGTTCAGTTGCAGTTTACCATTTGTATTTTCCCCTCTACACACTATAAGTAGAGGAAGAACCTACGGGTTAAAGGATCAAAATTTGTAATCAACATTCTTGTGTTCCAGACTTTGAGTTGAAACCCGTGATTTCTGCAAGTAGAGGAATAGAGGAGATTTCCGGAGAACTTTGTGTCAACGGTGCATTTTGCTTCTTATTTCTTTCTAGATCTATTCATAAACTATGTTATTATAGATCTGATCTAAAACTATCCTTTGCTTTAAATTCCGTATTTAAAGATCTATTTGTTTTATCTATGTGCATGCAATCAACTCTGTGAACTATTGATTGGGTTGCACATCTTACCTCCTTTCTTCCTGCTTTCTATTATTTTTCTCTTCTACAGATATTTCTTTTCTCTTACATTTGCTTACTGCAAAATTGTCTAGCTATGGTTCATGAGCTATATAATTAAAGTAATACCAACAAATAGATATTAGGACATATAACTGACAAAATCTTACACGGGATCCTCACCGGTAAATGAGGGAGATTTATCTCATAACTACCTAGATTTTCAGCTGTGCAGAAAATCTAGCCAACATTGCCAAACCTTCTTCTCAGCCCATGTTAGTGCAGGAACAGGTATGCAGTTGTTTGGTTGAAGAGATTGAAGATGCAGGGAACTAGGTCAAGGCTATTGCTCAATGGAAAGAGCAAATTATTCACCACGCTTCAGAGTAGTTCGAGGTATTACCAGCTAGCTTGGAGAATATGCACAGGGCATTATCTCAAATAAAGGAACTAATGACATGGATAGAAGATGAGAACATAGTTGTTGAAATTCATTTGGATACCTTGGCTATGATACATTCATTATCAGGCGATGTGCTAATTATAGAGAAAATTCTACCTAATGGGTTGTTAGAAAAGGGGAAGCAGTTAAAGATTGCAATTTCGTTACACATGGAGATCCTCAAGCCTATGTTGAAAAGGATGCAGTTGCTGCAAAACGAGATGGGGGAAGTACCAAAGAACATTCTAGACGAGTTGCTTGCTTCCTGTGAGGAATTTATTCAGGTTGTGCAAAAGAAGACTGATCAAGTCGTCATGCCTTCCGCGTTACATTCAATTGGCAGACTCGTAAAGCTTCATGCAAATATTGAGGCGTATGGGCCTCGTTTGGAGAAGGTAAAGGCCAACACAACTATGTTGACCAGAGGATTGTTGCGGTTTAAAACTGAGAAAGAAACGGTTGTTAAGGCAGATGGGAAGATATTGAGTCACATGTTTGACAAGTATATTCAGTATCAGAACAAAGAGAAAGCGTGAAGTATGGCGGCCAACATATTTTCTTTCTTCTTCTCTTTCCTCTCTCATTCTTATTTTCTCGGACAAAATCGTAAAACTACAGTGATTGGTTAAAAGCCTTTACTTTTAGTTATCTGAAAAGGTCCTTAATTAAGAATAGGTGGCAGACATGCAAAGCTTTGATTTAGTATTCAAATGCATGCCATGTAGAAAGGAATTCCAGGAGAAAGATTGTTAGTTGTTTTCTTTAGCTTCCGCATGTGTCAGTTCAGTTATTGCTTTCCTATTTGTGATTGCCTTCTATACGTTATAAATAGAGGAAAAACCTACGGGTTAAGGGATCAGAATTTGTAATCAGCATTCTTGAGTTCCAGACTTTGTGCTGAAACCCTTGATATTTTTTTTGAAAGTTGAGAAATTAAACAGAGGTGGATTTCCAAAGAACTTTGTGTCAACGGTGCATTTGCTTCTTACTTTTGTGTAGATCTTTTGATAAACTTTGCATTGTCTAAGATTTAGATTAGAAACTTTCCTTTCCTTTGATTTTGTATTGTGAGATCTATTTGTTTTATCTGTGTATGAGACCAACTCTGTAAACTATTGGTTGGATTACACATCTTCTTTTCCTTCCTCCCGTATTCAACTATTCCCCCTTCTGCAAATATTTCTTTACAGTTGCTTACTTGTTGCAGAATTGCATAGTTATGGTTCATGAGCTTCATAGTTAAAGTGAAACCCACAGATAGTTATTAGAACACATTATTGACAGAAATCTTCCACGGGAGCCTCATCGGTAAATGAGGGAGATTTATCTCATGACTGCCTAAGTTTTAGCTATGCATAAAATCTAGCCAACAGTCAACATTGTTTGCATAACACCAAGGTCGTCCAAGTAACGTTGGAAAATTGTCCGCTTCTGCTAGCTCTAATACCTCAAAGTCTCCAATAAACTTGGCTCCCTGAATGGTAATGGATGCATCCTTCAGTACCCCAAAAGGCATAGCCCTAGTTTTGTTCGCCATATATAGCACATTTGAGGATGGCCGCAATGTCAGTCTTCCCATCTGATTCCAAGCATCCAACGTTAATACATTTACTTCAGCACCAGTATCAATCAGAATGTTGCGTACTAACCATACATCAATTACCGCATCTTGAGTGATCTCCTTTATCATATCCATGATCTTGTGGTGGCAAGTTAACATGGACAATTTGTATCTCGTGCTCTCCTACTGAGCGTGGTACCTTCTCGGGCAACCATTCCCCTAATAATGGGATGATGTTCTCCTGGCGCAACATCTTACACACCTCCTTCAAATCATCCACATCTTTCTGAGGGAGCTCCATAGTCTTCGCTCTCTCTCTCTCTCTCTTGCCTGGTCCTTGAGACATTGTATCTCACCCTGCAGATCTCTAATGACCCCCATCATCTCTTGGTAGACTTCCTTCTGGTACATAGCATCAGGATACTTGGCATGTATCACCTCTTCTTTCTGGATGAGCAGTCTGGCCTTCAGGGGTTATCGCGCGTGTGTTGCTTCAGCGCACGTAGTAACCAACAAGGGTTGTAACTCAGGTTTAGGCATCACCTTAGGCATCCACTGATCAGTTTTTTGCGCGTTCTATCTTTATCATGCCCACGCCTTTTTCCTTCTTTTGAGTCTTGCACATGTGTTCATATAGATCTGGGCAATCCTCCAGCTGGTGTTGTTTCCCACACCGTGAGCAAGCTGCATTATGAGGGCAATTGCATTAATAATGATCAGGGGACCCACAAGTGTAGTAAGTTCCTCGAGCGACCCTGCCTCTATCCCCACCGCAGCCTCGGCCTCGATGTCCTCCTCAGAAGCCTTCATTTATATTATTTCCATTATTACGCCCTTCATTATGTTGCCCTTCATGTTCCTTTGATCAACTCGCCACACTGGTCTAGCGCACTACAGTTTCAATGGCTTCATGGATATGATCAATCAATCTACAATGAATGATGTCATGGGTATGAGCGTGACAAATCTTACAATACACAGACACCTTCTGAATCACGCGTTGTAAAAGAGGACAATTCCGGACATCATGGTTCAGGTGACAAACTTCACAATCTAGTAACAATGCGCGTACTGAATTGTGTGGGTAACTATCTTTAGCATGTCCTTCAACCTCACAATCTGTGCACCATATGCCACTGTGCATCTCATGAGTTGAGTTGGCAAAAAGTTTCTCTAGTTGTTTTGCCATGGCTGTAATCTGCGCCTCTAAGAACAGGCTAATTCCAGTATCAACACTTGCAACCGCCTTGGCGCACAGGGATGCTTCAAAGGCCTCGCACGGATTAGTATGTCTTATGAGCTAAAGCTCTATGAAACAAAGTCAGCAATCCTCCAACGAACCACTGCGCATGCTGACTTTGATGAATGTCATAAAACAATTTTGACAACAGAGTCTTAAAACACACGTACTCCCTTACGCTTTCAGATAAGCCTTGTTTAATGTCCTTAAGCACGTTGATGCTCTGTTGTTCAAACTCCGGAATGTGGAATTCAGCCAAGAATGCAGAGCACAAAGCATTGTAATCCACCACAATCTGATGTGGATCATACTTCTTATACCAACTATGTGCGCACTCTTGAAGTGTAGTGGCAAATTGACTTGCCATTCTATCTAAAGTTGTAATTCCCTTACTGCATCATAGTAGCTCACACTTGTGCACATGCTCTGTTGCATCTTCAATACCTCTATACTCTGGTAAGTGGAGAGACATCTCATAATAAACTTGCGGTGTCTGTTGAGGTTGTAGAGGTGGTTATTGTTGATGTGGACCTTGTCCACCCGATCCAGAACCAGAACTTCCACCAGTATTTCCTCTGAGTGGTTGACCCAATCCTCCTGATCCTCCCGCACCTCCGCCTGCAAGCTGCGGACCAGTTGAAGAACTCCCTTGTGTCCTAGTTGTAGTACTAAACTGGACACCTACTGTTTACACGGTTGCGACACCCACAAAAGTGCTCCCAACGGTCTGCGCGTCAATACTCTGTCTTGACAATGCTCCTGAAAACAATCCTCCAAGCATACTCTCAAACACCGGCGCTTGTTCCACTACCATAGGAATATTTGTAGTCTGATGTACTTCTAAATTCAACGCAAAATGATATCTACTAGTCTCTGTTTTCCTACCTGCACTAGCCTGCTTCTCAATAACTAACTCTGGATCTGGAGCACCATGAGCAAGGGCTAGGTGGCTAGGTGGGATCAGATGCGTGCCTGCGGTCCTCGTTCTCTCCTCTGACGCGCTCTCATCCGAAGCCGAAGGGGATTCTTAACTGCACTTACCCAACGTCAGGAGAACTTGATGCTATGGCTCCTCATCTTCCACGAGAGCTTCAAAACCTTTGCGAGCCATCATTCCCCTCAACCTAAGTGACTCCTCAATGTCCTGCGCACGTGCCATGTCCCTCTCTCGCGTTTCATTAAACCTAAGCCATCTTTCCTCTCTCTGTAATAAGGAAACACATTCACTTGGAAACACATGTAATAAGGAAACATAACAAATCAGATAACAATCAATATCAAATGCACCATGAATTCACCATATTCAGACATGTCAATGATCACAATCCAACCTCCTTACTCCATTATAATAAATTCTTATATACAGAAGTTGAAAACATCATTACACCAACACGCTAGAACATGCACAAGCATCAAAAGCCTAGACCATAACTGCATATCAAGACTCTAAGAACTTAGACATAAAAACTTGTCACCCGTCCTCTGTAAACAAAGTCGTACAACACATATATAAGGGTGGGGACTTGCCCTTCACCACCCAAGCACTCTCCTAATAATAGGCGTGCTTTACAAGACATCTGCTAATAATAGATTTTCTAGTAATATCCTTCTATAATCCGATTAATATCTAAACTCATGCATGTGCTTCACTCAAAAAATAGCCAATACTTTCTCGCCAAGGTAGCCTTTACATGATGAGCACTCCAAGTCTATTTTTTGCCCATGTTTTAGAAAATCGGCTAAGTCCTTAGTTTTGTCTAATTGGGCGCGAGCCTTCAACACGCTACTCCAATTGGTCCTTGCGCGCGTACACGTGCCTCCCTTGCACGCCACATTTCTCCGCGTGCTCTTCATTCTTAGCCAATTTTTCAGTCCAACAATGGAATTACATCGTTTGGAAGGAGAAATTCCCATTTGAAATTCAAATTTTCTCTCACTCTTAACTCTCTCTTTCCCATGATTCCACATGTCACATAACACCCCCTGGACTCCATAGCTAGGAATGCTTCATACTTGAATGCCTCTTGATGATGCTCCTGCATGAAGCCCTAATAGTGAATTCTCTAATAACCTTTCACCCATACAATTACTATCCAGACACCGTATCCCCTTTGTCTGTAGCTTCTAGATTTCTTCATCCAAGCTTAGTCCTAAACGCAACTTAATCCTACATGGTCAAGGGGATCATAAACAAAAATCCGTGCAGAACATAATTTTGCAAGGGTGGTTGCAGTTTCGGAGTAAAGGGTGGTTGTGAAAAAGATCATAAAATTGTCATGTTTTCCCATCTGTTGTGATATCCAAGTAAATTACTCAACCTTTGGATTCTCAAACCTTATACGGTTCCCTGTGCCCTTTCTCTAGTGCAAAAAAATCTCTTGTTTCAAACTGGTCTTGAACGTATACAACAGAAGCTTCCCCGGGGTTTTAGAAGCTTTACTCTGATATCACATGTTATAGAAGTGGAAGATTTAGCAAAATTATTTGTTATACATCTAATATATTACAATACAAAGGGGGCATCAAGTATATGGCTAAAGGACTTGTCACTACACTAGTGGTTAATTAGTATTAAGGGCTCCTTCGTATCTCTTTAGGTCAGTTCAAAGTGGGCTCACATCGACTCCGTGTGGAGACTGACCACCAGTTAGACCGCTCGGAGCGGACTTCCCTACTTTGCTCTCTCCAAGAGGTTGAAACTGAAGAACACTTCATTTTCCGGTGTCCCGTTTACTATGAGATTAGGGGGAGATTCCATTACCTGTTCCGTGAGCATTTGTCCTTTGCAGCTTTCTTCAGATACTATGACACTTTGTGTGCTATTTTCACTCTATCTCAGCTGAGCTTCAAAACAGATCTGAATTTGTGAGGTTTGGGGAGATTCCATTGCCTGTTCCGTGAAGGTCTTTCCTTTGAAGCTTTCTTCAAATACACACTTTGTGTGCTATTTTCACTCTATCTCAGCTGAGCTTCAAAACAGATCTGAATTTGTGAGGTTTGGATCAGCCAAACCGTGATTATTTCCATGTCATTTTGCAGCTGTAACATATCTGGGCATTTTTAGACCCAAAGTGACCCCTTAAGAGAGTGGTGCGACCCCTTCTGGAAGGGTATTTCAGTGCTTTTTGGTCTGTGGGTGATTAGAGACTCTTTGGCATTACTAAAGGCAATTTCAACATCATTTTCCAGCCCTCTATTGGTACAATTTTGATAATAATCACTGCTGTTATTTTCTACACTGTTCCAGCCCTTGATTTATTTTTGTAAATTCATATAAGTGTAGAAAAATTAAGATTTCACTTGTAAGTTGTTCTTAGACCCCAAATTTCCATTTTTGGTCTTGAGGGTATATTGGAAAGTGATTATTTGCAATCAATAAAAGCAAACTGGCATGTCCACTTTTTCAAATGAAGAAAAATAATAAAGTTAATGTTTTTAAGTTGTCAAATCACTCACTTTTTGTTAAAAAGGTGACAACTTAATATAAATTTATTATTAAAATAAAAATAAAGGCGAATTTCCAAATAAAGTGAAAGCCAACAATAAACTAGAAGATGGAAAGTCACTTTACTAATCCCACATGGAGCGCCCAACTTGGGAAAAAGCAATGGAAAATTATAAGAGGGGTTGGGGTTTCATTTGAGACATCTTTGGTCATTTATCTAATTTCACTTTGGAGAGTTGAATGCATTTGCTTTCACTTTCAGCCATAGAGAATAGAAACCCTCCTTGGTATCCTATTGGGGACGAAACCCCTCAATGGAATTCAGATTTGAGGATGAAAACCCTCAGCATCTATTGGGTGACTTCATTTGAAGGTCATATTTGGGTGTAAAGACATTTTCAGAGCTAGGGCACATTTTCGAGGCACATTTTCCACTTCAGATCTTCATTTCAAACGATGAAATTCAACCAATGGAGAGACATCTGCCAAGACTTCAAGCAGGGACAGCTAGGGCATGATTTGTAGCCATATCTAGGGCTATCTACACCCTTGTGGGTGGAGTTTGGTGCATTCTAGGGCACGAATGTTCCAGATCTATACATCATTTTCTTTATCATAATTTTGGAGGCCATATTCATCTTTGTTTTAGTGGATTTGGGCTTGGGATCTTTCTTTCCGGCCACTTTTGTGAGTTGTCCTTCTGCAGACATTAAACAAATTTTCGTCTCTTGTTTTGGGTTCCAAAAATTCAGTATTTTGGTGTTCTTGCATTCCTAAATTATTATAAATATTTTGGAATGAGATTTGGGTCATTTGACATCAAATTCGAGGTACTTTGTGACACTTTTGTCTTCATAACAATTCACCATAACTAGGGTTTGTTTCAGATTTTTATTTTTGTGAAAAAACACACATTGTTGTCATAATATCTCTATTTTCAGCTTGCTGCAATAAATCAAAATTTTCAGGTGTTACCTTTGGGTCAAAAAATCCTCCATTGGGGGCATTCCATTTGTATCAAAGCTACGATTCTCCCATCCCGTGAAGAAGAAGATCAATTTTGCATGGAAACAAGTGAAGAGGGTTTTAGATATCACTACTTAAGGAAATTCCTGGAAAGGAAAGTATGGGTGATAGAGAAAGGCCTCCACCAACAAATGAGATGAGCTATTTGAATAAGTGTTCAATAGAGGCAACGGAGAGTTGAAAACCCTGTTGTTGGAAGCTCAGAGGGCTCTAAGAGACTCCTTTGTAGGAGCTATTGCTTATTTGAGGCAATCTATACATGGGCTAAGAACTACTAGATTGAACCCCCAAGGAAATCAAGGTAATCATGATAAAGGAAACTCTTCTACCAATCATGGAGAAAAGGTCTCTATCAATTCTTCCGTGTCAAATTCCTACAAAGAAAAGAGCCACAAGTGGAGTTAGAAAAACCACAAGCACTTGGAGGTGCTGAAGAATGGGATCTGTATGGGGAAGAATATGCATCTTTGAGCAACAACACGAGATTTTCTTTCTTTCAGAGATTTTATCCAACTAAGGAGAAGTGAAGGACCGAAGAAAAATTAGGTGAGTCATAATGAGACAAGAAAAGATATCCAACATAGATTGGGTAAGATTACTCTTCCTACATATGATGGTACCGATAAATGTTCAGCTAGGGCTTGGTTACAAAAATTGGACACTTATTTGTTACTTTGCATTTAGAGGGTGTGGCTCATGGATGGTGGTATCATGGCATAATTACACTAGGACATGGTTCTATTACCACTCTTGATGAGTTCAATCAAAAGCTAATAGAAAGGTTTGATAGAAAGGATCCAGAAGTACATTTTAGAGAGTTGACACAACTCAAACAAGAGAGTTCAGTAGATAAGTATGTTGCTGATTTTCAGAAACTTGCAGTCATGGTTCCGGATGTTAGTGAAAGAAGGTTGGTTGTTTTGTTCATAGAAGGCCTGACCGAACCAAATATGGTCTTGGTAATGGATTTTGAGCCTTATCTTCAAGATGCCATCAAGAGATCACTGAATTTGGAATCTTCAACTGTTAAGAGTAGAAATTTGCCCTTTGGACAGCCAAGAGGGACTTCATTGGGGCAGCCTAGACCCCCATTTCAAGGGCAGCCAAGAACAACCCCTATTAGCCAAGCAAGGAAGCCATTTCAGCTGAGAATGACACCACAAAGAGAGCCTCCAAGGAACAACAAAGAAGTTGATACAATGAATGAATTAGGAAGATAATAAGATAAGATAATTATATTAAATGTCCAACAAGTGACCACAAAAATAGGTCAATGGGACTGCACCATACAAAGCAGGATAGAAGCAACAGGGAAAACCCAAACAAGTCCCCAAGAAAAACAAAGAAGAAGAAAGAGAACGAAGAAGGGGAGGTGGAGGTAGAGGCCTCGACAACAACCCTCATGAATGTCGCCCAAGGTCCGTCGAAAAGAAACTAGTGATGTGCTGATGTCTGGTGTCAAGGACTGGAAGTTGTCTGAAATGCCTATGATCCGTGGAGAGTCGAGATCTCCGAGTGAACCTGGTGTTCTAACGTCCATGAGAAGGGGCCCTTGGCCGGGTCTGGCTCCATAAATCTCTGGCCTGGGAAGAAGCACCTCTGGTCCTGACAAATCTAAAATGAGAGTCCCCAAAAGAGTCAGGTCTCCGTTTGGTGCCCCCCTCTCCCCCGAGATCACAACAAAGAAAAATGTGATCCGTCTAGTAGTAGTCTCCTTGGAAGGTGGATGGGAGGACCTCGTCGCGAAGCTTAAGAGCTTCCTGTAAATAGAGAGCGAGACACCTCTGATCATAATACTTGAAGAAGGTCGTGAACGTGGGATGTTCACGGAATAGACAGTGAAACCTCCCTCTGATCTCATAGTAGGTGGGGCATTGGAAAATGAAGTGTTCTCCTGTCTCAACCTCCTGGAGGGAGCAAAATAGGCAAATCCGCTCAGTCCTATCCAACTGGCGATCACTCTCGACCCGAAGCCTGTGAGAGCCAACTCTGACTTGGCCAGGGAGATGCGGAGAGCATGTATCCAATGACTGGAGATATAGGTGGGCCGAGTGATGAGTCCATTGTTGACATCAAGAAAGTGATTGGCGTAGAAGGCCATCTTCAGGCTTAGCACATCGGGGGGGTTGGTCCAAGTAACCTGAATGAACTGTCAGTAAATGTCGTCTCTGATGATTTTGTGCAGGTCCTGCTTGCTCGGAAGGAGAAGAGCAAGAGCATCCATGGAGTACCTGAAGGGGGGAGACGGTCCATGTCGATCCCAATGGATCCAAAAAGACGAGAGACCCTGGCATACCAACAGCGAACACGACCACTACGGTCAGAGAGAGCAATGGCCTCAGAGGAACGGTAGGCAAGGTAGATGTACTTGTCTTTGCTGTGGAAGAATCAGAAAGTCCCTGGATACGGTGCAAAAGTGAGGTAAGACCAAAGATGACCTCAAGCCTGAAGGGGCGAGCACTAAACTCGGCAAGGATGATATTATGAGGAACAGTCTCTTTGCACCTGATGATACGTCTGAACATAAGAATCTGAACTCGCTCAACAGAAGCCCAATCTGACTCGAGCAGTGAAGGACCCCAGGCCTCAAAACCATAAAGAACATTGGGTCTCACAAGAGAGTCTGAGAGAGACATCTTGGACGATGTATCCTGAAAGTGGTGACGAAAGCAATGTCTCTCCAGGATCGCAAGGGAGACATAACCCTTGTTAATGCGAGGTTGAATAGTCGGGCATAGATTGAAGCAAGGTCCAGAGAAGAGGATCCCCAGCTAGGTGTAGGAGTTGGTGATCTCCAACTCCTCCCCCCTGTAAAAGAAATGAAAGTCTAAGGTCTTCAACACATTGAAAACCATAACCTTGGTTTCACCCAAGTTGACTGTAAGTTGTTTATGATCACAGAAGAGGGACAAAACATCAAGCTGTCTCTGTAATCCCTCCGTAGAAGAAGCCAAGAGGACCACATCATCCGCGAAGAGAAGGATGTAAATCAAAACCTGATGAAGAAGAAAACCATCCCTGTCCCGTATGTGATCCTGGAGAAAATCCTCCAACTCATCAATATAAATACCAAACAGGGTAGGGGAAAGAGGGCAGCCCTAATTGACCCCAATGGTACTCCTGATGAAATCGGAAAGCCCAGCAGCAGTACAAAGGCGACCCAAGACCTCATAGAGTCAGGTGATGGGGACAAGAAGGGTTTCAGAAATACCAATGTCTCTAAGTCAGCAGAAGAGGACCTCCCGTAGAACAAAGTCAAAGGATTTCCGAAAGTCCACGAAGCAGCAAAAGACTCTGGACAAACGGTGAGATGCTTCCTCAATGATATCACGGAGGGTAAGAATATGATCAGTAGTCTGATACCATGTCCTGAAACCAGCCTACCCTCTAGCTCTGCTCTGGTATTGCTCAAGAAACTCGGATAGCTACAAATGAAGGACAGTGGCGTATAGCTTAGAGAAAGTATGACCCACCTTAATGGTCCTGTAATTATTAGGGTCAGAGGTAGGACCGGTTTTGTGGATAGGGTGGATGATATAGTGGGACCAAGAATGTGAAAAGCCAGTACACACCACTTGATTGAAGAGGTCTACTAAATAACTGTTGATGGTGGTGATTCCATGTTTGAAGAACTCTGCCTGAAAGCCTTCCTCATCTGCTGCTTTGCTATAATTCATCACCGAAATAGCCTTCTTAACATTAGTATAGATGAAAATGCAGCAGGTGGAGGGTGGGGACACAATCTGGGTTCGGAGCTGACCAAGGATATCATACAGGGTGGTGTGGGTGAACAAAGTGAACGGGGCAAAATCCAGGGGTAAGGGGAGCATCGGGGAATGATGTTATGCCAAAAGCATTTCAGGGAATACAGAAGTGAAGTGCGGAGATTCCCTCCTTCTACGGGCAATGAAGGTACGTTTCTTGTGGCGGAGGAGATTACGATAGGCAATTTTAAGGGAGGGGAAGTGGGAAAGGTCATGGGTAAAAGCCATGCGGAGATGACGATGAAGGGATTTGCAGTCGTCACCATACCATTGGCTCATGGGGCATGTCCTCGTATCAAGGGGTCTGGAGGTGGAATGTGGGTAGGAGAGCAACGCTGCATCGTGCATAGTGGTGGCAAGAAGGTTGTAGATCCTGTCAGTGGGGAACTGTTAGCATATGGATTTGCACGCATGCAAATGACATGCAACAGTGTGGGAACGAAGTCCCTCCTCAATGAAGGTGAGGCTGCCTTTATTGAAAACCAAAACTGAATTTACATCTATACATTCAAAATTGTATGTGGGGGGTGTTTTGGAACATCAATGGAAAGAAAAGTGAATGAAGGAGATGGAATGGAAAGAAGGAAAGGAGTGAAATGGAATGAACTGAAATGGCAAGAAGGTTGTAGATCCTGTCAGTGGGGAACTGTTAGCATATGGATTTGCACGCATGCAAATGACATGCAACAGTCTGGGAACGAAGTCCCTCCTCAATGAAGGTGAGGTTGCCTTTATTGAAAACCAAAACTGTATTTACATCTATACATTCAAAATTGTATGTGGGGGGTGTTTTGGAACATCAATGGAAAGAAAAGTGAATGAAGGAGATGGAATGGAAAGAAGGAAAGGAGTGAAATGGAATGAACTGAAAGAACATGCAAGAGTTAGGTAAAAACAGAGCCTAAAATTGCATGAAGAGAAAGATGAATAACCAACACAAATAAAATGGAGTTTGAGTTAGCCAAACACGAACGTGCAAAAAGGAACACACATGAGCAAGTAGATAATCAGAGCTTGATCACTCTAAACTAGAACAACTGATTAATAACGTTGACAATAAGATCAAAGATAATATTTGTATTCAAGATTCAAACACCTAACATCTAATGAACATAAGAACATCAAATGTTACAAGAGACAATGAATGAGACACAAAGTTCGTATTTCATTAACTCCAAAATGTTTTTCACCAAAGAACACAGTTTCTTCCTGAAACAAAGCTTGCACAAAAGTATTTTCTCCTCCTCTCTCAAAGTCACCCTTTACAAATGAGCCCCTCACTTCCTTCTATAACCCAAAAGTTGGTTACAAAGTAGTTAGGGTTTTACATGATCATTAAATAAGGCATTTAAGTGACCTTTGACCTTTTCAACAACTTTATTAAAGACAACCCACAAATAGAAATTACTTAAAATATCCATTGTTTCCCGAAAACAAATAACAACACCTTTTAAAATATACAATAATAACCAGTGCCTTATTCATTGAAATGGGGTCTGCCTATCTCAAGCGCATGAGAAATGGACTCTCCCACTTCATTAGATATCAAGAAAATCAACTTCTTGAACCGCCGGTGAAATTAGGATCTGCCGCTTTCTCTACAACTCCAACCACCATCCCTACTTTGCCTTCCCCTATCTCGGCCATTTGGTGGCCTAGGCAAACGGCTTGGAGGTCCACCCATGGGATTGTTGATATTATAGCCATTTCCACCCGTCCTTGCTTCAACGGACCTGATTGGAGGAATTGAATCTTCAACAAGATCATTACTGTGCTTTCGAAAATAGGCAAAAAGCTTGTCAAGATTGTCAAACATTCTTTTTCTGAACTTAAAACCTTTAGGATACAACCCAAAATACTCATGATGATGATTAGAAACCCTGACACAGGAAAGCAAAAAATCACCAGGATGTTCATGTGAAACTGATAGACAATATGAAATGTGTAATGAAATTACTTGTATAATTCAGATTAAGAGCAACAATAGAACACCAAATAACACAATATTTCAGAATAATGATCTCAATATGCAATTAGAATAGCTTCGCCACTTCGAGGGGGCAACCTCCAAACCATATAATAAGACTCAAATGCTCAAATGATAATGAAATACTACCTATAATCCCCTATATATACTATTCATATGTTATGGCCATCACCAAGGCCGACCTATTAAGCATGAAAAAGTATAAATGATATAATAAAATAATATGGTAAGCCACGAGCCGGCTACTCATATCCTAATACAAGCAATAGGTTAAGGGCGTAGCATGCCCTTCCCCTTCAAACCAACATTGTCCTCAACGTTGAATAATCCTGGATGTTGCTGTAGAAAACCTTCATCCTCCTAGGTGGCGTCTTCTATGCTCAGATTCTTTCACATGATCAGATATTCCTTAATGTCTCTAGTTCTCAGCCTCTTAGTACGTGTTTGCAGAATCTTCTCTGGCTCCAAAATGATTCTTCCTTCCTCGTCAAGTTCTGGTAACTCTGTCTGGGCTTCAAATTTCTGTCCAATAACCTTCTTCAAGCATGAAACATGGAATACTGGGTGTATGTGTGAAGATGGAGGGAACTCTAGTTTATAAGTAACACTACCAATTTTCTGTAGAACCTGATAAAGGCCATAATATTTAGGAGCAAGTTTGTTTTCCTTTTTCTGTTGCTTTAGGGACATCTGTTTGTAAGGCTGGAGACGTACAAAAACCCAGTCACCAATTTCAAAATGTCTTTCACTACGGTGTTGATCTACTTGTTGTTTCATCCTGTTTTGTGCTAATGCTAAATTCTCCTTCAAACTAGCCAAAACCTGTTGATGTTGAATGTGTTCCTCAACATATTTGACCTTAGTTTGCACCCTCAAGGAGGAAGTGATAGAAGGTGGATGGTAACCATATAATGTTAAAAATGGGGTCATTTGAGAAGAGGTATGAAAAGATGTGTTATACCACCATTCTGCCAGTGGTAGCCATTTAATCCACCTTTCCTGCTTATCTGATACAAAACAACGTAAATACCCCTCTAAGTATTTGTTGACCACTTCTATTTGCCCATCAGTTTGAGGATGATAAGATGAACTATGAGCTAGCTGAGTACCCAAACATGAAAATAATTCCGTCCAAAAATTACTTGTGAAAATAGGATCACGATCACTTACAATTATCTTTGGGGTTCCATGTAGCCTTTGAACTGTCTCCAAAAAAATAGCTGCGACTGTACAGGCTGCAAATGGATGTGATAGGGCACAAAAATGGGCATATTTTGTGAGCCTATCCACAATCACGAAAATAACATTCTTACCCTCTGAACAAGGCAATCCGATGATGAAATCCATGGAGACCTCCTCCCATCTCTGGCTAGGAATTGGTAAGGGTTGCAACAAACCTGGTGTCTTAATTGTTTCCCCTTTGTTTTGTTCGCACACTAAACACTCTGATACAAACTTTTATACATGCCCCTTGAGTCCTTCCCAAAAGAATTCTCTTTTTATTCTATGATGTCTTCAAAAACCCAGAATGTCGTCCAATAGGTGAGGCATGTAGCTCTGCAAGAATCTTATGCTTCAACTCAGAATCTTTACTCAAGTATAACCTATCCTTGTACCATAGGGCATTACCTTTCCACTCAAATTTGTTAGATGTCATAGATCCTTGTTTGATATTTTGTATTAGAGATTGTGTATCCTTATCTTGATTCCATTCCAATCTTGCTTCATCCACCCAATCGGCCGTCAACATGGACATTCCACATAGTAAGGCATCTGCGGATGTATCCCTTCTGGACAATGCATCAACTACTACATTTTCTTTACCCTTTTCGTATATGATTTCAAAATCATAACCCAACATTTTTGTTACCCACTTTTGTTGTTCATCAGATGATAACCTTTGCTCCAAAAAGTATTTGAGACTATCCTAATCAGTTTTTACCTTGAAGTGTCTACCCATGAGATAGGGCCTCCATTGCTTGACCGCATGAAGAATGGCCATCATTTCTTTCTCATAGACAGGTTTGAGTAGATCTTTTCCTTTGAATTGGCGACTCTCAAATGCAATTGGTCTTCCTTCCTGCATTAGAACTGCTCCCAATCCTAATCCTGAAGCGTCACATTCAACAATGAAGGTTTTTGAGAAGTTGGGAGTAGCCAAAACTGGGGTGCTGCACATGGCTTCCTTCAGCTGCTCAAAGGATTTAGTGGCTACGTTTGTCCAATGGAAGGCATCCTTCTTTAGCAATGCAGTGAGTGGGGTTGCTATTCTACCATATCCCCGCACAAATCTTCTGTAGTACCTTGTTAGTCCTAGGAACCCACAAAGATTTTTGAGATTTTTGGGCCTTGGCCACTACACCATAGCTTTGATCTTCTGAGGATCAACTTCGACGCCTTCATGGGATACAATATGACCCAAGTACTCTACCTCTTGTACACCAAAAGAACATTTGGATCGCTTTGCATACAGAGTATGTTTCTCCAAAACTTCCAACACGTTATTTACATGTTGCAAGTGTTCTTCCCATGTCTTACTATAAATCAATATGTCATCAAAGAAAACTAATACAAATTTCCTTAAAAACGGCCTAACAATAGTGTTCATCAAGCTTTGAAAGGTTGAGGGCGCATTTGTAAGACCAAAAGGCATTACCAAAAACTCATAATGGCCCTCATGAGTCCTGAAAGCCATTTTATGAACATCTTCCTCTTTTATCCTAATTTGATGGTACCCCGAACGGAGATCTAATTTTGTGAAATAAACAACACCATGCAATTCATCAAGTAAATCATCAATTATTGGAATAGGAAACTTATCTTTGATGGTGTACTTGTTGAGTTCTCGGTAATCTGGACACATCCTCCATGTTTCGTCCTTCTTACGTACCATGACACTGGTGAAGAATATGCACTCTGACTATACCTGATGAAACCTGCCTTCAACATTTCCTCCACCATTTTCTCGATCTCACTATTCTGGGAATATGGGTTTCTATAGGGTCTGATGTTAGGTGTTTGGCTCCCTGGAATCGCATGATCATGATCCCTAACTGGTGGTAGTCCCTTTGGAATTGCATCAAAAACAGATTAGTGAGCATCCACAATCTTCTGAAGATTGGGTGGCATTGAAGACTCTGTATTTCGTACTTCTATGGAAAATAGCTTTGTTATAAAGCCATCCACTCCTTTTCTGAGAACCTTCTGCATCTGATGAGAGCTAATAATCTGTGGAGACTTAGCTACCATCCCATTCAATTGTATTGTCCTTCCATCTGAATGAAATCGCATGAACAATTCTTGGAAATTCATCTCTATAGTACCTAAGGTTGTGAGCCATTGGACCCCCAAAACAATATCTGCCCCTCCCATAGAAATAGCTAACATAGGTGAGTCTAACATGTAGTCTCCCATGGAAAGCTTGATACTATGGCACTTTCATGTGCACTTGACTGTCCCACCATCCGCAATCATAACTTGCATTTCTGGAGATGGGTAAATAAAACAATTGAGGCGGGCAGCTAACATACTATTTATGAAGTTATGAGTACTCCTCGAGTCAATCAACACCGTCACCTTCTTTTTTTGAGATAGCCAATAACCTTGAGTGTTTGAGGAGTACTAATACCTAACAATGCATGGCAAGAAATTGTAGGTTGGTGATCCTCTATTTCATCTTCTACTGGTTCCTCAGCCTCTCTTATAATTTCAGCTTCCTCATCATCCTCATTACCTCCGTCAATATAGAACAACTTCTTCTCAGCACATTTATGTCCCAGTCCATATTTGCTATCACAATTAAAACATAATTCTTTTGCTCTCTTTTCTTCCAATTGTTGAGTCGGTCTAATTGGCCTAGCAAATGAAGGGGACGAGATACTACGGTCTCTGGTGTTAATGAAAGGTGGCCTCCTACTACAAAGAACTTTTTCCTCATGCCATGATAATAGAATCAGAAAGCTTGATTGGATTAAACATGCGTACCTCATGCTCGATGTGGTCCTTAAGACCCCCAAGAAACAGGTCATTCAGATTCTCTTCTGGAATATTCTCCACCCTTAAGGATAGGTTTTGGAATTGATGCACATAATCTTTGACTGATCTTGTTTGCCGTAACTTTGCTAATTGACTAAAGTAGTTCTTTGAAACACTGAAACTATAGTGCAATTGCAACTCCTCGGTAAAAACTGTCCAAGTGACACCTAGACCATTCTTCTGCCTCTGAGCACATAATCAACGATACCAAACAAATTGGTCGGGTTCAGGATATAGGGATGCCAATGTCACCTTTTGCCTTGATGGTGTTTGATGTAACTCAAAGAAGTTCTCCGTTTGATTTATCCAATTCAGGGGATCCTTACCATCAAATTTGCGCATATCCACTTTCGGCATCATGTTCTGTGGTTGTGAATAAGTTTGATTCTGATGGGACTGGAAAAGTGATCCAATATGGTTAGTTTGTCCATGATTTTGAACTAAAGGTCCTCCTTGGTTGATATGGGTTGGATTTGGGCCATACTGGTTACCCTTTACATGTTGCATGATGTCATCCAACCGATGATTGATTTGGGCTATGTCTCCTTTAGAGGCCATCTCAGATTGTACATTTCGTAACTCATACTCAAGTTGGCTCACCTTATGATCAACTGAGGCAAACCCTAGTGCCAAGGAATCTGTATTTTACCCCTTCTGACTCCATCTCTTCAATCACTACCCCATCTTTATCTGGGGTTCTACCCAGAGTAACCGGATTCTTTTTTGCTCTTGTGGAAGGCCCCGCCATGATGTCAAATCTTAGGGTTTAGGGTTTCGATACAATTTCGGACGAACAGGAAAAAACACAGAGAATATACTAATACTATTTTTTCGAGAGATTTCCGAAAATGTAAAGAACTTGAAAATTTTCCACAATTTGCACCCTAGGGAGCGATTTTATGAAAAACCTTAAATTTGTAATAACTTTTGCAAAACAAATCAAAGAAGTCTGAAATTTTCAAGGAACCTTACTTGAAATGCTTCACAACTCTGGTAAAAATCTCCCACCAATTCGCTCTGGTTCGAAATATGTGGTGGAAACAAAAAATTAGGATTTTTGCCCTAATTTCGGCCCAGATCGCAGCTCTGATACCACTTGTAATGAAATTACTTGTATAATTCAGATTAAGAGCAACAATAGAACACCAAATAACACAATATTTCATAATAATGGTCTCAATATGCAATTATAATAGTTTCGCCACTTCGAGGGGGCAACCTCCAAACCATGTAATAAGACTCAAATGCTCAAATGATAATGAAATACTGCCTATAATCTCCTATATATACTATTCATATGCTATGGCCATCACCAAGGCCGACCTATTAAGCATGAGAAAGGATAAATGATATAATAAAATGATATGGTAAGCCACAAGCCGGCTACTCATATCCTAATACAAGCAATAGGTTAAGGGCGTAGCAAGATGCTTGTTGGACTTGTTCTCCTATTATAATGTTCTCCTATGTGAAAGTGATGATCATGTATCCTTGTGTGTTTTGTTTTTAAATGCTTGGAAAACTCGGAAGAAAAGAAACTGTCGTATATAGGAATGGTTATTGTTTGGCCTCTATTAGGAAGTTATTTTAAAATTTATATGTTTGACCCTAACCTAACATCCCTTGAGAAGGTTACCCTTGAGCATTGAATTATTCGTGTGTCGTTTACCAAAAAAGGATTTCTTGTGCATGTCGAAGTGTGAATGTTGTGGTAGCTAAGAGTTAGTGTCACCTTACAACATGAATGATGTCATGTTTAACAATGATTGTTTTAATGGTCGTCTTATCCTAAGACTCTCTAGAAGGGCTAATCAAGGTATGTGTATGGGATCATAAGGGCAAGTAAAGAAGGTATTTACCATTCCTTGTATTGTGATCAATCAATCTTGGGTAAACCACTAGTCCAGTGATTCCCTTGTGTTTCTAATTATCTCAATAGAATCCCGACTCTTTTAAAATGCGAGCGATATAGGGCTGGCACACAAGTGAATCTTAGAGCTACCTTATACTTAGTTAGGCCTGCTTTTGTTGTTGAAAGTACTTATAAATTTCTCCACATGAGTTCGAGCATTCGAGCAACATAATCCCTTGTTTAGAAAATAAAACTTATGGCGTATAACCATTAGAAATGACTCTAACCTATTTTGAATCATAGCAACAATTACAGTCAATTGTGAACAAATTTGTTGATAATCTTTAGAATTTAATTTATATTCATGTGTTTCCGTTTGTTTTGGAATGAAGTAAAAATTGGAGCTATCTGACAGATCTCTGGCAAGGATACCAAGGACTGATTATACTCAGCTGCCAGGTTTGACAAAATGCAGGCATCCAGATAACAAGATGGTGTGCTAGCTCGGAGCAATTAATGACAATATTTTGAAATGTGGAACAGCAGGAACTGAGTTGGCATAAAGGAAGGTCGAGCCTGTCATTTTAACCATGGGACAGAGAGGTGAGCTCGAGAGGAGTAGACAGAATCTCGAAGGGGAGTACATTTTAGGACAAGAGAAGAGGAAGAGAGCAAGGAACCAAGCCAAGGAAGAACACAGTCGAAGATAGGTCCATAGGAATACACCATAGTTTAAATAGCTCAAGAGAGAGTTTGTAAGCTTCATAGTCAAACACAAGGGAATGTAGAATCCATTAAGGATTGAAATTAATAGAAATCTATTGTTATTCACTATGAATCTATTGTGTACTCTGAGGATGTGTGGTTGGGCTTTCCATAACAAGAACATCCTTGAAGACGCATTACATCAAGTGGTATTAGAGCAAGGCAAAATTTCTGGGAGAGATAAAGTTAGGAAGGGAGAGAAGAGGCTAGCAGAGAGTCCAATTTGAGGCAGCTAGTGAACTGTGTTGTTCTCCACTATGAGAGAAAGTGTGTAGAGAACACAAGACGATGTGTTGAGAATCCCTAAGAGAGCAGTAGTTAAGGGAGTTAGTGTGATTGTGTGTGGAAACAAAATTCCACCAAGAAGTGTAGCAGATACAACAGTAGCAGGAATATTGAAGGAAGTTATGAATGAAATTAAGGGTGTGTAAGGGCCAGACTGGAAGTTGTAGAAGAAGACCGTAGAAGAGGTTTTGTGGCTTGAGATGCTTAGAGTGAAGATGATGAAGTGGGAGATGAAAGAGTTGATGAAGAAGATGTCGTAGATGCTAGAGAAGCACAAATTTTGAGAGCAATCTATTAGGTGGGACAAGAACCAAAGATGGAGGTTCTCTGCTTCTCAAGAAGGTTGGATCCATAAGAGACGGTGGATTGGATCACAAGCATGGAGGAGTACTTTGAGTTCGAGGAGATCAGCGATCCACAGAGGGTGAATATTGCAAAGACAAAGCTTAGGGAACATGCTCCATTATGGTGGAAGGAAGTGCAAAACAAGCGCAGAAGAAGAGGCAAGGCCAAGATTGTGCGATGGGCCAAATGGTTGCCACGATGAAGGGTAAGTTCTTTCCAGAGGACTATAAAATGACTTCGTTATGGGGACTGCAAAGAATGCGCCAAGGAGAGATGTCATTGAAGGAATAGGTCGAGGAGTTCTGTCGGATCATGATTAGATTTGGACATGTGGAAGTCAACCAATAGAAGGTCTACCTCAACGGCTTGAGGTTAGAGCTCTTGGAGGAGTTAAGTTTGGTGCACATACATATTGTAGAAGAGGCATACCAATATGCCCTAAAGATAGAAGCAAAGTTGGCATGCAGGAGAAATGCATAAGAAAGAAATAGAAGGCTCGGCATGGAGTCAACAGAGAAAGAATGTAGATTGCATGAGGAATGCACGAGCATTGCGCTAGAGACTGAGAGTCAAGGGAGAAGTCTCTTTGTAGGAAGAGACGTGTGTGCAATGTTTAATGGATGTTGTTATTCATGTGGAGGGAAGGAACATTGAGCGTTCGAATGCCCCAGAGCACAGGGTGGAGATAGATGGAAGCAAGGAGAGAGAGTGCAAACAGAGTGCGGAAGAAAAAAAGAGTAAGGCACATAGATGTAAACAGCGCGCAAAAGAAAGAATTGTGTTGAATATTGTGGAGGATTCACAAAGAGAGAGGCGACAGATATTTTGTACAAAGTGCAAGACCAAGAAAAAATGTTGCTTGGTGGTGGTTGACAGGGGAGCACAAATAACTTAGTGGTGAAGGAGGTGCAGAAGTTGGGGTTGAAACACAGAACACATCCCAACCCATACAAAGTGACCTAATTAGTAGAATGACAAGAAGGCGTTGTGCGAGAACAATGCAAGGTGGAGATGAAGATAGAGAGGTTCACAAATCAACATTTGGAGTTTTTGGGCTATGATGGGTAGAGCGGAAAGATCACAATCAAACCACGGCAAGGAACTCGAAGAGGAGAAGAAAGCACAGAGGCCAAAGCTAGGCTCATTATTAGGACTAACAGCTTCAATAGTCCAAAGGATGGTCTTACCACTCACTCGATCCACTTGAATTACAGCTCAAATTTTAAGTGCCTAAGATGTCTTATACAAAAGCATCCTATGCTCGAAGCAATCTTGCACCGCAATGGGAAATTCGGTTTGTTTGGCTAAGGCATGGGCGTGCACAAAGACTAAAGAGCAAGAATGGAGAAAGCATAGCACAGTGCAATAATTGGGTGATTACAAGAAATGCGGAGGCTATGTAGTGAAACAAGTGCACGATGTGCGGTGATTGTGCAATACAAGTGCATAATGTGCCCGCGCGGGTTTTTGGAAATAGGGCTATACGGATTATGCAGTGGTGTTTTGCAAAGTGAGTGCATGGTAGCAAAGGAGACTGTCAAGAACATCGAGTGCAAACTTTTTGGTCGGTGAACAATTGGCACACAATAGTATTGCACAAATGACTTAATTTGTTGATAGGATGTCAAGAGAGCGACAAAGAATAAATGAGGAACATCTACCACAAATACTTTTCATTAGCAGAAGTAAGGTCAACCCATGGGCATATCTGAAATAGTACTCGATAAATCATCTGATGCAAGGGTTAAATTTGACGGCCGTTTAGACGTTTTTTTGTGATTTTAGCCGTAAAATACTTGCAATTTTTTTTAAAACCGTCACACATGACTTGCATATTTAAAATATGACTGTCATTTTTAATATATGTTTATATATAAATTATATTAATATATAATAAATATAGTTTAAAAAATATGAAATAGTCTTGTATATTATTTATTGGTATGATATAAATAACAGTTTTTTTAATTTTTGAAGGGCAGTATTGAAAATTTACCTTCACAGAAAAAATGTTTGACAAGCATAGGTGGCTGTCAAATTTAACCCCTGATCTGATGGATCTCTGACAAGGATCCCAAGGACTGATTATCCTTAACCACCAGATTTGGCAAAATTTAGGCGATCAAACAACAAGACGACATTGTAGCTCAGAGCGATTAATGAAGATTTTATTGAAATGTGGAAGAGTGAGAACTGAGTCAGCATAAAGGAAGGTCAAGCCCTCCATTTTGACCGTAGGAAAACAGTTAGAGAGGTGAGTTCGAGAGGAGTAGACAAAAGCTTGAAGGGGAGTCCATTTTAGGACAAGAGAAGAGGAAAAGAGCAGGGAGCCGAGCCGAGGTAGAATACGGTCAAAGATAGGTCCATAGGAATACACCATAATTTAAACAGCTCAAGTGAGACTTTGTAAGCTACATAGTCGAGCACAAGGGAATGTAGATGTCGTTAAGGCTTTAAATTAATAGAAATATGTTGTTATTCAATGTGAATCCGCTATGTACTCTAAGGCTGTGTGATTGGGCTTTCAGTAACAAGAACAACCTCGACGACTCATGTTGTCACTCGTGAAGTGGAGAAGTGATGCAGGAGCATCCAGGTTCAAGCCAACCCTGCACAAGTTTTGGGCCAAGTATAGGAATGTGCATAAGAATGAGAGGGCACGGCAAAATGCGGCGAAGATTGTGTGGAGAGCGCGAAAGGCTTGGCACCACAGAAGGAAAAGCGCACAAAAGTTGTGCAGATGAGTGAAGAGGCGCGGAGTAGGATGAAGTGTGCAAAGGATCGCAGAAGAGCAGGGGAGAAACAGTGTGTGGGAGAAATAGTGCGCGGAAGTATTTTGGTGTGCGAAAGTATTTTGGCGCACAAAAGAAGAATACAGGCACATGGAAGTATAAAGTAGTTTGGCATAGGACACAGATCACGAAGGAGGCGTAAGAAGATAAACAAAGAGATGGTGTAGAGATGAGGAATACGCAAAGGGCCTCGTGAAAGGGATAAGAGAATCAACAGATGAAATAAGGCAAGTCGTACACTCCTTAATCATGACAAGTGAAAGAAGGGGGATTGAGAGACAAGCGGTGATCGAAATATTCAAAAAATACCATGTGATACAAGAACATACTATTTGACTTAAATTTTCAACAATGTCACTCAAAAGTCCTTACATATTGTGATTTGACTATAATCACCACTCCACACCAACTCAATCCTCTAAAGTGGCCTGATTTGATTTTGCTCATTTATTTTACAATTGACGACTTTTTTCCACCATGTCCAATTTTTCAAGTTCTGAAATAAGGGGACCCAAACATACCATCTAACTCATCACTCATCAATCAACTTCTAACTATCAGCAGCTTGGTTGACACTTGACCAATTCTCAAGGATTTGTAATGTCCCCTTTTTCGAATTGAGGCCTAACGAAGACTTCTTGCCACTCCCTTTCCGTGGCGAAAAAGAGTAAGTGAACAAGGGAAGGAATCGCACATCATTTCAGTTTTCTTTTATTAGATTTAATGTTTTATGTTAGTGTTTTTCCTTTATGAGGCAAGTTAGTTGGGTTTAGAGGAATTAAAGAGGCAAATTAAAAGATAAAGTGAAGCTTAAGAGGTCAGTCCTCATCTACTTGGCCTTTGGTGCCAAGCAAGGAATGTAAAATGGGTTGTATGACCTCATTTGGAGACCATTTTTGGCGCAATTTACATCTACTTTTAGTTTGTTGGGCTTGTTGCTCAATACCATTCCACTTGAGGATGAAAACCCTCTTGTGTGGCATCTAAGGAGGACAAAAGCCTTCATTGTGGCTGGATGGAGAACGAAAACTCTCCATAGTAGTTCATTGAAGACTTCTCTTCAAGACTTGTTGGTTGATTTGGATTAGAGAGATCAAGAAGAAGGATTACAAAAGCTTTACATGATTTTTGGATCTCTTCCTTAGAGGAGCGATTAGAGTTTGGTGTTGGTTCGGTGTTTTCTAGGTCACATAATTCATATCTGATTTTATTCTGATTCTCGATAATTTATAAGGCCAGAATCTATAATTTGGTTATTTTTGGAGGGGTTTATCTACTGTTTTTAGCCCTTCTTTGTGGTTGCCCTGCTGTTGTCATAGATTTATTACAGCAGTGTATCTTCGCTGATTTTCTCCATTTATTTGTTGCAACTTGGATGGATATTGGTTGCCGTAGTTGAAATAATTATTTAGAAGCATTTTTCAGCTGTTGTGCATGGTTATTTGGTGAATTTAAGCTCCTACACAGTTCGCTCCTAGGGTTTTAAAGAATATTACAGTTGATGTTATAAAAAACGAATTTTACTTCACTTGGGTTTGTGTGGTTTTCTTCTTTTTCAGTTTCAGCCCTTGAAAGGGATATTACAGTGGTATGTAATGTCCCTTTTTAGGGCTTAAACCGAAAATAAAGGTTTGGCCACAAATCCTAAGAATCAGATCTGAAAATGCACCAACCACAACTAAAAATAATCTGATTTTTTATAACAAATCCAACAATATTAGAAACCCTAGCAGCAAACTGAAACCACACACTTAGGGTATCAAAATCAACTTAGAAAAATTAATTAATATCCCTCTAGAGAAGTGAACTATACCAGCACTTAGGAGCAACCATTCACATGCAATATGGGCTGGAAATTAACATAGAAATATCCCAAATACTCAATAAAACCAGGAAGATGAAATCTGGAGCAAATATGTATTTTATAAATTTATTTAAGTGCAAATACAGCTGAAAATTATAAAATTCATAACTCCATCAATACTTGGAGTTTCAACACAAACCAGTGCTGAAAATGATCACAAAAATATCAGATATCCAATAAAATTAGAATCAGATTTTTCCAACTACAAAACCCACTGAAAAGTGATCTCGAAATCTCCAAATGGATAGATCATGCTGGAAATGAATGCAGCAGCCCCAAAAAAGAGTGCCCTAGCTGGAATATGTTCCCTAACACTGATAGAAACCCTTGTCGTTCTGGACTTCTTAAGTTTAAAACTCCAATGTGATACGCCCTTAACCTATTGCTTGTATTAGGATATGAGTAGCCGACTTGTGGCTTACCATATCATTTTCTTATATCATTTATACTTTCTCATGCTTAATAGGTCGGCCTTGGTGATCGCCATAGCAAATGAATAGTATATATAGGGGATGATAGGTAGTATTTCATTATTATTTGAGCATTTGAGTCTTGTTATATGGTTTGGAGGTTGCCCCCTCGAAGTGGCGAAGCTATTCTAATTGCATATTGAGATCATTATTCTGAAATATTGTAATATTTGGTGCTCTATTGTTGCTCTTAATCTGAATTATACAAGTAATTTCATTACAAGTGGTATCAGAGCTGCGATTTGGGCCGAAATTAGGGTAAAAACCCTACTTTTTGTTTCCACCACATATTGCGAATCAAAGCGAATTGGTGGGAGATTTTTACCAAAGTTGCGAAGCATTTCAAGTAAGGTTCCCTGAAAATTTCAGACTTTTTTGATTTATTTTGCAAAAGTTATTACAAATTTAGGGTTTTTCATAAAATCGCTCCATAGGGTGCAAATTGTGGAAAATTTTCAAGTTCTTTACATTTTCGGAAAGCTCTCAAAAAAATAGTATTAGTATCTTCTCTGTGTTTTTTCCTGTTCGTCTGAAATTGTATCGAAACCCTAAACCCTAAGATTTGACATCATGGCGGGGCCTTCCACAAGAGCAAAAAAGAATCCGGTTACTCCGAGTAAAAATCTAGATAAAGATGGGGTAGTGATTGAAGAGATGGAGTCAGAAGGGGTAAAATACAGATTCCTCAGCACTAGGGTTTACCTCAGTTGATCATAAAGTTTGCCAACTTGAGTATGAGTTGCGAATTGTACAATCTGAGATGGCCTCTAAAGGAGACATAGCCCAAATCAATCATCGGTTGGATGATATCATGCAACATGTAAAGGGTAACCAGTATGGCCCAAATCCGGCCCATATCAACCAAGGAGGACCTTCAGTTCAAAATCATGGACAAACTAACCATATGGGATCACTTTTCCAGTCCCATCAGAATCAAACTTATCCGCAACCACAGAACATGATGCCGAAAGTGGATATGCACAAATTTGATGGTAAGGATCCCCTGAATTGGATAAATCAAACGGAGAACTTCTTTGAGTTACATCAAAAACCATCAAGGACAAAAGGTGACATTGGCATCCCAATATCTTGAACCCGACCAATTTGTTTGGTATCGTTGATTATGTGCTCAGAGGCAGAAGAATGGTCTAGGTGTCACTTGGACAGTTTTTACCGAGGAGTTGCAATTGCACTATAGTTCCAGTGTTTCAGAGAACTACTTTAGTCAATTAGCGAAGTTACGGCAAATAGGATCAGTCAAAGATTATGTGCATCAATTCCAAAACCTATCCTTAAGGGTGGAGAATATTCCAGAAGAGAATCTGAATGACCTATTTCTTGGGGGTCTTAAGGACCACATCGAGCATGAGGTACGGATGTTTAATCCAATCAAGCTATCTGATTCTATTATCATGGCACGTCGTGCAGAGGAAAAAATTCTTTGTAGTAGGAGGCCACCTTTCATTAACACCAGAGACCGTAGTATCTCTTCCCCTTCATTTGCTAGGCCAATTAGACTGACTCCTCAACAAATGGAAGAAAAGAGAGCAAGAGGATTATGTTTTAACTGTGATAGCAACTATGGACCGGGACATAAATGTGTTGAGATGAAGTTGTTCTATATTAACGGAGGTAATGAGGATGATGAGGAAGCTGAAATTATAGGAGAGGCTGAGGAACCAGTAGAAGATGAAGTAGAGGATCACCAACCTACAATTTCTTGCATTGCATTGTTAGGTATTAGTACTCCTCAAACACTCAAGGTTATTGGCTATCTCAAAAAACAGAAGGTGACGGTAATGATTGACTCGGGGAGTACTCATAACTTCATAAATAGTAAGTTAGTTGCCCGCCTCAATTGTTTTATTTACCCAGCTCCAGAAATGCAAGTTATGATTGCGGATGGTGGGACAGTCAAGTGCACATGAAAGTGCCATAGTATCAAGCTTTCCATGGGAGACTACATGTTAGACTCACCTATGTTTGCTATTTCTATGGGAGGGGCAGATATTGTTTTGGGGGTCCAATGGCTCACAACCTTAGGTACTATAGAGATGAATTTCCAAGAATTGTTCATGCGATTTCATTCAGATGGAAGGACAATACAATTGAATGGGATGGTAGCTAAGTCTCCACAGATTATTAGCTCTCATCAGATGTAGAAGGTTCTTAGAAAAGGAGTGGATGGCTTTATAGCAAAGCTATTTTCCATAGAAGTACAAAATACAGAGTCTTCAATGCCACCCAATCTTCAGAAGATTATGGATGCTCACTAATCTGTTTTTCATGCACTTCCAAAGGGACTAACACCAGTTAGGGATCATGATCATGCCATTCAATTGATTCCAGGGAACCAAACACCTAACATCAGACCATACAGATACCCATATTCCCAGAAAAATGAGATCGAGAAAATGGTGGAGGAAATGTTGAAGGCAGGTATCATCAAGCATAGCCAGAGTGCATATTCTTCACCAATGGTCATGGTACGTAAAAAGGATGAAACATGGAGGATGTGTCCAGATTACCGAGAACTCAACAAGTACACCATCAAAGATAAGTTTCCTATTCCAGTAATTGATGATTTACTTGATGAATTGCATGGTGCTCTTTATTTCACAAAATTATATCTTCGTTCAGGGTACTATCAAATTAGGATAAAAGAGGAAGATGTTCATAAAATAGCTTTTAGGACTCATGAGGGCCCTTATGAGTTTTTGGTAATGCCTTTTGGTCTTACAAATGCGCCCTCAACCTTTCAAAGCTTGATGAACACTATTTTTAGGCTTTTTTTTTAAGGAAATTTGTATTAGTTTTCTTTGATGACATATTGATTTACAGTAAGACATGGGAAGAACACTTACAACATGTAAATAACGTGTTGGAAGTTTTGGAGAAACATACTCTGTATGCAAAGCGATCCAAATGTTCTTTTGGTGTACAAGAGGTAGAGTACTTGGGTCATATTGTATCCCATGAAGGCGTCAAAGTTGATCCTCAGAAGATCAAAGCTATGGTGTAGTGGCCAAGGCCCAAAAATCTCAAAAATCTTTGTGGGTTCCTAGGACTAACAGGGTACTACAGAAGATTTGTGCGGGGATATGGTAGAATAGCAACCCCACTCACTGCATTGCTAAAGAAGGATGCCTTCCATTGGACAGACGTAGCCACTAAATCCTTTGAGCAGCTGAAGGAAGCCATGTGCAGCACCCCAGTTTTGGCTACTCCCAACTTCTCAAAAACCTTCATTGTTGAATGTGACGCTTCAGGATCAGGATTGGGAGCAGTTCTAATGCAGGAAGGAAGACCAATTGCATTTGAGAGTCGCCAATTCAAAGGAAAAGATCTACTCAAACCTGTCTATGAGAAAGAAATGATGGCTATTCTTCATGTAGTCAAGCAATGGAGGCCATATCTCATGGGTAGACACTTCAAGGTAAAAACTGATCACGATAGTCTCAAATACTTTTTGGAGCAAAGGTTATCATCTGAGGAACAACAAAAGTGGGGTAACAAAAATGTTGGGTTATGATTTTGAAATCATATACAAAAAGGGTAAAGAAAATGTAGTAGCTGATGCGTTGTCTAGAAGGGATACATCCGCATATGCCTTACTATGTGGAATGTCCATGTTGACGGCCGATTGGGTGGATGAAGCAAGATTGGAATGGAATCAAGACAAGGATACACAATCTCTAATACAGAATATCAAGCAAGGATCTATGACATCTAACAAATTTGAGTGGAAAGGTAATGCCCTATGGTACAAGGATAGGTTATACTTGAGTAAAGATTCTAAGTTGAAGCATAAGATTCTTGCAGAACTACATGCCTCACCTGTTGGAGGACACTCTGGGTTTTTGAAGACGTATCATAGAATAAAAAGAGAATTCTTTTGGGAAGGACTTAAGGGGGATGTACAAAAGTTTGTATCAGAGTGTTTAGTGTGCCACCAGAACAAAGGGGAAACAATTAAGACACCAGTTCTGTTGCAACCCTTACCAATTCCTAGCCAGAGATGGGAGGAGGTCTTCATGGATTTTATCACCGGATTGCCTTGTTCAGAGGGTAAGAATGTTATTTTCGTGATTGTGGATAGACTCACAAAATATGCCCATTTTTGTGCCCTATCACATCCATTTGCAGCCAGTACAGTCGCAGCTATTTTTTTGGAGACAGTTCAAAGGCTACATGGAACCCCAAAGATAATTGTGAGTGATCGTGATCCTATTTTCACAAGTAATTTTTGGACGGAATTATTTTCATGTTTGGGTACTCAACTAGCTCACAGTTCATCTTATCATCCTCAAACTGATGGGCAAACATAAGTGGTCAACAAATACTTAGAGGGGTATTTACGTTGTTTTGTATCAGATAAGCAAGAAAGGTGGATTAAATGGCTACCACTTGCAGAATGGTGGTATAACACATCTTTTCATACCTCTTCTCAAATGACCCCATTTTTAGCATTATATGGTTACCATCCACCTTCTATCACTTCCTCCTTGAGGGTGCAAACTAAGGTCAGAGATGTTCAGGAACACATTCAACATCAACAACAGGTTTTGGCTAGTTTGAAGGAGAATTTAGCATTAGCACAAAACAGGATGAAACAACAAGTAGATCAACACCGTAGTGAAAGACATTTTGAAATTGGTGACTGGGTTTTTGTACGTCTCCAGCCTTACAAACAGATGTCCCTAAAGCAACAAAAAAAGGAAAACAAACTTGCTCCTAAATATTATGGCCGGATGAAGTCACCAATGCAACAAATGAGGGTTTCTTTCCCCAAGTGTTGTGACTATTGAAGGTTTTCGTCCCCAATAGGATCCAATGAGGGGTTTTGTCCTCAAAGTTGAGCCACACTAAAGGTCTTCATCTTCAGTGGAGAGTAGGACACGCCATGCACAAACCCAAGATATCAATCTTTGAAATAAACACGCATAACCTTTTTTAGGCCATTCAATCTACCTTTATATCCTCCTTTTTGGTGTCAAGGATGAATAAGAAGCCCAATCCTCATGGTCGATATCTTAATGCACTTTTTAATTTTCACTCAAGAAGACCGACCTCATAATGAAGAAATAGAAATTCTCCTTGCTTTGTTTGACAAGTCTTCTCCCCCCTAGTCGAACCATTCTAATGCCATGATTAGTAAATAAAATAATTAATTATAAAGGTACATCATTTACAACCATGGCAAGTTCCCCTCCTTTGCTCCTTCCTTGATGCCCATAGGAAGAGGAATGCCATAAGGTCTTAAGTAGTGACTAGCTTGGAAAAGGGGACATTACAGTTATCAAAGCACCAATCTTCCAGCCTGAGGGTTTGATGCAAGATGGCAACAAGGGTTTCATTCAGAAGGAATAGATAAATGGCGAACAGACATTTTGATGATACTACGTTTGAGAGGTTTGCCCTAGGGCAAGAAAGATTGGTGAATAGGATGACATAGTTGATCCAGGCCATGCAGAACCACAATTGATAAGGAAGTTCTTCGGGAATTCATAACGTGAGGCAGCCCTTAGGGTCCAGTTTTGGAACTGCTTCTAGGCCATTCCAGCCAACCTTCCTCCCTAGGGAAGAAGTCATTCCAAGGTCTGAAATGCGGCATTCAAGGAGCCATAACATTGCTACCATCTATGAGGAGTACAAACCTCTTTCGGGTGAGATTCGTGATGCCATGACACTCGTCGAGTTCATAGGGTTGAAGAACGGTAGAGTGAGAATGGGACCAAGGTCCAAACCCCAGGTTATACCCAAGGACAATGGGAAAGATGTTTCAGCCCTAGAGGAAAATAATCCCTCCATCATGATCAAGGATGACGAAGACAAATCGAAATTGTTGGGCATTGAGAGGAAGCAGCCCATTGAATCCCTGGAAGCACCCATCACTCTTCCCAAGGATGAGCCCTTGGATAATTTTCAAAACAGCAGTATGAAGGGCCAAGGGTTTGATGAAATCTTGAAGCACAAACCTAGAGAAGAGAAGGAAATCATGAAGCACGAGTTGGAAGGTATAAATGCTTTGATATTTAATGATGATTCATTCATTTCTAATGATGGCATGTTACAGGAAAATAAAGAAGAAAAACAGATTTACAAGATGGTGAAGAGAAGTTGAAGGTTGAAGCACAATTGCCAAAGGACAAGGAGGATGATCAGCTCGCTAGGACCTTCCGAAAACCAAGTAATGAAAGACAAATTGGTGATGTTCATGATTCCGGCAAGATTCATGATGTGGTCCCTTCATAATTACCAGTCCGGAAATCCAGATCCGTTCGAGAGGGAAAAAAATCTGAAATCCGGAATTCTTGAAAAGGTTTGGAAAAATCTGGTCTGAAATATATATAAGTTGAATTTTATAAATATGAAAATTTGACAAATACAATGAAAAAATTTAATAATGTAATGTAAAATGTTATATTTTTTAAAATATAGGGTTGATAGTTCATTGGATTAAAAAATAAAAAATAAAAATAAATTCCTAAATTAGGGCCAACCCAGACAAAATTTATCCGGGCCGGCTGAAAAATCTGAATCCGGACAGATTTTGTGCAGATCCAACCGGATTTGGTAACTATGAGTCCCTTACATGTATCAACAAAATGAGAATGCTTCAACAAATTCTCATATTGCGAAGAAAGGTGAACACTATGAAGACAACCAAATGTATGAAAGTAATTCAGATTTGTTGCTTTCTATTATGCCATTTCAGATTTATGGTCATGGGCAATTTGTTGAAAGGAATTACCTTGGGGAAAATTTGATGCTCCACAACAAATCACGGCAAATGGGAAGTCTTCATGATGCTAAGGATGGAGATGAAGACGAATCAGAATTGCATAGGGTCAATGGGCCAAGATTTTTGGGTGACCTTGTTGGGGGTCATATAAAAGAAGAGAGTGTTTTCCCGGGTGACTATAATCACTTTCAGCTCGCTGAAAATTTCATGGCAGCAACCTATGGTAAGCAATTTCATCATCTTCTTACCAAGGATTTGCTACATCACCTTCATGCTATGTTTTTGCACTAATTTGGTCGTCATGAGAAATATTCTAACTTTGTGAGGATGAAGGTTACCAAATGGGAAGAGGATTCTACTTTAGCCCTAAGAAATGACCATCATATTCCAAATTTGTTGATTCCTCATATGTTGCTGCCATATTCGTATCATGAAGGATCAATTTGACAAGAGGAAGAACATATTGCAGGACAAGGGGCACATAGATTCTTCATTGCAAATTCCATTTTTCTTTTACAGAGAAGTTTGGGATCTAGGATATCTTTAGAAGATTGTTGCTACAAACTTGAGGACTGCTATTACCTACATCCTCATGGCAGCCATAACAAAATTGGCAATTACAAGAAAAATGCATTTCTCACCCACGGTGGAAGATCTTTGTGGGAAGCCCTAGACATGACCATCATATTCCAAATTTATTGATTCCTCATATGTCACCGCCATATTTGTATCATGAAGGATCAATTTGACAAGAGGAAGAACATATTGCAGGACAAGGGGCACATAGATTCTTCCTTGCAAATTCCATTTTGCTTTTACAGAGAAGTTTGGGATCAAGGATATCTTTAGAAGATTGTTTCTACAAACATGAGGACTGTTATTGCCTACATCCCCATGGCAGCCATAACAAAATTGGCAATTACAAGAAAAATGCATTTCTCACCCACGGTGGAAGATCTAGTGTTTGCATGGTATATAAGATGGTCTTCCACCCCCATCATGCCAATGTTGCATGAAAAAACACAATACTACAGCCAAAGTAAAATGATCTTCCTAAATTTGCATTTTGAATGGATAGTACTCTTCTTGGACAGTTGTAGGTTGACATTTTTTATGAATGTTTTTGGGTTTAATATGGTGCGTGAAAGGGATTTCAAGTATTACAGTTACTACACCATTCCTATGTCAATAACATCCAAGAATTTTGAGTTAGAGATGCTATAATACAGCTATGATGGGCTGTCCTCTTCAAAATTATGCTTGGGGCTGCGGATACATTACATGGACAGCAGGAAAGAGGCACATTTGGGGACACACTTTCCTCTTAATATGATGGGTAAGAGGGTTTACACATGGAGATTGAGCAAAGCCAACATCCATACATCTTTGGCGTTGCTTATGAAGAAATTTAGAGTTGCACATGGACACTATACCCACTCATCCATACTTTTATGGTCTGATCCAAACTCAATGGTGAACAAAATTCAGTGGGGCAACTTCAAGTCAACAATTAGAAACCCAAATCAGCAAGGTAACAACTATCCAAAGGAGGTGAGTATAAGTTTTGGTAGGTGTTGTTTGCATCTTATATCGAAACGCCAAGTTGAGGCAAGGATGGGTTGCAAGAATCTTGAGTTAAGGGCCAATATGTTCGTTGATTTCAACCATAGACTTGCTGATCTTCATTTTCTAGCCTATGTAAGACAATTTTCAGTCCCTATGCTACTCATGAATTTTCCATTTTCCATAAGATTTCAGTTTGGTAGTTGTTATGTCATGGCTATAGGGATGAATGTGCAAAAATCAGCTTTGGGACTGCCATTAGCAACCATGAACAGCAGTTAACTTGCATTTTCGAAGGGAATTTCATCATGGGTTGATGTGGAAAGGAGGTTACAGTTGAAAGGAAAAAACAGATCAGATTTGATAGTCCCAATTTGGATAAGATTCCATGTGAATTGAGCCTGTGGAGAATTGTTTTCGGCCCCTCCACAATTTGATTTGCATCTTGTAAGAAGAGGAATAGCTAGTCAAGTTGATTACTCGTCCATTACTTGCTTTATAATAGAAACTACATCAGTTTGTAGGGATTTTGGTACAACTGAGTATGCATAAAAGGTAGATGTCATTATTGTTTTTGAAGTTGAAGATGAAGAAGACTTCAATGAAGAAAGGAGCCGAAGAGGTTTGAGTTTGTTTGGGTTGAAGTTACTTCATTTAACAGGCACAAAATCTAGGTTGTGGGAGCACTACAACAAGTTCTTTTACCTTGATATGATGATGCTTGGGCATATGAGTTTGCAATTGCTTGAGAGCAAGCAATTTCGGCAAGGAGGACCGTAATGTCTCCTTTTTCGAATTGAGGCCTAACGAAGGCTTCTTGTCATTCCCTTTCCGTGGCGAAAAAGAATAAGTGAACAAGGGAAGGAATTGCACATCATTTCAGTTTTCTTTTATTAGATTTAATGTTTTTTTTTCCTTTATGAGGCAGGACGATTGGGTTTGGAGGAATTAAAGAGGTAATTTACAAGATAAAGTGAAGCTTCAAAGGTCAGTCCTCATCTAATTGGCTTTTGGTGCCAAGCAAGGAGTGTAAAAGGGGTTGTATGACCTCATTTGGAGACCATCTTTAGCACAATTTACATCTACTTTTGGTTTGTTGGGCTAGTTGCACAATACCATTCCAATTGAGGACAAAAACCCTCTTGTCTGGCATCCAAGGAGGACGGAAACCTTCCTTGTGGTTGGGTGGAGAACGAAAAACTCTCCATAGCGGTTCATTGAAGACATCTCTTAAAGACTTTTTTGCTAATTTGGATCAGAGAGATCAAGAAGACGGATTACAAAAGCATTACATGATTTTTGGAACTCTTCCCGACAGGAGCAACTAGGGTTTGGTGTTGGTTCGGTGCTTTCTAGGGTACATAATTCATATCTAATTTTATATTCTAATTCTCCATTATTTATAAGGACGGAATCTATAATTGGCTATTTTTGGAGTGGTTTATTTACTGTTTTCAGCCCTTGTTTCTGGCTGCCTTGCTGTTGTCACAGATTTAATTATAGTAGTGTAGCTTCGTTGATTTTCTAAAATTATTCGTTGCAAATTAGATGGATATTGGTTGCCATAGTTGAAATAATTATTTAGAAGTATTTTGTAGTTGTTTTGCATGGTTATTTGGTGAATTTAAACTCTTATACAATTCGTTGCTAGGGTTTTAAAGAATATTACAGCTGTTGTTAAAAAAATCAGATTTTACTTCACTTGGATTTGTGTGGTTTCCTTCTTTTTCAGTTTCAGCCCTTGAAAGGGATATTACAATATTTCTCCGGATTTGAGATTCAAGGATCCCACCCCAAAATTGATATCCTCCAAGGTGTCACATAAATTACAACACCCAAAATGACAATTCTCAAATGATACTTGGGAACATCCAAATAATAGTCTCAACAAAGTCAATTCAGATTTGTTTATGCTCACCACTACATGCAAACTCATCCCTCTATAGCAACCTGAATTGATCTTGGTTAGCTTTGACAATCAACGCCTTTTTGTCGTCATGTTATATTTTCAAGTTTCAAGACAGGGGGACCCAAACATACCATCTACTTTGTCGCCATGTTATATTTTCAAGTTTCAAGACAAGAAGGCTTTGCCCTACACGACTGTGCATTGATCATGGGAGTCTCTTGCTTTATGGGTAGAGCCATCATGGAGGCCCCCAACATTATTGGAAGAGGCACCAAGGGGGATGTCTCCCTCTTGCATCAATGTAGGCTTCCTCTTCTTTCCCAGGGAAGGGTCTTCCTTTGTTCGGGGGAGTTGACTACTTCATCACGGTAGAGTCTCCCCACCCATTATTGGAGTACCTAAAGGCCCTCACCTCAACCCCTAGAAGTGTTTGGTAAAGGGCTTGAGCATTGGTCAAGTACTCTCTTTCCTTTTATGATTCGTCAACCTCCCAAACATTAGCATATAGATAGTTAAGTCAACTCAAGTGCCAATTATGTATAACCACTTTCCTTTTTTGAAACTTATATATAGTAACTAAAGGTCGGGGAGAACCTACTAATCCTCCATCATGAGAGTCTATCCTTCCTTCATCATTAGAGTGCCTAAAGGTCTTTTATCCCTCCTTGGTCAATCCTCCCCTTTATGAGTAGAGGCATCGGGGACTACCTCCCCCAATTTTATGAGTGAAGGCTATAGCGGCTACCTGCTCCTTGTTCATCAAAGGAGAGGTTCCCACTCCACAATTGACGAGTTTCCTCTATCATAGGAGACACTCGACCTCCATGGCCGACAAGTGTCATTTATCAAAGGAGAGGCATTTTATGACTAGAGGCAGTAGGTAGTATCTTCTACTCCTTCATTGTAGGAAAGCTGCCCCCTCCCTTATCATGGAGTTCCCTTTATCGAAAGAAAGGCTCCCGCCTCCTCGTATTCCTTCCCCTCCATTAGGGGGTTTGGTCACTCCATTGGGGGCAGCCTCCCCCTTTCTCCCAACCCTCCTTAGTCGATGCCTATATATAGTATCCCCCTCCACCTCCTTGGTCAATGTCTATCTATAGTTTCCTCCTAGGTCAATACCTATCTAAAGTACCCTCCTCTGTCTCCTTGGTCAGTGAATTACTTAAAGACCCTCCTCCCCCTCCTCGACCTCAACCCTAGAATACATGAGGGAGGTCAAGTCCTCTTCTATTAGTTGATAATTGATCCTTACGGACCTTCCTCTTTGTCGAGGCTCATCTTAATTAGCACCCTCCCCCTTCTTTGTCAAGTTCTATCAAAATTATCCCTCTCACTTCTTTGGGGGAGTTTCCAAACATATAAAACAGCCCTCCACATATCGATTGAGTGCCTAACTACAAATAGTCCCCTACCCTTTAGCCTCCTATGTATATCATCAATTGAGTACTCTCTGGTTGATCGAGCCCTCCTCCCCCTTGACCTCCGAAGCATAACATGGAGATAGTCCAGTCAACGCAAGTGCTGACAATATATGGTTAAATCTCTACTTCTCTTACATTGGGGAAGTTCCTAAAGGCCTTACGTCGAGAGCATCATAAGAGGCCCTTTGTCAGCGGTGTGCCTAAAGGCCCAACTATAGATGCCCTTGACCCCAACTTTACCCTAAATTACCCTACATTAAATTTCTAGGGCGAATTGATCTAATCGTCTCTTGTTGGTTGAGAAGACTACCAACTATATATAGCCTAGTCATCCTTGATCTATTGATAGAGACCCTTTCCCATCTATATACATCATCAGCCTCAAGCATAGAATATAGGTAGTCCCATTGACCCAAGTGCCGACTATATACAACCACACTCCATTGGGACAGTGTGTTTTATCAATCAAGGCCCTCCCCTTAGCTTGCTTTCTCGAGTATAGTTTAAGGGTAGTAATGTTGGTCGAGTGTTCTCACGTTGATCGAGTTCTCCTACATGGAGGAGGATTTCCCTGCTTCATAAATAGAGTGTCTAAACTTCCAACATTGTGGGGGGCTACATTGGAGTTGTCCCTCAATCAGTCAAGTACTATACCATTGGTCGAGCCCTCCTTCATGAGGGTAGAGTACCTCCTTCGTCGTAGGTGAGGCTCCACCTCTGTGGTTAACAAGTTCCATTTTTCAAAGGGAAGGCTCCCCTTTCCACCTGTAGCCTACCCTACCCTACCCTATATTAGTGGGGTTGAATGTGCTCTCCCATTGGTCAAGTGGGGGAGTTTCTCCCCCTCGCCCCCACCCTTAAACAATTGAAACATGCAGTCATGTACTATCCCATTGGTTGAGTCCTCCTTCGTAAGGGAAGAGCATCTCCTTCGTCGCAGGAGAGACTCCACCTCCATGGTTAGGTTCCCTTTTTCGAAGGAAAGGCTACCCCCTCCTTGTTTTCCTCGCCCTCCATTGTGGGGTTTGGTCGTTCCTTCGTTGGTGGAGATTATCCCGCTTTCCCACAACCCTCTTTTGGCAGTGCCTATAGATAGTATATCCCCCCACCTAGTTGGTTACTGTTTATCTATAAAAACCTCATTGGTTAATGCCTATCTATAATAACCTCCTTCGCCTCCTTGGTTGGTGGAGTTCTTAAAGGTCCTCCTCCACATCCTCAATCCCAACCCTAGAACAAAGGTGGGCAATCAAGTCCTCTCTCGTTTGTTGATTGGAGCTATATATAGATATTCAAACCTTTAGTCTGTCTCCCTCATTCGTCAGAGGAGTGCCAACTATATATAAATCTCCAATAGGTCAAGCCCTTCTCCCCCTCAACCTTTTGAACATTTCATATAGATAGTCTTGTCGACACAAGTTCTACTATATAAAGTCGAGTACCTCTCGCTTAACCTCATGAACATTGCATATAGATAGTCTTGTCGACTAAAGTGTTGACTATATATGGTAGTCCCTCCCCCTCCTAAATTACAAGAGTACCTAATGGCCCTACGTTGAGAGTGTTAGAGGTGGCCCCCTGTCGAACGAGTGTCTAAAAGCCCAATTATAGATACCATCAATGCTAACACTACCCTAAATTATTGTACCTTACATTAGCCTCCCCTGTAGTAAAGAGGGCGGCAGTTGAATCCTCTCCCATTGGTCAAACAAATTACTGACTATATATAGCTTAGTTTCCTAAATCCTTTTATAGAGACCCTCCCACTCCTCAATCTATTAATTGGGACCATCCTCCATCTATATATAGTAGATTGTCGAGGGAGTGCCAAGTATATTTAGCCCCTCAGCCTCAACCGTAGAATCTAGATAGTCCCATAAGTGCAAGTGCCAACTATATATAACCACACTCCATAAGGGAGTGCCTTTTATTGATCAAGAGCCTCCCCATCAACATCCTTTCCCGAGAATAGATTAAGGGTAGTACCATTGGTTGAGTTATCTCACATTGGTTGAGCCTTACTACATTGGGGGTAAGGCTTTCCCTACTTCATCGATAGAGTGCTTCTCCTTCATCGGAGTAGGGCATCCCTCCTTCATTGGAGTAGGGCATCCCTCCTTCATTGAGGCCTTCTTCTGGGTCGTGTGTGTTCACATTCTCTACCACACACACCACCCCACTCGTCCCCCTCCAGATTTATGAGTGACCTATGGTGCCCTGTCCTTGCTCATCTAGTTTCCCCCCTACTTTATGAGTATGAGTAGAAGCATCCAAGATTCCCCATCCTTGGACAATTTTAAGAAAGGGGTTTTGGTACCTTTGAGTCATGTTTGTTGGTCCACTGCTTTATGATAACAGGCGTCATCATAGACTATCGCTCATTTATCATGGAGTCCCTCCTTTTTCAAGGTAGTTTATTGCTCGTTTGTCATGTAGTCCCTCCTTTGTTAGAGTAGGTTGTTGTTCGTTGTAAACAACGAAGGTAGGTGGGTTATGATTTTGGGTCATGTGTAGCGGTGTGTTCCCTTGTTATATAAGTATAGGCATCAAGGTAGAGGGTTCATGTCCTTGTTTAAGCTTTCCATCCCTCCGTTCATAGTGTTCCCCCTTGTTTATTGGTGTTCCTCTCGAAAATGTCAATCTCTAATGCCACATCCTTATTTGGGGTTTCCACCTGCTTTATAAGTATTGAGTAGCAATGTCGAGGGTTCCAACACTTGGTTGAGGTAGAGGAAAGGAAGGTTGGTACTTCTAGGTCATGTTTGTTGTCCCATGCTTTTTCAACAAAGGCACCTAGGTAGGCTAGTTCTCTTTCCCCATGGAATCCCTCCTCTGTCAAGGTAGGTTGTTTCTTGCTAGTCGTGGATTATTTTTGTCATCGAGTCTTTATTTATTTAGGTGTTGTGGTTTCTCATGCTTTGTTAGGAAGTCTCTAAGCAATACATAAATCCTAAGCCCGTTACTGCACTAAGAGCTAGTTAGTTATTGAACCATATTTATATTTGTTGCTTGAAGTAGTCAAGGAATTACATTATAATTATATACACCTTAGGTGATGGGATTACAATTATATATGGATTCTAACAAATCAAATTAGAATATATACGTGATTATTATCTTAAAATACATTAAATTATATTAATATAATATAATGTAATCTCTAGATCGAGTACTTAAAGGTAGAGGCCATGTTATTGAAGAACAATGTGTCCAATATTGCTCAGACATCTTTAATTGTTCAATAGGCTCCTACATCAAGTTCATGCCTAAAGGCATTTCTCCTCCTATGTTGGGGTAGAGGCTCTCCCCACTTTATGAGTAGAGGCATTGTTGAGTTGAGTGGTTCGTTGAGATGACTTTTGGCCCTTGCCCAACCATATGGGGGGTCGGGTCCTATGTACATTATCCTATCCTAAAGATCAAGTTCTTGGTTGCAGTATCCTATCTTGGACCTCACCCCAAATCTAGAGTAGGTGTAGGTCTCTCCTCTAGAGTATAGGCGGTCGAGTTCTTTCTCGGTGTTTCTTTTCCGACATATACGTGAGTTTTATCTTATATTATATAATATTAATAGAGTATATTATATACATGATGTTAAAGTTATCGTGCGAGTGCCTAATAAGATGTGTGACATTATTATCTATAATTAACGTGCACACAAGTTTATTGACAAGTAATTGTGTTGATGTGCATAAATTTTGTTCATCAATGTAGCGTCTTGGTGGACAGTTGCATTGCGTTCAACACTCTAGTTTGTCCTCTAGCTAAGTCGTTTTAGTCACTCCTACATAAGGGTTGTTTTTCGAGGCAAAGACAACAAGATTTGGTGCCCTCGTTTGAGCACATCAATGGGTCGGTGGTAGTGGTCTACCTTGTCTCTCCCAACCATCGATAATAGGTTGTAGGTAGAGTGTTTCACTTAGCCCAGCCTCTAGATCGAGTACTTACAGGTTGAGGCCATGTTACTGAAGATTAGTGTGCCCACTATTGCTCATTAATCTTTAGTTATTCAATAGGATCCTACGTCGTATTATTTCGTAAAGGTGTTTCTCCTCCTATGTCAGGGTAGAGGATCTCCCCTCTTTATAAGTAGAGACATTATGGGATTGCCTGATGATTGAACAAACCCATCCCTCACTCCTTTTTCGGTTGAGTGGTTTGTTGAGCTAACTCTTGGCCCTCACCCAACCATTCGAGCTCTTGGTTGTGGTATCCTCTCTTGGACCTCACCCCAAACCTTGAGTAGATGTAGGTCTCTCCCCTTAGAGTAGAGGCAGTCGAGCTATTTCTCAATGTTTCCTCACCGACGAAGCCTCACTATTATCGAAGTATAGCATTCCCATTGTTTTATGAGTAGAGGCATCATCATAAAACCTCCACAATCATTTGTTAGCATTGAAGAGAGAAGTAGCTAGGCATGTGCTTTTGTGCAACAGGGCAACAAGATGCTACACAGTGTGTGCATGGTGGGTAGTGTCCCTTCAAGGGGGTTACCTCTAGTGTGTAGTTATATAATATAGTTTCCACCTACTTGTGGAACATGCATAACGTACAACCTTGTCGTGCAGGTTTGTTACGGGTAAGGAGATAAGGTCGGGGGATCATGCATCTAGGATGTGTTTGTCCCACCCCTATCCCCCTGCTTTATGAATAGAGGCGTAGGGGTAGTGGGTTTCCCCCAACTTAAACAGGGTAGGCCTCCCTACCTTTGTTAGTGGAGCCCAACAAATCCTTTCCCATTGGTCAATCTCTACTCTACCTCCTCACCCGAGAGTAGCTAATGGATGAGGACAACATAAAGTAGCTTTCCTTCGTAGGGTAGAGGTCACCCATGTTTTGTCGAGGTAGTCGATCTCTTATGTTATGAGCCAAGGTATCGCTGGCATGCCTAAGGGCAAGGGGACGTTCCCCCCTTTGTAAGTGAGAACCTAAAGGGATGCTTCATCGGTTATCACTTCCTTATTTGTGTGTTTGCCTCGTCTATGGGTCATTAGTAACTTAGGTCAAAGGCAAGGTCCATCTATAGTAGCCTCTATGCTTTGTCAAGAAATAGGTAGAGGGTAAGGCCCATCTATTGTAGCATCCATCCCCTACCCCCTTATTTCCATGCTTCATCGAGGAGTTGGTAAAAGGCAGGTAGTTCCTAAAGGCACACAGCCTTACCCCTTAGAGAGGTTAGGAGCCATATGTATAAAATCCTATTTTTGTTTGTTTGAGTGCAGTTTCTCTTCCCTTGTAGGTTGCTTGTAAACTATAAATAGTTTTATTACTTTGTGGGGCAGTGTTTAATGTTAGGGATTATCTATAATAGACTCCCCTTCCTTTGTCGAGTTGTGTGTAATGGTTGGGGACTAGCTGCACTAGACCTGTCCCCCTCCTTTGGGAATTTCCATTTATATATATAGATCCTACTTTCGCAAGGTAGTGTCTCCCCTCCTTTTTTGGGGGGTGCCTTCTTTGTCAGGGGGAAGCGTGCTCTCCTGGTGTTCAAGCTCTCTTATGTGTCGTAGGTCCGGAGTTTCTAAAGGTGGTGGATGTGTCCCTCCTTTTTTAGGTAGAGGATAAAGGTTGGGGAAAGGCTCCCCTCATTTGTCAAGGCCTTCCTATAATAGCTTTGTATCCCTTGCTTGTCAGCGTAGTGCATATCCCTCCATAGTTTGTAAATTATCATGAAATAGGGGTGCCTAAAGGCTGGGTAGTGTTCTCCCTCCATCCATGTTGGGTCAACCCCCTATACCATGCTTCATTGGGGAGCAGATAAAGGTTATGTGGTGCTTAAAGGCATGTAGCCTCACTCCCTAGAGTGGTTAGAAGCCCTGCATATATAATCCTCTTTTTCGTTTGTTCAAGTGCAGCTCACCTCCTCTGTAGGGTGCATGCCAACTATATATAGTTGTACTCCTTTATGGTGTAGTGTGTTAAGTTTGGGGCTTATCTATAATAGACTCCCCTTTCTTTGTCGTTGAGCAATATCTATAGTAGACCCCTCCCCCTCCTTTGTACATTCCCATTTATATATATATATAGATCCTCCTTTGTCAAGGTAGTGCCTCCCCTGCTTTTTTGAGGGGTGCCTTCTTTGTCAGGGGGAATCGTACTCTCCCAAGTACTCAAGCTCTCCTATGCATCGTAGGTGCAGAGTTTCTAAAGGTGGTGGATGTGTCCCCTCATTTTCTAGGTAGAGGATAAAGGTTGGGGAAAGGCTCCCCTCATTTGTCAAGGACTACCTATAATAGCTTGGTATCCCTTGCTCGTCAACGTAGTGCATATCCCTCCATAGTTTGTAAATTCTCATGGTCAGGGGTTGCCTAAAGGCCAGGTAGTGTTCTCCCTCCATCTGTGTTGGGTCAACTCCCTCTCCCATGCTTCATTGGGGAGTAGGTAGAGGGCATGTGATGCCTAAAGGTGCATAACCTCATCCCCTATAGTGGTTAGAAGCCTGGTGTTCCCAGATTCCACCTTGAAATCTGGGACCACCCTATGTAAAAAAAAATCATACTTTTAAAATAATGGGTCGTTTTGTGTGTTAATTGCCATAAAGTGTATGTATTGTGTCACGATATTCCCAAGGAGTAATATTAGCCAATTTCGTCAAATACCCAGATGCCCGAAATTGTTATATTTTGTCGTTGGGGTTTGCCTACGGGAAATTTGTATTTAATTATTTTGAGCCCCATTTGAGAAAAATTGTGCTCCGGTTTAACCCTGTTGTGATTGTACATGTCAATATTCCCATATATCTGTAGGGTTTTAACCAGGAATGAATCCTGGGCTTTATTTGTGACTTCTGGCAACGTTTTGTGTTTTTGGTGTTTTCCCGTTTCGTTTTCTGTGAAATTTCTTTGGGTCAAATCCTTTGCTGGTTTAACCTGATTTCTTTCTTGGAGTATTTGGAGATCACCTATGGACGCTATGTCAAAAGGAATTTGTCACAAGAGATATGGTTCTCTCTAAAAAGACGAAGTCGTGCACGAAAAAGCTTCTTCTGAGCAGGCCGCATTTTTGGAAAAAGAAGACTTTAAGGCTAAAATGAGATTTTTGGTAGCAGTAGGCAGGTGGGATTTTTGTACCTGCCTAACAGGGTATTTTTTCCGATGGAAGCAACGCCACTTAAGTCACAATGGGAAAATTAGAGGCAGCAGGCAGGCGGGAATTTCTTACCTGCCTTACAGGGTGAAAATTCCTATTGTGAAATAAAAGAAAAATCATTTGAGGCATTAATGGGATTTTCTTACCTACCTTGCAAGGTAAATAATCCCATTATGAAAGTCAAACAGCTTAAGTGGATCATGGAATTTTTGGAGCTGCGGCGCAAGGTGAATAATCCCATTGAAAGTTGGCTTTTAAAAATAGAAATTGTCTATGTCAAAAAGTGTGACCCCTTTTGGGAAAGAAAGACAGCTTTAAATGCATTAAATTAATTAATTCATTCTCCAAATTTGGTGCCCAAGCCCAAGCATGTGGAAAAATCAACAAAGGGAAGGTGGATAAAGGAAATTAGAATTAGAAATTCTAAAATTAAATAAATATTATTTATTAAATGCAGCCCCTTCATGTCAAAAAGTGCGCCCCATTTGGGAGAAGAATAATGTTTTTTAAAAGTATTAATTGATTTAATTAATTATTATTTTCAGTGGATGAGGTCAAAACATACTCTGAAGTTCAAGTGAACTGGAAGTAGAGAGCTAAAATTAAATAAATTTAATTTATTTAATGGCAGCCATGAATATGCACAAAATAGGCACCCCATTTGAAGAGTAAAGCTTATTAATTAATTAATTGCCAGGAATAGGAGGGGCAACAATTAATTACAGAATGATGAGGGTTATATAAACATGGACTGCCATAAGGATGAATTAATTAATTCAATAGCAAATAAGTGCAGCCCAGACAAAAAGTGCGCCCCATTTGAAGAGGAATTTTGCACAGAAGGTGTATTTACTGCTAGAAGCTTCAAAATTTGGCGCCTAGGTTTGAAGGAGCTTGATTTGTGTCTGAATAATTGTCTGCATAGTGGTACAGGTGCTCAAGTGAAGATAAAATTCATGCTTGCTTTGCATGCAAACAAAACATCAAATTTTGGGGCAGCAGGCTTGATATATGCAGATTTTTACAATTAAAATCAAGTGTTCATGTTCCAGTTGCCATCTTTGTCTGAATTAATTGCAAGAATTCATTACAGGGGCTTTTATAAGAGAAAGGGAGCTTAAATCAATGTCCAATAAATTGAACATATCCTCCAAATCTTAAGAAATATCCAGATCTGCACCGGTGGTAAAGAACTTCGGCCGAATAAAGAGAAAAAGAATTGCTCAGACAAAGACAGATATAGCCATGGCAAAGCGGGATGAACAAGAAAGCTCAGCGGCATCATGCATTACTTCCAGATTTGCTGACATTGGAGACAGATCCAGGCCCAGATCCAGATCCATAATTGCAAAGGTTTCATCCTTTTGTTTCGAATGTTGTCTGTGAAGAAGTGCATAGAGAATTCCTTCCAGGACCTTGTGCATGTTCTCCCAATCTTCCAATTGAAGCCTTCATTGAATTTGCATTCACCCGAAGTGCTTTCAAAAAAATTTAATTGCTCATATGCAATTAAAAATAAAAATGATGAGTTATTTACGACAAACATTGCACTGATGCATGTACTGGAGAAGAACTACAAAAACTTCAAGAGATGAACTAATCCAGCCGCTTCCAGACTCTTCCAGATCTAGTCGCTTCCAAATCTAGTTTGGTGAGAATCAAAGGCAAAAGAATCAGCTACATGCAGAATATGAAAAATGACAAGACTACAACTTTCCTCCGACAAAGTAATTGAGCGATCAATTAAATTATAAAACTTAAGTGATTGGTTTAAAAGCCATTACTTGAAGAAGTCAACTACTTGGAAATAGGTGGCAGACATGCCAAATAGAAGGTTCTATCTTCAGTTGCAAATCATGCATGTCATGCAAAGAGGAATTCCAAGAGGGAGATTGCCAATTGTTTCCTTTCCGACATCCACATGTGCCAATTCAACTAAAAGCTTCCTATTTGTAATTTCCTTTCTACATTTTATAAGTAGAGGAAGAACCTACAGGTTAATGGATCAGAATTTGTGAGCAACATTCTTGTGTTCCAGACTTTGTGTTGAAACCCCTGATAGCTATTTGAAGCAAAGGAATACAAACGAACAGATTTCCGGAGAACTTTGTGTCATGGTGCATTTTCTTTCTAGCTTGTCTTAGATCTACTTATAAACTTTGTATTCTTTTAGATCTAGATCTGAAAGCTACCTTTGCTTATAATTTTGTGTGTTAATATCCATTGGTTCCGTCTATGTGCATGCAATCAACTCTGTAATCTATTGATTAGATTGCACATCTTCCCTATTTCTTCCCTATGTTTTTATTATTTCCTTCTTTAGATATTTCCTTTCTTTAAACAGTTCCTTACTTGCTGCCAAACTATAAAGCTATAGTTCATGAGCTGCATGGTCAAAGTAAAACCCGCATATAGATACTAGCACATTTTATTGACAAATCTGATACGGGAGCCTCACCAGTAAATGAGGGAGATTATCTCATGACTGCCTAGGTTTTCAGCTATACAAAAAATCTAGCCAACAAAGCCCTACGTAAATCCTCTTGTCATTTGTTCTCCCCTCCTCTATAGGGTGCAAGCCAACTATATATAGTTATAATACTTTGTGGCATGGTGTGTTAAGTTCAGGGGTTATCTATAATAGACCCCTCCCCTTCCTTTGTTGAGTAGTGTGGAAGGGCCTAGATCTATCTATAGTAGACCCATATTTCATATTTTTCTTCTGGCTGCAATTTCCAGTTCATATTTAATTTCCAGTAGTATATTCTTCATCATTTCCTTGTGATTTTGGCTTCTAATATTCCATAAAATATATAAAAAATATTGGCGAGTTGATTTGTGGTGATTTTTGGCATTTTTGGTGATAGTTCTAGTCGCTGATTTTAGTCTTTCAGTCTGCTATAATTTATATTTCGGATCTACATTTGGTGTGTTTGGTTGAAACCCTCAAAAGGGTTATTACCCTCCCTTCCTTCATTGAGGCCTATCTATAGTAGCTCCATCTGCTCCCTCGTGGGAAGAATCCCCTCCTTGTTTGAGGGTATTGCCTCCTTTGTTAGGGGAGTCCCTACAAGCCTAAATGCGCTTATATCAATTATGTGCCAAGCATAGATATTTTTCCTCATCCTCTCTCAACTTCTTCATTGGGGGAAAAACTAAAAGCCCTTCGTCAGGGCATAATTATAGTATCCCCTTCCTCTCTTGAACATCAACTACCTAAGCGTAGAGGTAGTCGGTGCCCTGCATATATAATCCCATCTGCCTCTACTCTAGGGTTTAGTTTCAACCCACCTGCTCTGCATACCATAACTATATATAATAGGCCATAATAGCAGTGTCAATTACTAACTGTATAGGCTAGTCACCCTCGACCCCAAATCACCAACCCGAGGACGGCCAGTAGAGGCAAATGAGCCCCTCCCCCTGCTAGCTCACATGAGTGCCTTCCTCCATCAAGGGGTTGTGTCTCCTTCCTCAAGCAAGAGGGTTGTCACCTATGATATAGGCACACCGTCTCTCTCTCCCTATGAATTCCCAACTATATGGTTATCATGGCCTTTATCAGTCCAATCTATATATCGCCACCCTTCTCTCAATAGAATGTTTTGGTGTGCTCACACTTTTATATAAGGATTGAGCTATGCCCCCATCTATTTATAGCTTATCGCGGGGGTGATGACTATATATATAGTCGCCCTACAGTTACTTAATCACATGAATGCCTCAACTCCCCCTAAACCCAAGGTTAGAGGCGGGGATTTGAGCAATCTCACATAGGTCGATTGTTCCTCTTGTTGTCGGTTCAAAGTTGTGCCTCTCACTAAAGTACCTATTGGCCTATGGACAACGGGTGCTTCACAAATCTACTGATCACTCAAGAATTGTGTTTATGTGGAATTGTTTGTCACGCAATGCAAATCTTTCCATGAGTGAGAGTGTCTGTGTTTAGTTAGTTCTAAAAAAACTGGTAGCCTGACACCTTTAGAAACAGAATGTTTGATTGTTTTATATTTAAAATCTCCCTTTGTTAAGAGGAGCCCCTCATTGGTCAATGGGTCTCTCCCATTGTTCAAGTCGTGTTTCCCTCCTTGGTTGAGGTAGAACCTAGGGACAATGGGTGTTTCCAAAATCTAAACATTGCTCGAGAATTGTGTGTAAGATTGTGTGGAATTGTTTTTTGTGCCACACAAATACTTCCACGAGTGAGTGTCTTTGTGTTTGGTTAGTTCTAGCAAACTTGGTAGCTAAACACATTTAGAAACAGATTTTCTATTTGTCTTATGTTTGTGATCTCCCTCTGTCAGAAGAAGCCCCTCATTGATCAGTGGGTCTCTTAACATTGTTCGCATTGTGTTTCCCCTTCTTGGTCAAAGTAGAGCCTACCCTTGGCCTCTCGAGCATAGATGCCATCAACGTGTATAAACACCCTCCATCGTCCAACTCACTCTAAGACAAGTTAAGTGGGATCATTCGTTTGGGCTATGTTTCTTCCTTCTCCCCCTCCCCCTTGCTTTGTGGGTAGAGGCATTAAAAAGGTCTAAATTTGTCCATGGAGCCACCTCACTTTATGAGTAGGTGTCGAGAGAGCTCCACCTACTAGGTTGAGGTGTAGGATCTGCCTACTTTATGAGTATAGGCATTGGTAGTCTCCCCTCACTTTATGATTAGAGGCGTCTAAGAGTGTCCCCTTATTCAGGGTAGAATAAGGGGACACTCTACCCTTAATCTACAATAGATATAGAAAGGGCCCCTACCTAGCAGGTGGAGGCCCTAATATAGATATAGAAGGGGTGCCTACCTATATAAGGCCAGTAGGGGGTAGGGGCCTACTCTATGTAAAGGTAGGGCATCACCCTATATGAATATGGTGCCGAGACGATGAGAGCAAGCCAACAACTACCTTCGAACTGCGACATGCCTCCAGGGCTTCGAATGAGGTGGGATCCATTGATCCAGAACGTGGCCGCCACGCCACCAAGTAGGGAGGTGGAGGGTAGGCGAACAAGCGATTGATTTCTTGAACAAAACCCCATCTAGTTCAGCTGCCGTCTATGGCATAGGACAACGGAGACACTGGAATTCCCTATAGCTCAATAGGATAGATCGATAACAACTGTCGGGATAAGATAGATCAATAGCTCTCTGTATTCTCACTCACTACGTAGTAGCGGTGCTGGTTGTCGTAGCTTCAATCTATCTCTATAATGGACAAGGAAGGCTTCTTTATGTGGTGGCTGGGCGAACCTTTAGAGCTGTGAGGAAGCAGAACGCGCTCTACCGGACAGCGGGACCTATACGATCAAGCCCAAGCTCACCCTATATAGATATATGTGATATCTTTCATGCATAGCATAGAGGAGTTAAAAAACCCGATTTTTCCACTCACCCAGGAGTTGTGTGATGCCCTAGTAGGCCCCCTTCCATATTCCAAAGGCCTCTGCCAAAGCCCTGAAATCTGCTGCATATGCGAGAGCTCGAGAAGGAATGGGATAACCGAATCGGTACCTAATGGCTAGCTGGTCAGTTAGGAGCAGTATTCTCCGCGATCCACCAACCTCCCTCATATCATATAGTTGGTTGAAGCCCCCATTCCCTCGGTCCTATAGTTCCTATGGCATCATCTATGAATGGAATGGTGGCATATATAGAGAGGCGGGAGGGGAGGGAAGAAAATCTGAATATGCCGAATCCTGGGCCGGCCCATATATCTATATATAGGCTGGCCGAAGCTCTTACTCCCGGGTCGGCTCTATAGCTCACTATTTCTTAGAGGTAGGTCTCCTCAACTTTTGGATAAATGGCATCGCTTCTGGATCAATAAACCTTACCTCTATATAGATAGAGAGCAGGACTTCCATCAATCGAGCAACCAATAAGTAGTTCTTCATCTGGACTGCCTGAAAGATAAGATGTCGGATACAAATGCATCATCTATTCTATAGGGGGGCCATCTTTCCTACTATCAAATCACTAATGTCCCATCCTATCATGAGTGATTTCTTGGCGAGAGCGAACCGAAGATTCTGGGCTCGAATAATAGCTCACTCGATACCACAATATCAATATAGAGATAGGACTGGACACAGACACATGAGCTTGCTATTGCTTGAGGGCAAGCAATCTTGGGAAGGGAGGCCTGTAATGTCCCCATTTTTGGAGACCCTTAGCCTATCATTCCCCGTGGGCTTTAGGGATGTTGCAAGGGGAAAATTATATTAAATAATTTTAAAATATTGCCTGGAGAGTGATTTTAATCATTTGACATTATAAAGCAATATTTATTTAATTATTTAATATATATGGAGCAAGTAATTATTTAATAAAATACCCAAAATGCAAATTAAAAAAGAGGAATTAATTAAATAATATTGAGGTGGCTTTTAAATATTAAAATCACCCTTTTAAAAAGGGGACGCCACACCTAGGGGAAATAAACTGCTTTTATTTAATAATTTCCCTCTCCTAGGGATTTCGAATTTTGTGCCTCCTTGCTTATAAAAGGAGTGTTAGGATCATTGTTAGACTCATGTTATGATGATTTTTATTTTATGCTCCATGCTTGGAGTTGGGATGTATGCCCATTGATGCTTTCTCTCTCTCTCTCTCTTGCGTGGGAAGTTAGTGAGCTAGTTTTGATCTATTGAAGTATTTTCTCTTGCTCCATTTGTTGAGTTCTCTTGTGTTGAAGATTTTCCATTGTTGCTTGAGTTATTTCATCTTTGGCGCCAAGTTTAGAGTGTGAAAATCATTTGATATTGCTCCTTTGAATCATTCTATTATTGTTGCCAATATTCTTACCATAGCGACTTGGGTTGGTGATAATTTGATTATGTTTTGATGCCATAAATGATAGATCTGCAATCTGCCATGTGTTATTGATCATTTCAGAGCAAGGGGCTAGTATTTTGGTGTATTTGGAGGCTAGGAAGGAACTGGAATTATTTTATATAGTTTTATCTAACCCTAGCGACTTGAAATCAGTTTTCTAGGACTGTTTTGGCTAGGTTTTAAGGCTTAGAAAATTCAGATTGATAGCACTTTGGAAAGCCCTTAATTTATAGAACAGTCTGCAATTTATTTGGTGAAGAAATATTGAGTTTTGAAGGAGTCATGCATTTTTGAATATTTCATGTCTGCGGGCTTTTCTGGGTATGGTAAATTAATATTTATTTCAGATCTATAAATTGGGGTTGATTTAATATTCCATCTAATTATAGAAATTAGGAGGAATAAGAATAAGTTGATTTCATAATTTTGGAGAAGTTTTGGTGCCCTAAAAGTGCTGGGCGACCTACTTTTTAGGTCAAAATTAGGGTTTTGGGTTGGCTGTGCAAAATCTGATTTTTGCATATTGTTCCTCATATTTTTGTGGTTCATTATCCAAAATTTCAGCTCATTTGGACTTCTCTAACAAAATATATGAATTTTTGAAGTTTGCAACAGTTAGGGTTTGAAAATTAATTATTTTCAGCTGTGTGTGATCAGATTTGTATGAATTCCTAACTTGTCTTAGAAGGGGATATTACAGAAGCTATGGCCCTCGGTCTATCAATTGAGTGCCGACCATAGACTCTAGATAGTCGCCCTCGCTCCCTCTAACTAACTATGGCAGGGCTCCCCCTCCAGCTCCAGTGTTGATTACATCAGATCTATTATTCGCTTCACTACAAGAACTATAGATGGGGGTGGGCGCCAAGAAATTGAACTATATGGGGCCGGTTCTCCGCCCACAGGGGGCCCATAGTGTGATAGGGGGCCCTGACTAGTACCATAGAGAGTTAAGAAATCTCATATCTATTTATTTCTATTTACTCGGGTGCCAATGAAACTCTATCTCTATCTCTATCTATATATAGGCTGAACTATCCAGATCTGGTATATCTAGATCTGGTCGCTCCTATATCCCTATCTAAACAGAGGGGGGCCAATGGGACTCGACCAACGGCCCTATCTCCCTATCTCTCTATCTCCCTATCGAGGATTCTAGATTATCTTGATCTGGGACGATATTCAACTACATTTGATCAGAGGGACGACCAACTACTAGAACTAACTGCCACAGGACTGCCCAGATCTAACTAGAGGAAGTTGAGGTAGAGTAGAGGGTGCCGACGGGACTCTCTAATCAAGGTGCCAACTATAGTGATGCAATCCATACCATATACGAACCAATCTACGTTGACTACAGACGGAGTGCTCCCGCCCCCTAGTGTTCTGTTTTTCAGTTTGTTGTGGGCCTATATCTATAAGGCGAGGCCTTGGGTAGCTAGGTGCGTTAGCTACAGATGGCCCTATCCTATCTATATAGTAATGTGTTGCCGAACTATAGAGAGGTGGCGGTGAGCTCCATAACCAATCTAGGTTGTGTTTCCCATAGGTTGAGATCTGGGCAATCCACCTATCTAGACTCCCCTATCTATAGTTCGGCGGTGGGGGGCACTCAGGTCCCGACTAAGACTATAGTGATATGATGCCCTAGATGTATATATGGATATAAATAGATAAAAGGCCACATAAGGGCATTTGGATAGGGCCAACCCAACCCAACCCCCTATCTCTATATGGGAGGTTGGGGGCAGCCTCGGCACTCAATATCTATCTACCCATCTATTCTCTAAAGGCGGGCGCCTATATAGGGGAGCGGGAGCATAGCATAAATAGCCCTCTCACTTATAGGTCTTCAACCTTACGGGAGTAATGAGCCGCCCTCTCCCATATGTAGATAGGGGGTTGGTTCAGCATTCTATTCTATTCCAAGCCAACCAAGCCCCATCTCCCTATCTGTGTATTCTATTCCGACCATTCTAAACTATCCACCATTCTATTCTATTCCAAGCCAACCTGGGAGATGGGACCCTAGATCCCTATACTCTCCGGCTGAGATGGGTGGAACAATAGTACAACTTGAAGTGATTGATTCAACCTTACAGCTCAGCATTCATGTCCGGTGTGATTAATTCAATAGCTTAGCTTCGAGTGGAATGATTCATGTCCCAACCCAACCTTACAACTCAGAGTGAGTGATTCATGTGTTCTGATGGTCACTATTCTATTTGCTGTCCCGTAATCGTGGTGGGTCAGTAATATACTATACTACTCCTCGACATTTCTGTGTGCTATGAGAAGCACATTATTAGGTATCTATCACACGCCATATCTATAGTTCAGGGGTTATATGGGGATGGGGGATGGGGGCCCTACCCCTATCTATATATATCTACGGGGGTTGAATCCATTCTATACGTGATACGACTGATGTGATGCCCTCTCTATATATCTTAAGTACATATTGGTCGAACGGAGACTAACACTCCCCCGCCCTTCCCCTGAACTATCTATCTGATTATCTAGAGGGGCCACCCCTGACCCGGCATAAGAGAGAACGAGTATCTATATATAGAGTTGGGGCTCGATTGAGGTAAACTTGGCTGTAGAAAGGCAATACTTGGCCGATGCGTACTCTATATATAGGATAGGGCTCGACTAGCAGCCTTTAGCCCCCTATCTATGCCCCCACTGCCACTCCACCGACAGTAGGAGGGATTCTATATAAAGAGTGGGCTATAGTCAGTCCGCACTCCCCTAACTGCCTACTATAGAGAGCAGGAGCCATTTATGGATATGGGGGGAGCTATATCCAATAGAGAGTAGAGTCTATATAGAGAGAGGCCCCCACCTACCCCCACATTTCGGGGAGAGCGGAGCCCTGGGAGAATAGAGAGAGAAGAGGCCATGGGGGAATCTCTACCCAACCCACGGCGGGATCTCTACCCACGCTCTACCCATGGGTGGTTCTCTCCACGGAGTTCTCTATCCACATGGGAATCTCTAACCACCCGTTGATTGGATAGACGGGGGGATCTCTACCCTCTCCACGGCAGGATCTCTACCCAACCCACGGGTGCATCTCCTTCTAGCCACGGGTGGATCCAGCTCATCCCTCTATCCACAGGGGGGACATCGCCATTCTATGGGGAGTACATTGGCCATCCCTTTTGTACCTCTATCTCTATGGGTTTTGGCCAGATCTATAGATTCGATATGGAGGAGAGGAGAGGGGCGCCATCTATATAGAGAATAGAGGGGGCCAGATCTATAAACTAGATATGGTAGATCATTGGCCATCTCTATTCTCCCAGGGCGCACTCCCGGGGGGCCCTAGATCTCTCTATTTATAGGATGGGGCATGGGCCACTCCCCTACAATCTTGTCTTGCTTTCCGACGCACCCCCACTCTCTACTTAGATCTGAGGTGCACTACCCATAGCTATAATACCAAGAGCCACTCCCCATCCTGCCACCTCTAGTTTATCGTATCGCGGAGCGACCACCACCCCTATCTACTACTTGCATCTACCCCCACCTCTAGTTTATCGCGATAGATACCTCGGAGCACCTACCCTATCTACTAAGGTGGCCACCACCCCTATCCACTTGTCCACGTGCACCTCTATCTACCGATCGGAGTGGGCACCTTCCCCCACCTCTAGTTTATTGTATCGCGGAGCGGCCACCACCCCTATCTACTTGTCTAGCCCCCCCGACCAAATATTCCCCTTGACTGGCCGCCCTACACTAGCTACTCCTGCAACCCCCCCAGTTCGATAGAGACCAAGCCCCTCTAGTTCATCACGATAGATACCTGCAGGCACCTACCCTATCTACTCATGCGTGCAGGTGGGGATCCCACCCGCCCAAGGCCATTTACTGGACGGCAACCCTCCTCTCTCCCCGGACATATATCTCTATCTGGAGGGCCCCCTCTCTAATCTAAATCTCTATATAGGGTGGGGGGGTATATAGAGTATAGAGGGCGTCGACCCCTCATATAGATTAGATACCCATGGTAGGGGAACCCTATTCTATAAAGGCGAGTCGAGCCGAGCCCACCATGAAGTACACTACCTCTACCTCGCCAAGCCCCCATATATAGATATATATAGATATATATAGCTGACATCCCGGATTGGCTTTATTTGGTCGACGGACCCCCCACCTATATATATGTTCTATCTGGGGGCCCTATAGAGATATGGACATACATAACTATAGGGCCTGACAACCTACTCTCCATTTGGGGAGGAGCTCTATAGATCTATGGGGGGCGGTTGTATATAGTTGAGTTAGCACCCCCTACCTATCCATGGGGGCGCTATCTTCCCTTTATTCTATGGAGGGGGGGCGAGAGAACAGATCTATCCCATAGAATCTATCCATCCCATATATAGATAGGGGGGAGGAACTACTCTATATAGATAGCTGCTCGACTCTATATTCTATATATAGCATAGCCCTGCCCTGGCCCATATAGATATAGATGATCTCAGAGAGGAGAGTGTTTCCCAATATGTAGATAGGGCTAATAAACCCGAACCCGGTATACGTAGGGGACCGCCCACCCCCCCATCTAGAGAGGGAATAGAGGGCCCGACGGGGGGGGGGGGCATCTCTCAGTATAGTTCGAGAGCATCTAGAGTCTAGTCTACACCCCCCACCCTCTATATATCATATCATATCCTTATAGCTAGAAGATAGATCAGAGGCGGCCTACTCTACTCTACTCTATTCTATATAATCCTCGGCCCCACTAGAAAGGGGGTGGAGTAGAGCAAGCCCAATGAACCCATTGGATAAGATTGAAAGGGCGTAGACTAGATCCATGCACGGCTCCTCTCTCCCCCTTGGGTAGGTGGGGGGCGCTCTATATATATAGACTCTATATTGGCAGGGCGGGGGGTAGGGGTATAGACTCTATTCTTTATCTACCACTCCTCTCCTCTCCTCTCCTCTCCATACCTCTCCTATCCTCTCTAATAGATACCACTCATACCCAGATACCACTCCACTCATCTATTCTCTCTAGCCACTCTATATATAGTAGAGGCGAGGTTTGGGATCTAGAGAGGAGAGTGTGGATCCAATCCGGAGGGGTCTAGTCAGACTACGCCTTCCCCTCCCCTCTCCTCCCACCTCCCAGGTAGAGGGGAGCTGATATATGCTTTGATCTAGGACAATGCCCTCCCCTCTCCACCCACCTCCTAGGTAGAGGGGAGTCGTGAATTGATACGGGAGTATGCCTTGGGGTTGTTGTTCAGTTATAGGCATGCTAGACTAGATACAGTTTCTAAGAGTGGGCATCTCTATTCTATCTGCAATAGGAACATCTCCCTCTATCTCTATCGGTTAGATACAGTAGAGGGAAATCTAGATATGCCCTGCCCACAGTGACTGATTGGAGGCCAAGATGTTTGACTGATTGACCGATCTGATTGGCGGCCATACCTATCTCATTGACTGATCTAATTGGCAGCAAAGATGTTTGATTGATTGGTGGCCAAGATGTTTGATTGGACGTTATATCAATGTGCCTAGACTAAACTCTAGAGGAGAGGAAAGGGGAGGGTTACGTCTCGAGGGGAGGCGCCTTAGAGATCTCTATCTATCCATCTAGTCCGATATAGAGATAGAGGGTTGGTATATAGAAAGCTGGGTCGAGATCTAGAGGGTTGGTTAGATATATGGCAGGGTTGGGAGGGCCTCTCTCTATATCTATCTCGAGGGGAGGGTTGCTCTATAGAGTAGAGGGGAGGGCCCGTCTCTCCTCTCTATGAGATTAGATGAGACCAGTAGATACCTGGGCCATATCTCTCTATATCTCTCTCTATATCTCTATCTATATCTGTATCTCTCGCTCTATCTATATCTTTCTCGACTCTATCTGAATGAGACTATATGGGAAGGCTATTCAAAAGCCCATATATTCTTAAGGCTAGTTGGCGTGGCCCCTGCCCCTATATATAGGATATGGGCACTCCGTCCAGAATCTATACTTTCATCAGTCAGTCCGATTCAGTCTAGGCTATCCCCCTCTCTAAATCTTTAGTTCGAGGTGGGGGCCCCCTCTCTTCTATCAATCCAGTTGGCATTCGTCTCTAGTCGAGGGCCCCCTCGCTTTTATCAATCCAATTGGCATCACTCCTTCGTCGAGAGTCGAGGAAGCTCGCACTCTTTTGCTTAGTCCGGGCCATATAGATGTGGGGGCTCCCTCCCCGTCTCTATATATGGATTTGGGCCAGTCGGCATCACTCCCCAGTCGATCCTACTCTTTTGTTCAGTCTTTAGTCGAGGATGCCCCCACTACTGACGGAAGGTAGATTCGCGTATTCTATATCTCTATCTTACGAACTGAGCGAAGGCAGATAGAAGCGTATGGGTGATATCGAGAAAGTGGATATAAGTGGATACTCCCCTTTCTCTCCGGGAAAGCGGCTCCAGCCTATCTCTATATGCCCCGCTCCCCCACCCTCTCTATATAGATGGGATGGTAGCCCGGGGAGGCCCGGCCCATACATCTTATCCAGAGGGGAACTAGGACAGCTCGTTTCCCTCGGCCGAGGAGGGGGAGGACTATATGACTATAAGAGGGTCTATATTGATTTCCCGACAAACCCTCCCCTTTCAATTCATAGGCCAGGCCAGATAGATCGCTGGGATGGGAGTTGGGCCGGATCCCTATATAGAGAGAGAGGGTCATGCATGCTCCCCCCTTCATATAGATAGTATAGGGGAGATAGGGAGATAGGGGCCCCTCCCCCTCTAGATAGCCAGAGAGATCAAAACATATAGGAGGGGCTATCTCTCTCAGCCCAACTATATAGAATAGAGAGTAGGACGTCAGGGGCCCCCTCTATATATCTGAGTTCAGAGCTCCTCTCCTCCCCTTCCCATAGATAGGGCGCTCACTCCCCAAAGAGAGATACAAGCCGCCCACCCCACCTATTGTAGGCGTAGGCAGAAGTACTATATAGTACAGGTGGCCAAATATAGATTCTTATCTACACTGGGGCCTAGACTAGCCTCCTATCTTGGCGACCTTGATTGACGGCCCGAGGGGTTGGCGCCCTATCTATAGACCCTATCTAGATCTATGTTGGTTGAACGACCTCGATCACCAGCCCCACCACGGATATAGATAGGGGGGGCCCAGATATAAATAGATGGCAGTCCCTCCTCTCCCGCTGCCATATAGAGATATAGGGACCCCCAAATCTCTATAGGGGCGGGAGACAGATCTATCTAGATGGGGGCCCCTCCCTATAGAGATATGGGAGAGGGGGGGCGGCTATAGAGAGGGGCCCATACCATATAGATAAAGGGGAGAGTGCCCCCACCTTGAACTATCTTATCTTATAGTTCTAGATAGGCCCTCGGGACCACGGAGAATGTGTAGATGATACGACTAATGACTGGTCTCATCTATCTTTCTAGATGATACGACTAATGACTGGTCCCATCTATCCTTCTAGATGATACGGCTGATGACTGGTCTCATTTATCCTCCTATTCTATACGTGATACAATCAGTCATATCATATCTATATAGAGGGGGGCCTATCTACAACTATAAGATAAGATAGTTCGGGGTGGGGGTCGGGGTGTGAGGGTGGCAGGGGCTGCCATCGATGCGCTTGTTTGCTTTCGATTGAGGGATCGATCTGATATGTTATATTGATATTGTTGCGAGTATGGTGATACGATAGGTGAGTATAGTGATACGATAGCAATAAAGATCAGTCCATCCAGAATCAATCTCATCATGGCGTGTTGGGCTTGACGAATGCAGTCCCCCCATAGAATATATATAAGGCACCATACCCCTCCCCTAATATAGATTCGTCTTGCTCAACCTGTGGGAAACTGATTGGTGGCCCCTATACATCTCGTTCCTCCAGTGGTAAACGATTGTATTGTCATGTTACTTGTCAATGTCTCGGGAGGAGTCAAATTCCCGCCTATTGTTCGTCCGCCTGCCGTTGTTTCCTCTAAGACACCTACCGGCCAGATGGTTGTACTGGGGCAACTTCTTTCCCATAATATAGAGAGGGGGGCACAGATGGATCCGATCCATTACTCAGATGGATCAGTGGTTTTCTATAATATAGAGAGAGGGGCTCTGATGGATCCGATCCATTACTCAAATGGATCAGTGGTTTCCTATAATATAGAGAGAGGGACTCACATGGATCAGTGGGATGGTCGACATCCATTTAGTGAGCAACTTCACTCCCGGCCCGACATTTAGTGAGCGTGAGCAGCAGGCGAACCGAAAAGGGGATGATCAGGATTCGAAAGCAGGAAACGGCAAACCTATTGATTGCAAAGGTTGGGGGGATAGGTCGAATTGATCGTGTCATTCTGACAAGTGTGCAACATCCATCATGGTCCATCCAAGTTGGTCTAGACTCCTCTGTCACCGCGAATGGGATCGATAGGGTCAAACAAATATATGGCAAGGGGAACATAGGGTCATTTATGCTCGTCAGGTCGACGTCCACCCCCGTTCAGGGCTCCTCCCCCAGCTAAGTTATCTAGAGTCCATAGGAGGCTATAGAGTCTCTAGGTGGCTATAGAGTCTATAGTAGATAGTATATAGGAGGCTATGGAGTATGTAGTCTATAGGAGGCTAGATAGTAGGCCATCAGGAGATAGATAGATAGATAGGGGCAGAGGCGGCTATATCTAGTTGGAACACCCCTATATAGATTAGAGATATGGTGATAGCCATACATATAGGGGTCACCCTATATATAAGATAAGATAGTTCGGGGTGGGGGGCGCCCCTATAGAGATATAGGTTGGTCGAGGAGTGAGTGTAGCGAACCACCCTATAGATCTATACTATATGGCTAACCCCCCAACTTTAGAGCCTATATATCTATCTGGGCGCCGGGCTAGCCATATAGATCTATAGGGTAGGGGGAAACCCTCTCCCTCCCCTCTAGAGACCCTATATCTATATCTCTATCTGAATGAGACTATCTGACTGAGACTATCTATATGAGGGAGAGGGAAAACCCCATCCCCCTGACGTCAGACGAGTGCCACACATATAGAGAGGAGGGGGCCCTCGATTGAAAAATCAATCGAGTGGTTCGCTACAAGATATAGAGTGTCTCATTCAGATAGAGATATAGAGAGAGATAGAGAAAGATATAGAGATAAAAAAAGAAGAGACTGAAGAGTAAGAGAGTTTCATTCAGATAGTCTCATTCAGATAGAGATATAGAGAGAGATATATAGAGAGGTATAGAGGTAAGAGTGTAGAGTGAAGAGTGAGATATAGAGAGAGATATGGAGATAGTGAGAGAAGAGAGAGAAGAGCGAGTCTCATTTAGATAGGGGCTGCGCTCACCCCTCATCCTCCAAATAGAGCGAGTGGTTCGTTACGCTCACTTCTCAATTGATCTCTCAATTCAATGCATCTATAGAGAGGGGGGCCCTCGCCCACCCAAGCAACCTATATAGACCCCCCATATAAATATGGGGAAGCCTATATTCTATATCTATGTGGGGCCCGTCGACGCGATGCCCCCCTCATATAGAAGATATAGAGGGAGGGGTCTCCCCCATATCTATTCTATATATAGGGGGGCGCCCTCCATAGTTAGAATTCTTGATAGGCGCCCGCCTAGATTTGATCTCCCATAGAAGATAGAGAGCCGAGATATAATATAATATAATATAATAGAGAGGAGGGGGAAGGGGGCCATCTCTCTATCTAGACTAGCCATCTCTCTAAACTAGCCATTTATATATAGAGGGGGAGCCATATATCTCTATCTAGAGGGGGAAGTCATCTATCGATCCCCTTTCTATATATGGCCAATTCAACTCTATATACCATCGCTCACACCCCCCTCTCTATATAGATGGGATAGAGATATATAAGCGCGGGGGGGGGGGGGGGGGAGGGCTATCGCTCACAACCCCATATATAGATAGGCGCCACCTTCGTCGGGAGAGGGCTATCCCTCACACCCCCATATATAGATAGGTGTCACCTTCGTCGGGAGAACCTCGACCTCCTCTCCCTCCTCCCATATAGAACTATAGGGCTTCCCCCAGCTATAGAATATAAGCTATATCGAGTAGGTCGCCGGGAGAGGGCCAGGGTTGGTTGGCGACTATAAATAAGATAGTCGCCCTCGACTATATATGGTTGAGTTGGCCTGTATATAGTTTAGTTGGCCCTCTATAGAATATAGATAGATGGCTCGCCCTCTATTTTATCTGGGGGTCTGCCCTTCTATATAGATAGATAGATATATGTGGGCGTGCATCATATAGAGAAGATAAGATCTATAGGGAGGGGGGTGTCATATCTAGATAGGCCCCCCTCCATAGAATCTAGGGGAGCCCCCCTCCCCTCCCTATAGATCTTATCTTCTCTATGGGGTGGCCTTCCTCTCCCGCCCGACGGAGGGCCGACACTCCCGCTTACGCACACCTTTGTCAGGAGCCCTCAATCTTTGTTCCAATCTCCAATCAATAGGTTGGGGTCGGTCGGGAACGCATAAATGACCTGCACTCTCTTTAGCCTTTTCCAGATCCAGATACTACGAGTCCTCCATCCCAGATTGATTCCCTCTTTGGTCGAGTCTCCCATGAGTCTAGTCGGTCAAGTTGGATGCAAAAGTGTAGGTCGAGCCCGGAAGTCAATTATAGAGTAGATAGGGGCCCTCGATTGACCCCCCTCTCTGACCTATCTTATTTCTATGGCAATCGAGTGGTTCACTACAAAACAGAGATAAGAGGCTGCGCAAACCACTCACCCGCTCGATGGCTACTCTCTGGAGGGCGAGGTCTAAAGAGCCTCGCCCGGGATGGGCGAGTGCCCCCCTATTGTATCGGGGAGCCGCTCAATTGATTCATCAATTGAATGGTTCTCTATGCTCACCCCTCACCCTTCGCCTATAGAGCCGCCATCGGCGGGCGAGTGCAGATAGATAGATTGGGGGCACTCGCCCACATCACCTGGTTCACTGGTACTACCAGAAACTCTCATCTTATGCAAGATCTCGGACCAGTGGAGTAGTGTTCGAGTGGAGACCACAGTCGTGCTTCCTTCCGGCATGCATCCATTTTCATCCAGTACTCTTCTTCCTCGAGATATAGATAGAGGGGGGCCCCCCTCTCTCCCCCAGATACTCTATCTGGGGGCAGATAGGGGCGCATAAATGTCCTCGTCCTCTCCCAATCAATAGGTAGGTGCCCCCCCCCCCCCCCTTCCCCCTCTCTCTATATCTTCTATGGGCGCCCTATCTATATCTGGGGGCCAGATCTATATATATGGCCGGTGGCCGCGAGAACTGGGCCCCCCTATAGTCTCATTCAGAGTGAAGAGTGAGATATAGAGAGAGATAGAGAGATAGAGAGAGAGAGAGACTTCAGAGTGAGAGAGTCGAGATATAGAGACTTCAGAGAGTCGAGATATAGAGAGAGAGTGCAGATAGAGATATAGAGAGAGATATATATCTGAGAGAGATTTCAGATAGTCTCATTCAGATAGAGATATGGGGACCCCCTATATAGATAATACCACATTGGCATTATCTATATAGGCCCGGGCGAGGCGGCCAGAAGGCCAATTTAGCCGACTAGCCTTACTCCCAAACGACTCTACCTTCGACTAGTTGTAGCAGAGTTGCTGATATTCGACTAGCCGGTTGGGCTACCAGACCAGTAGTTGGTTGGACCAGCCGGTTGGGCTACCAGACCAATCCGAACGAATCTCTAGCCCCATATGTAGATAGGCTGGGTTGTGTTAGCTAGCCTTAGTTGGGCGTGGTTATAGAGGGACTAGCCTTCAATTCAGCCTTCAATCAAACCTAACGACATAGATGGGGTGAGATAGGGAGGCCAAGGTTCTATATTCCATATAGATAGGGCCACCAAAGGGAAGGATGGGCCCCAACTCGGGCTTATATCTCTCGGGGGACTACCGGAAAAGACAAAGGGCATTCCCTCCAGATATATAGATGGATGGGCCCCAACTCGGGCTCCCCATATATAGATATACTCCCCACTAGATATAGGCTTAGGCTTGGGCCCCACTATCTATATAGATGCTGCTCCGCTGGTCGAGAATAGAGTAGAGTAGGAGATCTCTATAGGGCCATATAGTATAGATATATAGGGTGCCCTCCCCCCCAATTCTGAACCCCTGGTAATAGAGCCATATCTAGATATCCCCGGGGGCTATATAGATATGGGCCCTATAGATCTATATATCTCTTCATAGATATCTGGGCCCCTATAGATCTTATCTCTCTGGGGGCCCGGGCCTTTCTATATAGATGGGCCCTATCTAGGTATGGGGTAGGCCCCCCAGATAGATAAGATATAGAGGGGGGGCGCCCACCTATTATCTGATTGGGGGGGGGGGGTCGAGGAGGGGGAGGGTCCCTATATCTCTATATGGCAACGGAACTTATCTCAGCCGTTGTTGTTGTTCATATGCCTCTTCTAGATCTTATCTTATCTCATCTTCTCTATGGGGCCCCCCCCCTCTCTATATCTTCTCTATATCTGGTAGATCTGGGGGGTCCCCCATAGTTAGATAGGGGCCCTCGTGCTCTGCCATAGAAACTCGGAGTCCATATCATGGTGAGGAGGATTTCTTGCTATTGATTGCTCGAGGAACTGACGGGACGAAAAATACCGGCAGCATTCACGAGTCACTCGTTCAACTGTCCTTCGGAGAGCCCGGGCCGATCGGACTTACTTTGTCTCTTCGCAACGGGCTATGTCAGTCACCCATTGTTTATGAGGTAAGTTGCACCCCTCGCGAGCACCTGCAATCCATGTCGTGATCACATTCAGACCATTTCTTTCTTCGGCCATTTCTTCGGTAGTTCAACGGTCGCCCCTCCAACGATAAGAGGTAGAAAGATCGTAACTTCTCTTCCATTTGGATCGGAGAATTTATGGAGGAAATTGGGTTTTACATTTCCGAGAACCGCACGATTATATAGCCAAAGGGGATACGCTGCGCCTAGAATCATCCCAAGCGCAGCTAATGTGGCTACTAAGCTATTGATTTGGAAAGCTCCTACTAAGATGGGAAATTCCCCGATAGAGCTGCTAGTACCAGGTGAACTCATATTGGCTAAAGTGAAAGAAAAGGAAATGGTAGGGGGATTCGGCATGGTGCTTACTGAACCTCCATAATATTTAGCGGGTCGAGTCTTATGCCGGTCATACGGAACACCGACACATGGAGAAGGGGCTGGAGGAACCGGTCCATGGCTCAACATCGATAGAATGCTACCTCCAATTCCCTGTATGTTCGATGGAGTGAGATATTCCCCACTGATCGGACGGAGTGCGCCCCAATTACCTACCCCCCGAACCGTACGAGATAGTTACCACCTATCACACGGCTTTCTAGCTTTATAGCAGAGCTCTCCCCCGGCCCCAACCCCCCAACTCTATAGGCCCCCAATAGAATATGGATAAGAACACCTGCCCCTCTATCTAGATATGGGGTGGGCGGGCGGGCGCCCCCCCCCCCCCCTCTCTAGATTTCTCGGCTCTCTATGGGATATGGGGGAGCGAGCATAAATGCCCTCCTCCCCCGGGGGAGATCTAAAGAACCTCCCCCTCTCCCGTTGCCATATCTATATATAGGCCCCCCCCTCCCGGATCTCTATATAGGCCTCCTCGACCCAACCCCCTATATAGAGAGATGGCCCCCCCCCCCCCCACCCCCCCCCCCTCCCCTCTCTATAGATCTATATGGGCCCGGGGTGGGCGGGCGCCTATAGAGATCTATAGGGGTCCCGATAGGGCGTTGGCCTATAGTCTCATTCAGGGCCCCATATAGAGAATTCTAGATAGGGGGTGGGTGCCGAGCGCAGAAATGACCCGCTGGTCGAGCCACATCATCTATATACGTGATATGACTGATCACTCATATCACGTATATAGATGATGTAGCTCGACCCCCCGATGGCGGCTCCCATAGAGAGGGGGGGCCCCATCTAGAATCGGAGGGGGTCGAGGAAGCCGAGCCCTATATATCTCACTCGTCCGGTCCGACCCCTATCTAGATATGGGGCCCATATCTAGATGGGGGCCCGCCCCTATATCTATATTTGGGCCTCCCCCGCCCCCCTCTCTCTCTCTATATATGGACTGGATAGTTGCCCTCGACCCCATCTAGATATTCTCTATAGGGGCCCCCCTTTCTATTAGAGTTCTAGGGCCCCCCCCTATATAGATATGGGAGCCGAGCCCTCTCTCGCCCATAGAGAGAGAGGGGGGGGAGCCGAGATATAGAGAGAGGGGGGGGGGCACCATCATGCATCATCTATTCATATATATACGTGATACGACGTGATAGTGATATTGGATACGAGTGATTCATGCTAAATGGAGAAGTGGGCTATTCTATTGAGTTTGAGTCGCTTTCACAGTCAGCGGACCAGCGATGGATGAGATTCCAACGGAGGTTACCGAGTGAGATCAGGTCGCTCCAACCCGGGGCCGATCCAACGCTCGACCCACTAATATAGATATGATCTATATGGGCCGCTCCAACCGGGCGACCCGACTTGATCTCCGAGCAACCTTGATCTCAGAAAGTCGCCATTCACTGACTATGAGAGTGACTATAGTCGGATAGGCAACAACTCATAACTCACCGAAACATTGACGCCGATGCCCCCGGCGTTCAGTTGATTTCTCTCGAGCTCGCACTCGCAAATATCTCCTCTCCCAACTCTCTATAGCATGGTTCCGGTCGGGGCGACCTTTCCGCCTTTTCACAGTGGGCACCGCCTCTTCATCGCCGTGCCGTCCAGTCCTCTCCCTCGCCATATAGTCTCATTCAGGCCCCCCTCTCCCCTCTCTCTATATCTCTCTCATCTTATCGAGAAGATTTGATTTAAAAGCCACTTCCACTGAATAGAAAACGAACGGGAATCTGTTTTCTCGTTTCCGAATCTCCCACCCCCACCATTATAGGCTTAGGCTTAGGCTAGGCAGGGGCAGGCTAGACCGGATATGGTTGGTTTCCCTGAGCGGCTATAGATCCTAGTTCAATCCTTAAGAATGATTAGGAATGGGTAGGCCTCAGATATTTCTTTCTAGACGAGGTAGTTGAACGAGGTTTAGTGAACGTGCGTAACCAATCAAGAGAAAGAGGCAGTGGGCGGGCCCGCGCAAAGCTAAATGAAGTGGGCGTGAGATAGTGATGTTTCCCTTATTGTTTCCCAACCAACCCTATCTGCTCTGCCCCAGTCGCTTGCTTTCCTCATTCGTCAATTCTGCGGGACAACGAAGCAAACGCTCTGAACGAAACCTCGGTAATCGGACCCGGTCGAAGGATCTCCCATGTATTTACATAGTCGGCTACCGCCATCAAAACCCTCTAGCTTCGGTAGTATTCGTCGCACCCGGCTCTACTGTGCCATTTCTCCATCCCCCAACCTCTCCTGTTTGATCGGTGCTGCATACATCTCCCAGAACGGGACCACCATACGAGTGTGAGTTCAAGTTCCCGTTTCAAACATGAATTCGAATGAATATTGAGATGAGGCGAGATGGCGAGCGAGATGTATAGTATAGGAAGTGGGAGCGAGATGGGTAAGTATATCTGAGAACAGAACAACACCGCTGAAAGAATGTGACTGAAATAAAGAAAGGCGCCACGCCCCGGGAGTCCATTTCTCCTTTCCGCCCGTGTTCTATACTATGATTCTCCACCCCCAGCCCAGATGCAAACGTAGCGGCTTCATTCAATACCCAACCTTCGATACCCCGGACGCAGGCATTCAATTTCGTATGAATAGGGTGTGCAATGTTTCTGTCCGCCCCATACGAATGAATAGGGTGGGTGGGATGAATATGGCCCAGATATGGAGAGAGGGCCAGATATGGAGAGAGGGCGTGGGCTTACTATGAAACTATGAATGGTGGGCCCACAGAATTGCTGAATCTTCCAACAATCCAATCCATTATTAGACTGGACTGAGACTGGACTGACTAGACGAATGGGAAGAATGGGCCGAGGAAGCGGTTGGTAATTAAAGTACCCTATCCATTATGGCTCTGCCTCCCCATCTTCTGTTTCATGAACCATCGATTCACGGGGCCCCCTTTCTCGTGAAATCCATAGCTGGGCGGGTCCAGCAGCCCCGTTAGTTAAAACCAACACCCCGCCCCGAGCCACCTGGGCCATTATCTCAATTGGATCGGGGGGCCGGGCCCACAATTCTGAGCTCCCATGGTGAATTCCAAGTCATCTGCCGCCCTTCCAACAAAGGCTACCAGTTCTGCGCGGGCGGGTATCGATTAACCGGCATAGGCGTACAACGGAAAATACCAGCTAACGGGCCGGGCCTTATCTATATATGGGCTGCCGAAGAGGGGAATAAAGTCCCCTCCCCTTGAATCATAGAAGTTGGGAGCGCCATCCTAGATTTTCCTTTTATGGCGATCGATTTCGCGCTCTCTGCGGTTGGGCATCTGATTCGCCCTCGCCCTATCTGTGTGGCCCGGGCGAAAGACCATGAGGACTATGGGTAGAGTAGGAGTAGATAGAAATTATAGCATAGCATAGCATAGCATAGCATAGCATAGCATAGCATAGCATAGCATAGCATAGCATAGCAACGCCCATTCTAGGTGCTTAGCAGACGTAGCGAACCCGGATTGCATTATTGACTTGACAAGAAATAGAGTTCAGTTCCTAACCGCCCAGAACAACTCGAGTCCTACGCCCCGATTCGATCGGCCAGATCTCCCATTCGTTTACTCGCCAACCCGGGCCCCGGGGCGCCGTTCAACGCTACACGGGTGGGCGCTATTGTCGCCATAGCGGAGAACTTCTCTTCCTTCTCGGCCGCCGGATCCATTCGGCCTCCCATCTCTGCCCAAATCCGGTGTATGCTATGCCATAGCTGGTGAGCAGCCCCCCTCTATCTAATCGGCAGCCCCCTCCATATGACATGACATCTTTTCTCTTTTCTCAACGGCCCGCTTCGATGCTTTCATAAGTGAGTGATCCGGCTGTCGTTCGTTCTATCCGCGCGCCCGACGAGCTTACTCCTCGCACCGAATGGCATAGATTTTCATTCCAGCGTAGCATAAGCATACATTTCATTCAGGGGTCATTCATAGTTGCTAGTGGGGTGCCCCTATCTCTTCTCGGTCGAGAGGACAAGTCGAGCCCACAATGATAAGAGATAAGCGGGCCCGTGCAATTCATATCCGGTCCCTACCCCATAACCCCCAATTCGGGGGGCTGTCGCCATATGTCTAATCTAATCTAATCCCAGTTGGCCATATATCTAATCTAATCTAATCTAATCTAATCTAATCTAATCTAATCTAATCCCAGTTGGCCATATATCTAATCTATATATAGGAGGGGGAGGGGTGCGAGAGCCTATAATAGATCTATATAGATCTCAGTCGGTCGAGCGTATACTTGCGATACTTTACGCGCCCGCCCTCCACGAAATGTTTCTTCCGCCCGCCACCTCTTCCTTCCTTTCTTCACGCCCGCACTCCCAGAATCGACCCCCCGCAATGACCAATGCAATGGATTCCCGGAGTCATAGAGACATGTCATATGGATATATCTGGCTATATGTAATTGGCCGTAACAGTAACATGATAGATACACCTTTCAATTGTCAAGCTCCTTTCAATCATATTACAATATACCCATCACTACACTACAGACGTTATATGAGATGCTCTCCTCTCCCCGGGGCGGTCGAGGCATCACCGCATCTCTCACTTTCGCTTCACTCCGTTTGGTTAGTTCAAATCCTTTTTGGGGTGCCCCATATCTATATGGGATAGTAGTGCTGGCCCTATGGGGATAGCTAGTAGAGTAGCAGGCGGTGAATCATCCCCATCTAGTTCTCTATGGGATGCGGCTGGGCGGTAAGACCCGTGTTGACGAGTACCAACGGCCCATATCCCATATCAAGACCGTGTTGGTGTTGCTTGCGTGGGCATGTCAGTCATATTACGTACTCGATACGGACGGGTATTCATTCACACTATTCTATTGGTGTTGACGCGGCGGGCCACCATATCTATATCTATATCTTGATTGGCCAATTGAACTATATAGACTATAGATAGATACGCGACCGGATGGGTTACAATTCCTAGCCGGGTCGAGGCCGAGGGCGACGTCGGGCCGGGGCCATATAGAGAGTTCAGGGTAAGGGCCCTCTGGGGAGAGGAGGCCGAGGACCCCATATCCATATCCATATAGGGGGTACTCGATTGCCCGGGGCATCTGCCCACTATCTACAATCGGGGGGCCCCTATCGGGCATCTGCCCACTATCTACAATCGGGGGGCCCCTATCGGGCATCTGCCCACTATCTACAATCGGGGCCCCGGGGCATCGGGAGGCTAGTCGAACGAACTGGCTAGTCGAACTGGCTGGTCGGCTAACAACCCCAACTAACTCTATTTGGCTAGTCGTCATTATCTCTATCTCTCAGTCGAGTGTCGGCCCCCATATCTATATAGAGGGGGCCGGGGCACCACATCAATCATCCAGAATCTAGATTCTCTATACTATATATGGCATCCATCTCATCTAATCTAGCACCACGTCATCCCACTGAATAGGTAGCGGGGGCCGGGGCACCGGATGAGATGAAGAGGATGACTGGTTGCGAACTATTATCTCATCCTTATTCTATTATCTTATCCGGTTGTATCACGTATATAATAGATGGTGATGGTAGACGGACGGATCAGTGTAGCTCGACCCCCCCCCCCCCACCCCATATAGACTCGATAGATAGGGCCCGGGTCGAGGAGCCCTATCGGGTCTGTCTGAACTATGGGTCAACCGCCCCTCCCGCCCAACTAGATCTATATTACATGAGGAGGGATCTATATAGAACTGGGGGGGGGGATCTATTACGTGGAATATATCCCCGCCCCACCTACCTCAGATAGATAGAAATGGCCCACCCAACCACCGGGTGGCCTGCCTATAGATTCTATATGGGTAATGGGTGACCCGTATGATCTACATGATTGTCATGCGATCATCAAATGCCGAGTGAGTGATTTGATTCATGTTACGTATAGAATCCATTCAATCATGCGATGGATCTGCCTAGAGAGATGGGCCCCTCCATATCTATATGCACAGCTCGGATTCATGTTACGTACTTCGTGCCCTGAGAGAATGAATCTATATTGGCCCTATCTCTATATCTGGGGGGCCCTATCCATTATCTGGGATTCCCAGGCCCTATCTATATAGAGGATGAGGAGGCCCTGAGAGAATGAATCTATATTGGGTTGGGGGGGCCCTATCTATTATCTGGGATTCCCAGGCCCTATCTATATAGAGCCAGGAACAGTTCTCTATATGGGCCCACTCTCCAGTCCCCTATATCTCTATATGGCCCCAGCCTGACTCCAGTGCCCCATAGGGCCCCAACCCCAGCCCCATATATAGAAATGCTAGGGCCTGGCCTATAGATCTATATCTGGCCCCCTATATAGATATGGGAACGGCCAGATAGATATAGGGCAATACAGATATCACTCTATTCCATTCTCTCTAGATGGAGTGGGGAGTGGGCCAACCTCTATAGATATATCTCTCTCTATAGATATATCTCTCTCTATAGATATATCTCTCTCTATCTCTCTCTATAGATATATCTCTCTCTATAGATATATCTGAACTCTATATCTATATCTATATCTCTCTCTATATCTATATCTATATCTGGGGCTCCCCACCTGACCCGGGGAGAACCGCTGATAGAGAATTCTATCTATATGGAGAGGGAGAGGCGGTGCCATATCTCGTCTCGTCTCGATACGGGATATTGGCTGAGACATGCTAACAACCAGTGTGGCCCATATATATAGAGGCCCCTCCCCCCAGATCTAGAGATATGGCCATACTCTAGAATCTATAGGAGATCTCTATTCTATAGGGCTGCATCAGATCTATATACGAGACTAGCCATATCTATAGTGTGGGGCTCCCCCCCAGACTCTACTCTATATGGCATTGGGCATTGGCCTAGATATAGGGAGTATGTATCTATATATAGGGGGGGCCAGATCTAATCTCTATATAGGGGCATTGGCCCTATCTATATATAGGCCACCGCTGATTGGCATATAGAGAGGACGCTGATTGGCAGTAGAATCAACATGATAGATAGAGAGGGCATATAGAATAGAATATAGATATAGATATAGATATTGATATTTGGTTTGGCTAGCCCCCGGCGATCGAAACTCTCTGGCGGCCCTGCCCTATATAGAGATAGGAGATAGAGATTTGGCTAGGGCTAGCGGCCCCCCCTCTATAGAACTATATATATGGAGAGTTCCATATATCTATATATATAGATGGCCCTCTACTCTATATAGGCGATCGAAACTATCTGGCGGAATCTGCCATGCCAACGGGCCCTATATCTCTATCTGGCCCTATAATCTGCCAACGGCCCTATCTATCTGGCGGAATCTGCCATGCCAACGGTAGGGCCCTATATATCTATCTGGGCGGAGACCCTAATATTAGGGTAGGGGGGGTAGGGCTCCTATCCTCTAGATAGGGGAGCCGAATCCGGTCCATCCCCTCTCTATAGAAAGGGAAAGGGGCCAACCCCGAGAACTATAGACAGGATAGCAGGCCTCTATATTGTCTGGCTCCAACCCGATGCCCATGTATACAGATAGGGCCAATGCCATAAGGTAAGGGCCTACTCTCAGTCGACCCGACCTATATGGGCGAGCCCTATCTATATATAGGGAAGGGATGTGCCCCTATAGATATAGATATATGGCCGCCCTATCTATAGTTCTTCCATGGTCTAGTGCCCATTATCCATTGTCCAGCATATAGATATATAGGGCTATCTGGGGTGGGGCGATGTCCATTCCATTGTTGAGTGCCCGACTAGCCGAATGTCTATTGTCAGTGCCCTATCCTATCTCACTACTTCGTATATACCGATCCGGCCAGGTGGACCTATAGATATAGAAAGAGATATAGAGAGATATAGACAAACCCCTCTATAGAGAACTGAAGGCCGATCTCTAGTCTCTCACTTCTATGTCGGGGCTGATCCATAGTCTATCACTTCTATGTCTCTATATATATATGTGTCGAGAATACAAATCTATATAGAGGGGCCCTCCCTATAGAATAGATCTTTAGGTGATCAATTCATAGATATGAGGCCCCCTCACCTCTATTCTCTATAGCTCAGTCAATATATAGAATAGGGAACTAAGAACTGGGCATATAGAATAGATCCTAGTCTAGATGGAGAGGGCCATATCTATATATATCTAATGGCAGGGAGGGCTCTCCCCTCCTCCCCTCTCTATAGATGGGCTTGAATCCCTATCCATCGCCCCCCTATAGAGAGTTCGGCTCCCATATAGATCTATAGAGTGGGGGTTGGTTGTATCACTCCTTTGAATAAAGACTGGACAGTAGGATTCTTTAGTACTCGTCCCTCTCCGAGCATCATCCAGGATTGTACTTGACCAGAATCTTCCCTTCTCCGATTTGTGAAGGTCGGCCATATCTATATAGGGAATCTCATATCTCAAGATGGATCTGACTGTAATGTCACTCATTATCGACCAAACTCAGGATCTCTGGGAGCCCCTATATATAGAGAACTGCCTGACGATTATAGGCGTCTTTCGGTAATCTAATTGCAAGTGATATATAAATATATATATATTGGGGATCTCAATATATAAGAATTCCTCATTCAATCAAATTTAAGGCAAGGCAATGCATCACCCCATCTATCTGTATCTATTTTGAAGCCAAAAAAACCCGGGCAACTCCGCCCCATAACTATACTGCATCCTAACGATGTCATAGTGATGGACGTTGTCTCCCAGATCCTAAATTATTTGTTTCAGATAGTTTGATTGTTCCCATGGATTCAAAGCGAAGAGGGGAGTTTAGACATTCCCCTATATATATATATATATATATATATATATATATATATATAGATCTGGGCACTGATTGATCAATTCATCCAAGTAGATGGGTGTGTCAACAATATACAGCACGAGGGGTTATTGTCGATCTACCCCAATATATAGATATCACTCTCTATTTGATAAGACCCTTGTGAATTTCATCCTAGATTGATATCTCATGACCGTCTTTGATCGAGATGGAACAAACTATGCCCCTATCTAGATATATTTGGGGGGCCTATCTATAGTTCTGGGGCATTCCCCAAGGCAGCTCCCTTTCTCCACGCCATCTATCTATGAATATCTATCTGCACCAACCAACGGAACAGTTGTGTCAGAATGAACAAAGACCATATGTCCTTTGATCAGTCTCTATAGAGTAGGTTGGGTACGCTATGCAGATGATTTCCTTACATCAATGTGATGTCCTATTGATTGGTCAAGGGCCCCCGGGCCCATATCCATATATATGTCGAGGGTCTAAAGGTCCCCACTCAACCGAAGGCCATAGCCATAAGAGAATGACCTCTCCCTTTCAACATCCATATAAAGAGGGGGGTCGAGAGTATACAGTATATATGTCCAATCCAGCCGAGCGATAGAGAATTGAAGTTGTTAAGAAGGCAGTCGAGAGGCCGCCAGACTAGATATATAGGGCAGGGCCTCCCCCCCCCACCAAGACAGTCGAGTGGATATAATAGGAAGCCCCCTATAGATAGATATATAGAACTTGAAATGAGTAGGCACACCTTCTATCTATATGGGGCTTCCAATTAAGTTAAAATATCTTATCTTATCTTCTCTTCCAATCAACAACATATATATCTATAGGGCGGGCCCTCTCCCTTTCAATAGCCATATATAGATAGGGGGTTGGGTGGGGACTACGGCTCCTGTATATAGGTTACGGGTCTCTATCTCTATATAGAGTTGGAGTTGGGTGGGAACTATCTTGTCTAGAGGGTATCTGGAGTTGGGTGGACACTAGCGATCCTGTCCTGTATAAGGGGTAGGGACTTAGGGTAGGGGCTCTATATCTATATATAGGGCATTCGAGTGGGCACTATCTGGATTAGATATAGATATGGGTGGGTGGTATCTAGATTAGATATATAGTTTCGATAGAGTACAATCGAGAGATGATATTTGGGAGGGCACTAACTATACGATGGGGAGTGTTATCTAGCCTAGGTATGGGCGGGCACGATCTGGATAGCTACTAATGGATATGGGTGAGCACTAGCTATATTGGATGAGAGTGGGCGCGGTCTAGCCTGGATGAGGGTGGGTGGTATCTAGGCTAGGGGTGGGTGTGCACCCCCCTCTCTCTATATGGGATAGAGGGGGGTGGGAGGGAGATATATGGATGCCATATATATATATATATATAAGGGTGGGTTGGGGGCTATCTAGACTGGAGGCGGGTGGGTGCCATATCTCTATATAGGAGATGGGTGGGCACTGGATAGATTAGAGGTGTGCAAGCACCCCCTCTATCCCATATAGAGAGAGGGGGGATAGAAGGGGGTGGGTGTGCCCCCCACCCCAACCCTCTATAGAGAACTAGCCCCTCTATTTATATGGGATAGGGGCAGATTTTGTATGTTGTATCTAGACTAGGGGAGGGCGGGCACTGGATAGATCAGGGGTGTGGGGGATAGATAGAATAGATATGGCCGATTCTAGACTAGGGGAGTGTGGGCACTGGATAGATTAGAGGTGTGTGGGATAAATAAAATAGATATGGCTGATCCTATATATGGGTAAGGTCTCTGTTCCATAGAGCTGGGTGGGCGCTACCGGATCCTGCCTATAGGTGAATTGTAGATCTTTATTGGTTGGGCCCTACCGATACTAGGGGGTAGGGCCAGATCTATATATAGGTTCCTATCTTCCTATCCCTATCCCTATCTATATAGGGTTGGGTGTTGGGCGGGGGCTCTAAATAGAATAGAGTTGCGTGGGACTGATCCTGTATAGAGGGTAGACACTCCCCCATATCCCATAGAACTTGATAGTGATAGAGGGGGTCCCGTCCTTAACTTTTTACAGCTGGGTGGGCACTGACCTGTATAGAGGGGCCCTTCATAGAAACTATCGGCCTCATCCCCATCTATATGGAGTTGGGAGCTGGGTGTACCGATCCTATATATAGGGTAAGGGGGTAAGGGTCCTGCTCATCCTCGGAGCAGGGAGTTGGGTGAGCACTATCCTATATAGAGGGGCTTGTCCTCGTCTATATAGAGTTGGGAACTAGGTGTACCGATTCTGTATATGGGTGCTCGTTTATATGTAGTTGGGTGTCTTGTATAGGGTTAGGGTGTACGTTCCTGCTTGTGTATAGAGTTGGGGGAGCTCGATTCTGTATAGAGGGGTTCTGATATGGGTATGGATGGGATAGATAGAATGGATATGGCTGATACTGTATACTGTATACTGTAATGATCTCATCTCTATCATGATAGATAATGGAATGGTTGTGATGTGGGTAACATGATGTGATGGATAATGCATGCCCCCCAGATCTATATATACAACCGCCCCTCCCCTCTACTATAGTTTAGTTCGTCATTGAATGGGTTTCCCCTAGATATGTATGGGTATGGGTTGACTATATAGTTGTGGGCCCGTTGTGTGATGCCTGTCATTGACTAGAATATGACTACTATAACCTTGTAGCCTAGTGTGGCTGGCCCAGCGAAGAATACTAGTGTGCCTTTGAATTGAAATTGAATATGCCTCAGTGCCGCCTGGGCCATCTAACCAGTGACCGACATCCGGAGACGGGAAAGGGAGAACCGGGGGACTTGGTTTGCCAATACCAACAAGCCCAATACCGAGTCGCTCCCATACCAAGACATCAATGTTGGAATCGGAAAGGTTGTCCCAAAACCCAAGCAAACCGGCCAACCATGGCTCATGACTCACAGACAACATGACTCATGTGTATCTCTTATATACATGTGACATGATAGAGGCATACTACCGTGCCATACCACTATAGATAGGACCCCCTATTATATCTATATGGGAGAGAGGGGGGCCGAGGATAGAGAGAGTATAAGGGCCCCGATGGCAGGGGCGCCAATTAAACTCTAACTACATAGACTATCGCCCACCATCAGCCCTATCACACTATGTCAACCGATAGGTCAGGGAACTCAACTCTATATACTATGGTGAGCAACAGCGAACTAACCCCTATCTCTAGTCGATCCGCCAGCTCCCCCCTATCTCCCATCTCTATATAGGGGGGCAGTGTTTTCTCCCTATTGCGCTTCGCCTCCTAAGACTGGGTCTACAATGTAGACCTTCATTCCCAATGAGTCTCCCCGGGACCGGAATGATTATCCCTATCCGATGGGTCTACATTCATCCCCGTCGTCGGGTATTGTTCACTTCCCCACCAATCCTGTAGATGTCACCTGCAATCCGCGCAAGTGTGTCTGCACCCCCTATCTCTCTATATGGCGCCCCAAAGAAAACAGAACGGAGCAACAAGTGCACTTCCCCGTATGAGCATTTGACACATGCATAGGTGGAGAAGGCTTGTACTTAGGATCTCCCCCCGTCATCTTAGTTGGGTCTGAGGGTTCGTGGTTCATTGTTGTGCTTACACACTAGGCTACCCTTCTCCGAAAGCTTCGCGGGACCACCTACCACTCTTCTTCGGATTGCCCGAAGGGGTTTACCGCCCCCCCATAAACCAAACTTCTCCCTCCCGCCTTGCCCCTCGAGATATATGGCGTTAGTTCGCTGTCGCCAACTTGGCAGGGAGAGAAACCCTCTTATAGATATAGGCCAGTGAGTGAGCGACAACAAACTAACCATCTCTTAACCGATTGCGCCATATTCCCCATTCCATCTCCGGAGACAAGATGAAATCTATATGGTATGGTATGGTATGGTATGGCTTAGGCTTAGATTGGGGGGATCTGATCTATAGTGAAGTGAGCAAGGGGGGGACGGACGTTTCCGCAGAGTGAAGCCAAACGAATGTCAGATGCAAAGCTTCGCACCTCTTTAAGATCATATTGGCATATTCCCCTGAAAGAGAGAGAGCAGACCCCATCGGAGACGAGAGTGGGGTACAACAAGGCCATTCTTCTCACAGAGTCGTACGTGGACGTGACCGCTCATACAGCTCCCTGCCGACATCCCCATTATCAAGTGTGAATGGATCAAGAAGCTATAGTATGCACCCTCCTTCTCGTTCAGATTATATATATGGCGACGGGCTTGACCCGTATCTAGATAAGGGCATCCGGGGATGGACTCGACCAACTATCCATAGTATCTATCCATCCATAGTATATGCACTTCAATCAATGGCCCGGTGGATGGGGCATTGTTACCTATATATTATCTAGGGGTGGCATTCATCTCTCCATCTTTTATGTACGTGATACGACTAATGACTTTATTTTGTATATATACGTGATACGACTGATGACAATGACTGGTATAGCATAGAGTAGAGAACTAATAGAGCTTAACCCCCTCTCTATATAGATTGTCGAGGGTATCGAGGTGTAAGCATCAGCGAACCACTCAACCCCCTATCTATTCTCCCCTATCTAGATCTATATGGATATGGGGTGGCCCCCTACATAGATATGGATATGGAGTCCATATAGAGAATACCAAGCCCTTCTATATAGACGGGGGGAGAATACCGAGATAAGATATAATAGAGAAGGGGGGCTCTCCCCCCGATTTGGGGGGGGAGCCGAGCCCTCTCTCGCCCATATAGAAAGAGGGGGGAGAATAACGAGATAAGACAGAATAGAGAGGGGGGCATCTATCTATACCTTGTATCCCGCCTCTCCGAAGACCCTCCGGATGAAATATAGGGTCTTTGGAGGGTCTCCAGAGGGGCTATCTAGGGAGGGACTCAATTGTCATCAATCGAGGGCCCCAATTCTCTATTTAGATAGGGCACTCGCACCTAGATCTCTAGATCTATATAGGTGGTCCCACCTCTCTATGGCGAGGGATCGAGACCCAAGAAGGGGGCGGGTGCGGTTATAGCTATCTATATCGAGTCGGACCTATACAGAGAATTCACCCCCTCCCACCGATAGACCCGATGGCGGCTCAAGGTGACACAACGAGTTGAGTTATGAGCATGACTATCTCCCCTATATACAGAGCCTATTAATCCAACCTCTATATGGATTAGATAGATGAGGGCCCGATGGCCTACTATATCGAGAAATGGCTTATATCCTTGAGGGACTCCCCCAATGGCTCACTCTACTCTATATAGAGGAGAGCGCGGCGGCTATGCTGTATAGAAAGAATATTATGGGCCCTCTATATCCTTATCGGGAGGACCCATATAGAACTATAGGGGACCCGACTGGGAGGACCCATATAGATATGCATCAGCTATTCAGATGTATATAGAATGGCATGTCGTAGAATATTCTCCGCCGCGATCGAGCATGGTACACAACCGGAGAGAATTGTGGATGTCACCACCCTATATCTATACGGCAACCAACCTTATCTATAGAATGGATGTCACCCCTATATAGAGACCATAGATGTATTGGGCCTCCCAACCCCTCCATATCTATATGGCGATGAGCAACCAACCCCTATCTAATCTATATGGAGGGGAGGGCGCCACTGGCCTATCTTATATATACCAACTAACCTTGCTCCAACCGACCCCCCTCTCTGTGTATGGGGGACTATTGTATTAAACCTATATATGGGATGAGGACCCCCCTATATAGATATGGGAGCCGAGATATAATAGAGAGGGGAGGGAGAGGGGGGGTCATACATAGTTTGCACCGTCCATATATAGATTTATGTCGTATCTGATGTGGTTTATCCCCTCGCCCACCTATCGGGCCACTCTATATATGCGAGAAAGGGTGGGTGAGCTGTGGCCCCTTCCCTATATATACGACAGGGGTTCGGCCCGCGTGATCGTGACAGATTCATCACTACCCCCCTTCTCTATCTATATCTGGCCCCTCCCTGATTGGCCCCTATGTATGGTATGCACCCCCGACACCCGCCCCTAAACTATCTATGGACCTCCGCCTCCCCTATCTCCCCTCTATTCTATGGAGGGGGGCATATGCCTATGTCTATGCCTATGCCTACAGGGCAGGGCAGGGGGTGGCTATATGCTACCCTCGAAGGAGATCAAGTTGGAAATGGATAATGAGGCCAACAGCCCTATATATCTATCTGGGCTGGGGGGCCTATATCTAGATAACCGGAGCACCACAATCGATCACCATTCTACCAACCATGAATCCTATCTTATTCCACCTAGCATGATCGGGGAAAACAGGGTTCGACCCCACGACTTCTGGCGTGACAGACGAGCACTCTAACTGACTAAGTTATTCCCCGTATCCCTATCATCTATCATCCACATCATCTATTATATACGTGATATGACAGATGGCCCTATATAGATTCCCAGATATATAGAGGGCCCCGATCAACTATATTCGCACTCACCCACCCCCCTAAACTCTCTCGGCTCGGCCCCCAATCTCTCTATCGGCCATATCTAATCGATCTCAATCTATATAGAGGGGAGGGGCCCGCCCCTCTCTCTATATCTATATCTGGAGGGTGAGGACAGATATAGATAGAGGAGTACTCACTCGCCATCTCTATTCTATCTGGGTTTGGTTGAATATATATAGAGAGAGGGGCGGGCATAGATGTTTTCGCTCCCCTCTATCCATATATGGCTCCGGCTCTCTATAGTAGGCGGTTAGGGGAGTGCGAACTGACTATAGCCCACTCTCTAAATAGAATCCCTCCTACCGTCGGTGGAGTGGCAGTGGGGGCATAGATAAGGGGCTAAAGGCTGTTGGTCAACCCCTATCCTATATATAGAGTAGGCGTCATCCAAGTACCGCCTTTCTATAGCCAAGTTTACCTCAATCGAGCCCCAACTATATATATACTCATTCTCTCCTATGTTGGGTCGGGGATGGCCCCTCCAGATAGCTAGATAGATAGTTCAGGGGAAGGGCGAGGGAGTGTCAGTCTCCGTTCGACCGATATGTACTAAGATATATAGAGAGGGCATCACATTAGTCATATCACATATAGAATGGATTCAAACCCCCAGATATATATAGATAGGCAATAGGGCCTCCATCCCCCATCCCCATATAACCCCTGAACTATAGATATGGCGTGTGACAGATACCTAATAACGTGCTTCTCACAGCACAGAGAAATGTCGAGTAGTATAGTCATCAACGTGTATAAACGCCCTCCATCGTCCAACTCACTCTAAGACAAGTCAAGTGGGATCATTCCTTTGGGCTATGTTTCTTCCTTCTCCCCCTCCCCCTTGCTTTGTGAGTAGAGGTATTGAAAGGTCTAAATTTGTCCATGGAGCCACCTCACTTTATGAGTAGGTGTCGAGGGAGCTTCACCTGCTAGGTTGAGGTGTAGGATCTGCCTACTTTATGAGTAGAAGCATTGGTAGTCTCCCCCCGCTTTATGATTAGAGGCATTTAAGAGTGTCCCCTTTATTCAGGGTAGATTTTCTTTCTTCTTGGTCAGTGTGTCTCCCTCATTGGTCAACCCTTATTTCCACTCCCTATTTGGGATAGAGGAGGTCCCTCTTTCATCGTTAGTTTAACCCCACTTTATGAATATAGGCCTCAATATATATCATGTGGGTCAAGGGAATCTATATATAGTTGCCTCAAGCAAAAGTTCATGCCTTTGGGAGTAGAAGACGAAAAGCTCTCTTTAATAGGTGGTGTCACTCAGATTTCTCCCTGAAATCTGCGACTACCCAATCCGAAAAAAATTTGTACTTTTAAAATAATGGGTCATTTGTTGTTTTTATTGCTTGAAAGTTCTTGTATTGCGTCAAGATAATCCCAAAGAGCCATAGTAGCCCTTTTCGCCAAATACCCAGATGCCCAAAATTGTTTTATTCTGTCGTCGGGATTGGTCTGCGGGAAATTTGTATTTAATTATTTTGAGCCCCGTATGAGGCTATTTGCGCTCAGTTTTAACTCCATTATAAGCGAATATGTTATTATTCCTATATACCAGAAGGATTTTACCTTATTTTAAGTTTTGGGCTTTATTTGTAACTTTTGGCATTTTTTCATGTTTTTGTGGTGTCCCGTTCTGTTTTCTGTAAAATTTCTCTGGAACAACTCCTCCGGATAAGCCCGATTTTTGGCCTGGAGCAGCTGGAAAACATACACGCACATTTTGCCCGGAGGAAGTCGTCATCGGAGGTCTGGATCACTGGGAAAAAGCGAAGTCGTGCGCAGAAAAGCCCCTGCGGGGATGGGCGCATTTTTGGAAAACAAAGGATTTAAGCTGCGATGGGAAAAATATAAGCCGCAGGCAGGGTGGGAATTGTATACCTGCCTGGCAGGGTACTTTTTCCCTTGTTATAAAAGTCACTTAAGGTGCAGTGGGAAAAATAGAGGCTGCAGGCAGGTGGGAATTTATTGCCTACCTTGCAGGGTAAAGATTCCCATGATATAATAAAAGGAAAGTGACTTAAGTGAAATCATGGGATTTTAGTGCCTGCCTTGCAGGGTAAAGAATCCCATTGTCAAAGTCAAATCACTTAAGTGGATCACGGGATTTTGGTGCCTCCCTGGCAGGGTAAAGAATCCCATTATGGAAAAAATTCTTAAAAATAGAATTACATGTGCAAAAAAGTGCGCCCCCTTTGGTGATTGATTAAAAAGATTAAATTGATTATTTTTAATAATCTTTCTTCCTTAAAAAAGTGCGCCCAAGCTTGAGGAGGTCAAAAAGTCAAAGAAGGAATAAAAGAAAAGAATTAAATTAATTAAATTTAATTTATTTAGTGGCTGCCCCCTTCCTTTCAAAAAGTGTGCCCATTTGGGCATTATTTAATGATTTTTGAAGCATTAAAACATTAAATTAATTTCTATTTTCAGTGGCTATGGTCAAAGCACACTGTGGGGCTTGAGTGAAGTGCTGTGTGAAGGATTAAATTGGATTAATTTAATTTATTGGATGGCTGTCCTTAAACATGCTATTTTTAAAAGAGAAAAACATGATTTTTAATTAATTAATTGCCTTTAATTGTTAGGGCAATTATTAATTATAGAATTGTGAAGGTTATATAAGCATGGGCAGCCATATGGATGAATTATTTAATTCACAGGTTAAGAATTGCAGCAAGGAGGAAAAGTGCGCCCCCATTAGAGGAAGGATTTTGTTCAGACAAAGTGCTAACAAGGCTAAAAGCTTCCAAATTTGGCGCATGCTTTGGAGAAGGTTGATCTTTGTCTGCATAGTTGTTTTCACAGGTGTTACAGGAGCTCAGGTGTTGATTGAAAGGATTCATGCTCTCTTTATGTGCAAATTAAACACCAATTTTTGGGGCAGCAGGCTTGAAAAGTGCAGATTTTTATAATTTAAATTTACTATTCATGCTCCGGTGGCCATTTTTGTCTGAATAAATTGCAGGAACTCATTACAGGTGCTTTATAAAAGAAAAGGAGTTTTTATCAATGTCCAATACATTGCAAATATCCTCCGAATCTGAAGAATTGTCCAGATCTGCACCAGTATTGAAGAAATCCGGCCAAGTTAGAAGAAAAAGAATTATTCGGACAAAGATTGATAAAGCCATGGCAAAAGGAGATGAAAAAGAGAGCACGATGGATTCATGCATTGCTTCCAAACTTTCAGACATAGGAGACACAGATCTAGGCCCAGAACCTCTTTTTGATTTGATTGATAGATCCAGAGCTGGAAAGACTTCACTCATGCGTGCGGTCAAAAGTAGTGGAATTATTTGAGCTGCAGCTTTCCCGTGTACAGCCCAATTGTCAGAGTGTGTGATGGAGTGTGCTAGATCTTATCATCCTTCATCCAGATCAGTGCGTGATGTTGCGGGAAAGACAATAATTCATTTGGATGTAGAATTCTTTAATTATTGTCTGAAGATTCCAGTGCGAAAGGTGGTGACTTCTATTAGCATTCAGGATGCTGACAGTAGGTGGGAAAAGCATAGAGCTGATTGTGTGAGCATCATGAATAGCCGGTTCATGAAGAAGCCTAGATCCCCTTCCAAGTTCCCGAGAACTCTTCCACGATCCAATTTGGTGCAGGAGGCGGATGATATCATCAAATTGCTATGCAGGTTGAATGGTGAAGCGAATGCCTACACTTTCCAGACATGGATGTATGCTTTCATCAGGACCATTGAAATCAACAAGGTTGATTCTATAATCAATTGGTCATAAATTATTAGCAGCAACATCGGTGAGCAACTACGGAACGTGAAGCGTACCTTCAGCTTCAAGATGACTTCATACTTGGTGTATGCTGCAGCTTCACAGGGTGTCTTTTCCAAGCTGGATAGATGTGGTATTCTTTCCAAGGATCCCATTTTCGAGTGCTACCCACAGCTTACTGTACCTGCGTGTGAGAAGGACTTCAAAGTGATCAACGATGACTTCTTCTATGATTTCATCTGCAGGTTAGACAAAGACTTGAAGACTCACAGGGTAAGCAAGGAGGCATGGGAAGCAGTGTCCAAGATTGGCAGTGTATTCATCCAGTTTGCAGATTTCACATACCTCAGGGTTACGAGCTTTTCAGGTGAACCAATAAAGATGCCAAGGTACCCGAGTGACAAATTGATCGCCATGGAGCTGAGCAGGCAACTTGTGGAGTTACACGACCTTCAGTCGAAGCAGCACAAGTCTACGGGCTTCTTCCCACTCACTGTGGGATATTACAGTTGCATCAGCATTCACAGAGCTCGAGGGATGGAAGCACAAATGTTGTCCGAGTATGAGCAAGAGTTCTTCCCTGCGCGGCTTAATTTTGATCCATTTGGAATAGCCAGGAAGACAATCTCCCAGGAGTACGCACATGTGCCTTCGTTAGAAGATTTCTGGATGAAGTGCAGAAGTGAGTACGAGGTGAGAAAGAAAGATCAAGCTATCGGCAAAGAAAGTATTTGACTTTGGACTAGCGCAGATACCTGCGGATCTTAAAGATGATGGGAACGTGATACTTGACACTTACCATCAAATGGGAGGAGATAAAGCTATACTGCAGGATAGCAATGGCGGCTGCAACACACTAGAAGAGAGATCCAGGGTTGTGTTGGTGAGTACTTCGAGCTGGCTGCTAACGAAGGGATACTGTCTTAATGAAGTATTGATGAATCAAATCACAGGCAACTTCGGCGTAGGAGATTCCCTCAAACGAAAGCATGAAGGAGAAAGCAGCAGAAGGTCCGAGAAGTTGAAAGTACACAGAAGATTTCAAGAGAAAGAGAAGACCACTTCTACGACCATAGCTTTGACTCCAACTTCTCGAGTACCTAGAGGATCACCAACTATTGCACCACAGCAGCAGGATGTTTCCATGCCTTCATTGAAACCAGCGACGTTCGTCTTCTCTCCGTAGCCACTTTGTTCAGCACCCGTTCCAGAGGAGATGTTAAAGTTGCAGATGACGGAGTTCGAAAGAGCTTTGTCCTTGGATGTTTCAGAAGATGGCAGCCATGATACTGTGGCACTTTCTGATGGAGAGGATGCAGAGCGGGAGATGGTAGTGCACTCAGCGACTTCTCACTCTCCGAGAAGTAATTTCTCGAAATGGTTAGCTATGTGGTTGGTTCCGGAAGCAAGAGTAGAGACGAACTTAGAGGAACATGACTTACAGCTACTTCAGGATCTGAGCAGAAGAGACAGAAGGCCTAAAGTTGCTAAAGCAACTTCTAGGTTGATCATCACGGATTCGGGGGAGAAGTTTGCTGAGATATCAATTTCGGCGGAAGGAAAGGTAGAAGAGGAGCTCACGGCAGAAGATGTGACGGTGACCAAAATACCACTCGGTCAAGCTACCACTGAAGGATTGAAGCAGGACACGCAGACGTTGCTGGATGCTTTGTTCCTTAGGCTTGATAGTGAAAAGGCGGAGAAAGAAGAGCTGTAGAAGCAAGTATCTCAATTATGTGAGATCATAGCCAAGGTTGCTAAATCTTCTGTTCAGCCCATTTCAGCGCAGGTGAGTGATCATCTTATGCAGGAAATGGAAGATGCAAGCAATCAAGTAAAGGCTATTGACGAATGGAAGGATCTGATTATTCGTCAAGATTTTGTGCAACTTGGGGAAGTGCCATCCCGCCTAAAGGTTATGAACGATGCAGCAAATCAACTAAAGCAACTGATAGAAAGCATAGAAGGAATGAATACAGTTACAGAGAGTAACCTGAGTATTTTGGCCGAGATCAACAAGCTGCCGGGAGATGTATTGGTTGCAGAACAAATTGTGCCGGATGGATCAGTCGAGAAGGGGAAGCAGCTAGAGTTTGCAGTATCTTTCCGTTTGGAGATCTGCAGAGTTTTGCTGAAAAGGATGCAGGCGCTTGAGAGTAGAACATCAGATTTTCCGGACAGTATCATTTCTTTCACTGAGGAAAGAGTGGATGGAGGTGTTACTTCATACGTGCGGATTGTTTCTAACGAGGTGCATGATTCCCTAGAAAGTTCTCTTCTGATGGTACAAAAGAGAATTGATAAAGCTACCAAGCCTTTCACGATGAACTCTATCAGTAGGCTGGTGACACTGCAGGCAGACATTGCGAGATTTGGGCCAAGTTTGGAAGAAGTGGAAGCATGCAGCAAAGTGTTGAATGAAGGGTTGCTGCAATTCAGGACAGAAAAGGAAGCAGTGGCTAAAACGGATGGAAAGATGCTGAATTATGTGTTCAACAAGTATATCAGATATCAGAACAAGAAGAAGATGTAGATGTTACAGCTGGCATGACTTCTTCTATTCTTTCTTCTTCTACTTTCTATGTTCCCGGATGAAATTGTAAACTTCTTAGTTATTGGTTTTGCAACCATTACTTGAAGTCATGTGGAACCTTTCTATTAGTTTAGTGATACATGTGTCACTTAAGAAGAAGTTAGTTGAGGATGATTGCCAAATGTCATCTTTACTTGTTGTTCATACTTTAGTTCAGTTTGAGTCTTCTATTTGTACTTTCCCTCCTACATTCTATAAGTAGGAGAAGAACCTACGGGTTAATCATCAATCAGAATTTGTAAGCAGCAATCTTGTGTTCTAGACTTTGTGCTGAACCCTTGAAAGCAACTTGGAGCAAAGGAATACAAAGGAGCAAGTTTCCGGAGAACTTTGTGTCATGGTGTACTGTGTTTCTTGCTTTGAATCTTAGATCTCTTGATAAACTTTGTGTTATTTTAGATCTAGATCTAGAGCTGCCTTTGTTTTATAATTCTGTGTGTTCATATCTATTAAGTTTCTTCTATGTGCATGCAATTAGCTCTGCTATCTACTGATTGAGATGCACATCTTCCCCATTTCTTCTCTGTATTTCCTTTACTTCTTTCTTCTATAACTTTCCTTTCTTAAACAGCTGCTTACTTGCTGCAAAACTTCTTAGTTATGGTTCATGAACTAAGTGGTTAAAGTAAAACCCCTGATAGATAATAACACATTTTTATTGACAAATCTGACACGGGAGCCTCACCGGTTAAATGAGGGAGATTTATCTCATGACTGCCTAGGTTTGATGCTATGCAGAAAATCTAGCCAACAATAGGAAAACTTGTGAAAAGGTAAAATTTCATGTCTTTTTATGGGTATATATATAGTTGGTTGCATAGTTTGCCTATTTGGCAAGTCTCGCCAGATTTCTGCTGGGATGAATATTCCACTAGAAAACTCACCATCCTAAAATGAAGAATATTCACCAATACTTGCGAATATTCACCGAATACTCTTCGTGAATATTCACCAAAACTTGCCGAGTTCAGCCAAAAAACTCGCCATATGCAGCAGGGATGCAAAAAACAAGAAGAACGTTGATTTTACGCTGAAAAAATGTTGGTTTTTGTCTTATAAATACATCACACTCCCTCACTTGTAATCACACAGCTATTGAGCATCCTTTGCATGAGTTGAAGAGATTTGATGGCGAATTCGAAGAGCAAATTCGACAAATTTCATTTGGAGGTAAGTTCCTTTTTTTTCCTTCTTTTCAAAAATGTAAATTTTGTCTATATTATTTATTTGCAAGTTTGAACGCATTCCATTCGATTCCGAATGATTTTAATTGTCATTTACTTATTTATGCTTGTTTATCATTTTTAATGAACAAAATTGCAATAATGTATTGGTATAAATGTTATTTTAAAAAAAAAGGAATTTATTCTTGTTTTTAGGGTTTACAATTACAAATTTGCAATTACGGTTACACAGGGTTATAACGCCAATGTGGAGCCACATTCATAGCCTTCTAGGAGGAGCGAGCAGTCACAACCAAGTGTGGGGAATAGTAGAGGCAATAGACCCTCTCACCAATATTCCTCTAGAACGGGAAAAAGGAAAATGTAAATTATTGTAAATTGTAACTTGCATAGATATGCAATTTATGATGATAACTTTCAATGACAACCATCATAAATTCTTAACACTTATTAGTTGGCTTTTGTATTCACACGATGATGCAATTTTGTACTGTATTTGTATTCAAATCTAGTAGAAAACACTTCCCCAACATTTTACAAACTCATTCAATACATCTTGCGGCTATATTTTGCATTAAATTTATGTTTTAAAGATAAATTTGTGTATTTATTAAGTTGTCGAAAATTCGTCAAGTCTTACCGAGTTTTTGCCTTGTCAATTATTTTGGGTTTTCCAAAATATTTTCCGGATACGAGTATGCGAACTATGGTTGGTTGTACAAAGAAAGAGAGAAAAATGAAGATGTTATTTGTTCTTAGTGGTAGTGGTCTATATATAGTCACCAAGCCACAAAGGTGGGAAATGAGGCTTTACCACTAAAGGAGAGTCGGTTTCTTCATCGAATAGGTGATATCGTCTAATGTGAACAATCTATATTTGTCATCCTATATCAAATAAAGTTAGTTCCACTAACAAAGGGTAGATTTTCTATCTCCTGGCTTCACGTCATTCATTAGGTATAGTCACTCCCAAAATAGAGAATAGATATAGGGACGGGTTAACTAAAGCATAGGAATGTCGTTACTATTGATACTGGGAATTGTTTGAGACTTGGCACCGCAACGTACCCCTTGGAAGTGTTGCGGTCCAATCAAAGCGAAAAGTCGATGAGCCATCATTTGTCCTGAATAAGTATTGGTGGGGTTGTTGTCATCCCCACGGGGATGGTGTGAGCTACTATCTATAGTTGTTTCAAGGAGGTGGGATTCCACCTATATATGTAGTTGCCCCTACTTTATGGGTAAAAGAAGTCAAGGGAGTGCCAACTATATATGCCCACCCTACGTCGATTGGCATAGGAGTGACTTAACATATTTTTAGGGAGTGGACTATCTATAATCATGACATATTTAAAATAACCCCCTTAAAGCTCGACCCAACCCAACCCAACCCAATCCTAGGGTCAGGAGTCCCCTACATGTCTAATCCTCTTTTGTTGTTTGAGCCGTCATCCTTCCCGATCTATTGATTGAGTGCCAACTATATAGATAGATTGAATTCCTTGACCCGGATCCCCCCACCCTAGAGGCAAGAATTGTTGTGGTTCGCAATTTTTCCCCCAATATATATACCTCCTTTCATTGGTGGAGAATTGTCTACAAAATTGTGAAATTGTTTTTCTGCAAAGAATTCCACGAACGCAAAAATATTGTTTAGTTAGTTCCAATAATTACCAAATGAGATGTTGGTTGCTTGTTTGTTAACCCAACTGAGATGTTGATTGGTCATCTAAAACAAGATGTGGGTTGTTAAAATAATTCCTACCATCGAGACAAATCATTATTAGGATTATATACATGAGACAATAGTTGTGTTTTGGGAATTTTGTACATGTGTCTATAGTTGATTAGTGCACCTCTGCCTATAGCCTATCATGTTAGTGAGTTGTGTCGATTGTTGAGTTTGTGGACTATAGAGTGTTTTTATTTGTGTTCATTTGTAAGTTAGTGTGTAATGTCCCCTTTTCCAAGTTTGTCGCTACAAAAGACTTTATCCCATTCCTTCCTCGCGGGACTAAGGATTTGGAGCTGGATTAGTTTTAGGAAATATGACACTATTTTATGTTGTATTCCTATTGGATACCTAGCACTCCAATAGATGAAATAAATTACTTAGTTTTAGAAAATATGGCACTATTTTATGTTGTATTCCTATTGGATGCCTAGCGCTCCAATAGATGAAATAAGTTACTTAGTAGTTTTGTGAGCATGTATGCTCAAATTAGAAATAGACTTTAATATTATAAGGTCGATCATAAGTTATGATGTAGCACCCCTTATGTTATAAAAGGAGGATGTTTGGCCATTATATCATATGTCGAATCTTATTATTTCTTCTTGGTAAAGGTTTTACCTTTCCTATCTCTCTCGTCAAGGACGAAAACCCTTGTTGGAGTTCCCCTCAAGGACGAAAAAACCCTTGATGGTGGAACTTGCCTTGGGGACTAAAACCCTCAAGGAAGAATATTTGGAATCATTGAATATCTTAAGGTATTTGGAGCCGATATCTTTCTATCTAGCCCTAGGCAACTTTCATCATGAGTAGTTTGGTGGGATTTTGATGGATGTATGGTTTGATTCTTGTACTATTTTCTAAAGGTGAAAGCAATTATTTCTTTGCATGTTGAGCCAATAATTCAGCCTTTCCAAGTGGGTTGAATTGCATAGGAGTAGGGTTTGCATTGATTTGAAGGGTTTCTTCATGTATATTTTTTGCATCATTCAATTTCTCATAATTTATAAGGGTAAAATCTACAATTTGATGATTTTAGGAGTCGTCTAAGAGCTATTTCCAGCTCTTGATTGTGGCTGCACTGCTGCTGTCATAAACTTAATTGCAGTTGGGTGTAATCACTTGTTTTTTCCATTTCTTTGGTGTAAATTGGATTGATAAATGTCGCCATGATTGGATTAATTATTTGGAAGCATTTTCAGCGGTTGTAACATAGTTGTATGATGAGTTGAAGTCCCTATACAGTTCACTGCTAGGGTTTTCTAATATTTTAAGATCGGCTGTTATAAAAATCAGATTACTCTCAAGTGGGATTGGTGGTGTTTCCTATTTTTCAATTTCAGTTCTAGAAAGGGATATTACATAGTGTGTTTTGAGTATCTCGTTGCTACTTAATCAAGAGAAATAAGGTCATGTTACCCTACTTATAACTCATTTTCTCAAATTGTCGAATCCAATACAAAGAAATCTTTATCTTAGGGAAGCAATGTCATGTTCCCCTTACAAGTCCAAATTCATCCATTCGTACAACTTGATACCACAACAAAACCTACTATTTCCTCATGACTGGTTCTTCTAGTAATTGCATGGTTAGACTAATTTCCCATTCAAACAAATTGTGACAAATATTAGAACTGCCTTTGTATCCCTTGAAAATTTGCCCAATTTACATTTAATCGGTTGAGCTAAAATTTGTGCAACAAAGTTGATTTTTGCATCAATCCCCCATAAATACACTAAATCAGAGGTACAAAAATCCATGAACTAAGATGCATACCTAGAACTTATAAAAAATAGTTGTTGCTTCTTTTGAACATTGCAAAGTTCAACTCCTAAAACTCATAATGTAAATGAGGAAAGAAATCAAAGCACATGGTACTACAATTTTGAATAATAAATACACATAAAAACCAACAAAAAAAATCACAATAAAAACCAACAACCCATCCACAAGAAAAAAAACATTAGAAATCATTCTTGGAACCCATGTTTGTACAAGAAAGACATTAATACCAACTCATACAATGGACATTCAAACCCATTAACAGATAGAACATGGCAGGGGTGAGGATTTTGTCTAGCATGTTCTGGGATGGAGTAGCACTGCAGGAATCTCCCCAGCATTTTACTCTTTCAAGTTCTTAGTTTAAATTGTTTCCCCACTGTAAATGAAAAAGACTACGTGGGCAATCTTCAAGTCATCACTGGTTCTCTCTGAGTTCGATGAGGAGATCAGCTGGCTACACCCAGAGCCACTTGCTAAAGCCCTGCCAGACTAGAGACCTTCTTCCTCAAAGAAAGGAAAGGAAACTGCAGATCGTGTGCCTGGATTTCTCAATAAGAGAGTTCGGATGTTGGAGAAGTGTATAAAAACTTGTGAATTTCAATTATGTTCACTGTTGTCTGCTACTTCGTCTCACAGAAGACAAGGCTACAAGCCAAAGCCCGACCCTGTTGACTCACCTAGCTCTGGATTTAAATCCAGATCTGGCAAGAGGAACGTCCTACTAGGGGGATCTCAACTGAGGATTGGATTTGCACATTCAAGGGAAAACCAAAAGGAAAACTAGACATTAACGATATCTGCATTGAGCCTCCCCCGTCTCTTAGACACTTAGCGCAATTGGGCACGACATCCTCCTTTGCCGTAGATGTTTGTTTTGTCCTAGTTGCCCGGGACAACAAACCATAAGAGGAGAATTAATTATTTAATTTTTAAATAAAGGAGTATTCTTCCTCTGACATGACAAGCTCCTATCTCAGTTTGATGCTCCCAAGTTCTCTCCAGTAGTCTATAACAGCTCTGAGGTTGGAAAGAAGAACAAGACACAGCTAACCCCCACAATCTCTACGGAACTCCAAGTTGGTCTGCTAAAAATCGCAGGGTGACCTGTAAAGCTCTTCTCTTAGTGGGATCTCCATGTTTTCTTTCTTGTTCACATGTTTTAATGCTAATCTTCATATACTGCATGACCTTCCCTCTTCAATTTCGGCAGCAATTTGTCCAAACTGCATCATTTTGTTTTTTCTCAAAAATGGTATTTAACCTCTCTCTAGGAACTTTCTTCATCAAATATTGTACTCTTTTCCGCATTTCATTTTTAGCTACGGGTGAGGACCTGAATAGACCCCTTCTTTTATCAATCCAAAAAAAAAATGGTTTCCCTTAACATGAATGGTTCAATGGAGGATAAGGTCATAACCTTTTCTTCCCATTCAAAAGATTCCATCCTCGAAACCATGTAATAAGTGAGTCGTCCTGACGTAACTGTCCAATAAATTGTCAAGGGTTGCACAGTATCCCAAGTGGTTCAACTGACTCCAATGCAATCCTCCGTGCCTACTCTTGACTACTAAAATCAACCTTGGAATCCTCAACCGATTATAACTGATCCTTCAATATTTCTCAAGTGTAATTACATGCAAGTAATACTGTGGCTTTCTCACCCCCAGTAATGTGTTTGATCTTGGTGTTTGAAACTATCTTTCAACCCGATAATTTGTAAAGAAAACTTAGCGATTCCCCTTGAATTGCCTCAAGAATGCTCATTTTAGGTGATTAATTTAAATTTACTCTTTATTGAACCCAATGCATAAATTCACGAATCAGCAAACAACCATATAATAAGTACAATTTCTCAACTGGGCAGCAATGAAAAGTTAGGAAAATTTGCAGCTAACATACAGTGGACACATTTCTAGCAGATTCTTGAGCAGAATAGAATGCCAGATAAGGGCTTCAATGCAGCCAATCTTTGATCTATCTTAAAATATTAAATGTCTAGAGGATCTTCTACAGGTTTTGCATTGTTGACTACCTCTTAAACTCCCAAGACAAGAAGCTACTAGATGTAAGATATTGTTCGGCTTAATGATCTCAGAAACATATGTTCACTTTTATATTTTATCCTATGGCCTCGGCTCTAATATTTAATAGTATCATATCATATATCAAGATAAATTTTCAATATAAACTCATATTTTTAATTGCCCCTTTGATGTTGTAAATTTTAAAATTTAACATGACCAGTGATAAAATTCAAGGGATACGATTTGACAATTCATCAAGCCAGAAAAGGACACCATGGATTAAAAGGATGTATAGACTGGATGGGTCAAAATGAAGCAAAATAAAAAGGGGGTAAGAGAAGGCATATAAAACTAATGATGGAAATGTTAACAGCAGACCACCTCCATAAAAGAGGAATACTGAGTCCCAGAAGATGTAAACTATACATTTGCAGAAGAATCTGCAGAACACCTCCTTTTACAGTATGAACTATTTAAGGAAATCCCTGGCCTTCTTGTCTAATTGATTTCAGAGGCAAGCCACTCAGCTGTCCTCCAGAGTGGGAAACAGTATATAGAAACTGGAACGCATTTTATCTTTCCTTAAATATATTATATGAAGAATATGGATTGTCAGGAACAGAGTGATATTTGATAGGGTAAAGCTTTCGATTTTTATAAAAAAGATAAAAAAAATTGTAAGTGTTAAGAGTATTAAAGCCATGGTTAATTAAAACCAGGAGCATACAATTACAATATGGAGGAAATTTTGGGGATCCAGCAATAGGGTTTACTGTACTGGGGAAAGGGTTCAAAGGAACAGGCCAACAATGATCCAAGCCTGATAACAGCTAATGGATATTATACATTGAATTTGTCAGGATATATAAGGGGTGGAAGGTTATACACCTAAGGACGTGATATTAAGGTGTTATGAAGTATCATGGATTATGGATTATGTATTGGTTCTATTAAGTACTAAGCAAGGACGAGTAAAGCAGTATGTTTGGCTCTCAAAGTGAGATAGTTTGGACTGTTTCTATTTCTGAGTGTACTGAAGATTGGGGCACATTGACCTACCATAGTTCTCTTCTGTTGTGCATTTTGCCTTTTGGTTAGTGTTGAACATTATTTCTTATAATAGATGATCTGATCTTTACAGAATTTGATGGGTATGAGGGAACCGGGAGAACCAGGACAGGATCTCATTATAAACCAAAACATACTACATTTTTTTGCATCGATTAGACACAGCTTCCAAAAATGTAAACAGAAGCTCATGCTCCCTTTTTATTACGACCCTTGAAAGGCCTTAACTTGGCCATCACAGAAACCATCAAGATATTGATTTGCATTGAGGATTATAAGTTGCAAACGAATATGCTAAATGGTGAGGCCTCATTAGCAAGCATACATCTAATAATTTTAAAGGAATCAAGAGGCAGCTGCACTAGCAAATTTGGGCATTTGATTGTCCAAAGGTTTCCATAAAATATATAAAGATGGCCTTCCTCTACACAACATCTCCAACAATGATGAAAGGAAGACCATGTGAGCTTCTCATAAATCAAAATTCAAGCATGGCTGGTCCTCAGTGTGCTACTATTTTATATTCACCATGACAAACATACTCTTGGAAGGATATGAGGAAAATGGGAATTCAAAAGCAGACATGGGAGCATTGGGGATTTAAAATTCCATTCATAAAGTGACTCTACAGGCATCTCATGATTCATAGATATGTAATCACCTGACCGGAACTCTAAAAGAAGACTCTCTAGAGACAGGCAGGTAAGTGATAGGAACCACGAGTTGAAGGGTCAAGAAGGGTCAAAGCTGGAACAAGGATCAAATTTTCTTTTATATTCACCATGAGCAATAGTTCTCACTGCAAAACTATGCAGCCAACGAAACTGAAACTGAAACTGACAAGAGGTATCAACTAGAAAATTCTCATAGGCAACCTGAAGGCATAATGACATATGACAGAGAAGGTATAGGAAATCTACAAGGGTGATATGAAGATCACTAGATACTCAAACATGGGAAAATGAGACAGAAGTGAAAGTTTATGGGCTATTTTCTTTACATTGCTGGAAGTTTGTTGATCTCTTTCTGTTGAAGAGTTGTTTGACTGCATTGCATTGCATCAGACTAAATCCATACATAATGTTGTGTAATACAAGCTCCTTTTATCCTGACAGATATACCTGCCCTTTAAGTTGATGCCAAATTGGGTAGGGAAAACCTTCTTGCCACATATGCAAAAGTGAGCCTATGGGACTTTTACGGTTTGCAGGGCTAGGATGATTCATTCCACCATTAGGTTTAATCCCCTAATCACTACAGTCACCTAGCTTCCAGTGATCTGAATCGGATCCGAGGAAAAACTTCATAATTCAGTTTGATTGAGTTGATCAGCTTGACTTCATGGTTGGTGTGACTAGTGATGAGCTTTATGACATGTTTTCGCTAACTCCAAGAGGAAGAATTGAATAAGACAGAGTCCAGAAGCTCAACAAAGGAAAGGAAAAGGTGTAGGAAGGCTCGAGGACAATTCAAACATCTTGAATCCAGCATCATTTATAGAACCAGTCATAGGTAACAGGTTTGGCTCAAGACAAACTAGTGTAACAGTTCGGCTTGTTACAAACCCTTATAGCATGGAATGTGATTTACCCAGACGAGTTCAAGTCTAGGAAAACTCACTTCATATGAGACATAGCATAACCAAGCAACCAAAAGGAAGTTGAATTGCTTTCTCTTCTATCTCTTCATGTGAAAGGCATTTAGGATCCTTTGTGTGACTCATATGTTCACTTACAAGCATAATAATTAAAAAGAACCCTTGAGGTTTATATAGGCATCTAAGTGTGATTAGAAGAGTTCTTCAGGTAGACTATGACAATACAGCTGAGAGAAGCAGTCAAGCATGTTGAATAAGCAGTAATCCACTGCAAGACAAGCTGGTAGAATGTTGTAGAAGTACTGGGGAAAGCCTACAATTATCCTATGAGCCCAAAATTATCCTAAAAGCATTGGAAAAGTGCTAGAGAAGACCCACAATGCAATTGAAGGCTCAAACTGAGCAGGGGGCTTGTAAATTTTGCAAGATGATGGTAGAGATGAACAAGCACAGCCCCATTCTTTTTGAAATTTTCCCACATTGGGTTTCTCCAGGGTAGATTCTTGTGTTAATCTTTCTCCTCATGTGTATTAGATTCATTTACTTACTGTAATAGCGAGTAGGAGTAGATTTTATTCATCTACAATGTAAAGAATCAACGTACTTATTTACTACACCATTATATTGCAGATTAGAAGGGGGTGTGAAATCTGGTTAAAACCTAGGAAACCATGTACATCCCTTGGGGCTTGGGGTATAGGTAAAATATGTACTAGGTACAGGGGGAAACACATAGGAAACACGTTTCAGTACCCTGATACATTCAGGTATGTCGATAGACGCACCCGGAAGTACTCGTGTACTGGAACATGTATCTTAGACGTTTCTAACATGAACTTGAAGGAATCTGCCCCCAAAAACAGGTTTTTTTCTTTTTTGGTCAAAATAAAGTCAAAAACGATTTTTAAAACATTAAAACACAATCCCTAACCCTAAAAGACACCCTCGATATCTTTTTACACAACAATACATTTTCCTCTCATTGTATACTTATATTTGAATGCACATTTTCTCTCTCACATTCAAATTTTCAAATGTTAAGGGCAGATCCCACACCACTACAAGCACCAAGTAGATTAAGGAATGTGCTTTGTCTTGAATTTTGTGTGTACATTGTAACATTTGCACTATGTACTCAACCAATGAATATCATGACATTTGGCAATGAATTATCAGTTATGTTTTGTGGTTATTTAGCTTATTCTAGAAGGGGTTTACACAATTGGATTTAAGATAATCATTTAGGATTGCAATTGTATGTAATAATCTTCTCTAAGAAGAGTCTAGGAAGTGATTATATATTGCAAGTAAGAAGCTAGGAAGAAATTATAAATTGAAAATATGCTCTTCCACACTTGAGGGTTTGTTCAAAATTTGGCAACGTAAGTCCTTCTTGAGACATTTTTTTTGTGATAAAGGTTTCTACTTGTTTAGTTAGCACTTTATCTATTAGACACTTAGTCAATGAGTTGGTTCCTTGTGCGAGCATGTTGCAAATAAAGTTGCAGCAGAGAGCCTCTGATAAGGGTGCAAAATAAACAAGGAAAATGTAAAAGGAAATCCAATTGAACATGAATTATCTAAAACAGAAACACATAATTATAATTAGTACAAATTACATGATTGGAAAGGGACCAACTAAGCATGACAGTTATTGATAGTATAAGCACAAGAAAATAAAAGAGGAAATCCTAGAATCTTATTATGTTTGAATGCTAAAAGAAGTTGACAGTTGAGAAATCCTCAATAAATGATTGGGTTGTCCAATGTTTCCATTAAATAAGCTACATGGATATTAAATTACTTTTAACTTTGAATGAGGAATTTTAGAATCATAAAAGTAATTCCAAGATGCATTGCAGAGGAATATCCAACTTGGGGTAGTAAGGCATGTATTTAGAAGCAATTAAACGACAATTGTTTTTTTTAGATTATGATGCCACAAATAGATGGAAGTTGTGACTGTTACGTTCATGCATAAATTCCATACCAAGGTTAGCACGATTTAATGTTATCGACCCAAGTGTTAATTACACAACCTTGACTATCAACACTAGATTGATTGAAATTGAATCCATTTAAGTCGAATGCCATAGTGCTGATGCCTAGAGCAGTAAACCAGGTACCTACTACTGGCCAAGCAGCTACAAAGAAATGTAGAGACCGGAAGTTGTTGAAACTAGCATTTTGGAAGATCAATCGGCCGAAACAACCGAGAGGGGAAAGCCAGCAGCACATGGGAGAAAAAGATATTAAATCCTAACCAAGGCTTAAAATAGGTCAACATAGCCAATATAGAAGGAAAAAGGAATCCAAATTCCATGGTCAACAATTGAAGTTAATCACGATATCTCCTGAACAAATATTTAGAAATTAAATTCAATCTCTATTTAGTGTTGTCCAAGTTGCCTCTTGTCGTGTTATGGCTTCTAAATGATGCTAGCTGCAGAAAATAATTTTGGAAAAGGTGCATCTTCATTATGTTATCTCATACTATCATGTCCCTTGATTTACCACTGACCTCTTACATAAGTGTATGTCATCACGTGCCTACTATGTAACTATCAATAGAATCTAGCCAGGGATCTAGGGTAAGTGGAAGTAAAACTTTGGCATTGATGTACGCCTTGAGTTGCAACATGAATAATACCCAGATGAGTTTGAAGCATAAACTAACAGTTGCACCAGGTGTTTCAAAGGAAACCCAATAGAGAGTAAAGATAGCATCAAGACTCCATCAAATTCGCATTTGACAAATGCGGCAAACGCTACCAGCCAACCCTCAATGTCTAAGGTGAATAAACAATATACAAGGAAAAGCCAAAACTGAAAAAACTATGAATTGCCAACTGCATTTTTTACATTTCCAGGAATGAAGAACTTTCTAATAGAGTCATAATCTTAGCTTGTGTTGCCGTTCCACTGTTCAAAAAATGACACTATGAATTATGTGTTCCACAATTAATTTAAATTTGTGGTGTTCAGTTTTTTGGAAGATTAAATAGAAGGTTACATTTTATTCAGGGCTAGTGCTGATTAGGAAAGTAAATCTGAGTATTTAACTTACAGTTTTCTGCTCCAGTACGTGATATTGTTTGACATCTATACATTGGCTAGAGGCCCAATAGTCATAGCTGCTAGGTTATTCTGGACAAAACTACAAGAAGTCCACTCTCTGGGAGTTAAGGACATGATTCCTAGTTTTCTGAATTGTGTTGTTTTAAAGGTAAGCACGTTATCTTCCTTGCATCTTTCTTTAAGTACACTGCATCAGTTTGGTATATCACAGCAAAGAAAATGAAGAATTTTGGGTCTTCTTCCAAGCAATCGGTATCCCGTTGGTTTGAAAAAACACAAATGCAGTGGGTTCCGTGGGTTTATGCTCTCTAGAAGATTCTACACTACAACCCAATAACCCTGCTTGCCTTAGGTGAGGCAAATGTATAACAAGAAAGAAATAGTTCTTATAGGTCCACTTAAGGAGTATGATATGCCAACTAACGAAATGAAGCAGTTTTTATCTAATCATCCATTTAAAATCTGGAGGTAATAGAAAAATTAAATTATAGGTACATTCACATTGTAAAGCGCCATGTGTAATTCTTACATCACACACCAGAATACTCTGTGTGAGTTAGCAATATGTTCAATACGCTTTGATGATATTGAGAATATAATATTTGTTTAAAGGGTTTTGGCAATAACAGGTTCACTCTTAGTTGGCAAGATGTTATCACAAATAGAAGCTTGTGAAAGAGTATTGACAAAACAAGGTTATCATTGCAGTAAAAACATTAATTATGTAGTCCCAACCTAAGTAATATGAAATTCATTAGAATTCATTGAAGTTCATTCTTTGTTTTTTAATATTTAATCTAAAATACAAGCATAATACTTCTTTTAGTAGAACTTAATCATGAATTTTATGGCTGATTTTTGTAGAAACGATTTTTTTACAAAAACTTTCCTCCACAAATTTGAATGCGGCAACTTAGGTCCCAACAGGGTTTAATTATGTCGATTTCAGTAGCAAGTTCTAGGTGGGTTTCAGTACTATTCTAATATTGCTTCAGGCTAGAAATTATAATGGGGTTCCAATTTACTAAGTCTTTTGATCATGTTATTGGATTCAAATAGAGGTTGTTTGTACAAGCATTATGCCAACTTTTTTGGACAGCTTTGCCACATTTGCTAAGCTTCACATCTTCAAGAAAAGATCAGACTTGTGTAACTTTTTCTTCATATTGAGCACTGTTAAGAAACTGTGAGACTGTTAAGAAACATGCTTATGTAGCAAAACCAGATGACAAAATGAAATTAAGGTGCTTCCGTAAACTAGAATCATTGGATGACATAGAGATTGTTAGTTGGGACATGCACAAATCCAATGCTCATGACCAACACATATATATGGAGATAATCAAAGACAGCTGGGTCATTGCAGCCCTATGCAGTATGATGATGCCTATGCAAAGGTAATTTTGTGCCAACCTATTTATATCTCCGATCACAATCTTGTATCAAACTTCATGAATACAGACACAGCTGATGGAGATAATACAAATGGCCTGATTCCGAACTTCAAACCAAAAAAGAAGCCATTAAGGAAAGGAAAGGCCCCTTTAAGGTCCACAATGCCTCATACCTGTGGAGCTAATTGTGCTTATACTGCAGGGTACCTTACAACATATGCGACCAGGGGGAGGGAACAGACACATTTACTCATGATGAAATAAGAAATTCCCCCACCCCCAAAATGCATTAATGCATGAACCAATTTGTGAGTATCACATGGCAATGGCATGTGATGAACATCTGTTCCCTACAATGGGACAGTCATGATCTGGAGAATGACAAGGTTTGGTGGATTTTTTCTTCCCATAGAGGTTCAAATGAAGGTGACCACCATAGGCTATTGAACATTAAACCACTGTAATATTAATTCAAGGCAGGGTTCATCTTAAAACCTACACATTCGTCTGGATTTCCATTTTACAGATATAAATTTTAGAAGAGAAAACATCTCAGGAACAAATTTTAATCATGAACATTGTTGACAAAGAAAAGGTGAATTAGCTGAAAAGAAACTAATTAAATTTGTCCAGATTCTGATTATTTCAATAGCTAATCCCAATTATACACAAAATGAATCAATGATGGGTAGACTTAATGGAGGAGAGAAGGAAGAAAAAATAGATAATGCTGAACAGAATTTAAATTATCAAGAAATGTGGAATTCCCATAGGTAGGGAAGCCCATACAATCCATAGAAGACATCGGAAGCTGAATAGAATAGGGATGTGTAGTCTTTTTCTAAACAATCTCTTTATGGAAGAGTTTCATAATGCAACATATATCAGTGGAGTATTATTAACATAATCTATATTTCAACAACAAATATTGCATCAACTAGATCTACATTATAGAAAAACAAAGAAGCAAATACTGTCTATGGTACAGGGGATTGAAAAAATACTCTTGCCTTTCCTATAATATTCATACATGTTTGTTATGGATTTTTGTACATTTCATTGCTGGAAGATATGGGGAGTGATAAATTTTGTTGGGAACTTTATTCTTCCTATAGAGGTTCATAAGAAGCACTGCAGATCAGAAACTGCTAAACACTCCTGAGCTGCTAAAACATTGCCTTAGTGTTTAAGGGTACAGAATATAGAGAGGTAGATTATAGGTGTTTAAAGATGGGGGAATAAAGGAAGAATTTCAAGTGGATGCAGAGACATACAGAGTCTATCTAAACAATCTCTATGATGAAAAATGTGATAGGGCAACACAGATCACTAGTAACAATATATATTAATGATAATGTTTTTGTGGGTGCCTTCATCCAATAAAGGTTCAGATGAAGCCACTGCTGACCAGAGACTGCTAAACACTCGTGAAATATTTTTTGACGATTCAAAATCTAGAGAGGCAGAGTCATAGGCATTAGAAGATGATAAGAACAAGATGAAGAATTACAGTAGAGGTAGAGGTACACAAAGCATGTTCAATAGAGATCAGTAGTAACTATTGATCGACATCTATAATCAATGATGGTACACCAAACGTTGTGTCAATTGTGACTATATTTTAATTGCTACTATACAATTTTCCACAAATATACAGTATCATGCACAGAAAATGTTTTGATCTATTATCATGTGCTCTAATATATTCTATAATGGCATTTAGGGGTAGGCTAAGATTGAAATAGGAGGAGGAAGAAATGGTACTCCCGACCTGTTCATCTTCATTTTTATCTTCATCTCTTGCCCATCATCCGGTCCCATCAGGGTTGTCCCTGCTTGCAGAAATCAACTGTAAACAATATTGAATTCGGTACACTACATTAACCAAACGCATACTTCGATATTGTTAACAATCGTAACCCTAATCTTCTGCAACAAAAATATAAGCAGCATACCTTCAAGCAGATTTTGAATTGCCGATTTCCCTTTCCAGGATTAGTATCAAGTTAACGCGGTTGCAGGTTCAGGTGCAAACGAAGAAAAATGAGACAAAAAAAGCATAAACAGGAAAAGAAAAACAAGAAGAGAAGGAGCGCTCCATGAAAAAGCAAAAAACAGAATGGAAAAACCTGCAAATGCGCGAACCACTAATCTCATGAGCTTGGTTGCTCTGTTATATATAGAGAGAGCGGGGGTTTATCTTTGCATTGCAACGGTCACTTGGCTTGTACAGGAATGAATAGACGAAAAAGTAACAATGGATATCTCTATCACCATCAGCGAGCAGGCAGGGAGTTTTGTTGGCTTCTGCGATTGGGAAAAAAGCAAACAACTCATGTGCCCCCCAAAAAGCGCAAAAAACAAAAAGAATTATATTTAAAAAACAAACAAACACGTGCCACTTAAGTATGCTTCCCACGTCTATCGTTAACCTTTGGCTTTTTAATTTTATATTTTAATAAATCCACTTTATATCATTTTAAGTGCTAAACTTAAAAATGGATGTCTCCTAAACAAGAATTGAAACAGAGGTATGTTTTATAAGAAAGGGATAGTGGAAATAAAATGGCACTACATCATGGAAATATAAGAAAGGGATAGTTTTATAAGAGAGGTATGGTGGGTTTCCCCATTAACATAAGCAAACCCTAGACCCCAGTGGACTTTTCTCTACCACGTGCATTTTTTTATTTATTTTTTTATTTTGTTACTAATCTCCACAATGTTTTCCCACTAACACAGATGATCCCTAGACCTCAACAGACTTTTATCCATCATTTTTTGTTTTAATACAGGGATTTTTTGTTGGGATTATAGGTTTTTACTAATGTGTGTGCCACTTAGGCTTGCACATTAAAAGTGTGGTATGGAATTGTCATGATGGGGACTTGGGGTTTTATGAAATCGAATTTTTTTAACACAATAAAGTTGATTCCAAGGCTAATTGGGCTTATGTAGCTTGTGTGCACTCATGATTGGCATGGGCCTTTGATTCACCGATTGAGATCTTTTCACTTTATGAACTTCTGCTCATACTAAAGGATGTGATTTGTTTCAAGTTGAGGAATTTCCACCTTCTCTTTGGCTCTCTATCTTCCTAGTGTCTACACCTATCTATCTCATCTTCTTTGTAGGAGGTGAGAAAACAATGGTTTCACTCAAGGTTTTAGAGTGCTGACAAGGCTTGTGTAGACACCAGTTTTTGGTATCATTCCTCCACATTTTCTCTCCTTCAGCAAGCTTACTCATTCGAATCCCATTTCCCACCAACACTACATATTTAATCAATCTTAATTTATTAATATGTATTATGTGTTAATAATATCCAAATATTCCAATTAAGTCACGTCACCTCACTCAATCAAATCAAATTCAATCATCCAAATCATGAACCCCAGTTAATCAAATCAACTCTAATCAAATCAATTATCTCACCTAATCACTAAAATCACGTCCCCCACCATCCAAATCATGAACCCCACTCAATCCAATCAAATCAAGTATCTCACTTAATCAATCAAATCAAATCCAATCATCCAAATCATGAACCCCATATAAACCCCACTTTTTAAAATTAAATCCAATTAAATCCACAATTCCATCTACTCCCTCAAATCATGAACCCTGCTCAATCAAATTAAATCCATATCAAGGCCATTCTTTTACCTAATCAGTCAAATCATGTCCCCCCCACTCACATGACCAAGTTTACTTTTTTAAACCCTAGTTACCTAATAATCTTTGATCTTACCCCATCTCCAAGCTATAAATACAGGCCTTCCCCCTCTTTCAAACAAGTTGAAGATTTTTAGTTTGACGTTTTAGGAATAAGTAGGTTAGAACTCTTTCGAACAAGTTGAAGATTTTTAGTTTGAAGTTTTAGGAATAAGCAGGTTAGAAGTCTTTCGGACAAGTTGGAAATTTTGGGAAATTCTTCTTAAAGTCTTAGAAAACAAGAAGGAAGAGTGATAGAAAACCTCTGCCATTATAGCTCTCAACTATATAAGCCTTTCCCCTTCGTTTTGAACAAGTAAGAAAGGATAACGAGTTGTCGATGTTATAGCTTCTCTTATCATCCTTGTGTTTCTCTTATGATGCCACTTGTGGCACCATAATGTCATCCACACGCCCTTGAAGTACCCTCGTCACCCCATTTACTTAGCATATTGTACTTCTCTACTTCTGCATGTTATCTATGATTAATCATTTATTTAAATATTTCTAGACACGGGGGTTGACATCCTCTAAGGGAGTTAATAGCCTCTTGGAACCGGCATTGTCCGGGAAACCCTTGCATATATCTATCTAATCATATTTGTTTCATTTTTGCAGACATTATCATAGATCCATCAATTTGGCGCCCATAGATCTACATCCACATTCGAGGCTCCTTAAGCCCTCCATATTTCAAGGTTCGTGGTGGCTTTCAGTATCGGTGCATTCGCTTGCATGAGAACGAGGTTTCCTATCCACATCTATTGTGCCCCAACCTATTATATGCAACCCCTTGACCACATCTACCTCAAACATACCCATCACCACATCACTTACATCTCCAAATATCCCAATTATGCCCACCTCCCTATCCATCCCAACTACTCCTATATCTACCATATCAACAAATCCACTTACCCCTACCTTGAAATATTCGTCACCTATACCTATATCCTTACCCATGGCCACATCACCCATTTTATCCCAATACTCTTTATTTAATCCGTCTATCACACCTTAGATCAACACAAGGGGGATCCGTTATCCCTCTACAAAATTAACTATTTACACCTTAGCCAATCCAAATATCACATAGACCTTATTAATCGCATCATACAACCAATTATTTCTTCATCGATATCTTCCCCTACACCGCAATCTTTAGATCATCTCGTTGAAATTATTATCATCCTTGCCAAAGGTAAATCTTCTCAATCAAAATCTACGACTCTTGATAAGCATCCCCAAATTTCTCTTGTGCATCCTCGTAAGAAGTCGAGGTTTTCCCTCTTTCTCAGAAATCCCATGTTACAACATCTATTTTAGGGCCCAGTCGCTTCATCTAACACACCTCATGACAATAAATCCCAATCCAAAGAATCTAACCCTCCTCTCAAAATTGATTCATATTTTAAGACATCTAATTCACCCATATAATCTATGTCCACTTCTTCCCCTAATTCCAACCCAAAATATTCTATCAAACCCCATAAGCATGTTACCTTTCCCACGATACTGTCGATTGGCTCCTACATAGACATCCTTTGATATTTAATTCAAATATATATTGTCATCATGCTTCATTCACATTAGATATTTTAATCCCCATAGTCTAAAGCCATCATGGTTCAATCCCAATTGCATTTGTGCATATCATCATATCCCGTGGTCCATGAAATTTAACATTGTAATAGCCTTTCAAACAATCATCTACAACCTTAATGAGAAATATGATTCCCGCATTCATGGGGTAACATCCTTCTCCATCTACACCTAATCCAATTTGTATCCCATCCATCAAGTTTCCCACGTGATTCCTTCATCCACATCTCATCCCTTCACATATTTATCCTGCACACTGACATTCCTCCTAAGGAACATCCTTCATTGTTCATCGATACTATTTATCTCTACCAATCACCATTGTGGTATCCAACCGTTTATTCCAATCCTAATCCAAAACAGTCATATCTAAACTCCTTCAACATCCACTGACTCATCCACACTCTAATATAATCTCCCTCGTTAAGGGGAACAGTCCTCACATCGTCCTTAGCATCCCTTTAGCATCAATTCATCTCTTATACATCCATACAACTTGTTTGATGCTAGGGGATTTCACTTTTGATATCGCTTTATTTTATCTCATCCAATCCATCTCCTCCAATCTTAAATCCAAATTAATTTGTTCCAAATCTTCATCTGTTTTTAAAGCCCACTTTTGTGGCCATATTCATCTCTCCCTTGAGGGACCATGTTTTTTAAGTCCACCATTGTGGTCATACATGTCCCTTCCTTTTGTGGCTTCCATATTTATTCCAAAGTCTCACACTTGAGGGACCATGCTTTTCATCTCAAAGTCCACCTATTGTTTCCATGTGTCTGTTTCTCTGTTAGGGGTGCCATTTATTTTCATCCTAAAGTCCACACTTTTGTGGCCATGCTTTTTTCTTACCAAGATTCACCTTTGTGGTCATGCTCATTCCTCAATGTTCGAAAGAGCATTTATTTTTATCATAGGTTTCCACCTATTGGGGCCATCTATCTCGTGACGTCATTAGGGGGCACATATGTTCTTATCTTCCATCCAAGGATATCACCATTTTGGTCATATTTGTCCCTCATCTATGGGGGACCATCATACTCCTAGTTAGGGATCACATATTTTTGCTCCCTTAAGGGTAGCACATATATTTTTAAATATTTCGATCTCACTCTATCTCATCAGACAACATGGAATGTTTTCATCACAATTGGATTGAACGCTTACATTATAATGCAAGAGTATGGGTACTTGGAATTTATCATTTGGATTCCCTTGTTGGTAAACCAGAGACTGGAACCTCTTAATGCATTACACTTATGACCATTATATTGTTAGCACACCTAGCATGATGAGCACTTAGTTTTATATCCGTAGATCATAACTCCATCATTATCCTCTTCTGTATATCATTGTAATTATTTTAGAACTATGTGGTCTACCATCATTTCCTAGACATGACCTTAAATATGGGCACCATGGCTCTACCTATAGTATTTTCCTTATGGATAGGTTCTCCCTTATTGGTGAGAACTCTGATCATTACATCCATCATCCTCCTATCTATCTATTGAAATCACACAAAAGGTCTAGGAGTGTCACGTGTACGATCATTGTCCCCTCTTAAGTGATTTACCTAGGTATACCCAACTCTTCCCCATCAAATAAAAAATCAAATACAAAAAAAAAGTCAAAGTCAAAGTATGGGTGCTCCCATTTTATCCAAAAACAACTTGATCCCTCAAAGGACAGTTGTTCACAAAAAGCATATACCAAAAATAGACTGCTCCCCAAAGGAAAACTATCATGCATATCTTATCCTGTCATCTCAAAACAAAAGTCAAAAATTCCAAATGCAAAAGAAAAAATTAGACCACACCCTCAAAGGACGGCTACTTTCTTATCATGGCAGTAAAGGCTTCCCACATTGATAACCTTTTACTGTATTAGCATCCTCAGAAAGCTTCCCACATCAATCAGATTTCTCATATACAGTGCAGACTTTCCACATTGATCAGTTTACATCTTCTCCCTTCCTAGAGTTACAACATAGTTTTAGGAACAACCACCTATGGATATCCCTCTTCCTGCATACAAGTTACATCTAGAATCCCTTTTTCATGTCGACATTAGCATATTTCATCCATATTTCCCTCATGATCTTTTGGTATAACTAACTATTGTTGGTTATGTATTAACGCATGTTATTGGCTGCAAGTATAATGCCTTGAGTGGTATCCTTTCTTGTTTACCTCCAATCTAGATCAAGGCATGGTTTCTCCATATCCTCCTTACTACGATTATGTGTCTTTTTCTCATAAAGATCACCTTATATCAAGATTGCATTCTTTTGATCAAAATTCAAACAATGAAGTCTATACCTTTAGGGCTAGAATATCTTACAATCATCCATAATTCTATGAATTATGTTCACATCTATGAATGCTCTTGCTAATATACTTTTTGGTTTGGGAATTCTACTTGATCTCCATTGCAGTTTACAAATCCTACTTGAGGATCCTTCTAAAGGTGATTTCATTATCCTGCAGCTTATTATTACCCACCATGATCAACAATGTATTTGATCCTCACTCCTCATTTCCACTCATCATCATTCATGTCCCCTTTCACCACTCTATATATCTTCCTTTCCTTTCCTCACGATTTTTCCTTTTTGCTCTTCCACTTTCATCTTGAAAATCTTACTTAACCATCCATACAATCAAGGAATTTTAGTTGAGGTATACCTTCTTCCTAAGATCCTCCCACTGTAGAAACTTCTCCATGATTTCCTCTTCCATCAGACGATAATCACCAACACAATTTTTTTTTCTCTGCCTCTTCCTCTTGGCATTCTTGCATCATCACTCCCACCACATGGGCATTCCAATTAAGGATTTCCCTTACAATCTCCATCTACACTACATATATTCCTTGATCCATTCATGTCACACTCCTTTGTTTCCTTGTTATCACCTCCTTTCACCTCTGGTTCCATTTTGGCATACACCACTCACTCTTTTCTCATCCTTCCTTGTATCCATATTTTACTTGGTCATCTTGCTTACACATGCTCGTAGTATGGAAAATTCACTTAAGGGTTCCCCTTTAGTCCATCTTGCCATGCCCTCTTCCTATCTGTCAATCACTTCTTCTCATCATTCTTCTTCTTCTTCAGATTGGCGATCCTACTTAACCATCCCCATCGCATGACAATCTTACTTAAGAGTTCCTCTTAAGGTTGATCTATCATCCGCCCTTCCCCCATCTCATCATATTTCCCTCATATTATTTATCTCGCCTTTCCTCGTATTCATCTGCTCTAACCAACCATTCCATCCCTATACCCATTACACTCTTGTCTTTCTCCTTTAATATCATCACTGTCAGTTTGGTGATCTTACTTAACCACTTCTGCAGCATGGTGGTCTTACTTAAGAGTCCCTCTTAGGAACGATATGTCATCTCACCTTTTCCCATCGCTCCACATTCCCACTTTCCACATTTTCTCTTCATTCCCCATAATCACATCCTCTTACCTTTTCTTTCTTCCTCGCACACACCATCTCCGAATTCCCCGGTTTTCATCTTCATCATACTCCGCTTGGAAGTATTACTTAACCGATTCCTACCATTTTTTTTATGTCTTGTTTCTTCCTCTTTACCTCACCCATCCTCGTCCACTTCATCCTATCCTTGCCTTCATCTTCGCACAAATTGTTATCCCTCCTTTCTTTATTAATTCCAGTCCATCTTATCAAATTATCCCACATATCTACCCCCATGCTTACTTGTCATTATTGTTGGTATTAGCCTAACATTCTTTCATCATCATCTTCCATTTCTACACTAATAATTATCGGTGTAATTCTCCTAAAATTCCCTCATCCCCACCCTACATGACCTTCTTCCCTCTCTTTGAACTTCTCCTTTTTTTCTCCATTCCTTCCTTCCCCTGTGTACACTGATCATTATCGGTGCACTTCTCCTAACCTCCCTTCATTGGCGTTTCCTCTTCCATTCCTCATTTATTTTCTCCCTCTTCTTACTTTTCCTCCCATATTTCCCTACTAATCATTATGGGTGGACTTCTCCTAACATCCCTTCGCTGACATTGCCTCTTCTATCCATTCCTCTCTTTTTCTTTGCCACCTCTCCATCTTCCATTCTTCCTTGCCAATTTATTTATTGTCTTCAACATACACCGTCTCTTTATTTTCTCATCACCAACTTACCCTCATCTCACACATCTTTGCATATTTTCCAATCTGTGTCATTCCTCACCTCCAACTTCTCTTTACGTTCCTGTTACTACTCATTCTTAACCAAATATCTTTGTTCTTGGTTTCTTTCCTTCTACATTATTTTATCTATTGCCCTATCCTCCTTCCTAATTCTTGTTTTATTTCACTTCTTCTATATCATATTCATCCCCTTTTTACTTTGTGTTTCCTTCTTACTTCCCCAGTGATGACCTGACTCTTCAGCGTTGTCCCATATTTTTTATCATCCCACCATCCACATGCATTTCTATGCGGTATATTCCATATTCTTTACCTTGGTTTTCCTCGCGGTAACTTGGGCCCTTTGATCTTCTCCCTATATTTTCCTTCATTTCTTCCCATGGTATTTTTATCTTCGAGGATACCACAATGGCCATCCACTACCACTTTTTCCCTTGCAAGTGTTTGCTCTAGTTTTTGCTTGGCAAACATTGATCGTAATCTTCCCCCAATTTCCATGAATCAAAGTTTGTTCTACTTTCTTCTTCCAGTTTTTTCTTGTCAATGAAACACCTTCCTTATGAAGCATGTATTCAAAATCATATTTCCCCTCCCTATTGGGGCATTTTATCTCACACTTATATCCCATCTCCTCCTCGCATCCACATTTATGACTATCCTCATTCCCCCTCGGGGCATTTTATTCGCACATCCATCTTCCGCTCTGCCATGTGCTGTGGCATCATTATTTTCATCCTTGTCCCTTTTGTAGATGCATGATTTTTCACTCAATTCCTCACATACAAATTATTTTACATACCTTTCACATTTATTTGCGCATATTTTGATGTTTGCATATGACCCATTGGTCATCATGGCTTGGATCCATGTTACAATGGTCTTCACTCACTCACTGGTCTATAGAACATTGTCTCCCTCTTCATTAAGACCACAATTTTCCTCTACTGATGTGATATTGGATTCACCGCCATATTTTTCCTTATTCTTGCAATCATTTTAGCTTGGGGCATCTTTCCTTAGTTATGTGTTTCATCCATATTTTAATCTTTACCATGTATCTCTTTCGAACTCGTGATTAACTTCCTTTATGTCGTCAATCCCAAGTTTGAGGGGGACCACTTAATTAATTATATTTTCGATACTTCATCATTTTTTCTCGTAGCTTGCCCAATGCAAACCACTCATCAAAAAGGGGCAAATGTAGACACCAGTTTTTTGGTATCATTATTCCACGTTTTCTCTCCTTCACTAAGCTTACTCATTCAAATCCCATTTCCCACCAACGCTACATATTTAATCAATATTAATTTATTACTCCATATTATGTGCTAATAATATCCAAATATTCTAATTAAGTCACATCACCCCACTCAATCAAATCAAATCCAATCATCCAAATCATGAACCCCACTTAATCAAATCAAATCCTATCAAATCAATTATCTCACCTAATCACTCAAATCATGTCCTCCACCATCCAAATCATGAACCCCACTCAATCCAATGCAATCAAGTAGCTCACCTAATCAATGAAATCAAATCCAATCATCCAAATCATGAACCCCACATAAGCCCCACTTAATCACATCAAATCTAATTAAATCCATAATTCCACCTAATCCCTCAAATCATGAATCCCATTCAATCAAATCAAAATCCATATCAAGGCCATTCTTTCACCTAATCAGTCAAATCATGTCCCCCCCACTCACCTAACTAGGGTTACTTTGTCAAACCCCAGTTACCAGATAATCCCTGATCTTACCCCATCTCCAAGCTATAAATACAAGCCTTCCCCCTCTTTCAAACAAGTTGAAGATTTTTAGTTTGAAGTTTTAGGAATAAGTAGGTTAGAAGTCTCTCAAATAAGTTGAATATTTTTAGTTTTAATTTTTAGTAATAAACAGGTTAGAAGTCTTTCGGAAAAGTTGGAAATTTGGCTGGTCCACACAAGAATGAGGTTGGGATATAAGAAGCTTGGCCGGTCCACACAAGATCCTTCAGAATATTTGACTGCTTGTTGCGAGTGACTGATTTGACAAAAATAAACTTTTGTAAAACCCTAATTACAGAGTAAATGATGTAAATAATAATATGTAACTACTATATGTAATATAACACAAGCAATAAGCAAGTAAAGTATAAACCCTAAGTAAGAGGTACAAAAATAAAAACTTAGCTAATTAATGGTTTATCTTGAAGTGTTTTAAACTGGGAAAACTACTGCACATGAGGTGAACTATGTCATCAAAGTTCAAATTAAATTCAAGAATATAGGAATAAAGTTGGACACGTGCGCCCATGGTAGGAAAAGGAAACCTTAGCACCGATGACCTCGTATGTGCACTTGTGGCTATGTAGGAGCTATGAATCTTATCTTTGTTTTGTCGTAAATATGTTACAATTACTCTATGTTGGTCACTTGTGTATCGTAATATGATCACCGAGGTATCAATGTGAAACAAATAATCACTTGTAAAACCCACAAACTACATCTAATCTAAAAAAATAAAGATACAATATGGGGATTAGGACTGACCCTGACAATCACCTCGATCTTGAACTTACGACCGAGTGTTACACTACATCTCAGACTCCATGTAGTTATGGTGAGTGTGTGGAAGAATTGTTCCCTAGGATGCCCTTGTATAAGTGCACTTGATAGTGGGTTGTAGTTATATGTAGCAATGTAGATAGATGTGTGTATGGAATAGAGAAACTTCCCCTTCCTATGTTGAATATGCAAAACTTGTATTACCTTTTCCCTTTGATGGATGTTAGATGGATGCCTTGAAGTGCTTTAGGTGCCTTTGGATGCAAACTTAGGTGATGAAAATATATACTTAGAGCTTGGTCCTCAATTTTGGTCACATAACTATGTATTTATATGATTCCATTGTTTGAATTTTGTAATTAAAAATTGTAAGGCTGACCCATAAGCGGAAAAGATGACCAAAAGATAAAAGAGACCCAAAAGAAGCGAGTATGGTAGAAAAGGGTCACGAGTGCCCAGAGGAGACAGGGGCACATGGGCGTGCCTGTCCTGGCTAGGTGTTGGTGTCTGGAGACATTAAATATAAATAAGTAAAATGTCGACTATATTGTAGGGTGTGCAAGACCAAATTGAAAACAAGAAACATAAAAAAGAAGCCAAATATAATCATCAATTACTAGTTTTCTTGTTTAGGAATCATATGAATGATAGTATATGTTTATGGACCTATAAATGTACGCAAGTGTGTGATTTTGTGTCTACATTTTCCCCCACTTTATGTTGTTGAGTGAATACATGATAACATAAATTAGATAAGAGATGTGTACTTGATAACCATGTAGAGTGTATGGCAAAGAACGTGTCGATTGGACAAATAAAGCATTGAATAATGTAAAAATGAAGCATCGAAAATAGGAAGAGAAAGTGACCCTCGGGGTGAAGCGTATGCTTTATACTGTGTTATACATGTTGTTGTGCTTGTTGTTGTGATTATGATTGCTACTTCTTTTAAGGATGGACTTGCAAAAAGAAGAGAATGAGAGTAGTCAAAGTCGTGTATATGAAAATTTTGATCCAAGTATGCAAAAGTAAGTAAAAATATGTAAATGTGTGTAAAAGGAGAGTGTGCACCTGATGTAGAAGAGTGTAAAGGGATAGAAAATGTCCTGAACATGCTGTGAAGAGTGATTTTTTGGGAGATGTCATGCCAAGTGCAAGTTTTGTGAGTGATCTCATGCCAAGATCGGGTTTTTTGGGAGATCTCACACCAAGTGCAAGTTTTTTGGGTGATCTCATGTCAAAGAGAAAGTGTTGGGGATAGAGGTCTAGTGTTACTCTCCTTCTATGAATCTACCTAATATACACCATTGTAGATGGTGTGTTCCTGTTTTGATCATGTTGTTCCTAATTTCTTTCGAATGTATTGTTTGTTTTGATTGAAAATGGAGATAGAATGCATTTTGTTTACTGGAGGACTGTGCATGTACTGTGAAAACTACTCTGTAAATTGATGTGAACTATTCTAATCTGAGAAATTGATTGTGTTTTCCCATAGGACATCAGGGCCCAGGGGAGGACAAGGGCATCTGGGCACTCCATAAGTGGAAAATATGCCCAAAATATAAAATAGACCCAAAATAAACAAGTAAGGTGGAAAAGGGTCTAGGGCGCCTGGGAACTCTTGTTCTGACTAGGCATTGGTGTCCTGAACATGCTGTGAAGAGTGAGTTTTTTGGGCGATCTCATGCCGTGTGCAAGTTTTTAGGTGATCTCATGCCAAGAGTGAGTTTTTGGGGTGATATCATGCCAAGTGTGATTTTTTTGGGCGATCTCATGCCAAAGAGAAAGTGTTGGGGAGAGAGGTCTAGTGTTACTCTCCTTCCATGACTATGCCTGATATACACCATTACAAATGGTGTGTTCTTGTTTTGTTCCCATTTTCCCTAATTTGTTCCGATTGAAAATAGAGATAGAATGTATTCTTTTTGCTAGAGGACAAAGCATGTACTATGATAACTGCTCTATAAATTGATGTGAATTGTTATGATACGAGAAATTGATTGTATTTTTCCCCAAGACATTAACACATGTGGGAGGGAATAGGTGCAAATGTAGACACCTAAAATTCTCTTATAAATGCTTTCATGCTAATATTGCACTAAATATCCACTTTCTTGTCATTTCCATGATAATTAACACTTTTCTACTAATTAGCTAACATTCCTCTTCTTATTCGTTAATTAACAACCTTTCGTTAATTAATTAGCCTTGCTATCATTAAGGATGTCGATTAAGGACCTTTCATTAATTAATATCGGCTTCTATCTGGGTTAATTACTTATTATTAATTAATTACGCTCGTAACTCTAAATCAATAAATTACCATTTATTGGATCAAATTCCTCTCTTACATCCTACAAACCATACTAATTTTCCTTTAATTAACTTCTATAAGCTTACCTCTACCTACTAATTAATCACCTTTGATTAATTAAAACATCCCCCAATTTCTATGACTTACTAATAACAAATTAAATTCTTCTAAATCAAGATTACATTTTATAAAACAACCTTATCCATTCCTAATTTTGTTTTACGTTTATCCCACATTCATCAATTTGCTAGTCTTGCCTCTCCAGGAAAGCTATATAAAGAACCCTCCTTCTTACCTTTCTTCTTGCACCATGCTTTAAATAGTGAAAACCATAAGCATTTTGATATTGAGCCATTCTCCATTGTTGAAATAACTTCTCCATCTTGCATCCTTTCACTCAAAATTGAGTAATATGGGAAGATCCAAAATGACCTTGTAGTCATTCTTAGTGAGATTCCATTCTCAATCCTTGAGATCAAGCAACAATCCACTTTGATTGCTTATGTTTTTCATATGTTCATATTTTTAGTTAGTAATCATAGAGAGTAGGAAATAGCTTAGCATGTAGTTAATTTATGCATTGAAGAAGCATTTCCTTTAAGCTCTTATCTTGATGATTAATTGTTTAATTAGAATTTTCTTTTGAAACTATGTAGATATTAGTTTCAATTTATAGCTTAGTTAATAAACATGAGCACATTTGGAACTCCTGGTGGAATTTACTCCATCGTCCTTTGCACTTAATTTCAAATTTTTGTAGTTATGTTTCAATTTTGGTTACTAACCCTCTTATGCACATGTTGATCTAACTTGTTTTTCTTAACTTATTTTGTTGAGTTTACATGTGTTGAGTCTTCCTTGTAGGTATAAAGGAGGCGAAGTGCTGTCAAAATTGGATCTTAATGGGAAAATTTCAAGATTTCTCCATGTTTTCATGTTTAGAGCTTTATTTTTCAACATTCTATATGTTAGTTTTGTCAATTTCTTGAAAATCTTAAATTCTTGAGCATGTAAGTTAGTGTTTGATAGTGTCGAGTCTTCTATTTACATATTAATATGGTGAGCTGCTGTCAAAATTGAATCATGGTGAGAAAAAATCAATATTTCTCCATGTTTTCATTTTCAGTGCTTACTTTTTCAACATTCTACATGCTAGTTTCGTCAATTTCTCGAAAATGTTAAGTTTTTTTTATCATGAATGTTAATGTTTAATAGTGTTGAGTCTTCTATTCATATATTAATGTGATGGGTTGTTTTCAAAATTGAATCTTGGTTGGAAAAATTTGACCATTTTATAGATTAAGGGATGTTTTTTTGACATTTTTTTAGTGCATGTTAAGTGCATAGCTGTGAGCATAAGATCATATGTGGAACCCATCTTCCAGAGGCCATAAATTTTACTCCCAAACTTGAAATGACTCTGTTTTTTTCTGCGTTGGAAAGGTATTGAAGTGAAATATGCAATGAAAACATAAATTTGGGATTTATACTTATAGAAATTGTAGGTTTCCCATTTATTGTAAAATTGGTCATTTTTTAACATATCTAATGTTTTGATGAATGTTGTATTTCCATGTTTTACTTGATTTAGACCATAGATTTTGTATGCTCTTATATTGCACCATTTGGTGATCTTGAGAATAAAAAACAACTGTGATCTCTATCTTTTTAATATTTGGATTAACTTGGAAATTTGATTATTCATTTTGCTCAAGGGAATGAACCTTTTACAAAGCATTTTTTTATGGTCCTTTAATTTGAAGTTTTCCATTTCTATTTAGTTGGGCTAAATTTTGTGTTTGATCTTCTCTTGCATTTTTGGGTGATCTTGAGAATAAAAAACAACTTTAGTATTAATTTTCTAACATTTGGTTAATTGGAAACTTCATCTTTCATTTTTGGCTTAAGGGAATGAACATTTATCAAGATTTTTATATGGTTCATTAATTACAAAGATTTCCTTTACTTTTTAGTTGGATTATGTGTTGTGTATGCTCTTCTCTTGCATCATTGGATGATCTTGATAATCAAAAGCAACTCTTAATCCTCTTTCAAATAATTTTATTTGCTTGGAGAACTACTAACACTTGAGTGCAGGACCTAGAAACATTTTTCAAAGAAAGGAGTTCAAAACAAATTTTTCTAACTACACGTGTGCTGCAGGTTGTTAAATGACAAACAAATAAACCAAATTAAGTATAAAACATAAATAAAAAACACACCACATTCAAAGCACTTGATTTGTAGGTTCGGATAAGGGTACACCTTGTCCGTTTAAAACTAGGACATAACCCCTTTGGCATAAGCCTTAAGCTACAACAATGGGGGTGGTCCTAGGAACTCCAAAGTAGTCCACGTAAGAGGGAACCTTGTGGATGAAACGGGAAGTGCTCTGCACACCTACTTGACTAGTATACACATGAGATTTAGCATAGAAGTCATATGTATCGTGACCCCAATGAGAGTACATGATGGACACATTCATTGGACATTATTCTTGAAGGGGGTAAAGTAAAGCCGAGATAACCCAAGATTATTCAGTGTGACTTTCTTGGTAAATTGAGCTCGCATATAGATAACTTGTGACACCTAGTTGAGTGAGCCACCTAGGAAGCTATCTTTGACCAAGAGCCAATTTTGACCATATCAAAACCTATTTGAGTTGAGAGCCATTATTCATCACAAAACATGTGAAGTGTTAATTTTTCTTAGTTTTTCACTCGCCCTAAGGCGAGATGAAACTCTACCGAAGTGAGGCCAACATTTTCACCCTCAATTGATCTACTTCCTTCACTTTCTTTTGACACTTAGTTGATTAGAAGAAGAGCGACTACCCTTATGTTGTTGATTGATTGTATTCGCCACTTTTATGTTTGTTTACGCTCATCCATGTTTGCAAATGAGTTGTTAAATGTCTAAAGTGTGTGGAGACATTTTCATATCATTGGTAGCCTTTTTGATCTTGATACCCAAGTCAAAATCGTCATCGTAGTTAGGATGGATTCATCACCTCGACTCTCCTTTGAACGGTTATTTTTTTTTCATTGTGTCACTACAATTTTTGCATTTACATCTTGATTCTTGTAAACTTGACCTAAATATCTATATTGTGATGTTACGTTGTATACACTTTAACAATTCCTAGGTATACTCTAGATTTATTGTTATTTTAATTACTACCTCGATTTTGAAAAGTGTTGAGTGTTACCACTTGTGTGTGTTATATCAATACCATCTTGATATTAATACCTTGATTTCTCACAAAGTTTGGTTAACATATCTTGGTGGAATTGTTGTGTCACTCACAATCATAACTGTCACTTTTTGGGATATAGGTCTTGATTGGATTCAAGCTCGCTTTTAGTATAATTTGCTTGAGGATCACATTAACTTCATATTATTATTTACACCTTGTTCGTTTCTTTGAACTTGACATAAGTGGTGACATTTTGTTAATCATCTTGAAACACCAACTATCATTTGGAAATAGACTTAGGAAGTAATTTGATAATTGATTGGTTTAAAACAAACCTTGCATGATTGTGTCTTGTGATTATTCATCATTTTGACTTATCCATTTAGGACAATCACTTTGATCCATTAATTCTTTATCATTCATTATTCTTTGGTCATTAATTTGCATTTATGTTTTGAACTCGTGTGATTTTTCCTTGTGTTTATCCACCTTATTAACTCATTTCTAGGACAATCCTTTAGATCTTCGATCCTCTAGATCTTCTTGTTTTTTCCTAAATTTATGATCAGTTTTGAACATATCTTTCAAACCATGGCAAAAACATTCCCTATCAAGAAAATTTTGCATTAATCGAACATTGAAAATATTTCCTTTGTATACTTTATGTTGCTAAACTTTTGATCAATCCTTTGACATTACGCCTCCAAACCTTGTTGGATTATCAATCTTGAGTTATCACAATGTATTTTTTCCTTAACTTCCCTTTTGGAAAATAACACAAACATCCCCATATTTACGAAATGTCTAGTTGGTTTTCGTTATGTTACCCAAATCAACATGAAACCTTCTTCACTTTGAAGAAGTTTGATCATACAATCTAGGTTTAGACCTTTGAACCCAACACACACTGAAAATGAATGATTATCGTAAAGTCTCTTATACATACGATAATAAGGAATCAAAGTTTCAGAGTTCACATCAAAATATGCCCATCATGACCAAACCTCGTTTAGTTCTTCACACTAGGGAACCCATCCGGGTAACCCATTCCCAACATTCATCTCATAGTCGATGGTATGGTTTGAAAACTTCCGATCCAATTATTATTCAAGTTCCCCCTACTCTTCTTCTGATTCTAATCTAAACATTTCCTCTTCTTGTGAGGATTCCAATCCAAACATTTCCTCTGATTCTTTTGATGATTCAAATCCAAACTACTATTTAAATTCATCTAATTCGACTCCTAAGTCACAGTCCTCCCCTTCTTTGCAAGAGCTCCTTCATCATACTTCTATTATGATTCTTGAGTCCCCCCTTTCTTTGCAGGACCTCCTTCATCATTAATCCAATTTGACTCCTAAGTTGCGGTCCTCCCCTTATTCACATGACCTTCTTTATAAAACATCTAATCTTATTCTTCAATTGTAGTCCTCCATTTCTTTGCAAGACCTCTTTTATCAGTCACCTTAATGAAACCTTCCTCCTTTGAATATTCGCACGAATCAAAGTCATTCTATTCAATCATCTAAGTCAACTCCTACGTCACAATCTACGGAATTTTGGATACGAAATCCTCCTATTCTTCCTCCATGATTTCATCTTATAGGGAAACCTATACCAACCAATTCTAAATCAACATCTTCTTCTACTCACGAGACATCTAGCCCTAAGTCTACTTCATCTCTTAAGTCATCCTCTTTTATCAATCATCATCGAACATCTTCTAAGTCTTCCACACCAGCTGGATCTTTTTCTTCCAATCAAACCCCCGTGGTCGATCAGAAACCCATATTGATTGATTTCTTTCAGAATGAAGGACCAATCATGGCCTTTATAGGGGCACATGAAGATATCCCTCTAACAAGTTACGAGCAAGGACTCTCTTTAGACTTTGATGTGTCTACGTATTATGAGGAAAAGGTTGATTCCTTTTATAAAGAAACAAAGGAAGTTCTTCAGATCATGTAACTTGATCCTCCTCTTATTCTTCGATCCTCACATTCTTCATTCTGTGATGAACTGCCTGGGTCTAGTATTGAGCCATGGTCCATCTTCTCATCACCCAATTCTTCTTTACATATCCCAATTCCTCAATTGCAATCGCACTTTGGGTCATTTCCAAGTGTCCCATCACCTTCTTCTATATATGGGCCACCTCTAAGTAGCCCTTCATCATCTACTTGTGTGTATCCTCCGGGTAGCCCATTACCTTCTATTCTAGGGCCACGTCTAACTAGCCCCTTGTCTTCTATATATGGGACACCTCTGGGTGGCCCCTCACCTTCTATTCTTGGGCCACCTCCTAGTAGACCTACTTCCTCTATACTGGGGCCACATCCAAGTCACCTTCCATCTTTTTTCTGTGTCTCACCTCATGGTAGCCCATCTTCTTCAATTATTGGACTATATCCTTTTTTTCCATCGCATTATGCTATCAATGATTGTGGCAATCCCACAGTCATTTCTCCCATGAATTCTAAACGTCCACATTCTTCTCCCATTTCTTGGGATCAAACAAGTCATTCATTAGCTTATAAGCAACCCAAACATGTTATTTATCAAGCTAAGATCAAAATGCCGAAGAGCTCCAAAGATTTCAACAAATCAAACCATCATAAAATCCAAAATCAAGTGTGATTCCATAATGCACACCAACGCACCCATCAAGTATGGAAAAAAGTACAGAAGCCTATGGATAGGGAACTCAAGCTCCCACATATGAAACCCATGTTTAAAAAAAAAATCACAGTCATTTATTGAGTGTGAACTCACCATGATCATCGAGATCGGGGATAATATTACACTTGATAAGAAAACACAATTAGTCTCTCTTATCAAGGAAATCACGAACATTGTTGTTGGATCCTATTATTCAGAGTGACATGTTTCATTCCGATAACCATCAAAAAATAAAAATAAAATTCATATAACAGTTCAAAAATACAAAAATGAGAAAAGCATTAAAAATCAATGGTACAAATATCAAACATTACAATTAGGTATTGCATATGCATGGATGTTATTTCTTACCTTTCTTTCATATTCATTTGTAAGTCATCCACCATTTTCATCCCTTCGATGACATTTTGGTTAGCTTATTTCGTACACATTTTGCGACATTTATCTCTATGGTATATGTTTGACCTTGGTCTTTCATCACCTTGGTAAATTAAAGAACGACTGACCTCTTAGAGATCCTATCACGATTTTGTTGGGAAGAATTCGTGAGTGTATTTGTTAACACTAGCCAATTTTATCATCAAAATCACTTCCACATCCTTCCATCAAGCCATGAGTGGTTCTTAACCCCTTGTCAAACAAGAGAGATGAAATAAGTTTTCAAAAAGAAAAAGAATCAAAATCAATTAATAAAAAAGCAAAAGCTAAAAGAAAAATAAAATTGATATATAACTCTCTCTTGGGTTATTTCCAATAATCTCTACCGGGGCTATGGATTCTTGACTAACAATAGAGTAATGTTGTGATTAGAATCAAATGCATCTCTGTCGGGGCTATGGATGCCTGGCTAGTAGCGGATAAATGTACGTATCTCCTTCCACAATCCATTCACAAATCACCTTTCAAACTAAATCACTCCTATATATTGGCTAGTGTCTTCGCTTGTTATCTATCAACTCTTTTCTTCAACAGGTAATTCATTTCCATGTGCACACATGGGATCTCAATGAGTAAACAGGATTAGTATGTTACCAAGTGTTTTTTTTGGACCTTGTTCAAACTCTTGCATTATCACATTTCTTGTCTCATGATTTGTGCCTTGGGCTAATCACTTCTTCATTGACCGCATTCTAAATCTTTTCATAGCATCCATTGTTCTTCAAAAATCATTTAGAACATCCATATGTATCGGATGTCCTCTTTTCCATGTTTGCATACACTTTTGTCCCCTTTTAATAGGATAATTTTCTACTTCCTTTCTCTCATGTGTTTCTTGGCCAGCTTACGTTGGGGGCATCCTTACTCCCTCATGATTGAACCTATTTTATATTGGCCTTGATTCCCCTTCAACACGTGAAGAGTTTTCCTTTGAATACGCCCACCTAATTGATAAGGCATTTTTGTATCTTCACTTTCTTGCACATACGCATGGAATTTTTCCCTTGTACATCCCATCTATCGCTGGGGGAATCCACGCTTCTTTGTCTTCATGTACATAGTTTCATAAAATTTCAAAATAAAAAACATTCAAATATGTTTCTAAAAAATAAAAAATAATAAAAATCATCCTACAAAACATCGCTCTTTGGTTCTCACATGTTTTTGTGTGTGAATCGCATATCATCTTGATCTACCTCTATTAACAAAGTTGGTTTGCTTACTATGTCTATACTCTGGGGCACAATGAGTTGTTTGGTACTATTTCATAGTGCACTGCTTTTCATAGGACCCAAGTATCCTCCGTTATTCCCCTTTCATGTATGCTTGCTTGGGGCACCATCTTTTAACCCTTGTCATTAATTCACACAGTTTAGAATCAAAGCTTGTTAACAAAAACATTGCATTATGTTTCTCTGTTAGGTTAGCTCTTTTACTTTCTCGTATTACATTGCATTTTGTATGTTGTATGGATTTGGTGTTTTTAGCTATGGACATTTGTCCATATATGTATTTTCATGTCATACTACACTTTTGTTCATTCTTTTTAATAAGGACCGATGACGTCGATCTTAAGTAAAATGATGAAATAAAGTTGGTTTTTACATCAACAAGATGATAGTTATATCCATGTCTTTTCATCTTCATTTTTTTCCATATCACTCTCCTTCTATCAAAACATTTCTTCAAAAAGAACTTGGGGCAATAGGGATCAATTATTCTACTTCTTCTATTCTGTTCTTTCATCTTTTCGATCGTCAATCACCCTCTTTCATCAGCCCATCGACACTCGAGGGGGCATCCTTCATTATATTAATTTTTTCTTCTATCTCTTCAAAAATTTTACTTGTATGTAGTTGTATACTATCTTTGAAGTGGTGTCACTTATGCCACCCTAAAGAGGGGCAAATATAGACACCTAAAATCCGCTTACGCATGCTTTAATGCTAAGATTGCACTAATTATCTACTTTCTTGTCATTTCCATAATAATTAGCACTTTTCCGCTAATTAGATAACACTCCTCTTCATATTCATTAATTAACGACCTTTATTTAATTAATCAGCCTTCCTATCATTAAGGATGTTGATTAAGGACCTTTCGTTAATTAATATTCGCTTCTATGTGGGTTAATTAATTATTATTAATTAATTACGCTCGCAACTCTAAATCAATAAATTACCATTTATTGGATGAAATTCCTCTCTTACATCCCACAAATCATACTATTTTTCCTCTAATTAGCTTCTATAAGTTTACCTCTACCTATTAATTAATCACATTTGATTAAGTAAAACATCCCCCAACTCCCATGACTTACTAATTAAAAATTAAACTCTTTTAAATCAAGATTACCCTTTATAAAACAACCTTATCCATTCCTAATCTTGTTTTAACTTTATCCCACATTAATCAATTTGCTAGTCTTGCCTCTTTAGGCAAGCTATATAAAGAACCCTCATTCTTACCTTTCTTCTTTCACCATGCTTTGAATAGTAAAAACTATAAGCATTTTGATCTCAAGACATTCTCCATTGTTGGAAATAACTTCTCCATCTTGCATCCTTTCACTCAAAATTGAGTAATATGGGAAGATCCAAAATGGCCTTATAGCCATTCTTAGCGAGATTCCATTCTCAATCCTTGAGATCAAGCAACAATCCACTTTGATTGCTTATGTTCTCCATAGGTTCATATTTTAAGTTAGCAATCATAGAGAGTAGGAAATAACTTAGCATGTAGTTTCATTTATGCATTGAAGAAGCATTTCCTTTAAGCTCTTATCTTGATGGTTCATTGTTTAATTAGTATTTTCTGTTGAAACTATGTAGATATTCATTTCAATTTATATCTTAGTTAATAAAACATGAGCACCGTGAATCCTAGTCAATTCAAGCCATCATGTGTGTAAATAGTCTCAGAACAAGTAGGGTCTAATGGAAAGTTAGGCCAATAAGAATTAAAAATGAAGAGAGTGCATGTTGTTGGTGTGAGTCATTTTCCATGCCACGTGGCAGGTCATCTCACTTAGGTGAGGTCATAGGTCTAGGTGTCATAAGGGTTTTGTACGGGTCATCTTGAGATTCCTTTGCGTCATTATGTGTCAGTACGTCATTGTGTTATATGGTAGTTACTTCCCATTCTAGGAATGTAACTCCCTCTCTCCACTTGAGAGGTCATGATTACAGACACTGGGGGTTACACAACACCCTATATTTGTACACCATCCTTCATTCAGATCTATGAGGATTTAATGATATTTTTCTCCTTTTCTAATCCTTGCATGCATGTTATGGTTGACACTTGCTCTCTATGAGACCTCATCACACTTCTAGAGTGCAACTTGGTTGGTGTTCATGTCATTTTGCATGATCCTTGTGCTTCACATTTTTTCATTCTTCATCATGGTATCAGAGTACACATTGTGGGATTCATGTTACTTGAAGTCTAATGTTTATCTCTTTTTCTTTTCTTGTGCATCCAAATTTGGTTGCTCGGTTTTTCCTGGTTCATGTTCTTGGTTGCATTGAAGTTTTCATACCTTGTGCCCTAGCTTTCATGTTGGATCGCATTGACATACTCATGGTTTGCATTGTCCACCTGACTCTATGTTGACATTTGCTCGACCCCTATTATGGTTTTCCAAGCCATTAGCTCGTCACTAGTTCAGTTCTGATCCTATGAGCTCGTCCCTATGGTCTACACCATCTTCTTATTCATCCACCTTCAGCTTGAGCTACCTGTATTGATTCATCACTTGCTTTGCATTCGACCCTCCTCTCTAGTTGGACCCTCTATCATTAAACTCATGCCCTATGCATTTCTCCTAGACCGTTTGAGTCGTTACCTCGGTGACCGCCTCAGATCGTGCTCCATGTGGAACCCATCCTCAACATCAGTTTACCTAGATATCTCGTGTCTCTAAGAAACTCGATGAAATCTATGCTCCTCGGTAGTTACCTCGACTACTTAAATGGTCTTCTCCACTTGGCACTTGCAACGACGAGTTTGATAGCTCCCCCACAATATCCAACTTTGTTTAAACACATCTTCCTTTGGCCCATGCATTCGTGACACTCCACTTAGTGATCACATCTATGTGTAACTCAGTGTCTTCTCTGATTAGTGCGTCTAGTTCCCTAACTCGGCATCACCGATGAAATCGACTATCTGCAACATCACTTTCACAGCCCAATAACTCATTGGCTTCACTCCACGAGCTACCTCCACTCTATGCGCCAAGTTGCTTCAACTCATCCCAGAGAGTTACCTCTCCCAGCATGCTTTGCTTCAACTTGCCCTTCAACTCGTCGTATAACTTATCGAGCTACCAGCCGAGCTGCCTGCCCTCTGATGCTTCGGATTACCTCCCATTACCCCTTTTTGGATTTTTTCATGATCTTTCCCTTTTTTAAACATTGTATGGGAAATTAAAGGGAAAAATGTAAAAATTCCATTATTTCTATAGGGGATATATTTTTTCAGGCTCCTTGTATAGGGTTACTGGGTTTTCCAAACCACTTTTTCTCGCTCGTTGCATTATAGTGCTCCTCTTTTCATGCAGCTTGTGATCACGTCCACCACAACCTTACAACAAGAGAACCTTATTTTTCATGATGTGAGACGCCCTTCTTTCACACTGAGCAGTGTTTTTACCCTTGTGTTTCCTACGCCTTTTTGTGATTGATTGTGTGTGATTCTTCTACTTCCAACTAGGACTCATTGTGGCCTCTACTCTCGTGTGACTCTTCACCTACTGCAAAGTGAGTGGTCGACTATCTGACGTCACATGAACACACCCTATTGTAATCACGCATTATTTATATAGTTCCACAAACATTGGGATTATCAATTTTCTTAGGTGTTGTATTGCTCATAAAGATATTCTCAAATGAGTGTGATGTCTTGCATTCTTGCACCCTTTTCTTCTCATGCACCTTGCACTTCTTGCTTCCACTTCCACATCATGGAGGATGCTCTTTCTAGACTTGAGTGTCACATGATCATTTTATAGCCTCCACCACTTCTTTTTGGGAGAGAGAACTATACATCATGACTTACTTCCATGGAATGCTACTTCGTCTATAAGGGTCTTACACACTTTCTACTTGGGCCAGTTCCTTCACACACTGATCATCATCATCTTGAAGGAAATTCTTGACACATGTGACCATGTTCATTGGTCACTCAATACTGCATGTCACCATGACCTCTCTTACATTCACGTGGTAGAATTAGATCCTCCTCACTGCATTTGGAGCATATTTCAATCCCTATTTAGATAACCTCACATACTGCTACTGCTACTATTACAAATTCAGTTGTCTCCTCTTCTGATTAATGTGATGACTATACCGCTGACATAGTCTTGCTTGGTTCCACCTCTGATGATGAGGATTGTGCTTCTAGTTCTGATGACGAGAGTACTACTAAGGACTCCTATCCTCCTCTCACTATTCCCAAGAGTGTTGACACCCCTCTTATCTCATTAGATATCGAGTATTCCCATTCTCATCCTAATACCATCATTGCACCATCCTCCTTTCCACTTCCAGTGTGCAAGGCCGTTTCCACTCCTCTTCTTTCATACATGAATGACTCATACTTGTCAGACATCACTCTTTCTGTTTGTCGAGTCCCCTCATTGGAAATGATTATCTTCCTGAACTTGGTCGTATTTTCACAGTATCTACTTTTGATGCAGTAAAGGTTCCTCATCCTTCTACAAGTGTTTTAGAGGATTCCATCATCTTATTTTGTTAGGATTTCCCATTCTAGGACTTTTATTACTTCCACTTTTCGGGAGACCAATCCTTTATCCACCCTTATTTGTGGATCCTCCTTCTATTGTGGGGGTTATTGCATTACCTTCACTTCAGTCTAGGCATCCTTTCAGTAGATAATACCTCTTCTTCACTCTGACAATTCTATGCATGTGGCATTAACTGTCAGTTCCTTAGCACTCCATTGTTAGACCTATGTCATACTTCCATGGTCTAGATTAAGATTTATTTGCATGTTGTTGTTTTTAGATTCCTTTGTGGAGTGGGAAGACTTACAACACTCGATTTTTGTCCTTCCCTAAGGGTAGACACACAATTCAGTGCGGGTGGCTCTTCTTCACTCTAGAGGTATAGGACCATGTCATCAACGCTCTTCTTGGGTACTTCCTAGAGTCGTAGAGTCCAGATCCTTCCATGATATCTTTTGTGTTCCTCTCGTCTCCTCCTCATCCTTCTCTCTTCTTCTTTCTGAGGGATTCCCCTTTTGTACATGGGTACCTTATTAGAATCCTTAGTTGTCGGGATCACCCTTTTATGGCCTCTTTCTTAGATTAGAGAGTATTTTTCATCTCTTGTGGTGGATGTTTTTCCCACTAGATTTTCCTCCATTACTTGAGATCCTTATTGTGTATAGGTGCCTCATCAAGATGTAGTGTTAGGACCAATTTCTCATTTCTAACTTGTCACCTCGTCCTTAGTTACAATGAAGGGGGGGTGTTGGTGTGATTCATTTTCCATGCCACATGGCATGTCATCTCACTTAGGTGAGGTCATAGGTCTAGGTGTCATAGAGGTGTCATATGGGTCATCATGAGATTCCTTACACATCATTATGTATTAGTGCATTATTACGTCATATGAGAGTTTCTTCCCATTGCGGTAATGTAACTCCCCCTCTCCACTTGAGAGGTCATGATTGTAGGCACTGGGGGTTACACAACACCCTCTATTTATACATTTTACTTAATTCAAATCTAGGAGGAGTTAATGAGATTTTCCCCCTTTGTTAATCCTTTCATGCGCGTTATGGTTGATGCTCACTCTCCACAAGACCTCATCAAGCTTTCGGTGTGCAACTTAGTCGATGTTCACACCATCCCACGTGATCCTCGTGCTTCTCATTTTCACTTTTTTTTAATGTGAAGGGGGAAGTATTAGTGCAAAGTGTACTTTAATAGATGAGGTAGGTTGCATGACAACCATGTATAAATAGTTCCCTGAAGAGGAAGTGTGTCGGTGGCATAGGTAGGATGTTTCTTGAGTTGGTAGTTATCAATGATATGTGTAGGTGTAAGAAAGGTATGTGTGAGATTGGTCTAAGCAAAGGGATTAGGTCATGCAGTGATTAGGTGTAAGAAAAAATACTTGAATGGATCAATGTTAACAACAATGATATATTTACATCCATTATGTAGGAATTTAACGCATCTATGAACTGTAGAAGGAACCACTTGTATGGCATGTAACCATCACCTACCAAGTAAGAAATTATACTGAATGTTGGCGTCAATGACAGAGAATACATTAGGAACAATTTTAGGCTCAATTGTGAGAGGTAAGGTGATAGTGCCCATGCACAGACGTGTAGCAGAATCATTGCCACAAAGAGAAATGGATGAAGGGGTGACATCTGCAAGGGAAATGCCCATTTGATGAATAAATGTGAAACTACAAATATTGAGCTCATATGTGTTATCGACTAGCACTCACTTAATTCTAATGTTATAGATGCATGCTTGGATATACAAAGGATGATCATTGTCAAAACTAGAAATAGGCGTGATTACATTATATGAGAAAGTAACATACTCTTGAGGAGAAGAAAATGCTACTAAAAAGTGATCATATAAAGATTCATGATGAGTATAGGAAGGAATGTGGGTATTAGCCATGCAATCTTGGATTTTAGTGTCAAAATCAGGATTAACGAGCAAGAATTCAGGGATGGAGAGACTTGTGACGGAAGGATCCAAAAAATATTTGAATGTTGGGTTCACCAAATGAATTAACAAAAATATTTTTTTGTAAAACCCTAATTATAGATTAACCGATGTCAACAATAATATGTAACTATTAAATGTAATATGACATAAGCAATAAATAAGTAAAGTACAAAACCCTAAGAAAGAGGTATATAAATAATAGCTTAGCTAATTAACACTTGGTCCTGAAGTGTTCTAAATTGGGAAAAATTCTACACATGAGGGGAATTGTGTCGTCAATACTCAGATTCAATTTAGGACTATAGGAATAAAGTTAGTCATGGGAACCCACAGAAGGACAAGGGCGTCTGGGTGCTAATGACCTCTTTTAGGTGCCTGTGATTATGTAGGAGACTCTGAATTTGATCTTTGGTGTGTCACAAATATGTTGCATAATTAATCTTGTGTTGGTCACCTATGTGTTGTAATATGATCGCCAAGGTACCCGTGATCTACAAAACAAAGATTCACCTACAAAACCAACAAATTGCATCAAATCTAAAAAAAGAAAGATGCAATATGGGGAGTCGGACTTACCCTGAGGGTCACCCTCGATAGAGAACTTAGGACAAAGCACTGCACTACATCTAAGAATCTTTGTAGTATTAGTTAGTGTGTGGAAGAATTATGCCCTAGGATGCCTTTGTGCAAGTGCACTTGATAACGATTTATAGTTAGATGTAGCAATGTAGATACATGTGTGGATGGAATAAAGAAACTTCCTCTTCATATGTTGTGTATGCAGATATTAAAGTCCATTGTCCCTTGGATGGCTGCTAGATGAATGCCTTGAAGTTATTTAGGTGCATTTGGATGCGAGCTTAGGTGATGATAGTATATGTTTAGAGCTCAGTCCTTTATTTTGGTCACATAACTATGTATTTATATGATACCCTTGTTTGAATTTCGTAATTGACAACTAAAAGCATGACCCATAAGTGGAAAATATGCCCAAAAGATAAAAGAAACCCAAAAGAAGCTAGTAAGATGGAAAATGTCCAGGGGCACCCATAGGGGATAGGGGCACCTGTGCGCTCTTGTCCAGGCTGGGTGTTGGTGTCTAGAGCCATAAAAGATAAATACGTAAAATGTGAAGTGGGTTATAGGGTGTGCAAGACCAAATAGAAAATAAGATAAGTAGAAAAAAAGCCAAAGAAAATCATCAATTACTAGTTTTCTTGTTTAGGAATCATATGAATGGTAGTACGTGTTTATGGACCTAGAAATGTACCCAAGTTTGTGTTTTTTTGTCTACAATGACCTCAAATGGATGACAACACCAAGTGTTGGATTGGAAAAGATTGACTAAGTGTCAAGAGCACACATGGAATAATGTGGGCATTCAAGTAGGGTGCGTAAGCGTGCATGAGGACCAAAAAAGTGACGCACATAAGTCTAACGCTCCAAGGAAGATAGAACTCAGGATTTAGCCAATTTTGTAGTTGTGGGCTAAAAATAGAAAAAGTAAGATGGATTGTCGACCAAGCAAAGGATAAAAGTAGGATGACTTGGCAGCCAAGTAAAGCCTATTTTTGGATAAAGAACATGTGGAATGAAGACGAAGGGGCCATGCATGGATCAAGCTATTATTAGGTTTAAGATAAAGCTTCTATTTATAGGATAATCTATTGTTAGCTCCATCGTAAAAGCATACAACTGTTAACGCATGGCTATTTGAGCACACTTATTATTAGGAAGTGCATGGGTGGTGAAGGGAAAGTCCCCACCCATATACATACATACATACATACATACATACATACATACATACATACATACATACATACATACATATATATATATATATATATATATATATTTTTGTTGTATGCCATTGTTTTGGGTATTGTGTGTGAGACACCTGTGATGTAGTAGTGTTATGTTGTCTGTTATACTAGCGTGCATGACTCCGTGGACACATGTTTTGGATGTTCTAAATCAACTTCTTCTTGTGTTGGTGTTTAATTTATAATTATGGTTGGATCATAGTTATGGATGTGTCTAAATATGGAGATGTGTTCTTATAGTTGATCTTAGTCATGGCTATCTAATATGTTCCTTATTATGTGTGTTTCCAATTAAATATAGGAAATGAGTTAGTATTTTTAGATAAGAACTTGCTTAATTATCATTTTGAATATGTGTGCTAAGATCTTGACAAACAAGCATAAAAGAGGGACCTGGAAGCTATGCGCACTTCGGGTGAGCATTCAGATTTATCTAAATGAGGTAACAGTGAGCATAGCAAATGAGTGAGAAAATACAAGACTACATTTTGGTTCCATTGTCAGGACCTCTTTTCAAATTATTTTTCAGGATGTTGCATCCAGATGGTGTATCGATTGACTTTGGAAAGCATTGAGAGTTGGGTAGAAGACATTAAAGATAAGTTTGCGCAGAGATATAGTACCAAACCTGATTTTAATGCATGATGGTGGGTGGTAGATAATCTTTATCATGAGCTCTATGAGACATTTTTCAGCTTCTTTCTAGTATAATTATATGAGTGATTGATAACATATGCATTAGGGAAGCATTGGGGTCCTAGGCCGAAGCTTTGGATGCAAGAAGATTACCAGAATTTGTTTGATGCTGATGTGGATTGGACTAATTTATAGATCGTTGGTGGGCTAGTGTGTTGTGTAATTATAGATTGAAGTACACTATTTATACTTATATGTGCCCGAAGGAAGATGAATTCAAATTCTTGCGCAAGCCCAAAGGATCGTATTTGTGTACTATGCCCTCGGTGATTAAAATCTTGATCATAGAATTACGTGAGCCCAAAGGATCGTATTTACGTACTATGCCCTTGGTGATTAAAATATTGATCATAGAATTGGATTTAGAGATATTCTTAGCTATATCCCCACCGCGCGTAGGGGCAAGATCAGGTGTGGTGAAGGATGGCGGACCTGGCGGTAGAAAGACAAAAAGAGGAAAAATGACTTAAGTTTAATGAAGCATGAGAGAGGGACATAATGGGCATAAGGGAGATTGAGGAGTTAATGGAGTTAAGGAAAATAATGTCTCACAAAGGTTTTGAAGCTCTCATGGAAGACAATGAGCTTAAACATCAGGTAATCCCCACATTAGGTAAGAGAAGTAAAGAATCCCCGTCGGCTTCAAATGAGAGTGAGTGAGAGGAAACAATAAGGACCGCATGCACTCATCTAACCCCACCTAGGCACCTAGCCCTTGCACTTAGTGTTCCAAATTAAGAAGTAGTCATTGAGAAGCAAGATAGTACAAGTAAGAAAGTAGAGATGAGTAGATATCATTTTCTAATGAATTCAGAAGTGCATCATATAACACATATACTTATGGCAGTGCACAGTCGGAACCATTGTTGATTGGAAGTTTGATTGCAAGGTTGTTTTTAGGTGAGTCATTAGGATAAAGTGTTGGTGTGTAGAACATTGGAGGTACTTCAGTAGTAGCTACAACCACACAGATTATCGGTGTCTTGTTTAGTACTACAACTGGGACACAAGGGAGTACGTTAACTAGTCTACAGCCCACTACAGGGGGTGCGAGAGGATTAGGCATATCAGCAGGAGGAAATACTGGTGGAGGTTCTGGCTTTGGATTTGGTCGAAAAGGCCCACATCCCCAGTAACCCCCACATCAACCTCAACAACCACAACATACACATCAGGTATATTATGAGATGTCTTTCCACTTTCCATAATACAAAGGTATTGAAGATGCAACACAACATGTGCACAAGTGTGAGATAATATGGCGCGCTAAAGGAATTACAACTTTAGATAGGAAATCAAGTTAGTTTTCTACTACCCTTCAAGGGCACACATATAGTTGGTACATGAAATATGACCCACATATGACTATGGTGGATTATAATGCCTTGCGCACTACATTTTTGGTAGAGTTTCACATTCCTGAATTTGAGCAACAGAGCATCAATGTGCTCAAGGATATCAAACAAGGATTATCTGAAAGCGTGTGAGAGTACGCCGTGAGTTTGAAAACATTGTTGTCCAAATTTTAATATGACATTCATCTAAGTCACCATGCAAAGTGGTTTTTTGGAAGGTTGTTGACCCCATTCTGAAGAATCCTTATCTCATAAGACATATGTGGATCTGTGCAAGGCTTTAGAATCATCTTTGCGTGTTGAGGTGGTTAGAAGTGTTGAAACTGGAGTGAGCCCGTTCTTGGAGGCATAGATAACAACCATGACGAAAAAATTGGAGAACCTTTTTGGAAACTCCACACATGAGACATGTAGTGGTCTATGGTGCACAAATTGTGAAGTTAAAGGACATACTAAGGATAGTTGTCCACGCAAGTCAGTGCACATGTTCTTACTAAATTGTGAAGTCTTTCTCCTTAACCATGATGTTTGGGATTGTCCTCTTTTACAGAGTGCAATTCAAAAAAATATGTCCTTGTATTGTAAGATTTACAAGTCCTATACTCATGACATTGTTTATAGTAGATTTATTGATCGTATTCATGAATCCATTGAGACAGGGGTGTGCCAGACTAGTGTGGCAAGCAGATCAAAAGAACAAGATAGAAAAAATAATGAAGGGCGCAACAATAGGGGTAATAGGAATGGAGGCTTCTGAGGAGGATGTTAAGGCTGAGGTCATGATGGTGATAGAGGGAGGTTCGTACGAGGAACTTGTTATACTTATGGGTCTTCTAATCATTATCATCGTGAGTGCCCCTAGAATACATCTTACTCATGATGTGGGAAGCATCACAAGTTGGAGGATTATATGGATTTGTATGAACACATGCGTAATACCTAGAAGAAGGAAAAATGCACATGTATTATCAAGATAAAATGTGCAAAAACTGATCAGTGGAAGTCTAATTTGATGCTTGAACTTGAATTACAGCCCTTGTTGGTTACTATGCATGCTGAGGCAATACACGTGTGAGAACCCCTGAAGACCAAATGAATTTTCTAGAGATAAGAGGTGATACATATCAAGTACCCACATGCGACACATCAAAAGGGAGTATACTAGTAAACAATGGGAGTCATTAGATATCTGTAAGGTTAGATATAGTGTCTCAAGGACCAGGTGTGTGTGTGTGTGTGTGTGTGTGTGTGTGTGTGTGTGTGTGTGTGTGTGTGTGTGAGAGAGAGAGAGAGAGAGAGAGAGAGAGAGAGAGAGAGTGCGAAGACTATGGAGCTCCCTCAGAAATATGTGGATAACCTGAAGGAGGTATGTAAGCTGTTGCACCAGGAGAACATCATCCCTTTACTAGGAGAATGGTTACGCAAGAAGGTACCATGCGACGGAGCTGAGAAAAAGAGGAATACTCTCCATTCCAATTTGCCACCACAAGATCATGAATATGATAAGGATATCACTATCGATGCAGTTATTGATGGATGGTTAGTATGTAACATTCTTATTGATATTGGTGTTGAAGTGAATGTGTTAACTTTGGATGTTTAGAATCATATGGGAAGACTGATGTTGTAGCCATCTTCGAATGTTTTATACATTTTAAATAAGATAAGGGCTATGCCTATTAGAGTATTGAAAGATGCTTCAATTTCTATTCATGAAGCCAAGTTTACTAAGGAATTTGAGGCATTAGATCTTGTTGAAGCAGACAACTTCCCAACATTACTTGGGCACCCCTAGTGCGTAAACAAGGAAGGTCTACGATTTAATAAAAGGTACATTAGTTTCAAAAATGATGTAGAGTGCATGATCATACCTCTACAGGACAAGAAGGCAAAACCTTATGTTGAATCGTTGAGTGTGGAAGAGCTCAATCAGATATATGCACATTCAGTGCACGGTCTTAAGAATTTAGAACCATCCAAAGAGGGCATGATTCATTGGGAAGAAACACAGTCTGTAAGTGACACTACTAGTGTTGCTTGTGATAACTGGGCCCATATAATCTACAAGATGGTCTGACATGAAGTCAAAGGAAGAGTCACTAGAATGATTAGGTTGCACATGGTTAGGCACATGAGATCAGATCAGGTACTAAGGTATACTGGTGAAGGGAATCCCAATACAATCTTACGCTCCATGGAGACTCAGTGGCAGAATAAAGGGGATAGAAGAAATATATTGGTTTATACCATGCTTAGGACAACAACACGCCAATGGGTGACACATAGAGATAACCTCTTGGAATTGCGAGAGGTGATAATCACCTTTTCCACTAGGTTTACTTGGAGGAATGTACCTACACAAATATCCAAATTTCATGGGAATTATCTTGCCTCTTTTCACGTCCATAATTGTGAGAGAATATGGGCAGAGGGCCAGGAGGCCTTAAAGTCATTGCTTTGGGTAGATAAGTTCTATTCCACACTATGCGGTTGCACAGACACATGGTATGTCCATGTAGAACTTAAAAGGGAGACTGTGAATTAGCATGAGATGACTACAATTATGGTTCAAACTTTTGATTACTTTTCTACTAAGCCTCCAGTCCATGAAGTGTTGCAGATCATGAAGCATCTTATGCTTGGCAAAAACTAAAGAGCTCATGTTGGAACTGTTTAGTGAAGCTGATCTCCAGGCATACCTTTATCTTGAATATATAGAATAAGCACAGAGAAGGGTAAGTTGGTATATATGATTGATGACAAGGAATTTGAAAATTTAAACGTTAGCCACACTGAAGGTATGTGTGAGGTAATGAACATTGTAGATGAGAAGGCATGCACATACCATGCTCCTATGAAGACAAAGGAGGTTAACATTGGTACAGAGGATGAACCTAAGCAGGCCATTATTGTGGATTGTTGATCATAGTAAGAAGTAGAAAATATTATTGAACTCTTACATGACTTCTATGACTTATTTCTATGGGCTATCATGAGTTAAAGGGAGTACATCCTTATTTAGGTGAGATGAAGATCAAGCTGAAAGAAGGAACACACCCAGTTAGGAAGAGGCCTTATAGGATGAACCCTAATCTGCACATGAAGGTGAAGGAGGAAATTGATAAGATGCTCAAGTCTGGAATAATTGAGCCTATTGAAGAATTTGAATGGGTTAGCCCCATGGTGATAAACATTAATAATAATGACATGATAAGGATTTGTGTAGATTATAGAAAACTCAATGCTTCGTGTGTTATAGATCCTTTTCTCACCCCTTTCACAGAATAAATCCTTGAAGGAGTTGTTGGGCGTGAGATGTATTCTTTTACAAATGGATTTTTAGGCTATCATCATGTGTGCATCGCAAAAGAAGACCAAGAGAAGATAAATTTCACCATTGAGTGGGGAAGTTTTAAGTACACAATTATGCCCTTTGGACTAAAAAATGTGCCAGTAGTGTTTTCGCATATTTTTGTGCAGGCCTTTCAAGATTTTATTCATAAATTCTTGCAAGTATATTTGGATGATTGAATGGTGTATGGCTTAGTCAAAGATCATTGTGATAATCTGAGACTTATGTTTGACAGGTGTAAGAAGTTGAGCATCTCTCTTAATATTAATAAGTGTATCTTTACTACACCCTTTGGAACTTTACTCGGGAACACATTTTCAAGGAAGGATTGTTGGTAGACCCAACCAAGATAGTTGTAATGTTGGGCCTAGAATAACTTACCAATCAAAGTCAGGTGAGTGGATTATTAGGATATACAGGGTAATATAGGAAGTTTATCAAGTTATATGCAGAGATTTTCGCGCCCCTAGAAGAGTTACTCGAGGCTAAAGGGAAATTTTATTGGGGTGACGCACAACATCAAGCATTTGAAACACTAAACGAAAGGTTAACTACTGCACCTATTTTATATTTTCCTTCATGGGAAAAACCCTTTCATGTTCATGTTGATGCCTTTGGCATGGAAATTGGCACACTATTGACGTAACTAGGAGAAGGAATTGTGGATCATCCTATTTGTTTTGGAAGCAGGAAGTTGACACCTACATAGCGGAATCACACTACCACTGAGTGGGAGGCATTGGCTATGATCTATGCACTGCATAAGTTTAGATAATACTTATTGGAGACCCCGTTTATCTTCTATACAGATCATATGGTGCTCAATTACTTGGTCAACAGTCATATTTTGCAGGGGTACATTTATAGGTGGATACTTATGTTTCAGGAATTTGATTTCATAGTTGTTGTGAAACTAGGTAAGAGCAATTTAGGGCCTGATCATTTATCAAGGATTAATTTTGGTGAGGATGTGCAGAGCATAGAAGACACTATGCGAGATGTACATTTGTTCAGGTTGAACTGTGCACCCACATATTTGGAAGATATGTTGTATTTTTGTGCACTGGATAGGTTCCTAAAGGAATGAAGACATTGGAGAAAAAAACTTGTTATATGTGCAATGCCTCATCAGTTGATTGGTGGAGATTTGTACAAGTTGGGACATGATGAAGTCTTATGCCATTGTGTTCTAGAACATGAGTGTGATGCCATTATAGAGGAGGCTCATGGTGGAATAGTAGGAGGGCATTACACAGGTGATGCTACTACACGTAAAATCCTTATGGATGGACTTTGGTGGGAAACCCTGTACAATGATGTTAAGGATTTTTTGAAGGCATGTGATCATTTTCAACACCTTGGGAAGCTTGGAAATAGAGATGAGATGCCACTTAGACTGATTAATAGTGCAAATTTTTTTGAGAAGTAGGCTATTGAATTTGTAGGTACTATTTCACCACCTGCGCATAGGACTGACGCGCACTATATTATTACTTGTATAGATTATCTAACAAGGTGGGCAGAGGTAGCACCTACAAAGGATTATACACTAGCCACAACGACAAGTTTTTTATTTGAAAAGATTATTAACATGTATGGTTTCCCATTAAGCTTGACAAGTGATAGAGGAACTCATTTCCTGAATGAGACAATAAAAATCCTATTAGCAGAGTTTATGGTAGAACACTATAAAACCACTCATTATTACCCTCAAGAAAATGGAATTACAGAGGCTTTCAGTAAGATTTTGGGACAAAAATTGACAAAAATATGTGATGTTGGAAGAAAATATTGGGATGAAAAAGTATCATCTGTATTTTGGGCATACAAGACCACTTATAAAAGGTTAAATAAGGCCACACAATTCCAGTTGGTGTTTGGAACGGAATCCATACTTCCAATTGAATTCATTTTACCATCCCTGCATATTGTGCACACAGGTGGACTTGATGATGAACATGATGTTGAAGAGTGCATTGATAAACTAATATAGTTAGATGAGTAATGTGCCATTGCACATTGGAACCAGATTAATGAGAAGGTGAGACAAAAGGCATGACATGATAGGCACATTAAGAACAAGACATATGTATTTGGTAATATGGTCCTTCTCTATGACTCCAAGTTTGTGCGCCACACAAGGAAATTGAAGGTGCATTCGTTAGGACATTTTGTAGTAACCAAGATACTTGAATCATGTACATGTTAGTTACAAATGCTGGATGGCACCATGTTTCCTGGTTACTTCAATGGGAGTACGTTGAATCCCTACTAGAAATAAGGCTTCCTGGTGTTTGTAATAAGGTAGTATTGCCATCTAGATTAGATTTCCCTTTCATGTGTTTCTTTTCAGTCATTGTTATGCTTTGTTATTTTTATTTCTCATTTTTGTCGTAATAAGTGTACTTGCGTGTAGGAAGCTGATTACTATCTATTGAGTTCATGCGTAGAGGACCACATATACTTTTAGTGCGGGGTGAGCCAGGTGGTAGGTACACGAAAAATTAATCCACTAGTGTTGTGATTTATATACAGTTTGGCACAGTTAGAAAACGTGTTATAAAGGATAAGGACGATGATGCTCATAAGGAAATTGCTTAGACTAAAGACCACACGTGGAAAGGGATCACACAGTGTAACATGAGGTAGGAAACAACATGATGAAATACTTAGTATATGGTGCAGAAGATTGTTTACTACAGCACAAGGAGGCACGCATAAGGAGGTTTGTGGCTTGGAAAGTAGTGATCATGCCAGAATGTTACGACTGCAGCGTGGAAGAAAGCAACAAAAAGTGCAAAAAAAACTTAATTAAATCTAAGTACAGTAGTAGGTGAGGAGTAATTAATGCAGGAAATTTTTAAAAATCTATAAAAGGAGTGCCAATGACTTCATCCTTACCTTGCATGTTAGAGTATTTGAGCCTTGAGGAATGATTGAAGAACGAATGAGTGCATAGTGTGAGTAAAGAAGCGGATCTATCGAGCCTATAGAGAATTAGGCACAACCTAATGTGGAGCTCCTTCATGGGAAGTGATGCAACATAGAATATATCACGAATAACCCAGGCATGTTGGCACATCACCCATCCTGAGCTGAGCGCTCACTCGAAGCATGTAAAGGTATCAGGCCCCTCTTTAGAGTTGCTTGTGCAGGACGTTAATGTGTTGAAGATAGAGCATATTCAAAACCATAATAAGCACAAATATTTCACAGAGGACAACCATTCAATAGTACATAACCAGATCTAGATCTTAAGGAATCATGAATTAAACAATAACTATGACAAGATTGATCATACAAGAACCAATTACAATCATGTTAACACCTTACCCATCCAATATACTCCATTATATTTAACACTATAAAACCAGAGAAGCTCCTTACATCACATAACATTACCATAAGTTTATGTGCCAATCAAATCTGATAGCATAACTCTATAATAACTCATACACAGTGTTTATGTGTCTTTCTCTAACTACACAGACTAATTCATACTTATAGGGGTGGGGAAATTCCCTTCACCCTACGCACTTCCCAAAATAGGTCACATGCTAAAAATAGTCATGCACCTTTACAATAATATGCACACATGCAAGTGCGCTAATAATAGATTTCCTACAGTTAATTGACATTAGTAATCCTATTATTATCCCAAAATCATGCATGACGCTTAGTAGACGCTTATCCCCAAAATAGCATTTACGTGTCATGCAAGTCTTCATCTTGTTGTGTGCTCCGCACGTTATCTCCAAAAATATCCTATATCCATGAAAAATGGCTAAGTCCCGAATCAGCTTGTCCTGGCACGTGTTTCCTTCCCTATCCTTCTGCATCTTCAAATGTACATTGCATGAATCTCATGTGTGCCCTCTCCTTAGTGTCATACCTATATGCTCAACAAGAATTATTAGAGGAATAGAAATGTCGTGAGAAGAGGGGAATCGAGGTTCAAGGGTTTGGCGTTAAGAGCTAGGGTTTGAAAAGAAGAATTCAAAGCTAGCGCATACAAGTTCGAAGAACCAGAGACAACACAAAGGAAGAAGGTTGCAAAAGTAAGTGGTGGTAAGTCACTTGATACTGGGGACACATTATCAGTTGAATAAAGTCAATTATTTAACAATGACACTAATGAAAGTCGTGACTAAGAACAAGGAGCCCATGACAGAGGAAGCATAAGAAAAATGGTTTGCAAAAATGTAATACTCGTGCGAGGTTATTTAAGGGAAGCCATGGAACTCCCAATTAACAAAATGTAAGATCAATGATTTTAATCATCGCTCAGAGAATACCTGGAAGGACATTGAGACAAACATGCATTCATTAAAACTAATCAAAGGACAAAAAATGGGAAAAGGGTATATGATGATTCTATGAACAGACTCTTGGAAAGTGTTGGAGTACTTCAGCTGTATGATTTGCCCTTCTTTATAAAATGATAATGGTTGTATCAATGGCTATTGTCATGAGTACACGAGGAATAATTTTACTTTGCAGGTAGGAGAATGAGACTCACAGGGTAGTTGATAGTCATGGTGACTGGATTGCATAGTTTTGAAAGAAAAATAGAGCTGAATTTGGATGATGAGATAGGTGTGAAACCATGACAGTCGCGCTAAAGTATTATAAGGGAGGTCAAATAATGGATGTATCAGTTATTGAGGACCATGCTACAAGAGTGGTTGCATGCCTTATAAGATTCAATTTAGGTGCATCTAAAAGATGGAAGGAAGTGAACAAGCGTTGGTTGTACATTGCACATAAAATGACAAACATGACTTATTACAACATTGTGTAGTACATCACAAAAAGTATTGTTGAAAAGGTGCGTGTGTAGACAGATAAAATTGAGAAGATCACTTGGGGTGAAATCTTCCTTCTTTTGTTTTTTTTGTGAAATTAGGGTACCAGATAGGACTAAGGACAAAAATTGGGTGTATCCTTTAGAGCACAAGTTACTAGCTAAAAGGTTCACCAAATTTACTTGTGAGGGAAATATCTTGGGTGCCTATAAGCAACACATGGATAAATGGTATAGGAGGATACACAAAATATTTGAAGGAGAATGAAACATACCAAGAGAATTACATGTGGCTCTAGATGGACAAGTGGATTTTTTCAGCTTATCAACATTTATGTTTGGGAAAATTCTTTATGAAGACTAGGGAGAAAATCCCATGGTGCAAGTTACCATTTGCATTTACCACACGTTACTTCACTGTAAACAAGTTATATAATGCAAGAAAACTGAAATTTGATACAGACAAGGTGGATGCAGATTACCATATTCTATGGAAGAATTATTTTTATCCTAACAAGGAGGCTTATGAAGAAACGATGGAGTTAGATAACATTGATATCACTCTAGATTCCTTGGAAATTGGGAAGAAAGAGGCCATGCACGCATATGTTTATCTCAGGCCCAGGTTCCAAAATGGAAAGTACATTAGTGGAGAGGATATGCCATTTCTAGACTCTCTCAAGAAACATTAGACTATTGGTACAAAGAGAGCATGTGAGGTTACCCTCCGAGGAAGGAAGAGAAAGAAGTATATATTGATTTAGAGGCCAAGGAGATGGAGAAGGAAGATAGTGGCACATTGGATTAGACACATTGGAGAAAGTTTAGAAGGAGGTGCAAGGATCGAAGTGGTGGTGCTGAGACATCATAGCCTATGAGGATTTTATTGGGAACATCACCCGTGAAGAAAGAAAAGAAGAAGAGAAGGTGCAAGCTTGTGAAAAAAATTTATAGTGAGGAAGAAGAGTTGACAAATGAGGTTGTGCATGACAAAGAGTCTACACCTGTTATTAATGTGGAAGGTGAGGAAGAGCCCAAGGATGAATAACCACATCACGACATAGAAGTACCCAGTGATAAAAAGGAAGAAGGACCCACTAGAGGAGGTGAAGAAGAGGAAAAGACTGAGGGGGAGCCATCAGGAGAGCACGGGGGCACGTAGAGTGAGAAAAGGAAAGGTATGTTTCTCAGAGTAGAAACTCATATTCCCACAAGTAGGAAAAGTGGTAGAAAAGGGGGAGAAGAAGTTTTGCAAATGTCAGACCTTAGGTATGTTAATGGCCTAACTAAGATAATCTGAGTGAGGTTTTGGATTACACTTGCTATTGAACAATTATATGAGTGGGAGATGATAGACCCCAAGGGCGTGAATATGCGTACCAGAAAGATGTTGAATTGGAATATGTAGATGCATATGGATGAAATCAAATTTGATGTAAGCAAGGAAGTATATATGAGGCACAAAATGAAGAATGTTCCTCAAGCGACCCATGTCACATTAAAGCCCATAGAGCTTATAGATGAATAGGCTAGCAATGCTTTGATTAAGATGATGATAGAGGTGGATTAAAGAAATTTGGATAAAGGGCTCACCCTTAGAAATTTGTTAGAGGATAGGAAGAATAAATAAGAAGAGATCCATCTAATGATAAAGTAAAAAGAGAGAGAGGTGTGAAAGACAAAGGACATCTTAAACATGACATAATAGATAGGCAAATATATTTTGGTGGCGCACCCAAGTTATGTTAGGGAGAATTGGATTCTCTTCATGAAGGAAATAAATGTATAAATCTTCTTCTTCCATATCCTTGTATGGATCAAAAGCATGCCTCTTGTGAGCCCATTCATCCAATGTCAAATCAGGAATGTTTCCAACTTTATTATCCGATTCTTGAATTCTCAGACAATCCTCTTGGTCAAAAGCCGAGTAGTTGGCATTAATTAGACTTAGCACACGAGGCTCAATATGGAATTTGGAAATGGGATCTGATCTAATTATATCCTTGGCTCCATATCTCATTCTAAAGAGCATGTGTAACTAATCTATGGATAAGTAGCCTCCGATCTTGGTAGTGATGTCCCTTGAAAGGCACAAAGCAAGTAGTGGTAGCAAGTCAATTACTGATACATCCTATAGAACTGTGACATTCAGACATGAATGCATCGTAAGGCTTAGTCCTTTGATCACTCTGAATGTTACCACTGTTGTCCCATATAGTTACACCACTCTCTTCAATATTGTCTCATATTTTAAGCCCAATCAATCTTCTATTTGTTTTGGCATTAGTGAACCGCTTGTCCCTAAATCAATCATACAATTGTGCATAAGCTTATCCCCAATGATCAGTGACACATAGAAAGGTGGAGGATTTAAATTTTTTCTTGGTTGATCTCTTTTATGTTGTAATGCATTAGTAAGAACCTTCTCATTCTTCATTGATGTATCATTTGAAGTGGACCAATTCGCTGTAGTAACTTGTAATAGATCACGTTTTCTTAGAATTACCAATGATCCCCACATAGAAATACTAACATCAGTCTTCTTCATTTGATCAATAATGTTAAAAGGAGAAGGGTTGTATTTTTTTTGCCCCTTACTTGGCACTACCTTTTCTGACACCTGAATTGGCATTTGGGTCATTACAACTGGTACCCCAGATTGATTATGCACATTCAAGGCTGTAATAGTAGCTTCCTTAGGATGATTTTGTGCATTTAGAGATGAACTTGGTTTGATAACTATTTGTGGTGTGGGATTGGGATGTGAAACAACTGGATTATATTATTTAACCTCCTATATGTTCCTTTTCTTTGATTGTATGTTATCTTCTACACCCTAGAAAGGAGGTTGACTGACTCCGCAAAAGTCTTATGTTTTCAAATTGACCAATGTGGTTTCACTTGGAGGTATTTCTTGAGTGTTGGAATGCTGATTTTATTCCTCATTTGGCTCTTGGGATACACCAACTGGTTGCACCTTTAAGTCCTGATTTAGAGTTCCATTGAAGCACATTGCCTAATTGTGGGGTTTTCCACAAGGTAAACACCACTCATAGTCCTATGCAATGCTATTTTGAGTTGAAACCAAGGCCATCGATGTTGAGACTACATTTGGATTATATGGCTAGAATGGCCTGGAAGCTCGAGGTTTTTATTGGTTTATATTTTGATTAGTAGCTTGAGTTGGAGGTTTGTTTGATTGATACAGAGGCCTACTTGCTTGATCTTGAGGCTGATATGGTCTAAAGCTCTGAGCTTGCTGCCTTTGAATAGTAACCAACTCATTCCCTAAATTCTACAGTTACTTCATAACTTCCTAAAGTTCCTTGTAAGTACTATAAGAAGTGGAGGACTCACTATTGATTTGATTTGTAGGGACTAGAAAGGGGGCTATTTCAGGTGCTTGAATGGTAGAGGGTTTCCCTAATTTTGGATATAGCAACATCGGTGGCCTACGTGTAAGATTTCTTTTTTGAATCAACAATTCTCCACTCGAAAAGCTATGTCATAGGCCCATGACAGTGTTGTTCCTCCCATTGATTGTATCATCATAGCTATGTCAAAATTTACAGCCCTTAAAAACTAAAGGAACCAACCTTCCGTTGCTGCCCTTAGAGCAATCAAGATTCGATCACATGTTCATTGGAATCAAAAGTTGAAATCAGCCATTTGGTCATTAGGATCCCTCTTGATTTTTGTCAATTATTCCAATAAATATAGATTTTCCGCCCTTTCTCTAAATTGGTTACAAAGTGTTGTGCATATTTGATCCCAGTTTGTAATGGACCCCACTGTTAAGCTCCTAAACCACTAAAAATCCTTTCCCTTGAAAGAGGAAGCCAACAATTTGACCACAACATCCACTTCATTGATCTCATGAATGGTATAGATATTTGTAATATCCTTAATATGGTTAGCGGGAGTCCTGTGGTTTTCCCTAGTGAAGTAAGGAATATTTTGTAATTTTGGAACTAGAATAGGGTTCTGGGCATTGAGGGAAAGTGGACTACTACCTGTGAAGTTGACATAGGGATTTGGTGGCCCTTGTGGTGATTATTGATGTGCCATCTTGATCAGTCTTAGAACTCTAGTTGATTGGAGAAAAGGTCTACCTGGTGGAGGTGTAGAGAAGATTCTATTTGGTGGAGATGGAGACCTTTATACTCTCCTTCCTCTCCTTCTTATTCCTAGAGATAATTTCAGGTTCTCAAAAACACATTCTTCTCTCGGCCTTGAATGTGTTTGAATCTTTCTCATGTATTTGATAGATCCATGTTACTACACCACTGAGTTCCTCTCTTTTGGAGTCGCCAAAAGTGTTGAGAATGAGCCTGTATAGGCTAGAGCTTCACCAAGACACACATCAGATCTTGATAAAATAGAAATATTCACCCTGAAGGTAACATGATTTGATTTGGGATTTGGCCCTTGTTCTACAGTTATCAAAACCAGAATTGCAAGGGGCAGAACCTAGGTCCATCAAATCAACCTTCTAAACCTGAAATGAAGACTTTCGAAACTCTCCTCGTGCAATACACATGTGAAAACCTGAAACACTAGCTTTTGGGATCTAGGACCTGCTTTGTAACCTCCAAAACCTAAAACACTAAGACTCAAAACCTGGCACTTGCTTTGCATGTATGAAATCCCAAAACACTGTGGAATTTTAGGCATGTAATGTAACCCCCCAAACCTGAAACACTAGGATTTGGTCCTTTAGGGTGTTTTCCAACCTTGAACTCCTGATTTAGCTTACAAATCCTCCAAAGTTGTAGAAAATATAACTTCTTGTCCCACCGGGAGTGCCAAAACTATTAGTGCAAAATTACAACATCCTTGATTGCTTGTGATTTGCTTGAGAGGAAATCAGTGTAATTTGCATAACATGAGATTATCGTAAAGTTGTGACTTTGCAAATAGGATAACCCTCCTGAGAAAGCTAGTTCTACTCCTTAAACTAGTGCCACAACTGACCCAAAATTTAGAAAATAACTAATATAATCCTACCCTAATGCTTTCCAATGAGACACAGATAGAAGGATACATGAACAGTAAAATCTACACTAAGAGAGTGATACACAAGGAAGAGGGGTGTTGAAAAATTCTACACTGCATGGGAATAAAACTAGTAAAATGAGGAGGGTGATCAAACACCACATATCATCACACAAGCAAAAAACCCACTTCTGTTAAACACAATCAAATCTAGACCTGTAGTAGATAATATAAATGCACAATATACCCATAAACATAAATAAAGGTAAGTTGTAGCAACAATATCAAGCAAGGATAGAGAATAATCACAAGACAATAATTTTATTACTCCAATTGGTATTACACAGTAATTCATTACATAGGTTACAGGAAAGATTGCTATTACAAAGCTCCAAAAATGGAGGCTAATGTTTCCACAATTCATTCACAGGTGATAGAGAAGGGAGGGAAGATACAAGAATGTCCAACCTTTTGAAACATGCCCTCCATTACGTTTTATAGAGTAAGAGATGAGAGAGAAGGAGAAAAATCTGAATCCATGCTCCAACCACCTTAAATATCCATCATGACACCTTCAAAAAAATGATGGGATTACGTTCATAGCCCATATTACTTGTACTTTTCCTTGTGCAGATATAAATGGCTCCCATACTTACATTTAATCCAGCTATGTACCTTGGTATGCCCTCCATGGCCTTGTAGATTCATAACGGTTTTTTACCTACCAGGTGCATTAATTTTCCATTTTATCATTTCATGGTGAGGGGCTCTGAATAATCTTGCCAATGACTATACTTTTGTTGAAATCTGAAATTTTGGGAGGAAGTTATAATATCAGTATGGGTTGAATTTAGTGTTTTAGGGCTCAACTCTCCTCATCACTGAGCTCCTTGGGTAGCTCACCCACCTACCCACCTTAACTTCCCCACCTACACAGTGGTCTCAATGTTTGGCTCGGAGAGCTAATCTAAAGCGGGACAAAATTTTAAAGTGCATCACATCACATTTGGGGCAGTATGCTCTGTGTTCATGTTTTCCCTGACCTACACCCACTTTGCATTGTATTTGCATTGTTGGGTTTTGTGACCCCCACAACATGTCTTTGCATAATGCATCCCGATCAAGGGTTAAATTTGACGGTTACCTATGCCTGTCACACATTTTTCGGGGGACAATAATTTTTTAGTACTGCCCTTCAAAAAATACAAAACAATGTTATTTATACCAATTATTCTCTGTATATTTAATTATTTAAAAATATATGTATACATATCTATATAATTTACATATAAATGCATATAAAATAAAACGGTCACATTTTAAATATGCAAGTTACATGTGACAGTTATTATAAATATTTGCAAGTATTTTATGGCTAAAATCACAAAAAACGTCTAAACGGCCGTCAAATTTAACCCCATGGTCTCCATCATATTGATGCATGTGAGTACGACTACTATATAGACAGTAGAATATAAATGATGTGATCACCGATGACTGATGAGACAACCAACTTTCATTGGCTATAAGCCTAATTGTGTATAACTTATAAATTTCTATATATAAATAGGAAACGACTATTTTTAATAAGTGCATGTCAAATTGACAGTCCGTAAAATTTTTTACCCATCCCTTGGTACATGGTGAAACTAAAATTACTTGTTTTTTACGGCTAAAAACTACAGAAACATCTAAACAGGCGTCAAATTTAACCCCTGATCCCGATGTGTCAACTATGACTCGCCTGTGTGTTGTTCGGGTGCAGAACCTAAACCTCATCTGACATCCCTACCGCTTATGCATCATGCGGATTTAATATCACTTCCGGTCCTGATGCACCGTCCTCACGCCGAACCAACACGTATACCGTTGAGTTGACTTTGCGCACTCAATCCTCACCGCATCTGTGTTACACCGATGCATATACCTCACCAACTCGGTATCGTGAGCTCTATCTCCTAACCCATTTTATGATCTAAGGGCCTGACAAAAATGCTCCCTCTTCTAACTTTCATGTGCCGAGTTGGCACTGATGCAAACCCCCATCGATTCGCTCTAGCTCCCCTAACTTGGCGTGCATGAAATATGGCTTGTCCGAGCTAGGTATAGGAGTTGATCCCATTTACATGACACAAGCTCACCCACCTACCTATCTTAACTTCCCTATCTACTCGGCAGTCTCCACCTTTGGCCTAGCAGGATAATGCAAAGTGGGTAGGAATTTTAAATTGCATCGCATCACATTTAGAGGGGTATACTTCATGTTCATATTTTCCCCAACCCTCACCTACTTTGCATTGTGTTTGAATTGTCAGGTTTTACGACCCCCATGACATGTCTTTACACCATGCATCCCTGATGATACATCCAAATGCTTCAAATATTAATCACCCATGTGTTGGTTAGGAACGAAACATGAACCTCATCTGACATCCCTACCTCCTATGCGTCATGTGGGTGTAATCCTACTTCCAGTCCCGATGTATCATCCTCATGCCGACCCAACATGTATACCATCAAGTTGACTCGATGCCCTCACTACCCGCCGCATCCGCGATACACCAACACATCTATCTCGCCAGCTCGGTACCCCGAGATCTATCTCCTGACCCATTCACTGATCAAACGGCTCGCTCTCCCAGCCAAAACACTACCTCGTCTAACTTTCCCGTACTGAGTTGGTGCCAACATAGACCCCTTCTGAACCGTTATAGATCCCCCAACTTAGCCCATGTGAAATATGGCTAGTTTGAGCTAGCTATAGGACTTGAACCCATTTTCATGACATGAGCTCGTTGAGCTACTCGGCGAGCTGATTTCTAGCTTAATCACCCCACGGAGGCTCTTTAGGGCATTTTTGTTTCTTTTTCAATTTCTTTGAGGATTTATTCAAATTTCTCAAGCTTTAAAGATCGAGGGAGGGTCGTGGACTACCCAAATCCTGAAATTTCATGTTTTTCCTAAAAGTGGTCATTTTTACCTGAAAGTGGGTACGGGAAGCCCGATTTTACTTGTGTGATGGAGTTCCAGGTATTTTTAGACCAAGAACAGTAAAATTCCTCAAATGACCTCAAATCCTTCCAAAACCACCTATTATACTCTTGAAACTTCAGATTTCTCTTATGGTCCTCATATTCTCTTGTGATGGCCCTATCTAGTGCCCAGGCTCAACTCTTCCCTGTTGTCCATTTTACCCAAGGGTAAAAATGGATAGCAGTAGAAAAGGATATTTTAAGCCCAAACATGAATGTCAAGAGGCCTAATCATGAATATAAGGTCAAGAAGGTTGATTTGAAGTCAGTGATCCAAGAAAATCATATGTGTTTGAATGCCATATAAGATCTGGTGCAAGGTAAGTTGAAGAAATTGGGTCTTTCGGACACCACAAAATTTGTAAGGTATGTCAAGTAATTTCTCCATGTGATTTTTAGCTCTTGTTTTAGTACGTGTCTAAGTTTTTCAAGTCGAATTTGGTCCCATGAGTGTGTCTTATTGTTCCCCATCATTTTAAGTAAGTGAGTGTCATATTTTTCTACTCAAAAGTGTGTCATGATTGTCATGTTGTTCTTATGCCTTGATTGGTCAATATGATAAGTGGTTATACTGTATCTCTGATTTGTGTTATGAGTTAGTGGTATTAGTTATCTATGTATTAGGATCTATAAGGGTATGAAATATAAAAGTGGGTTTGTGCCTTTAGAAGGTCCTTGAAAGCATGAAGGCTACCCTGGTATTTTGATCTGGGTCAAAATGTTTGGTCATTGCTAGTCCTTGTGTCAATAGACCTAAATTTTTCATGTGTTCTATAAATATCAAGAAGTTAAGGTCCAAAATGTAACTCTAATTTATGGATATAGTCCTTATTGTGAAGTCATGATCTGACATGTCGTCTATCTAGTCCTTCTAAGGTCTCATATGGTCAAGTAAATATGAACAAATATTTGCACGGTGATATGAAGCATGTGAATGCAAAAGTATGTGATCCAGGATCTATATGTTCTTCTACAATGGTGACAAAGTTTTTGAAGTGTCTATATAAGGCTTCATAAGGATTGTGATAGGTCCTCTTAGGCCTTAATGACAATAACATGCCTAGAGACCTGAAGAATGAATGTCGTATCATGAGTGGAAAATTGGCACATATGAATGTGTATAGATTGTGCATCTATACAAAGAAATGATTGTGACAATATCATATCATGTCAAATCCTCTCATGGAATGTGTCTGATATATGAAGTTTCAAGGCATATACTTGACAATTTTAGGCATCAAGTATGGTCTATTCTCTTCAAGGAAATATGCTAAGGTTCAAGTGTCTCAAGGGTTAAAGTACTTGAAGGTTGTGCATCAAATATGATGCTACATGTCTACTGTGAAAGGAAGAGATCTTGAAATTTTTCTCAAGCATGAATCTATGATGGTTTCATGGTTTGATCATGTTATACTATATGATGTGTGTCTACAGTTATGTGCATTAAAAATTACATAGTCAAGCATGGAGCCATGTATGCCATAAAAAATGTCAATGTATAGTGAACCAAAATTCTTTTGTCAATCTAAGCATATGATTTTATGCCCTAAAGGTAATGTCAATCTAAGCATATGATTTCATGCCCTAAAGGTAAGAATGTGCAATTGTTTTTGATCTCTGCCAAAGTGTAAATGAAATCAAAGTGCTTGTATCCATATTCAAGATGTTATAGTAAGGTCCAAAAGGTTTGAAAGGGAAAGCTATAGGGTTGATGGTTTCAATTTTATTTTTATTGATGGGTGCAAAGATGAAGTATGACACACTACAACTTTAATATGGATCTTAAGTTCTAAAAAATGTGCCTTGTGTCCATGAGAAGATGTTAGTCTAGGTATGTGCAGTGTTTTATATACTGTGGGTGCTATTTTTGGAAATCTAATCAAGTGAATAAGGAAGTTAGAGAATGTTCATTACAAAAGGTATGAAGGTTACAACTATGAGATTGTTTTATCTTCTACAAAGAGTATAATTCTGGTTCAGTGCAATTTTTAGCTTGTGTCAAGGTCTAAGATTAAGTTGAGGGATAAGAGAAGCATGGATACACTGAGATACTACTCTGAGAACAAAGAAAAGGTGTAGTAAAATTCATCTAACAAGTGATAAAATATTATTGAACCATGTCCAAGTTTCTTGAAGGCATGTAGCATTTTTGTGAACATAGGATTCTTAGAGGAAAAGAATGGCATATTTATTGTGTTCTCATACTTGAAATATTTGTGCATTGTGGATTTTGCATCATCAAAAGGTGATGGAAAGTATGTCAGAACCCCAAAGAAGGAGATTTTTTTATGATGTTACAATAGCATGGTAAGGTAATAATGCAACCTAGGTGTGTCGCTGTGTTTTTATATTTGAAATTATATTTCAGTGCTCCAAAAGGAAGTGTATTAGACCAATGACATTAAATGGGTTTGATTTGCTAAGGTGGTGTCTTTAAGATGGTTGATTATTTATAGTGCTTGAGATATTTATGATGAAGATAAAAGGTTGTGATGGTAAGTTTCTCAGAGGTATTGCTTCAAAATAAAAGGTTTAGTGAGCTATATATATGATGGGTCAAGTGTTCCTTCAAGGTTGAATTTTCCTTAGGATACAAAGTGTCAAGGTATCCTTTATGAAATCTAGGATATGTTCTTAGTTGTTACAAAGTCTGTCAACTTTGATAAAATGTGAATAAGGGGATGCAGGATGATGATAGCTAATCAATGCAAGAGAAGTCTGATACGGAAATATAGTTATCTTGCTCAGAAGTATCTCAAATTAATTTGAAAGTGTCGCCTTAAAAGTGTAAACCATCATAAATACAATCCATGAAAAGAAAATCTAAAATTGGATCATGAGAAAACATGATAAATGTGCATCTACATGTATCTCACATGAATAAGGAGGTTAAGGTACATGTATAGAAAGCAGAACATTAAGGAAATGAGGGAAAATTGTTTGCCTACAAGTTTAAAAATAATATGAAAGTTGCATGGTACAAATCACAAGTCATGGATGTATGTTCAAGAAACTGACAAAGTTACAGGGAAAGTTGATTGTTGACATGTTATTGGATGATAATGATATGATAAATAGGATTTTAATATAGGGGGAGATTTATTTTTCACTTTATTCATAGTATAAGGGGTTCAAAATGCCAAGTAAGAAATAAAGAAGAAGATTGATATTCTCTTGAAAAGGATAGTGATGATTGAAATGTGTTCATGATATAATAAGTCAGTGAACACTGAGAACTTACCTCAGAAATAGTGATGAAATGCTTGAGTTTCCCCAAGGCTTGTATGGAAGGTAAGTGCCTCAATTCTTGTGTTTTTCAGTTAGGATGGATGCAACAATTATAGGGGAGATATAAGGAGGATACTTATATGCTTGAATTGAGTTTGTAGTATGTAGAAGCTTGTCTCTTTTGCATTGAAGTTGTCATTTAGGGAGAAGTGGTCCTAAATCAGTCATAATGAGGTGAGAGCCAGATTTGGTGTTTTTTTTAAATCTCAAAATAGTCCCAAAAAGTGATGAAAAGAGTGATTGAAGGAAAAATGAAGGTGTGTCAACTCAAGGGAATCAATTTTGTGGATGACTATAGGTCCATAGTATTTTCATATGCTATTAAAAGAATAAAAAATGAGAGAATTCAATCCCATGGGGAGCAATTTGGGTAAGTCATTTTTTTAGCATTGTTGTCATTGTTCTTGTCTTGTGTTGTCATTTTTTCATGTATTGAAGTAATTGTATTATTTTTCATAGATGGAAAATGGGGGAGAGGTATCATAAACATGGAATAAGGTCATGTAGATGTGTTTTTCATATGGGTTCCATCAATGTTTCTAAAGATGGTTGACATCAATAATAAAGAGGGAGATTGTTGGCCATTATGGGTTATTATTTTCATTGATTTAAACCCTCATTAATGGAAAAGGGTGTCATAGTGCCATATGAGTCCCCATATGATGTTGTTCAGATGTCAAGCATGAAGTCTAAATGGTTTGGTGAGTTGTCAGGGTGTCTTGGAGCATGGTTTAGCAAGATAAGTCACTAATTGAATCATTATGAGTGTGTTGGAGTGTTTCATGATGTCATACATGGTCTATGAGATGTGTTACAAGGGTTATGAGTCTGTAAAAGTCAATATTGTCAGGTCATGAGGTTTCATGGTTGAGTCAGGTCATTCCAGGCTTGTTTCTAGCCCTGGAGCATGTAGAATGAGGTAGAGGTATGATATTTGGACCAAATAAGTATTTTCTAAGCATGGTTTCAGAATTTTGGTACTGTACTTGAGGTGTATGATGAGTTTCAGGTCATTATTCAGTGGTTTGATGCATATCTGAGGTTCTTGGGAAGTAAGCAGTTAAGAACAAACAATTTAGTACAAGTAAATGAGATTGGATGGAGAGATTGAGATGAATTTGGGATATGTGTTGAGTTTGAGAAGTTAGATTATGTTTTCATGGTGATTCATACCACGTTTCAGGTCAATATACTAAATATTTTTGAAGATATGCAAGTTTTAGTGAAAACAGGTAAGTGACAGTGTGTTTTTAGAGCAAATATTGACCTTCTGATGCTCTTTGTGACTTGTTATTTGCATGGGGACCTAAGATATTTGGGTTATATTTTAAGGTAATTTATGAAGCTTTCATAAAAATAATGAGGTGGTTTGATCATCACGTTTTTATGAACGATCGCTAAGAAGCTAAGTTGGTTTGAAACCCTAACTAGGAGTAGCTTGTAGAAAAGTTAGTATATCCAAGACCTGTTTTGATTGGTAGTGAAAAATTGATGATTGGATTTTGTATAGGACTCTTCCATATTTCCAGAAATATATGATATAGTATGTGGTGATATGTGGACCCCACCTGAAATGTAATTTTATGAAAGTTCCAGTTTGTGGAATTTTTTTCCAAATGAAGGTATGCAATAAATTTATATTTATGAATTCCCAGGATTTTTTACTAATGTCCATGAAGGTTTTAGGTCATGGTCATAGTGAAAGTGGAAAAATGTGCCATATCTATGTTGACTAGTTTTGGGGTAGTTTGGTGCAACTTTTAGGAAAATTGAGATTGCAGGAGCTACAGGGGGAGTTAGGACTCCATTAAAGTTATGTTGTGAATTTAGTTCATATATATTTCCATTGGTATATAAAACCTTAATATTATACAAGGTCTAAAAAATTTATGAGTTGTTATTTGAGGCTCAAGTTTGGAGGATGCTCATTCTAGCAGGGTGCATGTAACTACAAGAGGTAAACTAATGAATCTGAATTCTTCATGATTGGTGAAGGTTTATGATGAATTATAAATAATGTATATGTATGTTTTATTATTTGGTTCATTTTGGAAGTGAGTTTTGGTATGGTGGAGAAAGTTGGGCTTAAGTGTAAGTTCTTGAGTCCAAGTAGAGATAAAAAGCATTTTATAGAGATGGACTTGTTTGAAGGCCTTTCTCTTAAATTTGTAAGGAGTTATTATATTTTATGGAAAGTAATTAAATCATATATATTTACATTGAGGTATTTTTTTGAATCTTGGTGAGGTGTTTTGAGGAGTCATTTCGGTCATTTTATGAAGAAGATTTGTAATGACATTTCGGGACAGTCTTGTTCTTGCTAAAGTATTGAGTTTTTTGAAGCATCACATGATTAAATTGATGATTTATATCACCTAGAAAGTGAATATGGGTTAATTTTGAATATATTAATGTATTTAGAGGTATTGGAAGCTAAAACAAGAGTGTTTATCAGCTTAGTTTGGAAAATAGGTTTTTGGGCAACATGATTTGGTGAAGGAAAAGTGTTTATGTGGTTTGAACTAGGGGATGTTTCATGAGATCTAAATTGCTTAGATAGTGTTTTAAAGGTCTTTAAATTTCCATATATTTGTCACATTCCATATTTGAGTTTATCTTGATATGTATTGAGGCCCAAAGTCAAATTTAGGGTGCTAGAAGCAACTGTTTGGTGAAGGAAATTAGCTACTGGGCCCATTTAACAAAATAATTTGATTGGTCTATGATAATTATGACCATGTATGATGTGTAAATGTTATTTTGAAATTTTTTTGATGATTTTAATATCGTGGGTAAAAATAATTTTGGGATTAGGAGATTTTTGTCATCCCAATGCAAGGGTTTTGAGGATTTTTGGTGCATGAAAAGTGTGTTTTGGATAGGCCAGCCTATTTGGGTCATATGTGACCATTTTAATGAATGTATTTCAATATAATAAAGGTTTTTGGGTCTAATTTATCATTAGGTACCAACCTAATTTGGGTTTGTGTGTTATTTTCATATAAAAGTGGAGTTTAAGCTCATTTGGTGAGCTAGTCTTGCAAGTGGGAAAAGTGCGACCTAGAGGAGAGTGTTTTATAGGTATGAAGGCATGAATTTAAGGCTGATAAGATTTGTTTCAAGTTGAGGAATTTTTGACAGCATGTGTGCAATATATTAGAGGCAAGAAAAGTTGAGAAGGAAGAAGATAGAGCAAGTTTGATGCCCTAGGGTATGAGCTAGGGTTTGTGAGTTGAATATGTGATCTCCATCAGTTGTGACAGAAAAAATATCAGAGATCAAACATATTCATGTGGCTAAGTTTTTTCTTGGTCATTCTAGGGGTTTGTATCCTCCGTGTGGAGTTGGTGTTTCACTAAATTAAGGGTTGGTGCTCCTTGTAGGGTTAGTGCTCTACTAAAATAGGGGTTGGTGCTCCTTGTGAAGTTGGTGTTTCACTAGATTTCTTTTCTTTGTGTAATATAAGCTTAATTTTAGTGGGTTTTCTTCCCCATGATGGCTTCCCACTTACATATGGTGTTTTTGTGTTGATTACTTTGTTTCTTGCTCTTATGGTTGATGTTGCATATCTTAATAAGCACACATGGTTATGAATGTTACATAAACAATATAATTAATTAATGAATGGTTTGGTAAATAAAAATAAAATTATTTTAGGAATGATTTACCCCCTGATCTCATTCCCTTATGTTTCCAACATAAAATTCATTCCTATATCCCGATTTGGACAATGTTGGTAACATCGACATTATAAAAATCCTTGTCACATTTTTTCACTCCTTGTGCCCCTAAAGGGTACAAAGGTGACACAAATTTCTACTCTCCTATAGAGGTTATCATTTTTTCTCTTATAACTTGTGACTTGAGTGGTTAGGTGAGCACAAATTCAGAATCTGACCACCTTTTCATGATAAAGACACCCTAGCCGCACTTTTTCACTCCTTGTGTTCCTCATGCCCCCCTCAAGGTGCAAAGGGTACAAGGGGGACATAAAATTGCAAGGTCTTCATCCCATTTATCCCTTGATCATCAGAAAGCACATTTTTAGCCCCTGAAAACCAAATTTTAGCCCTTGGTGCTCATCCCCAGCCCCCTGGATGTCCTCCATAAGGATTAAGAGGATACCACTTGTCACCATATGGTGCAAGTCACATTTTAGTGTCCCTTATTTCCCCTTTGTCCCTCTTGCATTGGTATAACTCCACTTCAACCCTCATTCAACTTCGGTTAAGCCTGCTTGAGTCAAACTTGAGTTAAGGTGTGCAAGTGAGAATTAAAAGCTTCATATTCAAAATTTGGCCATTTTTTTGTGTCAAAGCTAAATTTTTCTTCCCAAAATATCTCTCCCTTTTTGTTATAATGCTGAAAATATTCCAAAGGCCTCATATGCTAAAAATGGAAATTTTTTCATATCTCCCAAACCCCTTGTCCAATCCACATGAGATTTTAACAACTCCTCTTCGAAAAATAATTTCCAATGATCCAAATTTATATCCAACGGTGTTATAAATTATTTTATATGTCTAATTTTTTTCCCAAACTAAAAACCTAATTTTCAAATCTACAAAGTTTTGAAGATTGAAATCCTCCAAAAATTAGAGTAAAGCATCCTTGTGAAATAACAAAAATTTTGAGAGCACTTTCATTCCATTTTGACACTAGGAAGACCCACTTCTAAAAATATTAATTCTTCCTAATAATGCAAATAGTTCATTCTCAGAGTTTTCATTTCTCTCTAAACATTAGGGAAACTCAAAAGTGCCAAATCAAGCAACTGGTAACTAAATGGACCTATCAAAATAAGACTTACTAAAAATAGTAAGTGTTATGATATTGTTCAAGAAACAATGATGTTGAGCCAGCCGTACTGACAAAAGGGCACGTGAATGTGTTTGAAATATTTAAAAACATCATAGTGACTTGCAAGATTCATGATTCCACACTATGTAATTTCAATTGAATGAAGGAGAAATTCTTCTGTTTGGGAGAGAAGACCTTTTCGAATGAGTGAAGGATGAGAAAGAATGTCTTTGAGAAACCTGAAACTACTTATATTTAAAATGTGACATTTTTATCACAGAGGGGAATTTTGAAGTTAAGAGGAATAAGGAAAAATCATTTACAATCACCGCATTTCAGTTCAATGGGTGGTTAGAGGACAAAATTTTCATTGAGGGAATGATCCTTCCACCTAGAGGAGAAGGAATTTTTCATTAAGAAATAGACATGAAAGAACATGTGTGATCATCTAAAATTTGATTGTATTCAAGAAGACATATTTTTGACAAAGGTGAAATTCACATCCGAGAGGATTAATGTAGTGATATTCGTGATCTAACTCCTTCCTTAATGTTTAAAGAGGATCATTGTGTTCATAATAATAGGAAATCATCTCATGTTCATCAAGTGTAAGTCACTTAGAACACTCGTTCAAATCCAAGAAGTGTATTTTCACTCATCAAAGGAGGAATTTACAACCACGGTGTTACAATTCCATAGATGGTCACTTGGGGAGCATGTGAAATCAAGAACATCATGAATCCTATGAGGGTGTTGAAACATAAAAACTAAAGTCATCAAGGAAATGGTCATGAGAAACATGATAGAAGAGGATCATCATGAGTGATGCCAACATTCATCCCAAGTTCACATTGCAATGTCTCACAAAAGTGTTTCTAAACACATGTTCATTACTTTGGAGTGTGCTTGTATCTCACGTAAAAAGGAGATTTTACTATAATGTTTTAATTAAATATGTGGTTAAGGGCAAGGAACTTCATTCATGATCTATTATAATCAATTTCTTCATCAGCAAGATCTTTCCCATATCTATATTTCCACTTCTCTCTCTCTCTCTCTCTCTCTCTCTCTCTCTCTCTCTTCTCTTCTCTCTTCTCCCTCCCTCTCTCTAGCATTTTATTCCTTCATTAGGAATGTACTTTTTCCACTCTTTCATCTTATTCACTTAAGTGATATTGCATTGTAAAATTACCTTTTCAAAAATAATAAAGTAATTGATTACATTCCTAAGATAATATGAAAAGTTAAAAATGGTGGTGAGATGAAAATTCACATGGGGGAAAGAGGAAGAGACATTTATGTATTCTATAAATTGGAATGGCTTCTACATTCCAAAGGGTTGGTAATTATTGATTGTTGTATGTTATTGAGCTTTTTGTCACTACTAAATCCAGCAAATAAAGATAAATTTCCGCTATGTCCTTTTCTATGTTCATCTATCCTATCTACTCTGTAACTTTGTAAGCATGCTGATCTTCTACAACCAAGAAGGAAATTTGTGTCCTTGATTAATAGATTTGTAGAGCTTTGTGTCTCTGGTTTATTGGTCTTGCCGATTGTTTACATTGTTGTATTATTATAAATGAATGTGGACCTACTCTAGTTACTTTTGGTAAGAATATGATAGTTTCTACGAGTCATAACATTAACCCTCTCTGTCTATTTCTTCTACTTCTCTTTACCTCCCTTCATAGCAAGTTCCTCCCTTATACACTGTACAAACTTTTTTCTACATGTTTAGTGGATTATTCCTATGTTATCCCCTACCAAATGGACACCCCATAAGTTTAGGTAGTTTACATTCAATAATGGGATACTCCCCATACCCAAGAAGGAGAGGCTTCGCCCCGTGACCATTCGTGGAAACCAATAATTTGCATTGTAACAAATTATTTCACCAATAGTATGAAAGCTAGTGGGAAAATTTTTGGGGCCCACCAAATTATCAAGAGTGATAATTCCTAATGTAGAATGGGTAACATTATCAAAACCATGTACAATATTAAAATTTATGTTGATCAAATGCATGGAAATTCTCATTTTATTAAGAAAATAACTAGTTAAAATGTTGATATCAAAGTCATTATTAGTCAATACACGCTTGATAAGAAAACCATGAAGTTGTGTTGTTATCAGAAGAGGGGCTTACAGATCTTTACTAATCGTGGGTGGGATATTTCTTGAAATAAATGGGATTACCTCATATATTTATTTTAATGTTTCCATTATATAAGTAAAAGAAGTAGGTTGTGTAGCGGAAGACAATGTAACAAATTATAACATTTTATATAATGTCTTTGTAGATAGGCACCTTTTGTAGTAACTTGAGAAAATATATCTTAGTATTGGTATTATTTAGTTGGTATAAGATTTTAAACCCCTTATAAGGAGTAATAAGATGATCAACGAGGGCTCTAGGTGGGAGAGGAAATGTTGGGTTTCGCCGATGGATTACTTATCATGGTGAGTTGTGACAACATTAAAATTAGTAGCCATGAGAGGAGAAGAGAAGTGAGGTGGATGTTTTCATTTATAAGGAATATGTTTTTCTTTAATATTAATGTATGTAAGAGCCTCATTAGCCATAAAATAAGTAGAACCATCATAGAGGACCCTTCTTCCATATGGGACATGGGTATGGACCTAGATAGATGGATAATAACTCATATTAAAACAAAGGAATGGCCCTCTAGGTTTGAAATGATGATAATAAAATATTCAAATAAGACACATGATGACTCAAAACATTTGTAAGATAGAATAAGAAACCCTGGGGCTAATAGGTTTTGAGAAATAAATTAAATTCAATAATTGGGTTCACTAAATTCTAACACCCTAATTAATTTCTATGTTATGGGAATATACAATATTAAGAAGGATGTATGGTTTTTCAATAGCTATATTATTTTGATCTAATAAAATTCTAACATCAATTGTACATGAATAGAATAATGCATTCAAAATTATAATGATTGATAAATGATAAGTAACATAGCTCATATACAATAGGAGAGACAAAATTAGATATTCATGATGATTAAGGAAATATTTGGATATACATGATAGTATAACAAGAAAAATTTTAAATTTAGATTATTTACTAGAAGTTCTAGAACTAAAATTTGAGCAGGCATGATAACATACACATTTTTATGGTATGGGCTATAATTATACATCTTAGACCTGGATTTGTATAGTTTTAGACCCTTAAAACATGGGTATATAACCTTTCGTGTGTTTCACTTGTCTAAAAATTATTTTTGTTGTATGTTTTTCCTACTCTCATATATTTAGGATGTCATGTAGTAATCTAATAAAAGTAGAACCTTGTATAACCCTTAATTAGAGCATTAGAAAATCAAAGGAGAAAATATGTGTATACATTTGAGATTAGACCAGCCTTGGTGGTGACACTCCCATATTTTAAACTAATATAAGTGTTGCACTACATATCGTCACTATAGAGATAAACCCTCGTATACTTATCCTACATTCTTGTGCAAGTGTGTATAGGTAACCATCTCCTAGGGGTTCCCTTGTATCTCTTGATACCAAGATAGTGGGCTAAATGTGTTGTATAGAATGTATCTATCATATTAATGTGAGATATGGTGTGCTTCAACTATGTGACCTAGCCTTCTTTTATTTCAAACCCTTGTGTTGGAAAAATAATTTGTCACAAGGGAAAATTAATGATTTTTCACTAAGGCTCTGGGATTATGTCCCTCATTTTGGTAATTAGGAGGATCCTATTTATTGCATGTGGAAAATCAAATCAATGGGTGGCCGTTGATCAAATAATACTTGTAAAAGATCACACAAGGAGTCCATGCGGGATAGAAGGCCCGCAACTAAGGGCATGAAAGGATAGGCAGGACCCATGCACGCCAAAGGAAAGTTCATATTTCAGGAATTATCCGATTTTGAGCATGAAGATCTTTATTTTTATAATATGGCGTGCGAGGACCACATAAACGATGTAGAGACATGTGCATGTCATGCATTTTATATATTTGGAGAAGTGGTTCAAAGTGTTTATACATGGAGAAAAGTTGAGAATATAATTGACACTTCAATTAACTGTAAGAGAACTATAGATAACACACTTGCATGTGTGGCTATGATTATAAATGGTGTGTGGCTATTAATAACATGCGACCTATTTCTAGGATAGATAAGCAGTGAAGGGAAGTTCCCCACCCTATATATATGTGATGTTAGGTCCATAGTAGATGCATGTATTATATAGAGATGGATGTATGAATGTGTGAGATGTATGTATGTGTAACAGAGAATATACACATATGACTAAATCAATATATTAGTTCCATACGTGCATTGGTATACATTAAAAATATTGTAAGGAGCTTCTGTATTTATTAATAGATGAAATATATTGGCTGATTCTAAGTATCATTCTATGTGTAGTTGAAGTAGTGCATATTATTAATTCTAATCATGATTATTGTTTAAGCTTGTTCTTTCATAGATATGAAGGTAGCATGCATTATATAATGATGGATTAATTATAAATCTATATGTTTCTTCCTTTATCATGTTAACATCCTATTACAACAACCCTAAAGAGGGACCTGGTACCTTTACGCACTTCGAGTGAGCACTCAGTCTAGGTTGAGTGATTGTGTCAGCAGCGTGAATAGGGTATTATTTGGTAAATTCTAGGCTGCATCATTGGCTTTGTTCCCGAGACCTCTTTTTTAGTTATTTTTATGATGGTTCGCGATGAATTCATACCGGTTAACTGCTATCAAGTTTTGAGGAATGGATACACAATATGGAGGAAGAATATACATGATGTTTTAGCAATGGATCTGAGTTTAACTCACGTACTTCGGTACAACATAACCTACATGATAGCTTATATGAGAGCTTTTTCACTATATTTCTAGTAAAATATACAAGTGGCTTACTGCTTATGCATCTCAGTAGGAATTGAAGCTATCACACACTTGTTTGGACACAGGAAGAATTTTAAGCCCTCTAATGATGCTGATCTAATATGGACTCACACGGTGGATATGTGGTTTTGTGGTGTTCCAAACTAGTTATAGTTATGGAATATTTTATTTTGGCGTACTCTTTCCCAGAGGTAGGTAAACTATCCAATTTTTGTCAGTATCCAGGAGGAAACACATTTACAAGGTATTCCAGTAGCAATCAAGATCTTAATGGAAACTTTGAACCTTGAGAATGAACTGATGGCTAACTAAACATTGCCATGCACAAGGGCAGGAACAGGTTTGGTTTATGATGGCAGACATAGAGGAACAGAAACAGTAAAGAGGAAAGGTGGCTTAATTATAATGCGGCGTGTGAGAGGGAGATAGAGGAGAAGTGTTCCGTAGTGTAAAGAGTATGGCATGGAGGAGAAAGATGGCTTGTGAAGGATTTACAGCTCACGTAAAATATGTAGAGCTAGAGCATTAGGAACTCCCCCATCTTGGAAAGCATGATAGAGACCCCCACCTTGGCCTCACACAAAATTGCACCAGCAAAGGACTACTTGGACTGCACATGCACGCATCTTAATCCACCTCGTGACTTAGCCTTTACGCTTGGTTTTTCAATATCTAGTACGACAAGTAACTAGCAAACTAACTTGGGAAGTAGGAAAGCAGGAGTAAGTCAAGGATCAAGTACATCAATGGCAAGACAAATGGATTCAATTTCATTTGGAGGAGCATTCTTAGGTGCATCATCTACATAGAATGTGAGCACACAAAATATTGGATTCACCTCTAGAAGTGGAACTACCTCATAGACTATAGAGGTACAGTATAGTACTATTTTCGGAGCAAAGGGGAGTACATTTATAGGCCCTATTCTAACTACAGGTGGAAAATTAGGAGGTATAGCTGGTTCTAGCTCCGGTGGCCTGGAGGTTCTGGAGGTACAGGGAACACAGGGAGGTTCTAGTTTAGATGTTCAAGGTCCATAACAAGCACAAAATATCTATACGGAGATGTCTCTTCATCTTCCAAAATATAGAGGTATAGTGGATGCTGTCAAACATGTGCATATGTGTGAAATCTTGTGGTGTGCTAAAGGGATCATAGCTATTGAGAAAAAGGTAATTCAATTCACCACTATATTATAGGGTCTTTCGTATACAAGCTGGTATAGGAAGTTTGACTCATAATCAAACATACATGGGTTTTGCAACATTGAGAGATTATTTCTTAAAAGAGTTCTATATCCTTGAGTTTCAGCAAAAGAATATAAGTGCGCTCAAGGATATCAAGTAAGGCACTACTAAGAGTGTATGGGAGTATGATGCTCATTTTAAGATACTTCTATCTAAGATATCTTATGATATCCACACTAGCCAACATCCACAGTGGTTCGTTGAAGGGTTGATTCCACCTTTTAGAAGGGCATTGTTACATAAGACATACATTGATCCACATGAAGTACTAGAAGTAGATTTGCATGCTGAGGTACAGTTAGGAGCATTGACACTGGAGCGTTAGTCCATTTCTAGAAGCATAGATTATAGCTATGACAAAGCAGTTAGAGAAGCTATCAGCAAATTCAGCCCATGAACCACACTCAGGAATTTGGTGTACAGATTCTGAAGTGGAAGGTCACACCAAGGATAGTTGCCCTCACATATCTATATGCTCATTACTATTGGACTATGAAATTTGTCATTTGAATCATGATGCTAGTCACTATCCTTTGTTATAGCACATGATAAGGAAGAATGTATCTTGCTTTTGCAAGATTTACAGGTCCACAACCCATGATACTGAGGATTGTTAGTTGATTGGTCAAATCCAAGATGCTATAGACATTGGAGTATGATAGACAAGTATAACAGATATTTCTAAGGGTAAGAATGAGCACCAAGATCGGGATCATAATCAAACATGCTATGATAGGAATGAGGGGCATTTTGAAGGAGGTCGTGGAAGGGGATGTGGATATCATGGTGGATATGGAGGACGAGGCCGTGGTGGAGGAAGAGGAGAGTTCCCTCGTGGAACATGTTATACGTGCGGATCTCTTGACCACTATAGGTGTGAATTTCTTCATAATATTACATGTTCTTTCTATGGGAAGAACCATAGCTATGAAGAGTGCCCAGACTTATATGAGTATCTAAGTAAGTAGCATAAGTAGGAAAAAAAAGGTGCTGGGATGGTTAGAATTGATTGCATGGTAGAAGATCAGTGGATACCCAAGATATCAGAAGGACCTGAGGCATTGACAGTGAAGATTACTACACATGCTGAAGCAGAACATGCGTGAGAGAGGCATTGCACCAGAAGCCTACGATCACCAAGGAGGAGGTTTTGCATGTGAGGTACCCAAATCCTGTTCATCAGAAGGAAGTTTACCAGGATACCATGGAAGTGCTAAGGAATCTTTAGGGTGAGATACAGTACCTAAAGGAGCAAAAGAAAGCATCAGAGATAGTCCAAACTGATATTGATGATCTGCGAGAGGTGTGTAAGATGTTGTGCCAGGAGAACATTATTCCACTATTAGGAAGTTGGTTAAAAGGGAACACTCCGCACGTAAGTCTTGAGACTGGACGAAAGATTTTACATGAAAATCTTCCCCCTGATAGCATTGACTATGACAAAAAAAATTACTCTAAATGTTGTTGTGGATGGGTGGTTGTTGAGCAACATATTGATTGATACATGTGCAAGGAGGTAAACGTGCTTACATTAGATGCATGGGTACAAATGGGGAGGCCTCCATTGTAGCCATCATCTAATGTGTTATTCATGGCAAACTAAACTAAGGCCACTCCCATAGGAGTATTGAAAGATGCATCTATAACTATACAAGGGGCCAAGTTCACTAGGGGATTTTGAGGTATTAGCACTTGTAGAAGCAGACAATTTTCCAGCCCTGCTTGGACGCCCTTGGTGTTATGCGAATAATGCTGACTTGAGATTCAATAAGGGGTATATCAGCTTTGAAAACAAGGAGGAAAGGGTTGTGATACCTCTGACAGATGGGAATTCTACACCATATGTTGAGCCTCTAAGTGAGGAGGACTTAAACAGAGTCTATGTACACACTATTCAGGACCCTAGAGGTCAATGAGCCATCAAAGGAAGGCATCCTACAGTGGGAGGATTCTCATTCTATTAGTGATACTATGAGTATTGCTTGTGACAATTGGGCTCATGGTACATATGAATTAGTAGGGACACGAGGTGAAAAGTCGTGGTTGTCACACAAGAATGGATTTCATTCAATTCGACGGATAGGTAGCACAGTACCTTGGTATACAGGGACATAAGATCTTCCTTGCCTTTCTGAAGGCCATGGAAACACAGTGGACAAATCAAGTTAAAAGGAGAGATATGTTAGTATATACACTGCGTGGGACAGCACAGCAGCTTGCTGGTGGGTAGTCCATAGAGATAATCTTATAAACTAGGAAGAGATTGGAATAGCTTTGTCTACTAGGTTTATAAGGAACAATGTACCTACACAAATCTGCACTTATCATGGTGATCAACCTGATTCAACATCACATTCAACAGTGTGAGAGACTCTAGATAGCAGGAAAGGAAGCATTACAACCTTCACTCTAGGTGCATAGATTGTATTCTATGCTACAAGAATGTGCACGCACCTGGTATGTATATGCAAAACTACATCGAGAAACTAGAAACTGGCAAGATTTGACTGCAGGTATGATCTAGACTTTTGACTACTTCTCGACTAAACCTCCTGTAGCAGAGGCATTAAAATTTTTCAAGTGCTTAACTATGGGAGATAGTGCAAAAGTAGAAGAGCATATTCAGGAATTGTTCAGTGAGGTAGAGTTCAGAGCATGTTTTGAAAAGGAAGAAGAAATGGACTCCATACTACTTGAACGCGCTTGCCTTGAGAAAGAGAAAGGAAAGATGGTTTATGTCGTGGATGATGAGGAAGTTGAGAACCTGGATATTGAACATTCACAAGGGTTGCGCGAGGTCTTGGATAGTGTAGAAAAGGATACGTGCCTACCATGAACCCATGAAGACAAAGAAGGTGAATATAGGTTCGGAGGCTGAGCCTAAGGAGGCCATAATTGGAGATTACTGGTCAAACTCCGAAGGTAGCAAAGATCATCAAGTTACTCAGGGATTATCAGGACTTATTCCCTTGAGGATATCATGAACTTAAAGGTGTGCATGAATCACTTGGGGAAATGAAGATCAAACTTAAGGATGGTGCATGGCCAATTAGAAAGAGACCTTACAGAATGAATCCTAATTTACGTGAAAAGGTAAAAGAAGAAATTGATAAAATGTTAAAATCATGGAATTATCAAGTCCCTTGATTAGTTAGAATGGGTTAGCCCAATGGTGATCAGTATCAAGAAGGATGGACGGATTAGGATATGTGTGGACTATAGGGAGTTGAATGCTGCATGTGTCACAGATCCATTCCCTACGCCATTCACTGAGGAAATACTAGAAGGAGTTGCAGGGCGCGAAATATATTCCTTCACAGATGGATTTTTTGGGTATCATCAGGTTAGGATTGCTCAGGAGGATCAAGAAAAGACAACATTTACAACTGAATGGGGTATTTTTTCTTATATTGTGATGCCCTTTGGATTGAAAAATGCACCTGTTGTATTCTCATGCATAGTTGTTCAGGCATTCAAGGATTTTATTCACAACTTCTTATAGGTCTACCTAGATGATTAGACAGTATATGGGCTTGTGAAAGATCATTGTGACAATCTGTGCTTAATGTTTGAACGATGCAGACAATTGAGTATCTCTTTGAATATCAAGAAGTGCATATTTTCTACACCATTTGGGATATTGTTAGGACATATAATCTACAAGGAAGGTTTTCTAGTTGATCCAGCCAAGGTTGTAGTCATTTTAGGCCTAGAAGCACCTACCAGTCAAAGTGAGGTGTGTGGATTTTTAGGTCATATAGGATATTATAGAAAATTCATAAAAGGGTATGCCAAAATTGCCACACCCTTGGAAGAATTACTGAAGGGGAAAGGTACATTTTATTGGGGAGAACCAACAGCAGATGCGCGTTTGAGATATTAAAAGAGAAACTTACTACCATGCCCATTCTGCTACTTTCCTTCATGGGATAAAACATTTCATGTGCATGTGGAAACTTCTGGTATGGCCATTAGCATTGTGTTAGCTCAACCTGGTGAAGGTATTATTAATCATCCAATCTGTTTTGCTAGTAGGAAGCTGAGTCCTACTGAACGGAATTATACAACCACAGAGCACGAAGCTTTTTCAATGATCTATGCATTATACAAGTTTCAGACAGTACTTGTTAGCAACACCATTTTTGTTTTATAACAGATCATATGGCATTGAAGTACTTAGTAAACAAGCCCATCTTATAGGGGCACATATGTAGATGGGTGCTCCTATTTCAAGAGTTTGACTTCACAGTTGTGGTGAAGCCAGGGAAAAGCAATTCTGGACCAGATCATTTATCTAGAATCAATTTAGGAGAGGATGCACAGACAATTGAAGAAATGATGCCAGATGCATAGTTATATAAGTTACAACATGCACCCACAGAATTAGAAGACATTGTTGTCTTTCTACGAATAGGTATGGCACCAGAAGGAATGAAAGCATTAGAAAAGAAGCAGCTTGCTATACGCATGGCACCATTTATGTTAATCAGTGGTGACCTCTACAAGCTAGGCAGAGATGAAGTATTACACCATTGTGTATTAGAGCATGAGCGTAAGGATATTATGGAAGAATCTCATGGTGGTATTGCAGGAGGCCATTATGCAGGTGATGTGACTGCCTGAAAGATCCTACTTGTTGGATTATGGTGGGAAACATTGTATAAGGACTGTAAAGAATATTGTAAGGCATGTGATCATTATCAATGCCTAGGAAAACTAGGGCAAATAGATGAGATGCCTTTGAGACTGATTACTAGTGCCGAACCATTTGATAAATGGGCCATTGATTTTGTAGGACCTATTTTTCCAGCCACGCGCAGGACTGGATCGCGCTATATCATTACTTGCACATATTATCTCATGCGGTGGGCAGAAGCAACACCTACCAAGGACTGTACGGACAGCTACAATAGCTAGGTTTCTATGGGAGAATGTTCTTACAAGATATGGATGTCCCTTAAGCTTGACAAGTGATAGAGGTACACATTTTTTGAATGAGACAATCAGGATCCTATTAGATGAGTTTATGGTTGCACACCATAAAACTACACCTTATCATCCTCAGGAAAACGGAACTGTTGAGGCCTTCAACAAGATTTTGAGCCAGACTTTGACAAAAAAATTGTGATGTTGGAAGAAAGGATTGGGATGACAAAGTATCAGATGTTCTTTGGGCATATAGAACAACTTACAAGAGATTGAACAAAGCCACACCATGTTTCAGTTGGTGTTTGGCACCGAATTTGTTCTCCCTATAGAATTTATGTTACCTTCTTTGCGCATTGCATGCATTAGAGGTCTAGCTGATGAACAGGCTTTAGAAGAGCTGTATTGAAAAGATGATTCAACTGGATGAGTTCCGAGCCATAGCACGATGGATTCAGAAGCAGGAAAAGGCCAGGTAGAAGGCATGGCATGACAGAAACATAAGGGATAAGAAGTTTGAGATTAGACAAATGGTACTTCTTTATGACTCAAAGTTCTTGCGCCATCTAGACAAGCTCAAAGTACATTGGTTGGGGCCGTATGTTATCACTTCTATACTTGAATCAGGTGCTTTCTAAGTTAGAAGCACTTGATGGAACACAGGTACCCGGTTACTTTAACAGGAGTAGGCTGAAGCCCTACTATAAATAAGTCTTCTTGGTGTTTGTAATAAGGCAGTATTGCCATTTAGTTTAGGTTTTCAATTTTGTATTTCCTTCATTGTCGTTATGCTTTGTCAATTTAGTTGTTGTTCTTGTGTAATAAGCGTGCTTGTCTGCCTGAAGCTAATTATTGTATGAAGAATGTTTATGCACAGAGGACTGCACATACTTTTCATGTGGGGTGGTTGTAGTTTTCCAAGAAAAAGACTGTGGGATTTGAAAGGTGAAAGGAATAAGCTTCTACGGGTGTGCTTTAAGTCAAAAGAAGATTGCTTCTCAAAAGTGACCAAGGATGGAGATGAATGAAAGAATAGTATAACACGAGGTAAGCGGAGGCCATGTTAGCTACCAGGAGAAGGTACAGTGATGAGGTACTTCGGGCACAGGAGCGCGCGCTGAAGAGAATTTTGTGACCAGAGGGTAGGAAGGCGCGCTAGAAGGTTATAGCTGGGAACGAAGATGTACCATGTGTGGAATGAAAAAATTTGGTCAATGAATGAGGGGATATTTGGTAGGTGAAGGAGAAATAAATGCATCAAAATTTGAAAAATTTATATAAGGATGGGATGCGGATTCATTTTTACCGTTGTGACTAAGATTATTTGAGAGAAGAGCCAAGTGCGAAGAGCCGAGTGATCAAGTTAAGGTGTGAAGGGTGTGAAACCAAGAGTGACAACCAGATCTGTGTGACAAGAAGCTTGTGTCCCTAGTGGTGAAGGGTTTGAGTGAAGCAGGGAGACAGAAAAGAGTTAGGTTACAAAGTTTCCACCTAGGGCATAATTGAATCGAGCTAGGGTTTGATTCACAGAGTTGTAGAGTTGAAGACGGGACATTTGCAAGGTAGAAATGACACCAAAGAAGGCATCTGCAGTAGCAGTAAAAGGAAAGAAGAAGGTAGTCGTTGAGGAAGAAGAGATGGCACCTAAAATCCATTTTTTAGAGATGTAATATCCAGAAGGAGTCATCATTGGCCAAGAATGGGATTCACCCATAAAAATAGTAAAGTGAGTGAATATAATCACAAGAATTTGGAGAACAAGAAGGAGCTCGATTCCTTACTCACTGCTAGAATGAACAAGCGCACGGTGGATGATATGCCAGTGTATGACGATGCAGGAGAGAAGCTCTTAAAGAGAATTGGGGTCTACTAGTTATATGAGCTTCCATATTTTAGGAAGTATGAGCCCTTGTATCAGTGGCTCATGAGTAGGGTACACGAATACTTCTTCTACTTTGTAGGACGTAGAGTTAGAATTTCATCTGCGCTTGTCTCATCAGTTACATGTCTGAAGGCCACAGGAGAAGACATAAAAGGTGACCTTGTAGATAAAGCCATGATTGTAAAGACCAAACAGGAGTTGGGATACCTGAAGGGTCTGCACGGAATGGACATAGATAAATTAAAGAATTGTCTAGTTGTACAAGCTGCATAGCACACCTTGTTACCAAGTTAAATGATCAGAAGTGGTGGTTATAGGTAAATACTATGTGGTTACATGTGGCACGTAAGATGTCAGAAGGGACAATCTACAACATTGCAGGCTATATTAGTAGAGCAAATAGTCAAAGAAGCATGCACAGGAGGGAAGATCAGCTTTGGGGTTGTTCTGCTATCACTGGTATTCATGGAGATCAGAGTACCAGATGGACCAAAGGAGAAAGTATGGGAATACCCCATGGAGAACAAGTCCCCAGCTGAAAGATTCAGCAAATACCTATGCAAGGGGGCCATGACGGATGATGTAATGTAGAGGGTAGAGAAGTGGTATAAAAGGCTCTGTGTGGAATTTGGGGAAGAGTGGTGCATCCCAAAGGACCTACCAGCAGTGGTAGGGAAACAAGTTCAGTTTGATGTATATCAACATTTTTGCATTGCGTGCTTCCCAATGAAAGATGGAGTCTAGAGCCCTTGGTGCAAGTTGCCTTATGCATTCACTGCAAGGTATTTTCAAGCATCTGTTCATAGATTTACAGACATGTGCCGAATGGTATTCAATGACAGATAAGGTAGAATACGATTACCATACGATTGAGGAAGAATTATGTATATCCTAACAAAAGTGATTATACAGAGAGAATCATTTTAGAGGTATTGAATATCAAACCAATAAGTTTGGATGTAGCAGATGTGGGGGCATCATTGGTGTATCTCCAGTTGAATCCAAAGATGGAGAATAAAAAATATGTGGAAGGTGAGTTCACACTTCCAACACCACCAAAGGGAAAGCATACAGTGGAGAACATCCCAACGCCTAAGCCCATAGAGCCAATTGAAGTGTAGGATGAGGAGGAGGAGCGCGAAGATAGTGGTGGTTTGGAGCATAGGGGTAGGAGACATCCTACAAGTCAGAGTGAAGCTGAGCGCGCCATTACCCCACCTCAGCCACAAGAGGGGGATGAAGAGGACTTGAATGCAGTCCAAGGGGAGCACATAGGTTTAAAAGGGTATTCAGGAGAACAAGGACCCAAGGTGCTACTCCAACCACTGTGCACAAATCACCCAGACTCTCTCCACAGAAGGAGGCTACCGCACAGAGAAGGAGGAAGCTGAAGTTGAATGAGGAGGTGGAAGAGTCAGAGGAAAGCATGCCTAATTCTCCTACACTTCCAGAGGACATAGAAGAACAGGGTGAGGCATCAAAGGAAAAATAAGGGGAAGAGAAAATACCAGAGGAGACAGTTGCAGAGGATGTTCAGGACATGGAGACGCAAGTCCCAAATTTGGAGGCTAAATTTCCTAAGCAACAAAGGTCTAGAAGAACAAGTGGAGAGCACATTCCACCAGCCATGGGGTATGCAGAGGACGCAGGAAAAATTGTTCTACTCCCGCTTCTAGAGCATGATAGCGCAGAAGGATTTATTTGGCTGGGAGTTGATGGATGAGGGATATGACGACTGTGCGCACTAGGAAGCAACTATCATGGTCGATGCACACCCACATGGATGAGCCTTAACTTTGATGTGTGTGAAGATTCATGTGTTTCGAGGTGACTGAAGAAGGCACCTCAAGCTAGACACATGACAGTAAAGCCTATTGTCATGTCAGATGAGCAGGTCAGCAATGCACTGGTGAAAGTTTCTGCTGAGGTGGCTAGAAGAAACATGGAAAAATATTCCACGATCAAAGTACATTGCACAAAGAGTTGAAGACAAAGGATGTAGAGATAGTGTGCATAACACAGGAAAGGGACTTCACGCAGAAGAAGAACGAGGTGTTCATAAGCATCGCAGAGGAGATTGGGGACAATGTAATCAAAGCAAGGCCACACTTGGAGGCCAAGGTACCACAGACATTTCCTTCAGCGATACACTATGTGGGAAAATTGGTGGACTTGGTACTCAAAGATGAAACTCTGCGTATGCAAGCGCCAGAATGCTCTGAACAAGATGTCGATCGAGAGAAAGCATCTGTGATGAGAAAAATTACATCTTATGAAGGGATGTTGCAAGCATTACAGGAAGTATTGAAGAAAGTAGACCAGGCTTTAAATGTATGCACAACTCCAGAGGAACTTATCAACATCAATACCCTCGAAGAGAATGATGAGGTCTAGAAAGTGATGAAAGATGAGACATTGGGCCATGCAGAAAGGTTGTCAATGGTTAAAAATAAGTGCAAGGCCCTAGCAAAAACACAAGAGCCGCACAAGACTCGGCTAGAAGAGCTTGGAAAGCTGATTGCACAGAAGATGGACCTTTTAGAAGGAAGAATGACATCAATGTCCAGTGTTGTGTTGGTTATGCAAAATGAGAAAGGAGAAATTGTGAGGGATGAGTTGGAATCCATTGTTGTGGACATCCCAGAAAAAGTAGAGCAAAAACTCACTGACTAACAGGTATTAGAGGCTGAAATAAAGGAGGAGTATCCAGAGTTGATACTGCAAATTGATACAAAGGAGGTCTGCCTAATAACCTCATAAAAATTCTTTATTTATCCGCATTATTTCATTATTATTCTTTCCATTCTTCTCTTCTTTCCTTCAATTTTTGGAGATACCCATTATCGGGACGACAATGAGATTAGTGTGGGGTAATGTTGATCAAAGAATACTTGTCAAAGATCACAACAAGGAGTCCGCGTGGGATAGAAGGCTCGGAACCAAGGGCACGGAAGGACAGGAAGGACCCGCGTGTGGAAGGAAAATTCATATTTTAGGACTTATTTTTGAAGACCTATTTTTGGAAGATGGCATGCATACCACATCAACGATGTAGAGACGTGTGTACCATGCATTGTCTATCTTCGAGGAAGTGGTTTGAAGTGTTTATGCATGGAGACAAACTGAGAATAGAATTGACATTTCAGTTAACTATAAGAGGCCTATAGATAGCGCACTTGCATGAGTGGCTATGATTGTAAATTCCATGTGGCTATTAATAGCATGCGGCCTATTTATGGAATAGATAAGCGGTGAAGGGAAAGTCCCCACCCTATATATATGATGTTAGGTGCATAGTAGATGGGGGACAGAGCGCTGGATGTATGAATGTGTGAGATGTATGTATGTGTAACAAAGAATATACGCATATGACTGAATCACTGTATCAGTTCCATACACGCATTAGTATAGATTGAAAATACTGTAAGGAGCTTCTATATTTATTAATAGATGGAAGATATTGGCTAAATCTAAGTGTCATCCTGTGTGTAGTTGAATAGTGCATGTTATTAGTTTAATCATGATTATTGTTTAAGCTTGTTCTTTCATAGATATGAGGGTAGCACGTATTATAGAATGATGGATTAGTTATGAATCTATATGTTTCTTCCTTCATCATGTTAACATCCTGTTACAACAACCCTAAAGAGGGACCTGGTACCTTTGTGTGCTTTGGGTGAGCGCTCAGTCTAGGCTGAGTGATGTGCCAGCGCAACTAGGGTGTTATTTGGTAAATTATAGGCTGCATCAGTGGCCATGAATCTGGAGATCACATAAGAATACTCCATTAAACGTATGGAAAATTTCTCGTACTTAGTACAAGAGAAGAATTTTCTTAAGGAAGGAGGTAAAGGGGAGTAAATAATATAGTGACGAGAGGTTAATTTTGTGAATAAAGAATTTCATATTTCAAAACATTAATTGGAGTATATACACACTAAATTATAATAATTAAACTGTGCAAACAACAATAAGATTAACAAACCAAAAACACAAAGGGTAAGTGCAGCAAGTTGGGGGACAATTAAGTGGACATCAAATCCTGAATTTTACATCAAAAACAACAAAACATCAAATTTAGTCTTCTGCAGACTTGAACCATGCCGAAAAGTCAAAAATATGTCATAAAAATGGTACCATCATGTAGGGGAGACTATTATCTTTTATATAAATATTATTTTAAAGTGAATTGAATAGCATAAATATCATTTTATAATTTTTTACTAATAGTAGGTCTTTAAGACACTTTTTCCCATGAATGTTTATGTCTACGTTTAAGACTACAAATTTGGTTTCACTTATCAGAATGTGATAAAACTTATACCATCCCAACCGTGGTGAAATTATATACACGTTCAATTTTTTTTATTTGATTTCAATATTTTTTGATGAAGTTATGGCGGGCAAACAAAAAGTGCTCCGTTTTCTTTATGTTTTCAGACCACTTTCACGAAAAAAATCATAAAAAATAAAATATTGCTAAAAAAATAAAAAATACAATCTATCCCAAGATAGATAGCAACATATAACTTCTCACCAAAGGAGAAAAATATATATTAATTTTTTGTCATCCAAATCAAGGGAAAAAAGACTACAGTTTTATAGGCATTTTTTTGAAAAATACCAAGTCATTGAATTTTGAGTGTTAAATAAAGCTAAACTTGTCCATTTATTAAAAAAATAGTATTTTAGAAACTAGATTTTGGATGCTACGATTCATATTGATATAAGGTTTTCTAATTTTGAGTGTATGTATTGTTAATAATCCCTACAAGTTGACATTATGTTGTTATTTGCAATATGATGTCCACTTATGACCCCTTTTTTGTCCCCCAACTTGCTGCACTTACCCCAAAGTTCTATTGATTTATTCCTCAAAGATAAAAACCCCTTTCTTGATTGTTCAAGATCACCATGCTTACAAATTTGAGTATGCGATAAGTAGAGGTAACATAGATAAGAGATAACAAAATAAAGTAATATTTTACATGTATTTAGTAGAGAAAAACTATCCACTAACAACTCACAATTGACTACACTGTGGAATAGAAAATCCATTCCAAATTATAGATTTACAATATGACTTTTCCTCTCCCCCCACATAACCTTTCACATTCTTATCACTTGCGACCTTTCATATTCCTAGGGATTGAAATTGAATCTTTTTCTTATCAATGAAAAATATCCCTTACAATGTATAATTAAAAGGTCACTTAAGTGAATAAGACAAAATAGTGAAAAAGTACATCCTCAATGAAGAATTAGAACATAGAGAGAGAAATAAGGAGGGAGGGAAGAAGATATGTATTATTTCTATTATAATTGGGTTATATACAATTGTTAATGTACATGACACTACCATACCATGGTTCTATCTATATGCATTGAATAATACCTATATATAAAATGTATGTGTTCTCATCTGTAACCCTGCAAATATATTCATGTAACATATTCGTGGATGTCTATATCTTTTATTTTTTCTAGGTGCTTGATTTTCATTGATATTTTGTGATAACCCCACTAAATTCCCCCTCTTTTGAGATGAGGTGGATATATTGTGTATTTATTATCTCAAAATAATTGAAGTGTTCCCATGTCATGTATAATAGATAAAAATATTTGGAACACATATAAGAGGATATGTATATGGATACAATTTTAGCACCAACCATGATAAAGACTGTATGTTATACAACATGGTACATAGCTAACAAACAGTAAAAATCATAAAAGAAAACAATCACACACATAAATCCATGCACAATGTCACATATAAAATGGACACATACAAGGAACACACTATATTCACACACACATAATTGGCCAAGGGTAATATAATTAAAGCTTTTTTCATTCACACATAAGGGACACAAAAATTTCATAAACACATAAAAATCCTAGAGGATTCACAAACAAGACATATAATAAGAAATCCAATGTGTAAATAAAAAATAAACAATAGCCAATATGTGCATATAAATCCATGTCTATATTATATAACTCTTCAGCATAATATGCCACATTCATCTCTCTTTGCCTTAAATTTTGTAAATTCCTCAACAAGCTTGTTTGGTAATTAGCTGGTATAAACATGGCTCTTAAATTAAAAACCATCATATCCCAATATTTATTTTATCCTTACCTCTCCTTATTCTTTCTTCTTCTGAAAAATCACATGAAATATTTGCATGCCCTATCAATTTAGTATAAGAAAAATTTACATTTTTATCTTCAACTATTCCCTTAATATCAAAATATTTGTCCATATAAGTGATCCAGTAAATCAATTCTTTTAGATGTAGACTTCCTCCATATTTAAGTAACTTCATCTTCAGCTTATAATTATCTCCCATAGCTAATTTCAAGATCCTCATTTCTAGACCCTCTTCTTCTTCAAATGCTTCTTCTATCACTTCTTCCTCTACTTATCCTTCTCTATCACTCTCATTTGCTAATGTCGTGCATCTTCTTTGAGAAACCTCTAAAGCTCCCAATGTGTCTTGTATATTCCTCATTATGGAAACCCACTCATTATCTCTAGGTTTTTTCCTCTGACCTCCTCTTCGCATCCTAGCTCTCTGAGCCATCTTGTTTCTTCTCTCTTCTTCTTGAATTTTTTTTTTTGTAATTTTCTTCTTCCAATCAGCCTTTCCTTCTATCTCAACTTCTTAATAATTTGATATTTCTCTTCAAGATAAAAACTCACTTTGATACCACCTGATGTAAAGGAAAACAATTTCACAAGGAATACCAACTTGGTTATCAAAATTCACGTATAATTTATTCTTTTTCTCTATTAGGACTAGTTTTAAGTACTAGTTATAACTCCCTAAAATATTATTTTTGATTGAAAAGTCTTCTTGAAAAGGATTAAGCATCATGATATCCTTCAAATAGTGTATACTAATGCATTCATACCCCCATGTTGATTGGATTCTCAAATACTTTGAAAAGCACCATTATTTTACTCTTAGCCTAAACCTTCTTCATACTAGCCCTAATTTCACGCTTCAAACAAAGTTTTATACTCAAACTCCCAATGAAACACCTTTAAAATGACTGTCACTACTCCCAATTAGGTCTCCTCTTGGTAGCCTTGGTTTTTGAAAAGTCTTGTTGATCAAGTCACCTCATTTATACTTAAGGAAAAATATTGACATTTTTAGATACCCATTAAGGATTTTTAGCTTATCCCAAAATTCTAGAGCCAACAACCCAATTTAAGTCACTCAAATAGGATGTTACAGTTGTCAAATTAGGTCTTTAGGCCTCAGAAAACATGGTTTTAATGGAAATGATTCAATCACACATTCCAAACCACAAAAAATGTCTCATAACCCTTGAAGCATGGTGAAAATACTTTAACATAATCTACAATCTCAAAATCAGTCTTTAGATAATAGTCAAACCCCTAGAATCACAAATTTGTAGTAAAACCCTAGATATGGTTTATACATACTCGAGAGGAGTTAAAATAAGATTTCTTACACCAATTTAGGTTTTAAAGATTCTACTAATGACTTCTAAGGATGAATTGATCGCTAGTCAACTAAAGAAACAACTGTGAAATTAATCACTTACTCCTTATGGAAACATGAATTTACGAGTCTAAAATTGATTGATCTCCATACACATGCATGTACAATCATTTTTGGGTGAAAATAATTATCCTCCCCAGTCTCAATAGATCACAAAAATAAAGTAATGATGAGAACTTCCTAAGTACTATTTCATACATAAGTTTTAGCCTCCAAATCTTGAAGATTTTATTTATTTATAAAACTAATTTTTTCCAATTTTGTTACAAATTCTGTCAATTATACAATCCTACTTTTTAAGGATGTCTCTATCTCTACTAATGACTTCTAAGTATGAATCAATCACTAGTCAACTATAGAAACAACTGTGAAATTAATCACTTACTCCTTATACTTGGAAATATGAATTTACGAGTCTAAAATTGAATGATATCCATACACATGCATGTACAATCATGTTTGGTTGAAAATAATTATCCTCCCCAGTCTCAATAGATCACAAAAATAAAATAATGATTAGAAATTCTTGAGTACTATTTCATACATAAGTTTTAGCCTCCAAATCTTGAAGATTTTATCTGTTTATAAAACTGATTTTTTCCAATTTTGTTACAAAGTCTGTCAATTATACAATCCTCCTTTTTAAAGATGTGTCTATCTCTATAGTATCTCTCAATTCATATTCTTCATACCTTTTTATCCTTTCAATTCTAATGCTCTCTTTCCCTAACTAAATTTTATGTAGGTATCAACTTTACTAGACTCAACTACACACCAAGACTCAAGTTAACAAAGTTTGAGTTTGGAATAGAAACAAAGCTACATCACATGTACACCCATTTGATGGTTTAATTCCCTCAAAATATGACTCAATAGCTATTTTTAGACCCATAATACAACCTATAATCTGACCAAGATACCATTAAATATGAAATTTCCTAAATTTGGAGGTTTCACAAGTAGGGAATTCAAATTTGAGTTTTGAAGGGAAACTTCAAATTTAAAATCTAAGACTTATAATTTATTTCATGCTATTATAAATGACTGATAACACATAAGGACCTACAAAATTTATGAAATTGATTCTCCTAGGTGATGTTCCTGCATCATACTCCATAGGAGTAAGAAATTTGACCCACAAGTTGTTGCTCATGATGTGTCACAAAGGTTAGATTCTTATTTCTTGTTTTCCAATTGAATTTGTTATTATTGTGCTTGTTGATTATTATATACCATGTATGAACTTTATTCATAATGAAATCCATGCTTTGTATAATCTTGTTTTCAATATAAATGATTTTTTTCCTTTTTGTAGGTGTTGTTCTTGGACTATCTGTAATCTTTATCACCACTTTCTCATGAATCCACCCTTGCTCTAGTTTTACATGAAGTGATTTTCACCTAATTTTAATTGTTATATCATCCTCCTCACATTGTTTTTTTGTTAATTTTGAGGTATTACGACATCAAGGTCATTGGATGTTGTCTCTATCTTGTGTAATACTTTCTCCTTTTGATTTACCCTTCCAGCTGAATAACCTACACAAACATCACTAAAAGAAACATCAGATTGAAAATTTAGATCCATTACAACCCTCTTGGTGACATCATCCACTCTATCTTTATAATCTTGAACCATGGTCTCATGGTATAATTCTTAAATATAATATTCATCATGCTCTTTATCTATCTCAGTAATCTTCTTAGGATTGTAACTTTCTTCCTTAGTGACCAGCTCATCAATCACTCTCTTACACTCATGACATAACTCAAAGTTTCTTGTTTCTTATGCTCCTAAGAGTGCAAAATTAGTTTTATCTTCTGTGTGGTCTGAAAATACATGATCCTCAACACATTTTATTCCTTTCTTTCGAAGTTTTCTTTGAAATTTTTCATCGCCACTCAACCATTTCTACATATTCTTGATTGCACTTACCTTGTTTCCTATCATATTATGCTTCCTTTCAGTTATTACTCTTGATGATTCAAGGCCATATTTTTCCTCTTGCTGCAAATAGTATTTTCACCCATCATCATGACCCTCAAATAACCTTCATTCTAAACATTATTGTTCTTAAAAGAGTTTAATGTGTGCTTAACACCATATTTCCTCAATGTATATATTTTTTCTATACCATCATGAATATACCTTCTACCATATAACCAAGGTCATTTAAGTAAGACATGACAAGCATCCATGGGCATCACATCATAGAGAATCTCATCCTTATAACTAATACTATGAAATTTTACTAGGTACTGCTCACTTACTAACACTTGATGATTATTTTGAACCCAATACACTTTATAAGGACTAGGATGTATCAAGTTTTTTCAACCTTAATTTTCCTACCATTTCAGAAGACACCAAATTATCTTTAATTTCATTATCAACAATGATTTTATAACACTTACCTTTCTATTTTCACAATTTCTTGAATACGGTTATTCTTTTGAATAGTTCTTCAACTTATTTCCTTAATTTCAAAATCACTCTTCTCATAATAAATTTCTCAACAGTTTTAGGTTCCTTAATGTGTGATGGTGATCCTACACTCTCTTCCTCATCATCATGCACAACTTGAGTTTTTGATTCAATTACCTTACTACCACTTTATTGAGGGTTCTATGGGTAATTATATGATCTATGATCAAAAATTTTATTGCATTTAAAACACCTACCTATAAATTCTCCTCTTCCTCCTCCATTTTACCCCCTCCTTTATAAGGGTAACTTCCAACTAAATATCCACCTCTTGAATTACTTTACACTTATGATATGCTTGCTTCTTCTTTTTGACCTTGATGTTATTTTCCTCTACTTTTTTTATTCCATCTACCTCTGATACCTACAGCTCTGCCTCTAGAATACTACACCTTTCTTCTACCTTCAAGGATTCTTGATAAAAATATTCCATTTTTATCAAGGTGAACAAGCTAACATCATCTTGAATGTTAAGTCTTAATCCATTCAAATATATTGTTACTTATTCACCATATCCCTCTATATGACAAACTCGCATAACTATCTTATATAATCCTTCAGTATAATCCACCACATTCATCTCTCTTTGCCTTAAATTTTGTAATTTCCTAAACAAGATTGTTTAGTAATCAGCTGGTATAAACTTAAATCTTAACTTAGAAACCATCATATTCCAATATTTTACTTTATCTTTACCTCTTCTTCTTTCTTCTTGCACAAAATCCCACCAAATACTTATATGCCATATCAATTTAGTACATGAATTTTTTTCCTGATTATCTTCAACTATTCCCTCAAGATCAAAGTATTTGTCCATCTTAGTGATCTAGTTAATAAATTATTATAGATATATAATTCCTCCATATCCAGGTACCTTCATCTTAGGATTAGAATTATCTCCCATAATTTCTTTCAAAATCCTCATTTCTGGACCCTCTTCTTCTTCAGTTTCTTCTTCTATCACTTCTTCCTCTTCTTCTCCTTCTCTATCACTCGCATTTGCTAATATCATGCCTCTTCTTTGATAAACCTCTAAATATACCAATATGTATTATATATTCATAATTATGAAAACCCACTCATTCTCTCTAGGTTTTCTTCTCTGACCTCCTCTCCTCATCCTAGCTCTTTGAGCCATCTTTCTTCTTCTCTCTTCTTCTTACAAACTTTTGTTTCACATTTTTGTTCTTCCACTCAAACTTTATTTCTTCCTCAACTTATTAGCAATTTGATCATTTATCTTCAAGAGAAAAACTCACTTTAATACCACCTGATGTAGAGTAAAACCATCTCACAAGGAATATCAACTTGGTTAGCCACAATCACGTGTAATTTGTTTTTTATCCATTAGGACTAGTTTACAAGTACTAATTCTAGTTCCCCAAAATAGTATTTTGGCTTGGGAAATCTTCTTGACAAGGATTAAACTTCATGATAGCCTTAAAATAGTGTATCCTCATACATTCATACCCTCATGTTGATGGGATTATCAATAAATTTTAAAAACACCATTCTTTTCCTTCTAGCCTAAGCCTTCTTCCTACTAGCCCTAATTTCACCCAAATATTATTATTAGGAGAGAACTAGAGGGCGCTTATATAAAATAAACATCATTATAGATAAATTTTATGGGTTTAGAACTTCCTACAAAGTTTTATACTCAAACTCCCAATGAAACTCCTTTAAAATGATTGTCACTACTCTTAATTAGTTCTCCTCCCAGTAGTCTTCAAGGTTTTCTCTAATTGTTTTCAAAGTTCCTTTTTTCCTAAGGAATTGCATAAGCTTGATATTTTGGAAACATCTTTCTCTATATTTATTTCATATGGTGATTCAAAATTTATTCACTTGGACTCAATAAATGTGTTAGTAAAATAATGTTTGAACCTATATGGAATATGTTGGTAGTAGTCTAGAAAAGGTGAACCAATCACATTGGACACCTCATGGTTTGTAGAACACATTCAATACCTCATGTGGATTCCCATGTATTTTGTAATATGTTGTGGTTTTCTTTAACAAATTATCTAAGTGTGAAAATCTACTTTCCATAATTTTCCCTACAAATGTATTATATATATAAAAAAACATCGCATGTTGAATGAAAAATTATTAATAAAACATCATAAAATGGTACCCCTGGTTACAAAAATATCGTTTAACATGTGGAAAAAATAAAAAAATGCTTGGGTTTATGCACAACATTCACACTTATGATAAAAACATTTTCTTACATAATACAACTACTATATCAGTCTAAAGTATGTAATACACATGTCATGTTCCTGACTAAGTCTCCAAAGTGAATCTAGATAGATATCTAAAATATATTTAGATATAAAATTTTAATTATATTGAGACTAAAACCAAAAATTGATGTCTACAGTTTTGCATTCTCTAAAAAACTAAGGAAAATCACTAAAAAACTCACGATAAACTAAATGGAACTATATTGTTTTCTAAAAATAAATTTCATAGTGCATAAAATTTAGAACCTTTCAAAAAGATAGATTTCATAAAAAGGCATGATATATGAAAATCATGTTTAATGAAACCAAGTGTTCGACCCATGGACATATTTATTTACAAATATAATGAACTAATACAATTTTAACAAATAATATAGAGCACTAAAACCAATTTGTAGATTATAACCCTATGTGAAAAAGCTCTTGCATATATAATCTTTCATGATTGCCCATCATTTTCAAATTGGTTATCACTTTGCACAGCCAATATTTTTTCCAATCTAAGGAATTTTGATTGTCATACTCTACAAGATTCAATGGAATTTGATTCAATCCAAATTCCATGCTTATTTCAAGCATTAATTTCCCTTATAACAACATGTATAGTAAAAAAAACTCCTTTTTCTTCTTTTGTAAAAGTCTAAAAACCATGTATGCCTATATAACCACTCTATAATTTGAAGCAATGGATTTGATATTGTTGAGCCTCCTCCATGATGAGTGCATATATGGTATGCATGTATTTCTTGCTTGTGGGATTTATCCATTCCTTATTTATTCCAAATGTTTATACTACCATATGTTTTTTAAAACCATGGTCCATGTGCATAAAGGATATGCTGAAATATATTATAATCAAACAAAAATGTTACACTACATATAATCAATATTTTAAGAAGCAAAATTGTATACATGTTTACCATATAGGTAGTCATTTCATTCTCTCCCAATGCTTGAAAAAATTACTTTGTGAAAGTTGAAACATATTCAATAAATTTATTTTCATCACCCTCGATGAATTCATCCTTGTTCATGAAAAGGAAAAAATAAGACATCAAGCTCCATGTGTTATTTTTATTTAAGCATGACTTACCTATTTCAAGCATGTCATCATCTACGTTAATAAGTGATTTATATATTTCCCATTAACTTCTTTTCCTCCTCTGAAATACCTTTATGATAAACTATTAAGATTTATCACCTCCATTGATGGCTTGGATGGAACATTACTAGAAGAACCTAATCTTTTCAAGTCTTTTTCTATTTTCACATTACCTCTATATAACCTGCATCTGACAATAATTTTTAAATTGTTTGTATTGATTTTTTGGAGCATTATTAAGGACGTGTGTTCCAAGTAAATAGAATTAATAAATAAAGTAACTTATTTATCATCCTCGCAAATTCATGTAGATTACATATATGTACCCTTTGAATAGGAATTGGTAGTATTGAATCCATATTTGAATCAAGTTTATCTCTATCAGGAGGGATCCCTTGTTTACAAGTAAAACCTCCCTTATACCAAAATTTATTTTTCTTTTTGTACTTCTCTTTAGGATGCTGCAATAAATACAATTGTACTTTGAATTTTCTCCATGACTAACATTGTACATGCATTTAAGTGTCTTTAAGTATTTAGTTAAATACCACTCAAATTGTTATGAACCATAACCTTCAACATGATTTTTTTCTTGATGCAGATCATATGACACAAACCACTCATCCAATAGGTTATTTTTCCTAATAAACTTCAACTAATCACTTTGAACTTGTAATTACACACTTTTCTCAAGGCTAGGTAATCCTTCAATGTGAAAATTTGACCTCCAATGCTCAAAATAGGTGATGTAAAACCTAAGTTTTGTTAGTCCACCTTTATCCATGCCAAATCCATCATGAAATTGATTGAAAACATAAGAACTAGATAATTAGACTCCTTTTTGCAAAAATTGTCTATACTAGCTTCTCAAAGCAAGGTTGATGGTGAGTTATAGGTTAGAGCAATCTACAAGTCACATAAAAATCTAAAATAATTTTGTAATACCCTTTTGTCATCTTGAGGTGTGGGTAAGTAAGGTTTTGGCTCAATTCCCAATGCTTATGTCCTTTTCTTTCTCTTTCACCTTCTATACCTATTTCATGTTACTAGTCCTGTCCCATGACAAAATCAGGTATAAAATTCAGTGCAAAGCATCAATTAAAAAATCATTGTTTTGGATACCCATTTGGATTTTCTTCCTATAGGAAAAAATTCACATTAACTTTCTTTGTAAAGTATGCCTCAAATACTCTTTCTCAAACCTCTATTTAGGTCTCAATCATGCATACACAAGACTATTTGATGACTAGTACAAATTATATCTTAACTATGTAGATTCAAGCCTTGAAATGTTTGAAATATGTGAGTTTGAGGTGTCAACATACTCCCTTGAGAATTTAAGAGCTTAGTATTGAGTGTAAACGCACCATTTTTCATTTTCTCAATAAACCCTAATAGTATTTTACACAGAGCTTAGGAACACTAGTTTGTTCACCTTTTGGTTTAAGTTTGTTTTCAATGACTCTCACCACATCTAATAGTTTTATGCCAAAATTAAAGACCTTATGGAGCTGTCAATTAGACGCTTGCCTTCCAAAAGTCACGTTGTGAACTCACAAATCTAATGCATAGTTACTCCTAAACAAGGTATTCCTAATCTTGAGGATTTTCTCAGTTTATCAAACCTTCATCATTGTTAGTAAATATTTCTAAAGGAGTGTTTTAATTATTCACATGCACATCCATGTGACTGTTTTAATGATTTCCTTCCTTTTTCCAGGTCTTATTCACTAGATTATGAGGTTAGACTATTGTATCATTGATTCAACAAATATAGAATTTGTAAAACCCTAATTACAGATTCACGTATGATAAATAAATGCTAAGAAATTTCTGGAATATAGATGAAACAGGACACAATTTTTATAATTATGAAACCCTAAGTGAAAGATAGAGGTAAAATGATTTAGTTTATTTGCACTTGATCTAGGACTGTGCATACTGGGAAAACTGATGAACATGAAAGGAAGATTGTCACAATTGTTCACAATAAAATCAGGAGTTGTCAAATATTTTGGGACTAGGGAACCTGGACTGGGGTGAGTGTGTCTAGGTGCTAGAGACCTTTTTTAGGAACCCATGACCACATAGGGACTCATAATGTGGTTTTTATGGTGTCATAAGGTGGTCATTGATAGTATTTTTTAGTCACCTATATATCGTACCTTGATTGCAAAAGACACTTGTAACCTACAAGAGATAATGACCTGTAAAACCCTTAATATACATCAAATATTAAAAAATAAAGATGTAATATGGGAAGTCAGACTGACCCCAAAAGCCACCCAACTAATTGAACTTACAACCAAGCATTGTATCTCAAACTCCATGTAGTTCTTGTGAGTGTGTGTGATAAAATTGTACCTTAGGAAGCCCTTGTGCAAGTGCACTTGATAGCGGGCGATAACTAGATGTACTAAAGTAAATAAAATGTGTGGATGACAAAATGAACTTCCCCTCCTATGTGTGTATGCAGAAAATATAGTCCCTTGTATGAATTCTTGATGAATTCCTTTGATTCTCTTATATGCCTTTGGATGTAACTTTAGGTGATGATAATAGATGTTTAGAGCTTGGTCCTTTGTTTAGGTCACATAAAATTATATTTATATGATTCCCTTAGTTGAATTTTCATAATTGACAACTAAAATACTGATCCATAAGAAAATAAGATACCCAAAAGATAAAATAGGCCCAAAGAGAGCGAATAAGATAGAAAAATGGTGGGGGTACCCAGTGAGGATGAGGGTGCCTGGGCACTGGCGTCTTATCTGGGCGTTGGTGTCTAGAGTCATGAAATATAAAGAAATAAAGTACCTACTAGGCTATAGGGTGTAAAATAACATAAAGAATACCAGTGACAAAGTAAATAGGCCAAATGTAACTGTCAATTATTAGTTTTCTTGCTTAGGAATCCTATAAATGCAAGTATGTGTTTATGGACCTAGAAATGTACCCAAGTACGTGATTTTGTGTCTATATCATATACCAAACTGTCATAGAACTCTTAGATTATTCAAAATAAAAAAAATTGAGACTCTTAACATGCCACAAATAGATCAAAAGATCAAAAATACATTCTTACTCATCATCATTGGCCTTTTGATTGCTCTATACACATTCATATCAATCTTATAAGGCCATGCACAGATTTTCGAAACCGCATACAACTATTTGCAAACAAAAAATTTCTTCCTCAAAATTTCTTGAATCTCTAAAGAAAATATCCTTTTCATTTGAATGAATGGTTGAAAAATAGTTACAACATCAAGAAATATACCTCATTCGATTTGGTTTCCCAACCAACTATAATGGTCCTATGAACAAGTCATATGGAGGTTCATCTTAAAAACCAAGGAGCTAAAACCGAGTTTAAGAGCTATATGACCAATATAACCTCATGAAGTGTCTCTAATGACTCATAAGGTCTTCAAAAACCTATAACATGCTAGAAAATATCTTAAGATACCTTACATATACTCAAGAAGCCAAAAATTGGCTCAAAAATAGTTCAAATTTGTAAAAATTGAGGGAAACTCCTCAATTTGAATTTTAAAATTATTGAGCCCATCAAACCAAAATAGAATGAATCCTAGGACCTATATGGACTTATAAAACCAAAATTTTGCATGGCATGCCTAAACTAACCTCAGGAGTGATGTTCCTGCATCATTTCCCCCAATACTGTGTGAGGCAAGCAATGTTGACAATTTTTTTGATGGAAATCTCATTTTAGCATTTCATAAATTTCCTTCTTTATTTTGAACAAACCTAACCACCAAATGTGGTTCTTATATTATACAGAAAAAATCATCAACAAGATAGATATTTGGATACAGTTTTCTATTAATCAGTTTTATTGAAATTCTCTCAAACTTAACACTATTTATCAACTTTGTCTCATATAGTTTTAGAGCAATAAGTTTTCCTTTTTCCTTGTACATTGCAATATCATAAAAATGAACCATGGATTATAGAATATTTTTAGCTTCAAACCACAAATTATTTTTTGAATTCAAACTAGATGGAATTTATTTTGAAATCAATTTTCCTTCTCTCACTTGAGGATTTAACTGTGTAGCACAAATGTGAAACATATTTCCTACAAGATCAATAATTTATATGTTCCTATTAACTCGTTCCAATATCACATGAGAATATTGAGATACTAGGACTTTAATGATCCCAATACTCAACATTCCTTTCCTCATTGCCTTAAACATTTCTTCATATTCCCTTCTACTAATTCCAACACTATCACAAGCACCTTGGGCATTTTCAGCACTAATAAAAGATGATATATGATAAATTGATTTTTCCTCAAAGAAACAACATATGTTGTTGAAGCATAGATAAAAGATCACTATTTTTGAATAAGATCTTTATAACATGGCCCAAACTATTACTCATCTCTACAATTTTTTTAGTTTTGCAAGGATCAAAAATCATTTTAAAAGCTTGTATCCTTTTCTTCAGACACCCACTAGAAGGGGCTAAAGACACAATGTTAGAAAAATCATTTAACCTTTTCCTTCCTCATAGAGGATTATTCTTTAATGCTTTCAATTTTTTTAAAGTATTTCAATCATGGATTTTAAATTCTCATTTTCCTCTTTCATTTGAAATAGTTCTTGAGATAAATTATTTTTTATTTGTAATTATTCTTCAACTACTTAGTTCAAAATTTTTATATATTTAGAAAGATTTTTACTCACATTAATTACACTAGAGATTAAATTTTATAGTTCATATGCTTTATTTCTCATTACATTAATGTTAATCTCAAGAGAAACTTTATTTCCCTCCAAACTCTTGCAAAACCACAAAAATCTAGCTTCCCCATAACACACAAATTTATAATTCTAGTTACAATTTTGAATCGAGGATGATAAGATGAGGAAGGATCAAAAGGGTATAATTTTCCTTTGGCCATTTCTACATGCTTTCAACCTTGAATTATTAATTTTTTTTCATTTATATCTTTGTTTTTACTTTATTTTTAAGGTTGTGTATCCTTATCCAACTCGACCAGTAGTACATGTGGTCTCTTTCTCATGTTTGTACAAGCATCCATTTGTAAAATAAATATACCATAATTTCAATGATACTATATGTCATAAACTATTGTATTAAAAAGAAAAATTACATTTTATCTTTAGTCTCATTATCTTGCATGCATTATTGAATTAGAGGGTATTTCCTTTACAATATACACAAAAAATAACTTTGTTGTGACCAAGATAATAGTTGCTCAAAATATTGTGACTATTTAATACAATTAACAATATATTCAATGACGTCACAAATCATGCATCACTTTAGATATCATATCCCAACAAAACCAACGTAATATCAAATACAAGATCCAAATCATGTAATGAAAATTTACAGTCAATGAAAGTTGACTATTCCCTCAATTTCATATGTAAGGATGCTATAATCACATAAGGAGGACTAATGTGAATGAATTCTAACAAAATCCTAGTCAATATAGGTTACTCACAAGAAAAACACATATGTGTAATACAATATTTAGCCATTCCAAGTGACATGGAAATAATATCCAAACATTAGGCAAGTATAAAACACAAAGGCAATGTCATGAATGTAAAACAATTAACCAAAGTGTAGTATTGTAGGATTGTGTAATGAAGGTTAGAGGATGGTTAACAAAGTGAAACTAACTTTAAATTTGATGAAACTAGTTTAAAAAGGAGGGAAGATTCTTTGGGCTTATAATAGACTTCCATTTTGAAAATTTGTTAATTTATTTAAGGTCTCTTTGTGTATAGAGACTTGGAAGGGAAGTTAACATATTTGGGGTTAGCAGAAAATGAATTTTATAATCAAATTATAGAAAGTGTATTGGTTGGCCCTATAAATTTTGGCAACTATCACATTGTTTTCCATGAAAATCCTTTATGTTAATTAAGACTAGAAACCAATGTACCTTGTGCCTAATTCTTGTTTTTGGTGATACTCATTTTTCTAATTTGAATGAGGGGTAACTAGAAAAGGTAATATGTTTTATTTTTTTAAATCAATAATATACAACAGATCCATCAAAAAATTGCGATAAATATCTTATTAGTGTGAAAGTATTGTTGCTCACTTGCTCATGAAGATCTCTATGTGTATACGTTAAATTATGAAAAATATTGGAATATAAATTATGTTTTATGAGAAATAATATGATGCATAACTCTTCTTAATTCACTAAAAAATATCAAATCAGGTTAGCCTCAAACTCACTTGAAAAAATCATTCTTCGTGTCTATTAATACTGGTTTCCTAGCACTAGGAATAACTCTTACAAGTAATGTTTTGGCCTGAAGAAGATTCTTGATATTTTAGGTCTCCAAATATAATTTTTAACCATTTTTATCCATGCAATAATTCTTATAAAAAAATTTGACTTTCAAGAACTTGAGAAAACACCATTCTTTTCCTTCTATCCTAATCCATCTTCCTACTAGCCCTCAAAACACACAAGTCTTATATCTCGGAACAACCCAACGCGATTCTTGGAAAATTAAAAACACATTTGGATATCATTTATCCTTTTTAAGATTCATACACATTATTGGAATCTAACTCCCCATCTAAGCCCTGAATTCGCTAATTTTTTTTATCAATTAAGTCTTCTACTAGTTCTCCTCCCTCCTAATCCCAAACTGTCATAAATTATAGTCTATACGAATCTTGAATGCTTCTAAAACTTTCTAAATATGCCTCAAGGAATCAAATGTAATTTTTAAATGAAAATATTAGATAAAGAGTTAGTGTTTAGATCTACTAAAGATGAATTCTTCATTAAGCACTACATAGGGTTTGATATACCTGATAAGAAAGTAATGACATACTCAAGAAATTACATAATTTTTTAACCCATGTAACTCCTCTTATAGGTATATGTAGACCCCTCACATACTCCAGAGAAGGTATCTACAACATAAACATGACAACTTGAATGAAACAAAAGATTTACCTCTCCAAGAATAGGGTTTTCTTTCTTGTACATGCCTGTAGGTGGTTTATAACTAAATCACCACCTTCTTCTCTGCAAACTGTAAAAACATACATTATTATCCTCTAAGAAAACTTAGGAATATTTTACATGAAAAATGATACCAAACTTTCAACATAAGAACTTAATTTTTATTCAGAGTTATCCTTGTTGACTCTCATCTTACACACAACCCTCTAAAAACATTTTTTTTTCACTTTTCCTTTTTGAAAAACAATCTCCTCACTTGGTTTTCAAGTTTGTAATCATGAAAAACCATTCCTAACTACCTCCCATTGATTTATTACATTATTATTTTATATTTATTACATGGAGAGCACTTCTTGGCTTAAGAAGACCCCCAAAAAATGCATCAATAAGTAAACATGATTTTTGATGAAATATTACAATCTTACTCATTTCCAAACTCAAGATATGTTCCAGAAACCTAAACATGAACTTCACACCAAAACTTCCTATCCTATTGGTTCAAGCCAAAATTACTCAAAATGGCTAATTTCCTAACTAGGAAATTCCAATTTCAATTTGGGAAGGAAACCACCTTTCAAGGAAAAAAATTAATTTGATGGAGTCCTATGACCTCTAAACACTTCCATAATCCCCTATATACCCTTTTAACATGCTCTAAATCAAATATTTGGTTAATATAACATTCCTAGGTGATGTTCCTGCATCATTCTCCATAGGAACAAGAAACTTAAACCATAAGCTCATGCTCATCACGTGTTGCCAAATTTTGTCTTCTTATTTATTATTTTCTAGTTGAAACTGACCTCTGTGTATTTTTTCATGACTTAATACCATGAATATAACATCTTCATCTTCTACACCATATATTTTACAATTATGCTTACCTTTTGAATGAACTTGTTCTTGTTTAATAAGGTTGTTCTTGGACTATATGTAATCTTCATCATCACTAGATCATGAATCCACCACTGCTCTATCTATAAATGAAGTGAATTTACTCTAATATAAACTAATACATCATCCTCCTCACACAATTTTTTAACCTTTGAGGTATCATGCCCTTAATATATGAGAATGGAGTCTTTGTCTTAGATAAGTCACTTGTTTTCACTTACTTCAACATATAAACTTAAATACATGCACAATTACCACTGGAAGAAACATTAGATGGAAAATATAGAGCTAATACAACCTTATTGGTGAACTCATTCACTTAATCCATTTCCCCTTTAACCATGCTTGTACAGTTCTCCTTATTATCATATAATATCTTTTGTTCTTCATATTTCCCAACTGTTTCTATCCACTTTTCATGAATGTGACATTCCTCCTTGGAAATTTATTAACCAAGAGTATTCTTGTGCTCAGAATACTATTCATTATTTATTGTCTCTTGTTCTCCTAAGAGCTATGAATTTCCTCTCTCTGTTGTGTAATCTGAAAATTCATCATCCTTAACTTATTTTCCTCCTCTCGTTTAAAGGTTTCTCTGAAATTCCTCTTCACCACTCAGCCATTGCCATGTCTTCTTGACTTCATTCACCTTTTCCTTTATTATATTAGTCTTATTTTTAGTTTTTACTCTTGATGATTCAAAACCATATCTATCCTTCTTTGGAAAATATGCTTTACCACCCATCATCATGACCCTTGAAAAGCCTTCATTCCAAGTATTATTATCCCTTAGATGGTTTAAGGTGTGCTTAACACCATATTTCTATAGTGTATATGTGTTTTCTATACCATGATTAATATCCCTCCTATAAAAATACAAATTTCTTCCAAGTAAGACATAAAAAGCATCCATGGGCATCACATCAAAAATAGATTCATCCCTATAACTTCCACTTTGAAAATTTACAAGACAATGCTCACTCACTAACACTTGACACTTCTTGTGAACCCAATACACTCTATAGGATTATGATGTATCAAATTTTGTAATCTTAACTTTTATACCATTTCATAAGACACCAAATTATTTGTAATCCTATTATCAACAATGAGTTTAAAACACTTACCTTTGGATTTTCACATTGTCTTGAATAAGGTTCTCCTTTGGGTTGGTTCTTCAACTTCTTTACTTTATTTCAGAAGTACTCTTCTCATCATTAATGACTCTCTTGTTTCAGGTTATTCAATGTGCTATGGTGATCCCAAACTCTCTTCTTCATCAACATGTACAATCTAATTTCTTAATTAACTTACCTTACTACAACTTTCTTGAGGGTTCTCTAGACATTCATATGATATGTGCCCAATAAATTTATTTATTTTAAAACACTTACCTTGAAACTCTCCTCTTCCTCTTCTAAATTTACCTCTCCCTCTATAAGGATAACTTTCTCTTGAGTAGCCACCTCTTGAAGTACTTTTCACTTTTGAGCTACTTGTTTATTCTTCTTGACTTTGTTGTTTTTGTCCTCTAATTTTTTATGTCATCTACCTCTGATACCTCTAACTCTGCCTCTATAATAATACGCTTATCTTCTAGACAACTTTTCTTCTTCTTTCAAGGATTATTGGTAAGATTCTTCCAATCTTCCCAAGGGGAACAAGATGATTTTATCCCAAATGTTAAGCCTCAATCCATTTAATTATCTTTTTAATTATTCAACATCTCCCTCTATGTGACTTGATCTCATAGCTAGCTTATAGAATTATTCAATATAGTCTTCCACATTCATCTCTTTTTACCTCAAATTTTGCAATTTCTTAAACAAACTTGTTTGCTAATCAGCTGGTATAAATTTAAATCTTAACAACCATCCTATCACAATATTCTAATCTATCCTTCCCTTTAATTATTATTTATACTCACATAAAATACCACCAAATAGTTGCATTCTCTGTCAACTTAGTACAAGCAATTTTTTTTATCTCCAGCTATTCCCTTAAAGTCAAAATATTTTTCCCTCTTGATGCTCTAATCAATAAACTCTTTTGAATGTAAACTTCCTCCATACTATGGCACCTTAATTTTTGGCTTAGAACCTACTTCTATAAATACTTTCAATAGTCTCATATATGGACCCTCTTCTTCTACCTCTCCTTCTCTATCACTTTCCTCTGTTAATATCATGTCTCTTCTCTAAGAAGCCTCCAAACCTCCCAATTTGTCTTGTATATTCCTCAATACAGAAATCCACTCATTCTCTCTAGATTTTCCTTTCCAACCTCCTCTTCTCGTCCTTGCTTTCTAAGCCATTGTGTTTCTTCTCTCTTCTTCTTCTTGCAAACATTTTTTTTCACAATTTTCTTCTCCCACTCAACCTTTCTCTCTTTCTCCTCTTCTTGAAAGTATTATTATTTATCTTCTAAGAGAAAAACCTATTGTGATACCACCTAATGTAGAGATATTCTTAATTCACAAAAAATATTAATTTAGGTCAGCGAAAAAATCACTTGAAAAATACTTCTTCTTGTATATTAAGACTAGTTTCCTAACACTAGGACTAGCTCTTGCAAGTAATGTTTTGGCTTGAAGAATCTTCTTGATATGTTTGAAATTGAAATATCCTTTATAAACCTATTTCTCAATGTAATAATTCTTATAAAAAGGTTTTATTTTCAATAACTTCGGAAAACATCATTTTTTTCCTTCTAGCCTAAGCCTTCTTCCTACTAGCCCTAAAAACACATCTTATAGCATGGAGCTAACCATAGTGAATCTTGGAAAATTAAAAGCTTTTTTGGATACCCTTTATCTTTTTTAAGCTTCATGATTTTTTTTGGAACCTAATTCCCCATATACCCCTTGAATTCGCTAATTTATTTTTATCAATTAGGTCTTCTACTAGGTGTCCTTTCTCCTAATCCGAATATGTCATAAATTATAGTATATAAGAACCTTGCATGATTCTAAACATTTGAAAATATGCCTCAAGTAATTGAATAGAAGTTTTATTAAAAAAATTATTAAAATATTTAGTATTTAGGTCCTCTAAAGATGAATTTTTCATTAAACCCTAACCAAGTTTTAATATACCTAGTAAGTAAGAAAAGAAAACTTCAATAAATTACAAAAATTTGCAACCCTTGTAACTCCTCTTGTAGGTATATGTAGACCCCTCACATACTCCTGAGAAGGTAGCTAAAACATAAAAATAAAAATTTGAATGAAACAAAATATTTTCCTCTTCAAGAACAATGTTTTCTTGTTTTTACATCCATATAGGTTGTTTATAGTTATATTTCCACATTCTTCTCTCTGATATATAAAAACATACACTATTCTCCTCTAAGAACACTTATGAAAACTGTGCATGAACAGAGATTCCAAAGTTTCAACACAAGAACTTAAGTTTTTATTCAAAATTAGCCTTTTTGACTTTCATATTACACGTAGTCCTCTAAAAACAAAGTTTTTTTCACTTTTCCTTTTTCAAAAATAATCTCCTCACTTGGTTTTTGAGTATATTATTATGAAAAACCATCCCTAACTACCTCCCATTGATTCATTACATTAAGATTTTATATTTCTTACATGGATATCATCTCTTGTTAGAAGCACAATGGACTGAGAGGGGGATGAATCAGTCCTAAAAATATTTCATTTCATTTACCATCCATTATTCATTACCATTCATTAAACCATTTATTCAACCATCAACCATATTTGTGTTTACTTAAGTATATAAGCAACCATACACAAGAACAAAAGAAAAGGAGTACACAAGAACATCAAATATATGTGGGAAACCCTCAAGGGGAAGAAACCCCACTGAAAATTTGTTGATATTATACAAAACAAATAAATTTAGTGAAGCACCAAATTCATAAGGAGAACCAATCCTACAAGAAGAAATAACCCCTATTTTAGTAGAACACCAACCGTACAAGGAGAAACAACCCCTAATTTAGCACATCACTAACCCTACAAGGAGCAACGACCCCTGGTTTTTTGAAGCGCCAACTCCACAAGGAGGCTTCAACCCCCGAAGATGATCAAACACCCACTCAACCAACTTATGCTGATATGATCTCTAGAATATTTCTACCACAACTGATAGAGATTACTGATTCAACTCGCACTTCTTCAAACCCTCATACAAACCCTAGGTGTTCAAACTTACATAATCTAGATCTTCCTTCACTTCTCAAGTCTTCAAACCCTTGCACACATGCTGGATGATCTTATTCAACATGTAACACACTTGATCAGATCTCAACTCATGCTCACACACCTACAAAACTCACTCACCTAGGTTGAAATTCTTACAAATACCACACACACTCTCAAATACCACCAAAAATCACCAAAAACAATGCTTTTATATGCTCCATCTTATTTCAAATTCAAACCAAAATGATTTCCCTCCTTTGGCTCAACCCATGCATCATAAAAACATTCCAAATTAATAACATAACATTTACAAGTGAACCAAGTAGATCGTCCTAGCAAAAAAATCATTTCATACACCAAAAAAGGACTCAAATCCCCATCGGTAGAGACAAAAAATTACCCTAACATCATAACCATACTTTTTCATGACCCATGAATCACCACACATTTTTAAATTAACATTTAAACATAATACATTATCACAATTTAGCTCAACCAATCAGAATATTTCATTTAATGGGACCACTGTTCTTTTTTCTTCTTAAAAAAAATGTTTCCTACATCCTTCAGGACCTTGAAAACATATTTATGCCACTAGATCACTTCAAAACTTCCAAACTATCCCATGTGACCACTCAATGGAAATAGCAGAACCCAAAAATGTGCTTTCAAATATCATAAAGTTATCACATTTAAAGTAATAATAAAGACCTATAAATGGATTTATTTGATGAAAAATTTATTCCTCTTCACATTTGAGGTGATAACAAGCATCACCCAATCAATCTCATGCTCCAATAAACTCAAAACTTTAGGAAATTTTGTCCTGTCGTGCATTAGAAAAAATATTCTTATCCAATAACTAGAGTGGAAACCTTATAAAAACTCATCATCATAAGACAAAAATTATATCAGTATAACTATCTCTAAATCCCCTTTCCAACAAAACTTGAATCACTTCCTAACTCCTCTTATAGCCCCTGCTATGCTCATTTCATTGAAGACTACTTTTTATTGCCTCAAAACTGCCCTTTGCCTAGTCAACCTAAATGGAGCTCATTTGACCATGAAATTGCATTTAAAAATCCTAAAACATATTTTTATATGAATATCACCTCACACAAATCACATAATTTCAATTTAGCTTGTAACTCCTTTGAACAACCTTTTCCCAAAACACTCTTCTTTAGAAACTAACATGATAAAGTGGGGCCCGCTCATCACCGTGACCTCTACCATACCTTTCTAGAAATATGAAGTATTCCTATACATGTTATAATAATAATCCATGAACTAGGTAGAAATTATTTCCACTTAGGAATCAGTTCTTGCATACCACTTTCAAGCTAGGGTTTTAAACTCATAAATAGTCGTTTACCTTCTTAACATTCGTTCATAAAAACTTGAAGATGAAATGACCTCATTATTTTTGTGAAACCTTATATAATCACTTTAGAAACATCCCTGAAAGACACAAGTTCCCATATAAAGCACACAATTTAGGGTGAGCATCAGAACTTCCAATTCGAGCTAGAAATGTCCTTGTTTTTAACCATGTCTCACCAAAACTAACATATCTTGCAAAATTCATATCATATCATCCTAGATTTTTTCTCAAAATACCATGAAACATCATACTAAATCTCAAATCATCATAAATTCATCATCATTTCTCAAACTCTCTAGACACTGAGACTTGCATAGCTACCCTTTAGGGTTTTGTACTACAGAAGCTAGGGTCAACTAAAAGAACACTATAACTCATCATGAATCCACTCAAAATGATCCAAACATACATGATATATGATAATTCACCTACACACATGCATCAATGATCTCATGTAGCTCCATAACTCATCCTCGTATACCATAACATCCATACCTACTCCAAATGAGCACCTGAAACATGGTCACCAACTTAAATCTACACCTTGAAATTTATTCAAGTGCCCAAGCACTCTCTAAGCCTATTATCCATCATGACAACATGCTTCTTATGTCACCAAGAATCTCATACCACCATGAAAAATCACCTAGGAACTTGAATGGGCTTGCAAGATTAATCAATCCTCATTGAATCTCCCTGTATCATCAAGTACACATATTAAACATCATGTTAACATCATCCACAACATCATCTGACCCTAATCCATCATCCAATTTGTCGTTAATGTGGTTTTACATCAATGACAACACCTATAGGACCACATGCCAACAATCTCCCCCTTTTTCATTGATGGTAAACTACCTGAACTTCTCCCCATTTTTACATTAATTACAAAGGATCTCTATACGTTCATAATCTTCATCTTTCTCAGCTTCATATTATAATGTTTTGGTTAGAAACATCAACCAAAGATCTCAATTAAGCACAAAACCTTTAAATTTACAATCAAAACTTGTTTTTCCTTCTTTGCTTCCATGTAACCACCATGCTCCCCTTGGGCCAATAATATACACCATCGAAATATATCAATGAATCATGAAGAAATCATCATCTTAACTTTTATGAGATAAAGTACCATTTTCCACTTTCTAGGCATGCTCAAACTAGCTATTTTCACTTCATCCCTATTTTTTCCTTCATGAATCTATTGTAGCAGACCATCATCTGAGCCAACAACACGATGGATATGCCAATAATGTCATGTACGAGTTACAAAATCATCTTACCTTATTTATTGGGTTAGGATTGCTTGACTTGTCACACATTTTTATTGTCTCTTATCATTCTTGTCTTCAAACCATCTCAAGGACTCATTTCCCTAAACATGCATCTTAATGCAATTTCAATAAAATTTGTCATGCTACAACATGTAATTCATGGTTTGACTCAACATACCATCACTCCCCCTAGACTCAAAAGCACTATATTTAGTAGAAAAGATCAAAAACAAGCAAATTACCTTGGTTACTTGGCTAGAAATCACTTTAAATACTTTTGCTATGCCCTAAAGCATCTTCTCAGTTTTAGGCGGTCATTTTAGATGAAATATTGCAATCAAGAACCAAAAATTGTTGATTCAATATGTTGACACCCAATACATACCCTTTTTGCCTTTAAACCATCCATCTTACCTTATAAAATAACTCATACATGTCCCCCCTGACATGAATAGATTTAGCATGCCTTAAGTCAGCAAGTACACCTGTATGAGCAAATGTTCTTGTCATTGTAGCATTGACTATTCTCAACCTACCAGCTCACCACCAAGGCTATCACCAAAAATTCAAGGAAACTACTTAATCATATTTATGGATTAACAAATTTATTCCCCCTGTCTTGATGGTCTTAGATAAAGCATATTATACACTTGGACACCATTTGAGCACTGTAGCATTATTTCTTCTTGTCACTGTAGCACTTGAGATAGTCTTAATTATGGTATTTATCCATTATTTTGACTCAACCATGACTTATTATGTCAAGAACATATTTATCCACACTTTTTTCACCATGTTTTACCTTATGAGGCTAAGAAAACATTTAATCTCTTCACTTTGGATTTTATTATACTTCATTAGGCACCTACAGGGATGTAGGTTAACTATGAGAAAAAAATTTAGTAGTACACTATCATGGCACAATCACTAAATATCCATTTTATTATTCTGAGGTAATAATCACTTATATACCTTATAAATCACCTTGAGTGGATCACAATATATCATGAATGGGAATGATACATAACTTTCACCTGGGGAATCATCAAAATTATCAATGTAGCATTGTACTCACTGTCTCTGAGCCACAAATGTCTAACAACCTCTCTATAGTCCAAGACAACTGTATTTCTTAGTAGCTTCTTCATACCAACATCTAAAAAACAAGTTTGGGAGAAAACTATCTTTCCAAGGATGGACTTTACAAGCACAACATAGCTAAGGAGATATCATACTGTCTCACAAACATTCCTTACGCTTGTAGCCAATCATCTTGCTCATGGAGTCATATGTAAACCAAAACAAACCAATAAAACCTGAGGTCACATTCCTTACTCAAGTCTAAATCTCAAAAAACTTTTAGTTATGCATATACCATCTACACAAGGCTAATACTCATAAAAAAGACAACAGTCCTATACTCTACCTGTAGATGCACAATATAGACCCATAGGCACAATTTTTCTTGCACATAAAGTCTTAAAAGGGGAATACAAAATTATTATATCAAGATCACAATCTCAGAGCTTAAAGTACCTATGCTCATGTACATACCAGTGAGTTTTGATACTCATAGCAAGCAAGATTGGAACAAGATTATCAAATAGACTTGTAGGTGCTCAAAGCAGACTTCTAAGCATGATTTTTTTTACATTCACACAACTTCCCTTTACTATAAATATCATAATTGGATGATATGGACCTTGTAGACTGAAATTTTATATCTTAGAACACCATTTCAACTTTTGCATAATTTACAATTCCTCTATTTAATTTATTAGGTATCTTTACTTTCATAGTCAATCTTGCAATATGTCAAATATTCCTAATAATCTAGGTAATTTCAGAGTTTGAAACCTCATAAATCTTGATGTCCATGCAGTCTAGAGGATTTTTAACAAAATTTTGTCCCTGGAATTCATCATTTGCTCCTCTATATTCAACATTCCCTTCATATAGATTACAATGCACTTATAATACCCTTAGCATCATTTATCATGACTGAAGAGAAAGAATTACCCATAGCATACCTAGAACTATTTTTTTTGCACACGAATTCACCTTGACCATATGAAGGAGAAAAATAGACTTGAACAACTCCTATCAACATGAATTTGGCACTTTGATAATATTTCATCGAGAACTCCTCATGCTATGATTATTTCAGTAATGCACAACCTTTTGTTTGGTGGTAGTAATCTAGAAACACAACAATAGACATAACACAAAAATACCATTGACTATGACATAAAAGAATGATGAAAAATCTGAAATACAACTGTAAAATATATTATTAACATGAAATTGTTACAATCTCACCCATTAATTAATCCAAGTGTTACCAACTCCACTTGTTTTCCAACAATAGTTATGGGAGAAACTTCACAATTACTCATCTTGATGGATTCCTTAACACACTTTCACAATGAATTCTTTATTCATAAAATAATTACTACAGATTTATTCCATGCTAAATGAGAGGGGGTGGCCTTTCTATTTATATAAATTCAGGATTATCCACCCTATCTCTAGGATAGGATAGGAAATCTCTTCCGGCCAATCATATTCCATGCCTCAACTCTTGTCTTTACATGTAGGATTATCTTCTAAGATAAGATAAACCTTATAATCTCACATGGGTTCCACCTTTATAGATATTACACAAATTTAATATACAAAATATTTATGACATCACTCCTTGTTATTATTACAAATATAATATTTCTAATTCTCAATCATGTAGACCCTACTTATCCATTTACCCTAACTTTGACATTTTAACATTACCAAGACCACTTACAACAAATATTTATTTTTTACCACAACATTCCTATTGTACTTTGACTGTTACCGCACTCTACTTTATTGGCAGCACCGTACACTGGCAGCGCCGTTATCTTCAATCGAATGCCACTACTAATTATACTTAACAACATCCTATTCCTAATACATACAATAGTGAAATACAAATTATAGAGGAAAATTTTAATGTCGACATTACAACCAAACTCCATAGCCTTTTTGAGCTTCCTCCCAACCGTGCCAAGGATATTTTAAACTAGTTTTGGACATCCATACAAAAAAATTGAAAAGGGGATTTTAGAAGATGTTGTAGTGTTAGTTCCCTGATGGATGTGTATGAAAATTATTGTAGTTGAATTTCATAGAAGTGTGTGCAATGGGTATGTAATAGTGGAATGTGTAGCATCTCCCTTAAATAGAGGTATCTCCACATAATGATGTGAGGATGGGATTTAAGTTGAGATTGGAGTGGGATGGGTTTGGTATTACATGATTAAACTGGAGGTGTTGGTAATAATATATGGGTCGTCTCCAAATAATTTTTTCCAATGGTTGTAGTTATAAATGCTTTGTGGATATATATGAAAAATTTAGAAGCTTAGACAAATCTTGTGAACCGCTAGATGAAATTCCTTAGCATGGAGCTTTCGTGGGTTAGGAATGAAAAATTCTTAGAGAACCTTGTACAATGTCTTGCTAGCTCGTATTTTTAGGAAAGATTTTCTCACCCTCATCTTTCATAATTTTTGTATTTCTAGTTTTCCCTTTTGCAATGATATCAAAATTTTAATAAAATTAAGGCTAAGCCTTCTGTTAATTAAATAAATCATAGTACAAACTATAGAAAATTTACTTCTCATTCAACTTGTTTGATTAATTAGATCGAAACATATACTCTAAAAGCATGCCCTAAGATGTTTGGTAAGCCATTGTAACAATATTGGATAATTATACCCAGTTAAATTGGGGACTTAGAGAGTGAGTCTTCAATTAAACACACCAATAGTTCAATTGCAAAAGTTAATAAAATGCGTATTTCAGATATTCACAAAACATCTTTCTAAAACCCAAAATCTAGAGGTTAAGATTTAAATGGGTACCCTGTCATGTGGAGTATTCGTGTTAACCTTGGTTTGACCTCACATGTTCATTGGAACACATTTCATAACCCCTCTAGGAGCCCTGTTATCCATTTTTGCAGTCTTAGGAAGCTACTGAAACTTAAAAGTTGAGTTCAATTTTGGCTTTCTATTTGTGCCTCAAATAATGAAATAGATATTGGTTTCCATAAACCTCTAATATTTCTACACTACAATTGCTTACAACCATTATTTTTGAGAAAAACAACTCATGGGTTGGTTTCACAAGGGGCTTTTGTAGGCCTCTGGTCATTGTATGACTAGATCAAACTAGTCCAGCTATGAACGGTGACCCCAGAAAAATGGCCACCATTTGTACCCAGTTCTCCAGTTCTTATTTATATTAACTCTAGTGGATTCCCTGTATATAGGTGAATGTATGGGATTAGTATCATGGTGCCTTGACCATCAGATATTTGTTTTTTAACATAGTTTTATCTATACTTGGGCTAAAATTTGGCATTACTGAAACTAGCAACAGATTTAGAAAACATTATCATGGACCCTTATTAAGTTAAATATATGGAGGTAAAATACGTAGGCACTAACATATTATTTTATGAATCTCAGTTTGGTTGCTTGTTTTGATAAAATTGATTTTGGGAAAATGTGATGTTGTTTCTCTCTCCTCTCTCTATCCCTCTCTAGTTTTGAAAATGTAATAAAAATGAAAATGCATCCTAAACCTTTCCTGTTATGTAAAGTGTTTCTTTCTTTGTAAATGGAAAAATAATAATCATGAGTTGTGCTAGATTGTGGTAGAATTCCATGCCAACGGTAATCGCTGACCCATGCTCTAATGGTTGTTGTAGGTTGCAAGAAGCATGATAAGTAAGATAAATGAAGGAATTTGAGTTTATAGTTGTATTTAAAATAGTAAAATGTATAAAATGATGTGACATATTGTATATTTGAATTATTGCAATTATTTTCTATTCCTGAAAGGAGAAAATGAACATAAATTAAAAGTTAGTTATTCTATATGTGCAGTGAAGGTTGTATGTAGTTTTAATTGAAAGTTGTAAAGTGATATGGAGTTATTAAATAGATCATTTATTATACTAATTGTAGTATTTTCATCGTAATACTTAAATTATTGTTGGAAAATTACCTTGCCTTTGCCACATAAATGAAATGAGTTATAACCCTCTTATTATACCTTCATTTTTATTTGAATCATGTTAAGTACAAAAAAACCCCGTCGTGTTAAGGAAAGGTTTAAACCTATTATAAGTGATTTTCTGGTTTTGTACTTGGAATAAGCCTTGTTATACCATTTCCATGGATTAGGTATGTTTTTTTGAGGACATGAATACACTATGTGTGTCCTATCACTTTGAGTGGGAGTAAAATCGTTACTCCTAGATGTCGTAGTGTTGGTTTCCCCCTTAAACAAAATATTCACCATGTGTGTATGGTCCTTAATACTCTTGCAAGTATCCAAAGATGCATGAATACATTTAGGATGTTTCATTCTCAAATTATCTCATTAAATAAAGTTAAATGACGCATTTGAAACCTAGGTCCTAACTTCCTTCTCTTGGAACTATGAAATTTGAACCCATTAATATCCTTGCAATTAGAATTATTACCTGGGTAAGAAGTATCGAAGTACCTTATTTGTGTGAAATTTTGTGAGGTATGGATAGCTAGTTACCATAAGTTTTATCTCATGGTAGAGCTTAGACCCCTTTGAGTGTTAAATGAGTTAATATTTCATGGATATCTTATGAAGATTATTAGTGAAGGACCCTTAATGTATGTTTTCCCGATGAGAGGAATAGTGTCGTAGAAGGCATTTAAATTCATATTAATATATTCAATATCCCACATGTGAAACATATACCTTAAATATATGGGTTGTTTAAGTGCCATAAATTATGTTATTGGTACAAGTTAACACCCCTTTCAACCTTTCTTTCCCTAAGTGAAGAAAATTCCTATATGTTTCATGGTGTTTCTAAAATGATGCTAACCCAAGACTAAAGTAGAGAATTTAAATGAAATGAATTTTGGTGCCATTATGATGAATATCTCACACACCTTAAATGAGGTCAAAATGGTTAACAACATTTAATTTTATCAAAAATAAAATGAAAATAATGGTACGTATCCTAAGTGATCAACATTCTAACAATGGAAAATTACAATATTCAAGGAAGGAACCTCGTTCACATGCATAACCAAGTTTTTTTTAAAAAGGTGGTGATTGATCAAGTAATCTAAAAAGGAAAAGTAAATTAACTTATTTTATGAATCATATGGGTTATCCATCTCTCTTATTCATCTATTGGTCTTTCCTTATTTTGGTACTATGCTTGTTGGAACTAATGTGTCATGAGTTATTGTTATTCCCTTCATGTTTTTATGAGTTTAAAGGAGTACTAATTTCCTTAAACCATGTTTAACACCCAAGATTTATATGACTATAAAACAAGCCATGTGATGTTCTTGGTGATGGTTAAAGACCTCACTCTCCATCTCTCTCTTCGTTGTTGTAAACTCATATTTTATTTTTCCATCCATTAATGGTATGTAAGTGACTTAATGTTCATTTGAGTAGTGCGTGGTATTCTATATGTTGTGTACTTGTTTGGTACTCATTGTGAGAGTAACAAGAATTTTGTGTATGGGGGAAGGTAGGGTCGCTATGGAGGGATAAGTAAAGATAAAATTGAAGTAAAAATTTTGTTACATTAAGGAGGAACGAAAGGTATGTGGGCTTTGTTCTAGTGGAGCAATAATTGGGTTTTGTAATAAACTAGGTGGATGAATAAGTGGAATGCATTTTATTTTACTTGAGGAACAAATAACTTATGCCCCATTGATTAGTGGAGTGATAATTGGTATGGATTGACCCTAGTTCCCTTTGCAAGACATTAGAGGATTAGTAGTGTGTGATAATGTTGTGAATGTTCCCAATCCTCTCTCCTTCAAGTCTTTTATGAAAGCTTGACATGGTTATACATATTTGATTGAATGTATTTTCTCCCTCTCTTAATGATTAACTTTGGAGGATTCAATTGGTTTCTATTTGGAATGCATTTACATTTATGGATGTGTTTTATTTTCCTTGTATGCATGAGTATGATTTTTATGTGTATATTTTGGGGACTTGTATTACCAAAGGTGGAGGGATAAGTGTTATTATGGTGTATGGGGATATCTTGTTTATTTTTGGGAGGAAACAAAGGTTGGTGAGACTAGTCTTAGTGGAGTGATAAATGCGGAGAGATAACTGTGTTTTTATGCATAGTTGTATGACTCATTTGGAGGAACCAAAGGCTAGTATCCCTTCCTTAGTGGAGGGATAAGTGGAATTATTGGCACCATTTCCCCTTGACAAGCCATATTATGGCTTGGTGGTATTATACTCTCATTTTTATTATTTATTCAACATAATCATCTCCTTGTTTGGAGAAACATGTGAAGTGACACATGTTTTGTTTTGGTTCAGGCTTTGTTTTATTGTTATGTGGGCCCAAGTGATAATGTGAGTTTTGTTGATAAGTGTTATGAGCTTTCAATTTTTTTTTAAAAATTATTCATGTTTTTAATGTGGATGCTACATTGACCTTCATGTTAACTCAAATATGATACAATATAATAATAATTAGAGAAAGGAACTCGAATATGTTGATAAAATGTGTGGCATAGTTCTTAGACCATGTACAAAAGTGGGAGAGAGTGATGACAAGCTGCTTAGTGAATTATATGATATATTAAGTTGTGCAAACTAGGTTTGTGGGATTCTAAATGAATTTAGTGTCAAAGATAACTAATATGGATACAAACCTATATTTTGGGTATTTATGCTTCCTCAATTTTCTAACAACATAGATTTTAGAGGAGAATATTTGTTAATTCATGAATATTATGGTTTTTGACATTTGTGTTTGGCAAAATTTTAGGTGTAGGGATTAGGACTAGGCCGCTTGAATTTTCTAGGATCAAGTTACTTCTAGGGGTCGGTTTTCCTAGTGTTTACACCGATAACTAACTATTTTAATTCAAATCTCCACTAACACAAAATTGAAACTATTAAAATTCACCTTCATATATATAGTAATAAAAAATTTAAAAATTTAAATATCAAGTACACATCAAATTATCTTCACACTTCCTTTACCCATGCCCATGGTCTCGTGGGTATTTATAATCGAGATTGACTACATATCGTAACCCTCTAGAATTAAAGGTATTTTAATTTTTAATATGTTATTGTATTGAAGTTATGTATATTGAAAAAGATCAGAAACACTACCAGCCAGTAACATACACTATGTTACCAACTGATAGGAAATTGTTATAAGAAAATACCGTAGAATGTTTTTGCTACCAACCAGGAGCATAGTATATGTTACTGACCGGAAACATAAATATATGTTACCATATAGTAACATACATTATGTTATCGATTGACAATATAAATATATTCTACCGACTGGTAGCATATTGTTGGAGCTCAAATTTGTACCCTTCCTAAATCAGATTAATCTAGGTCTTTGAGGTAACATATAACTATCTCCAAGTTTTGGGATTTACAATGAGATAGACCTCCAAAGAATTCTAACTTTGTCTACCTATTCCTAATTCTAAAACTACTCCTAGAAATGGAAATGTAGCTACCTAACACTAATCTATGATTCCAAGGGACCAGGGAGAGAGGGAGATGCATAAAATTAAAAACCTAAATTACATAGATGTGATAACACCAAGAATAATGGGTTATGGTATTCCAATGAGTGAAAATGAGATAAAAATGAAGGAGAAAAGGGAATACATGGGTGTCACAATTTAAAACAACATCTAAATCACCATTTTCATGGATCACAACAGATTTCGAACCCTTGACAAGGAGAAAATGATATGCATTAATATACCTACAAATGCAATAAAAGGCAAGGAAATGCAATACAACACAAACTAGGGAAAATATGAGCCACAAAACATGAATTTTATTTCTTAAAAGGATGCACAATTCATTACAATTCAGGAAATAAGGTAAGAATCACCTTGCAAAATGTCTAAATTTAAGGCCTGTAAATCAAAAAAGTTTTGGAACAATTTTGACACAGTTCCTTTACATTTTCAGAACATACCCCCAAAAATGAGGGGGATTTTACATTATATAGAGAGGGAAACTTGAATTTTCTTCCACCAACTGAAAGCTTGCATTAATTCTTTGAAAAGAGGTATGGGAAACCTTACTAATTTATTTCCCAATGGTACCTTGCCCATGGAGAAACAAATGAGCACCATACCTCATTAAATTGGTCATTGAGCTACTCTGTACTACATTCTTTAATGCCCTCATGACTCATCATTTATATTCATGTTGGTCGGCCGGAAATTCATCAACTTTTAGTGTTAACTGGTCGATAGCATGTAACCTTGGTGAGTGCCTAGTTGGTGACTACATGCTTTTAATTTCTAGTAACATGTTTCTAGATTCTGATGGTTGTAACATTATTTGTACCTTCTGATAGTGTTATTTATTCCCTTACGTTCCTGTTATCCTCAACTTTGGATTCTTCAATGCTTAATGAACTAGTTTCGAGTCATGTTGTCAGCCGATCCTGTAACCTGCTACTCAGTAGCATCTGTACCCCCCCAACCTAATCTATACCCAAAACTTATCTCATGTCCATGCTACCTTCGGTAGCATCCTTGTTAGCTATCTGGTAGCAATGAATTTTGCTACCAGAGTAGCATGGGATTACCTCTATCATCGAATAGCTACTCTGTACATTGTTTTTCACTAGTTGGAGCCTTCACTTCATTGAAGCTCCATCATATTCTGAACCTAAATCTGTCCAAATTTTTTAGCAGGTTAATCCAATTTGACATAGGGATTAAAAAATTGGATAATGAGTTTGGTCACCCATGAAGTAATCTGCCTACTAGGATTGAAAATATCAGTGGCCTTGAAGCATTCCATTGGGCATGGAGTGAGCCTAAATATTCTAAAAATATGAGTCAGATGAAGATTTGAAACTGTTTAAAGAATTTTTCACCCCAAAAGGGTTGGATCTACTTGATTTTCCACCACAACTCCTTGCATGTTGATCTATTGAGGCTAAATGAATGCACTATGAAAAATTCCCCAAACACCTTGCTTCCATCATGAAACCTTTTTAGAAATGGGAATGTGCAACAACAACAAAAGGTATAAAACTATGTACAAAACATGAAAATCATACATGTTCCAAATGGAAACATGCAGAGTGTGCACAAGACACTTCTTATAAAAAACAAACCTACACTACCAACAAAATAATGTGTTGCAAGCATCTTGGAGGAATTAAAAATAGATCTATTATTACAAGATGCAACAGTATAACCTAATGGAGAATGCTTAAGATAGATCCCATTAACTAGGATGTGTAGTATATTTCTATCAAGGTCTGACAACTCAAAAGAGTTTTCTTCTTTACAAGCACTGATAATATATGGATCACTCCATATTGCATCAAATTTGGAGTGCCTCCCTAGTTTATCTTTCTTGAGACATCCTGATTTCAAGACCAAATCATTCAACCTTTGAACATTGAAACCTAGCCTTTTTATCAAACCAATGTTTGGTTGATTTTTGATGTTATTCCAACCTCATCATGGAAGAATTTATCAGTTCCTCAAGCTCAACCAATTCTTCCATTATTATCTCTCTTTGATCTATACCTTCAAATTCCAATTATTGAGCCAATTCAAGTGAAGGAAAATCAAGCGACAAGGGAAACATCACTTCTTTTCCATAGACAAGTTTGTAAGGGGAAGTACCAATTTCCTTGTTAATTGTAATTATGTTAGCCCAAAGATCATTTCTCACTTTGGTATGTCACTTCCTTTGATTAATATCCATTGTTCTCTTCATGATCCTAATCAAGTTCTTGTTAGTGGAATCTATCAAACCATTACCTTGAGGGTAATAATTGAAAGAATTCTTCAAATAAATTCCAAATCCAAGAGTGCAATCAGAAATTTAGGATCCTAAGAAAGATTTTGCATTTTCAGAAATGATAGTTTAAGGGATACCAACCTTGTAACAATGTCCTCAAGGAATTCAAGGATGACAGTGATTCAGTTTCTTCATCGAATGGACATAACTATTTTTCCACCTGGTAAAGTAATCTTGTTCAATTTGTCAAAACCCATTTGTGACCAACATTTGATGGAGGGTTGATCATGCCAATGAAATCAAGACCCCATTGGAAAAATGGCTGATCTACTTGAATTAGATGAAGTGGGAGGGAAGTCAACCTCTTCTTACTAGTGAAGAAAGCACATTCCCTACATTTTATGACCCATTTGTGAGAATCAACAAATAATGTGGGCCAAAAGTAACCTTCCTTTAGGATTTTCATTGCACTGGCTCTAGCATAGAAATGTCCACCCGAGAAACCAACATGGAATTATGTTAAAACCTTCTCTACTTGATCAACCACAATGCACCTTAGAAAAAATCCGTTAATGTTTATTTTGAATAAAATCCCATCAACCAATACATAAGGAATGGACTGCAGCCTTAGATATCTCCTTTTTTCTTATTCATTCCAATAGGAAAAATATTGGTAGACAAAAAGGCATTCATATCACCAATCCATGTGTGATTATTGATTGCATATCCTTCATCTTGCTTAATTTCAACATTATGTGGAATTTCTTCATTCATGAATGAGGTCTCTTAATCATCCTGAGAATCCAAAGCAAGTTGATCACAAAATACTCTACCTGTTACCAATATTTTGGATTTGATAGCCACATCATACTCCATTATCTTAGTCACCCATCCAACTCTTTTCTCACTAATTTTTGCTCCCATGATGAAGTATCTCACACTGGAATGTGAGACCAACTTTGATATGATTAGTGGAAAGCATACTTTTGAATTTCTATAGAGCCCTCATGATGGAAAAAACTTGATTTTCAATGTGATTATACTTCAATTCATAATGCTTCAGTGTTTATCTGAATAAGGCCACTGGACATTCCATTCCTTGATCATTTTGCTGAGTCAAAATAGCAGAAATACTAGATTCATCTCCATATGCATACAAGATAAAATATTTACCATAGTTAGGATTGAAAAGTGTAGGAGCTTGAGAAATTTCGTGTTTGATCTTGGAAATGCTCTCCTTCCCTTATTTTTTTGATTTGAAAGTTAAATCCTTCTTAAGCATAAGAGTGATAGGCCTTACTAATCCTTAAAAATTAGGAATGAATCTCCTAACAATGTTAGTCTTTCCCAAGAATGATTATAATGATTTCTTGTGAGTTGGAAGAGAGAGAGAGAGAGAGAGAGAGAGAGAGAGAGAGAGAGAGAGAGAGAGAGAGAGAGAGAGAGAGAGAGAGAGAGAGAGAGAGAGAGATTATTTATGGATCAATGGAAATTCCATCCTTTGAAACAATGTGCCCCAAAATATTACCCCTAGGGACTATAAAATTATGCTTATTAGGATTAAGAGACACCACACATCCCCTATATCTCTCAAATACCTTCTCAAGATGGTTGATATGATCTTTACTCTGCTTTGAGAAAATGACAATATCATCCAAATACACAAGGATAAACTCATTGATATACCCTTTAAAATTAATTTCCATTTCCCTTTGGAATGTAACACCTGCATTTGATAAATCAAAAGTAATTTTATAATATGCATATGTCCCCCATTTGGTTGTAAATGTAGTCTTAAACTGATCCTCTTCCCTAACCTTGATTTGATTGAAACCTGAGTATCCATCAAGCACAGAGAACCTTTAAGCTCCTGCAATAGTTTACAAAATTTACTCCATGGGACATAGAGGATAGTGATCCTTTAAGGAGGCCTTATTCAAATCACTGAAATCAACGCAAAGTATGGTTTTCCTATTTTTCTTCCTCATCGGGACAAGGTTTCCACCCATGTAGAGTACTTGATAGGAAAAATTATTTTTTCCTTAATGAGTTTGGATAAATCCTTCCTCATGAGGGGATATATCTTAGGATTAACTAGCCTTTGTTTCTATCTAATTGGCTTGACATTAGGATAAAGATCAATGGAATGTTGGAAAATGTTTGTATTAAACCCTTTTAGATCTTCATAATCCTATGATAACACATCATTGAATTTTTTACACAAGGAAATAAAAGATTTCTTTTCATTCTCATCACATACCTTTCCAAACATAAGTTCCTTTCCTTGTGCAATAGTAATTGATTGATAGTATTCTTGCTTTGGTATTATATTCTTTTCCTTCCCTCTGAATTCTTCATCAGGACTAAAAATATGCGCTAAAGTGACCAATTCCTTAAGAAATTTATTTGTGTTTAGCTGAATAATTTGATCAACATAATTATCATGCAAATAAGATTGCATATTTAAAGAAATTACATCCTCATTTCAGATAAATTAGACAATTTGTTCATCATTGTCAAAAAATTTCCAGCTGGTTTCATTATCTGGAATAGATGGTCTAACCACTACCTTGATATGTTACACATTTCCTCTAACAAGATCCTTAGTAGGTGAGAACTGTGAACCAAGGGCTGCCATCTGATCACCTTCTTTATTTAAATTCCTTGGGACAACTCTATAGGTTGAGAGCATCAAAACTCTCCAAAAGGTCCCAAACTTTGTGTTAATAAGACTTTAGAAGTTTATTTTTGTAGCACATTTCCCCCTAACCTGGTGGATTACCAATTCCATGTCCCCAAATAAATGTAATGTTTTATTTACCTTTTTCTCATTGATTTGAATACCATGCACTAATGCCTTGTACTCTTCCATATTATTTGAACATGGAAATTGTAATCTATGAGATAAGGATAAATTCTTGTTTATTAGATAAATTAGATCACCACCTGCCCCATCTCTATTTCTGCTTCTAGAACCATCAAAGAACATATTCCACAAAACAGAATCATTATCCTCTTCTTTCTTAAGTGGTGCAGGTATGGAAGATCCTTCTTCAAGAATGTAGTAGGTTCCAGGTCTAGTTTCCAAATTTGTATCATATGGATCAAACTCACATTTTTATTTAGCCCATTCATCTAATAAAATATCAAGAATTTAAGGAGCAATAGGCTTCTCTTCTGAAACTGACTCATGTTCATGATTATCTTGTATAATAAAATTTGATTAGAGATGAGTGGGATCATAAGACTCAATATGATAGGAAAATATAGGCTCATCTTGTATAGTAAATATTGTACCATACCTAGTTCTTAGGAGCATATGAGTCCAATCTCAAGACAAATAACAAAATCTCTTGATAAATAAATGAAAAACATGGGAGATAAGTCAATTACAGACATATCGTGAGTTATGGTTAGACTTAGAAAAGCATGAATGGTCAACTCAAGATCTTTAATCACTCCTAAGACACTAACGGTTGACCCATCAAGTTGCAAGACTCCTTTAGCAGTAGGACTGTATTTGAGACCTAGGACATCAACAATCCTTTTGGGCATTACAAAGGTACTAGTCCCTGAATCAATCATGCAATTATGCACCATGTGTTTGACCACAATTAATGACATATAAAATGGTGGGGTCTTGAAAAATTTTCTTACCTGCTCCTCCTTTGCTTGGCACAAGTTGATAATGACATGAGTCTTTTCCACCATTGGATCATCTTGGGGAAGCTTATTGAGAGCTTCAAGTAGGAGGCCCCTTTGTGATGGAATAGCTAGAGCATCCCACATTGTCACATAGAAACTTTTCCTCTTCATTTGCTCAACAATTTTGATAGGAAGTCCCGTGGGATTCTACATTTGAGGTAAAATATTCTCTTTCATTGATTGTTGCAACATTGGGACATGCATCTTTGGTTGGGAAGCAAATTTTTTATACCTCTGGCAATCTGGTCTTACTTGCATTTATCCCAACTTCTTTTTCCTTTTTGACAATGTTGCTTCAATTAGAAAAAGATGGAGGTTGAGACTCTAACATCCTTTTCTTAGATCTTGTATTATCAACAACATTAGTCTGAGGTCTACTAGAACTGCCCATTTCTTTATTTATTGCACAGAATTCATCATTCCTAAAGAACATGATATTGATGTTAGGATTGACCTTTTGAACTCCTTCCACATCAGGATTAGATACTTTAACCAATGATTCTTGTTGCTTGGAAGAATTTTGAACCATAAGGTCCTGAGCATGTAATGCATTTGGATAATCAAAATGATTATGTGATTGATTGCATGGGAAACATCATTCTTTTTCTTGAATCACATTGTTTTATACATGAACCAATGTTGTACTTGTACTAATAACAAGAAGTGGCTAAGAAAGAGAAACTATTTGAAGCGGAAGAGGTGCATTTTGAATTTGCCACCTATTATTTTTTTGATTTTATCTATATCTCTGATTAGGTTGTTGGTTCCCATATGGCTAATTACGTTAATTAAATTCTTGGTTTTTTAGATTTCCCCTAGTTATAATAATTCCTATAAGATTAGGATTTCTATTTTTCCAGGGATATGACTTTATTGGATAGATTTATAATCAAGGCCTTCATCTCTTCATCCTCCTTTTGATGTGTGATAGAATAAAATGCATAGATAGTTGGATGGGAATTCTTCTCAAAAATAGAAGCAATAGAGGGTTGGGCAGCTTGAGGCAATTTAGGGTACAAAGACATAGGCATGTTAGGGGCTATTTTATCAGCTTGTATTAGACAATTTTCATCCCTAATGGCTATTGCATATGCCCCAAGTAATTTTCCACCACCCATAGAATTCATCATGATAGAAATTTTACAATTTAATGCTCTCAAAAAATAAAGAAAAGCACCATCTAGAGTGGGTCTTACAAGGACTAGAATTTTGTCCCATGTCTTCTGAAATCTGAAGTTGAAGTCTATCATGAGCTCATTAGGATCCCTCTTTATATTTGTTAACTGTTATAACAAGGAGAGGTTATCTACCTTTTACCCAAATTGGTTGCAAAGTGCTTTCCCAAGATCATCGCAATTAGTGATTATTCTTGGTCCCAAACTCCTGAACCATTAAAATATTTTATGTTAAATGAAGAAGCTAGCAATATTACAGCCACATCTTGTTTAATAACTTGATGAACCACACAAACATTGGCAATATCTTGAATATGGTCAGCTGGGGTAGTATGATGTATCCAATGAAGAAAGGGATACTTTTTTAAGGTTGTCACTAGAATGTCATGCTTAGGGAAAATTCTAAACACCTCCCTGAAAAAAACTTATAGAAATCATGGTAAATATGACTAAAACTAGATTCAAGGGGTTGGAAAATTATCTAAAATTAGTGTTTGTGGCATTGACGAAATATAATATATTTTTTGAAGGAAATTTTTTTCAGAGTGGTGAATGGATCCTCAACTATTTTTATCCTTTTTCACCCACATAACCTCATAAAAATATGATTATGATACTTTCAAAATGAATTTCATAATAATAACTTTCCAATAAGACCGACTTTGTGTAATTTGGAGCTCTCTAGAGGAAATTATGGCCATTTGAATTTTTGGAGGTCGAGATGAACATGAAGTTGGCACGTGACAACTGATAACTTCTGGTTGGTAGCAAGGAGTGCATTTCCTACATGTTTATTTCCTTATACTTCCCACATGTCAACCTTTGATTGGTTGTGGGGTCGGGCTCATTGACTGCAAGAGGTTTTGTGGACCCGAAACTCTATCGAATGTGATTATTCCGCAGGCTAGAGTTTTCCTAAGCCCATCATTTTGAGGTTTTCCAGAATAGAGACACGTGTTTGGTGAATGAGACCAAAGCACCAAGAAGGTTCCATGGATTTCTTAGCGAATCCAATAATTTAAAAAAATATTTTCCCATTAATCATGCAACGATTCAATAAAAATATATACATTGGGATTAGAGATGCGTTGGCTATTCCCATGTGAAAAATTATTGTTTTTTGGAATTTTTGGGAGAAATATGGTCAATGTCATGGTCATAAAAATATCCAAATTCATATTCCTTAATTCCTACTATTTGTTAAATAACTAATATTCACGACTAAAATTTTCTATGGTCATGTTGTGTATTGAGAGCAAGAGGGCTACTACTAGTGAAAGTAACAAATGGTAAATTCCTCTATGGTGATGTCATAATTTGAATAGGTATCAAAAATATAGACAACTGCAAGAAAGGCCTACCAAAAGGTGGATAAAAAATATTCCTATTCGGTGGTGAAGGTGATATTTGAATTGTTGTACCTCTTGTTCTTCTCCTTGGTGACAGCTGTAGATATTCAAAAGCTCCTTATGTTGTTCTTGACCTTTTATAAAATTTTCTCATGAAATTGAGCACCTTGACTACTGAAACTAGTTGATATAAATATTGGAGTCATCAGATGTGTTGAAATAAACCTCCAAAGGTTGGAAATTACTGAGTCACACACTAGAACTCAGCAAAAATGAAGATAAATGTTTCACCATCCCAATTGGCGTGCCAAAATTGTTGGAGCTCAAATTTGTACCCGTCCTAAATTAGATTGATATAGGGATTTGAGGTAATAGGGGACTATCTCCAAGTTTTTGGAATTGCATTGATATATACCTCTAGAGAAGGCCAACTTCCTCTCCCTATTCCTGATGTTAAAACTACTTCTAGAAAGAAAAATGTAGCTACCTAACACTAATCTATGATTCCAAGGGACTAGGGAGAGAGGGAGATGCATAAAATTAAAATCCTAAACTACAGGGAGGTGATAACACCAAGAACAAGGGGTGGATGTATTCTAGTGAGTGAAAATGAGAGAAAAATGAAGGAGAAAATGGCACACATGAGTGTCACAATTCAAAACAATTCAAAACAACATCTAAATAACCATTTTTGTGGAGCACAACAAAATTAAACCCTACAAGGAGAACAAGATGTGCACAATATAACTAAGAATGCAAAGAAAGGAAAGGGAATGCAATACAACACAAGCTAGGGAAGCTACGAGACAAAAAAACAAGAATTTTATTGCTTAAAAGAATGCACAATTCAAGAAATAAGGCAATAATCACCTTGTAAAATGTCTAAATATAAGGCTTGCAACTCACAAAAGTTCTGGAGCGATTTTGATAGAGTTCGTTTATGTTTTCAGAACATTCCCCCAAATAAATGAGTGGTATTTTAAATTATATAGAGAGGGAAACTTAAATTTACTTCCACCAATCGATATCATGTATTCATTATCTAAAAAGAGGAATGGGAAACCTTACTAATTTGTTTTCCAATGGTATGTTTCCCATGGAGAAAGACATGAATACCACACATCATTAAACTAGTCATTGATACTCTGTACCAAATTTTTTAATGCTCGACCCGTCATTTCTATTCTTGTAGTCATCTAGTAGCATCAAATTTTAGTTTCAGTCGGTTGCATGTTCGTCTGGTGCCGACCAGTTGTAACATGCTCTGGTACTTTCCTGTAGCATGCTTTTGGAGTGGGAAAATTGTAACATTCTTGCCACCAGATGGTTAAATGTTTTCATGGTGTTGGCCAGTAACATCCCAAACTGGTATCGGTCGGTAGTATTCAAACTTACTACTGTCTGGTAGCATCCAAATTTGCTACCTGTCGGTAGCAGCCAAACTTACTACCAATTGGTATCAGCCAAACCTAATACCATATTCTATTTGATTCATCTACTCACCCAACCTCCGTAATAATTTTTTATCTAGCTTGTTCACTAAGGCTTCATCATACAACCCAAATATGAATTTTACAAGTTGAATGATTTGTAGGGGTTGTAAAATTGGATAACATATACATTATGATGTCGGATGACATCATAATACTAATCCTTACTGCTAACATAATGCATGTTACTGATTGGTAGCATATATTTATGTTGCTAAACAACAACATAATTAATGTTACTGACCAGTAGCATAATGTATGTTACAGGTTGGTAGAAAATATTTATGATGTCGGTCAGTAGCATACATTATGCTACCGGTCGGCAACATGTTTTGAATTGGTAGCATAATGTATGTTGTCATTTGAAAACATAAATATATGATGTTGGCCTACAACATAATGTATGCTACGATAGCATATTATTAGCCAAAAAATTAAAGATAAATTACATTGTTTTTGCACAACTACCAACCAGTGGCATTTTTTAGTGATCTAGTAAAAGGAGGAAACAAATAGTATGGGAATTTATTTTCTAATGCCATATTTTTTAAGGAAAAATTTCTCATTTAGATGATCAGTTTAACTGCTAACATCAAAAATTTCAAAAAAATTATTTTTCCCATACAAAATTGGAAAAGTCAACGTTTTTCCCACAAAAATTCACTTTTTATTTTTTTATGTCATGTTTTGTCAAGACATATTTATCGTTGAGATGGTCATTTTAACTACTATTGTCAAAAATGATTTTTAGAAAATTACATATGATGTTGTAAGACAACATATATTGTTGGCCAAACATTGCTATTGGCCAACATCATTATTAAATAATTCACCAAACCATTGAAAACACGTTTCCTTTAGATTCACCATGATATCAAAAGTCATATTCATAAATTTGCCAAGTAATATCTACGATTTTTTAGGGGGTCTTAAAATTTTCCCTATTTTATAGGTTTCCTCTCTCATGGATGTCTTCTTTTTTTCTCTATATGTCACTTTTTGATAAACTTTTATGAATTAGATAGTTTTTCTCCTTTCTTAAAACCTTAATCATAAACCTTTGACTTAAAAAGGGGGTTAGAACAAATTGGGCTAAACTACCTAATCAAATCCCACTAATGTGATAAACATTGTGCTACATAACACTACTTTGAAGAGAGATTAATACCTTATATCTATCCAAACATATGATTATATGTGGTACAATATATGTGATATAAAATACCTTGTAGCTATCACGCTTGGAAACATGCACTTGACTTTGTATTTAGCTCATATTTGATACAAGGAAGAAACCTCAGATATATTTACATTTGGTATATTTTTACTAGGATGGATGCTCTACAAAATTTGTTATTGAGTTCTTAATATTCTTAGAGTGAGGTAATAGATCAACCCTATATTCCCCTATAGGTTAGGGTAAATTTTTATGAATAGATGGCCATTTTTTAGATTTCCCAAACAATTGACCCAAATGGACCCACCTAGGCCAACTAATACTAGTAGCTTTTTTGAAAATTTTACCCTTAGAATTGAAAGGGTTTGTAGAGGTTGGAAAACCTACGAAGCTATCTAATGTGTTAAAGAAATCAAGATAGAGACAAATGTAAGTTTTGTACTGATGTTCAATAGTAGTTGTAGTGATTTTTGAGGAGATGATTTACAACATAGATATTGTCTAGTGGAATCATATTTTGGGATTCAGTAGGAGGGTGCCTTAAACTAGTAAATTTATGTGTAAATGGGATGTATATTAAAATAACTGTGAAATTTCATATTTTTAAGTGCCTAAGACACTAAATTTAGAGTACAATAAACTACCCCTTTAAATCCAGTATTTACAAATGTTATATTAAAAGAAAATAAAAAAAATTAAAATTACACATCTCAATCATAGGAATGCAATGTAAACTATTGAATGTATGCACCAATCCACACATAAATTGCAATAACATGGTAAAGACATGTAAATAAATGCTCGATAATTATGTAAATGAATTTTAAAATTGAATTCGGAAAAATATATATTAAAATTTTTAATAAAGAGAAAAATGTGCACAAGAATTAATATGCTTCATTGATCAAGCTAGATCATACCCCCAAATTAATGAACTTAGTAGTGCATGGGGCTTACACAAATTCTAAGTGCTAAAATATTGTTAAATGAATATCCTTTCCAGTATCATAAACTCAGAGCCTTTCTTATAACTCTAACATGTCATAAAAAAATTATGTTATTGAGGCCGATTTCAACTCTGTGGGTTCATAAAATTTTCAATTATTTAGGTTTTTAGGATAATTTCATTTTTTGGGATATTCATGCCAATTTCATATTTTTGGAATCTATATGTAATTTGTAAAATATTGATTAATGCAAGTGTGGTTTATCTCTTTACTTCAAAGAATGTGTGTTTGGTGTGAATATTCTTCTCTCTTACGTATTTCAAATTTTCTTAATTGTTTTCATTAGTGTTGTGTGCATTCTTACGATCCTAGCCTTACAATTTTACATCTATTTCATTTTAAATTAGAGTATTTCCACCTTATTTTTTTGTTATCACCACCCTTTTTAGCTTAGTTTCATTATTTCTTATATATATCTCTCTCTCTCTGGTCCCTTGGAAATGTTCATGTAGGATTAGCTGGAGTAGTTTTAGAATTATAATTATGTTGTGTTCTATGGGTTTCCCAATCCATGGAACAAAGGATTCGAATTTCTCTAGAGGTCTACCTCAAGCTGAAAGCCACACACTTGGGAGATAGTCCCATGTTACCTCAAAATTTTGGAACTTTCATGATTTAGAGCAAAGTCTAATTTTGAGCTCCAACAATTTTGGAATGCCTTATGGGACATTCTATGAGATTTACTTCATTTTTACTGAGTTTTGGCATGTAACTTAGTGGTTTCATCCTTTGAAGGAATTCTTTAACACATTTGATGACTCCCAGTCACTCAATATCTTGGTTTCAATCAGTTTAATCATTTATGTTTCATGAGAAGAGTGCAAACAAGGTTTAGCATATACAAAGGTGAGCCATTTTATTATCTACAACTCTCCCCACAAAAAAGAAAAAGAGAAATATCTCCAAGGAAATTTTTGGCTTATCTAAACTAAAGTTTTTCAACTCCCCCTCAAGTTAGATCATTTCCACGTCTAATCAAAACTCTCAGACCTATTCCATTCATGACACATCAAAGGAATTTACCTTTTGTAAGTTTCAGTGGAGGAAAGATATTGCTCTTATCTGCACAAAACTATATCCCAATAGCCACCTTGAAGATTTTTCTTTTCTCAATAGGTGAAAACTACACTACACCCACGGAAAATTTTTACGACAATTCAAATTTCTATTCAATATAAGAAACCATGGAAGAGGATGTTATGGTGCAGATTTTAGCATCATATCTCAAAAGGAAAGCTCTGCAATGGTATAGAATTTTACCTACTGCTTTAATCCACACTTGAGATGAACTTGCAACCGCTCTCCATCAGTATTTTAATGAAAAATACAAACAAAATTTCTCTCCTTGAGTAGTTACCATAATCAAGCTAGCTCCAAATGATCTCGTGGCAAATTTCAACTTCGGGTTTCATAAAACATGGGACAAAATTCCAGTCCTTCTAAGACCAACCCCTCAAGATGCATTTTAATACTTCCTTAGAGATTTGAATTTTGATATAATAGTAATGATTCAGTTTATGGGTGTTATTCAACTACCAAATATTTATGTAATATCCATTAGGGATGAAAGTTTTAATCCAATCAGGAAAGTTATCCCCTAAAGTACTTATGCCCATTTTTCCATAATTTTGGAAAAATACCTAGCCCGCCATTTCTCCCATTCCTCAAATATCAACTTCATCTTTTGCCTCCACATTTTGTTCCTCCATAAAACATGATGAAATTTAAATTCTTAGTATTCATCTTAAGAACTTAACAAATGAGATTGTGTCCCTAAAAAATAAGTAAGCTCAAGCTCCAAAAAATTATACTAACCCTCCTTGAGTCTATCCATAACAAGGTTTTCAATATAAAAAAAATGATTTCCATAGAGTTACCCACCAATAATATCACAAAATCCAAATCCTTAACCTTTTCCATCTACCAGCTTAAGAAAACCTATTTTCTTAGTCCAAAATAATATAGCCCAAGGATTTGAATGGTGTTACCCTTCCGATTAACCACATAACCAATACACATGTGAAGTTGGAATGAACTCTTTACGAGAAAAATATATTATGGTCAAAACCCAATTCTACTTGCAAGAACAAGTTGTGGCTCCATCAAAAACAATGTAGAAGAGTTGTAAGAGACCTCCTCTCAATTGAACTTCATGTTCTTCAGACTTGAAGATTTATGTGTAATTAATCAATTCATGGGTAGTTTAAATAGGCTATAACTTCATGTCATGGAAAATACAAGGGTCAAGAAAAGCTAGATGGATGTAAGGTCTCCGCCTCTTATTTCCCCAACTCTACATGACAATCCTACTGAATCCATGAACTTGAGTATAAATTTGGCTTCATCTAATCTTCCACACGTTACTCAGTAGCTACAAAACACACAAAATCTACGCAACATAATAAACCCACGAGACATGTAAATTATACCAACTAAAGAGATTCCACTGATGGGGCAGAGAATTAAATATCATGTCACTCATTCATTATAGAAATTTGTGAGTGTTCCCCTCAACATTGTGGAAAAAATGAAAAGGAAAAATATTAATGTCACAATGTGGGATGTCATGTCTATTCCATCTTAAAGGGATTTGTTGCAAGAATCATTAAAGAAACTTCCACCTCCAGAATCCTCCATGCAAAAATCATATTCTATGATCATCATTTTTAAGCTTGAGGGAGAACAAATAAGTAAAATTATCAATCCCCCTCCTTTCTACATGTCTCTGATAGATGGAAAGCACCTTGTACACAACTACATGATATATTCGGTGTTATTACCTCAATGATTGCAAATAAAATTGTATATATTTTAGGAATTGAGTATAATCCAACTTCAAAGGGTGTCTTAAAGATTGATGGATAAAAAATGAAATTTTTTAGTGTAGTCAAGGATCTAGAATTAACTTTACATCCTTATGCAATCCTAACCATAATGCAAGATATTTTGTGATTAAATTTCCACCTTTATTCACCCTCTTCCTCTCCAAATATTTCACAGCCAAAGTGGGAAGATATGTTTCTTCATATCAATCTCATATTGTATTAAGGACAAGGTATGGAGGTAGAGTTATAATCAAAGATGAACATATATTAGCTGATCATGTGTAAGTTCGTGATTCTAGTCTTGTTAATGCAAATTTCATAATCCAAGGAGAATCAGGGAATGATCCTGAACCTGTAGAAGTAGTGCATTCATCAATTTCAGTTCTTGATCTCATGTTATATGAATGGGATAAAGAGAACTATGAATTTGACCCTATGACACAACTATAGAAAATGGTCTAGGTACTTATTACTTCCAAAAAGAGAATTGCACTATCCCCGTGCCACACAAGGAATAAGATAACGACGCTTATGGTTTATGGAAGATGTATTTTGATGGTTCCGTAAGTATAAATGGAGTTGGGCTGGGTGTAGTATTTATCTCCTTAATGGATAAATTTTTTTCTATGCTCATAGGCTACAATTCACATGCTCAAATAATGTGGTTGAGTATGAGGCAATTGTTCATGGTTTTTTGATTGTATAAAATAGATAAATCAAATATGTGTAGATATTTAGGGACACTAAATTGGTTATTCACCAAGTCATAGGAAGTTTATAGACAGTTTTTTTTTAAAGAGCGTATAGGAACCGAGTTTAAGATATCTAGAAAAATTGAATCCATCAACCTTCAAGTTGTGCCAAAAAAGTATAATAAATAAGCATATCAAATGGATATCGTTGGATCTCATTTTTCTCCCGTAGATGAATTCATCCAAGGAAAATAACATGTTAGAGTGGTTGTAAGACCATCCATCCTAGACAACGATGTCAACTAGAAAGTTTTCAATAATTATGAAAAAATTGTCCAATTTATTCAAAATGAGATTGATTTCTCTCCTAGTTTGAAATATGGTTTGAAAGAGAGTTATGGTGATCAATACATTCATATACGGACAAAAAATATACCCAAAGGATTGGTAACCCTAAAATACATATTCAATCCTGATGATGAGGTTAGAGGGAAAATAAAAATCATGTACATGGGTCAGGAGGATTACAATTCATTCATTGTTGCACAAGGTAAGAAGTTACTACTTGGAAATGTATGTGATTAGAAGGAAGAACAAGATTTTTTTCCCTTGTGTCAGAACTTCCATGATGTATTTTCATGGAGCTATGAGGATCTTAAGGGTTTTGACCCTGGCATTCCTCAACTTGTTATTGATCTTGAACCCGCGGCTAAGACAATCAGACAAAAATAGAGACCTATTAACCCCAAGATTGAGCATCCCATGAGAATGGAGTTATCCAAAATCATTGATTCAAAAAGTATATTCACTATCAATTAATCCTCTTAGGTGGATAATTCGTTCCATGTTAGAAAGAAAAATGGAGAAATAAGGATGTGTGTGGACTTCATGGATTTGAACAAGGCTTCATTGAAAGATCATCATATCTTTCCCTCTATGGAAAAAATCCTTGAAATAGTGTATGGATCTAAGAGATTATCTATTTTTGGTCTTTATTCAGGCTTCAATCATATTAATATTTGATAGGAGTATCAATACAAAATTATGTTCACAACCATTTCGGGAACATATGCATATCAATAAACTCATTTTGGCTTATCAAATGCGGGTGCCACATTTAAGAGGGAAATGGAAATTGTTTTATGTGGACTCATCAACTAGTTCATCCTTATCTATTTGGAAAATATCACAATCTTCTCAAAGCAGGGACAACATCACATGGAGAATTGTTTTGAGAGATGTAGAGAATTCATAGTGTCTTTAAACCCCAATAAGTGCATTTTTACAATTCCACATGGTATATTATTGGGTCGTATTTTTTCAAAGGATAGAACTATAATTGACTCGGAAAGATCCTATGACATTCTTTCTCTTTCATTGTTAACTCACAAGAAGGCCCTCTAGTCCTTATTAGGAAAAATCAAATTTGTTAGGAAATTCATTCCTAACTCTACATGATTAATCATGCCCATCACATTGATGCTAAGAAAGGACATAGCTTTGAAATGGACTAGGGAAGGAAGATAAATATTTTCTAATATCAAAACCACGATAGCATAGGCACAAAAACTCATCAATCCATATTTTGCAAAGGAATTCATCCTTTAAGATTATGGTGCAAATCTTAGTATAGCCACGGTTCTCACTCAAAAAAATAATGAGTATTTGGAGCATCATATGGCCTTTTTCATCCAAAAATTGAAATATTTCAAGCTTAGGTATAGTCATCTAGAAAAGAATTTTTTTGTCATCTTGCGGGCTCTCAATAAATTCAATCCCATGCTAGCTACCAATTGCATAAAATTCCTAGTCTCACATCCCATTGTGATATATTTCATCATAGGGGAAGAAATTAGTGAAAAGAGATCCAAATGGGTGACCAAAATCATGGAGTTTGACATGTCCATAAAAACCAAGAAGTTGGTGATAGGTATAGCACTATGTGAGAATTTTACCTTAGATGCTCAGGAAAATCAAGAATATTATTTCTTCATGGAGAAAGAGTAAGTAAAATATACACAATACTTGCGCAACTTGGAAAGTATTCAATAGGTGAACCCACATAATGTTGTAAACCTACAGGATAATGGAGATGTGCACAATACACAAATCCCATAGATGATGAAAACCTATGTAATATAGAGGACCTGCAAGATAAAGCAACTCAACATATCCGCAACAGTTAGATCAAAAACATGACAACATTTCTAGTGATTGGTAGCTACCCTCTTGGTTTGAGCAAGGTAAAAAATAAAAAAATCTCAAGTTATAATAAATTTCTTATGTATTAATCGCTGGAATTATTTTCAGAAGGAATATGGATGGTGTTTTTCTAAGATGCATTGATTAATAAAAAATAAATAAAGTCTTGGAAAAATTCCATGGTGGATTTTCTAGTGGGAATTTCTCAGCCAAGGTTACAATGATGAATATAATTAAATTAGGATACTTCTAGCCCATATTGTTTGTAGATGCACACCAATGGGTCAGAAAATGTAAGGAATGTGCCTTCTTCATTAGTAAGAAAAATATGGCAACCCTTCCCCTTCATCCTATTTAGGTGGTTGAACCATTTCCTTAGTGGGGACTTATTTTCATAGGAATGATTAATCATTCTTCAAGTGTGGGTCATAAATGGTTCTTGACAGTAATGGACTACTTCACTAGGTGGACTGAGGCCATACCACTCAAGGAGGATATTTAGTCAGTTATCCTTGATTTTTTGGAGGATATCACAACAAGATTTTAGATTCCTAAAACTATCATTTTTGATAATGTGGAGGCATTCTTAGGATCCAATATCTCATATTTGGCTCTTAGACATGGAGTTTATTTGAAAAATTCCTTGAATTACTACTCGCAAGGTAATGGTTTAGCAAAATCAACTAACAGGAGCTTGGTTAGAATCATGAAGATGACTATAGAGGTCAATCAAAGGAAACAACATACTAAAGTAAAGAGTTTTATTTGGGCTGATAGAATCACTCCAAATAAAGTAATTAGAAATTCCCTATTTGTTATTTTATATGGAAGAGAATATAGGATCCCATTGTCACTTGGGTTACCCTCATTGGAGCTAGCACAATAGTTGGAATTCAAGGGTGTAGATCAAAGAGAAGTTAGAATGGTGGAACTGATTAAAATTGAAGAGCTAAGACAATCCACCATAGTTAAGTTAGAGACGTACCAAAGGTAAACAAAACAATGGTTAGATAAGAGAACTAAAAATCATGATTTCAAAGTAGGTGATCTAGTCCTTAAGTGGGACATGCATAGAAATAAAATAAGGCATCACTCTAAGTTTGATGCACTTTGGAGTGGGCCATACATCATTATTGTTTGTAAATAATCCAACTCCTTCGAGTTTTCTAATCTCAGTGGATATATATTACAAATCTTATTCAATTTGATTTATTGCATGCACTCCCATTGAGTTTTCCCATTACGTCTTGTAAATACTTTTGTGTTTTGTGTTGTTATAGGTTCCCTCCTTTTTATCATGTGTTGATCACCAATTAAGTTCATTTTTCTCATTCCTTGTGATGATCATCTTCGTTTGCAATAATTTCTTGTGCACTCTCTACATGTTTCACTTAAAGCATGTATGATCTTCCCTTTTGTACATAAGTTTTCGATTCTCCTTATAATCATGTGTGGATCATCTCAAATTAGGTTTCATGGTAGGAAATAAAATAATTGGATAGGATTTATTTATATATTCTTTCATATCCATAATATGATATTAAATTAGTGCTAAGTTCATACAAATCCAAGAGACATTTTTTATAATTTTGAGATCATTTTTCAAGGTTATGCTCGATCCCATGCCAAATGGATGCTTCAAGGAAGTTGGTATTCATCATCTAGCATGAATATTTCCCCTAGAGGTTGTTAAAATGTTGTCCAAATTTACATCCCATGTGATTTTGAACAACTCATCAAATGAACTTAATCATATTTTCTTAGGAAAATTCACGGGACATTGATTCAATCTTCCGTGAAATGCAAGAACCAAGTGTTCTGTAGGTTCTCCTAACTCACAGAATAAAGATATTAGTAATTCAGGAATTAGATGAATTTTGGCAATAGAATTATTCCATGGAAGTTGATAGACCTCTTTTGAACTAAGAAATTTTGTGTCTTTGATTAATAATTCCATAAAAATTTGTGTCTCTGATTTATTATTATTATTATTGATTACAATGTTATTTTTATTAGTATTGAATGTGTACCTACTCTGGATAATGTTTTTGGGAATATGCAAGTGCCTAATCAAAAAATTAACCCTCTCTCTCCATTTATCCATCTCCTCTTTACCTCTCTCCAAGAAAATTCCTCCCTTGTACACCATATAAATTTTTTTCCACAAGTTCAATGGAGTATTCATGTGTGATCCCTGTCCTAATGAATACCCCACAATTTCATTTAGTCCTTGCATTCAATAAATGGGAGCTTCCCCGTAACAAAAAATTAGGATCCTAGCCTTGAAGAATTACAAAAACCACTATTTTTTCCTACGATAAATTATTTTTCCAATAGTATCTTGTTAAAAAAACTTGAACCTAGAATTAGATCTACGTGATGACTAATGTCTCTCACATGAGGTATATCTATTGGTAACTTGCTAGAAACAACTTTTATAAACTCTACCAACATATATTTTAATTCTTGTGTAATTGATTCATTTTTCTCCATTGCTAACATTCTACACTATTTGTATGAAACTCATAATTAGTGGAAAAAAACCACTATTATTCTTCACCTCAATCAGGAATTACTTACCTAATATCAAAAGAACATTAGGTCCTTTCTTTACTTTATCACACTTTTCATTTATTGTATTTAGAGTTTAATACTTCCCCAGATTATTGTTTTTTGGTGACCATCATGTTTTACCTTCCTATTAAAGTGTAAATGCCTTCCAAGTAGCATAAGACATGTGTTCGTGGGCATGATTTTTCACATCACTTCATTTTCATACCTGCCAATTTGGAATTTTACTAGACCTTCTGCAATCACTAAAAATTGACGTTCCTTCTGCAACCAAGATACATTATAGGAATTAGGATGTGTTAGGAAATAAGGGATAACATATACAAAACAATCCCACACAAAATCGCAATAGTAGAAACTAATATGCAAAAAAATATCACAGATCTGAAATAAAAGTGTAGAAAATAAAATAACACAACACAAAGATCGTATTTAACATGGTTCACCAAATTTTGGCTACTTCCACTAAGAATCACTTGCTCAGACTTTATTACAAGCAACCTCTTTCTCTCAATACAATACCCATATTTGTTTGGAGCTATGATCAACAAAATCTCTTGAATTCACACCTAAACTCTCACATCTACAATTTTATGTCTCCCTACATCAATAGGCAACTGTTTAAGTAGTTTTACAATACCATGGGTACCAAAACCATGGGCCAAAACCACCCCATAAAAATATGGGTCAAAAAATACCACCAATATGAGAAGATCACATTTCCCAATATATTGGGCACATTTTTCAATACTAAAAATTACTCAGGGCTACGCCATCAAACCCCTGCTAGCGGGGGATGTTGACCTAGAACCCCAGTGAGAAAAGTATTGATAGTGTACATTCTTCAACACTTCCACACATGAAAATAGGCTCCACAACATAACAATATCCCACTTGGAGACTGATTTTCCTCTGAGAAAACTTCTTAACCCTTGACTGTCATTTGTGAAGACCAACTAAAGCTAAAAATAGCTTCAATTTCTCCCCTGTAACCACCTTGGTCATCATGTCTTCAATATTTTGACTGGTATGAATCTTCATCAACTTTAACTTCTCTTCCTCCAAAATTTTCCTAGTGAAATGGTACCTTAATTGTATATGCTTCATCCAAGAGTGGAAAGAAGAGTTCTTAGCTAGGTATATAACACTCTAGCTATCACTATGCATATTTCCTTCCTCCTTCTTATGCCCCAACTCCTCAATATATTTATGGAACCAAATCATTTCTTTTTTTGCCTCTATGGCAGCAACATACTCATCCTCCGTGGTTGAAAAAGCCACAAGATTCTGTAGTTGTGAACCTCGATGAGAAAACTATGGATAATGTACAATAATTTTAGTGTACAATTTTTAACACTTCCACACATGAAAACAAACTCCGCAACATAATAGGATGCTTGATCCTCTAAAACCCCAAATTATCTACAATCTCCTATGGAACCAAATTTTTGGTGTTGCTACTATCTTCCATCAATTTGTAGAGTTTTCCTCCTAGCTTGTGTGCTTTTCTGAACAAAAATTTCCTTTTCTCAAGACCAACATATTTTTTTCTAAGTTTCAATGAAATGTGCTTAAAAATTACTTTCTCAAGATCTTTGGGTCTTCTCCACAACCTTTTTCATCAAAATCATCTCCATATGTAATTTACACACTTGCACTAATATTCTTCTCATCATTCTGGGCATAAAGGCACTCAAAATATATATGCATTGTTTCTTAACACATGTAACAAGTACCATTAAATACATAACCTCTTCCTCAAGACCCATTTCCTTTCCCTTTATCAATTATCTTGTTGTGTGATGTCAAACAAATTTTCCTCACCATTATGATGCATGGATTTATCTCTGTTATCCAATTGTCCATGTCTTATCCCTTTGTGCTGCTTGTTCTCTACTATTTTCAAAACAAATATTCTTCTTCCTTCATTTCATACTGATATGTTCCTTATATGACCTTACCTGGATCATTCCAAATTTATCATAAATTATAATACACCATCCATTCATATACGTGGATATATTCTCCAAGTCATCCTCTACATGTCCCACTTGAATTATGAGTAAGTAAAACACTTTTTACTGTATTACTTGACATTGAGCTCTCTCTTTCAAAAACAAATTATGTTAAACAAACCAAGATGGTAATCTAAAAGAAATAATTTCACCTTCAAATTTTCCACCAATCTATCCCAAGTTTTTATCTTCTATTTTCTTCTTCACACTTTTTTTGGATATGCTTCCACCAAAGAGATGCACGACCTTTTAATTTCACGCAGGAGAAATAAAATTTCTTGGGATATTATATATCTTCACACTAAAAAATTTCTCAATATTTATAATCCAATCAATAAGCTATGTTGGTTTTAAACTACCAAAACAATTCAACATATCCAACCTAGTCTTACTCCCAATTCAAAAAATTACACATAATAGGTGGCCTTACAAGCGTTCTTGTGCCTCATCTTACTCATTCACATTTTAAGCCTAGAATCATTAGTTTGAGTCCTACGTAATCATCACTATAATATTCCACATTAACACCTTAGCATTATGTAGCTTCTATGGCCTCCAAAAAGCTTGCATAGTCTACATTAACTCAATCAAGTAATCAACTCTGGATACATAATTTTAGTGAGCTCTAACAACTATATTCCTCATATGTTCCATTATTACTCAGATTAATGTAGCCATCACACTCCATTACACATTATACCCAAAAATTACTCATTCGAATATTTCCACAATGATTTTCAACCTAACCTTGAAAAAGTGGAAAACCATCAACTCTTGTTGTGTAATCCTCACACCTTATACCCAATAATTATCCACTAAAATATTTCCGCAACGATTTTATACCAACACTTGAAAATGTGGAAAACCAATAATATGTATTATGCCACTACTTGTATGAAATAAAATTGACATAGATGCATCCATGGTGCTTAATTTATATCCACCTTACATCATGTAACCTTTAGAACAACTCAAGGTCTTGGGATATTGGTGAGTTTGTAATCATCAATTTAAGTTCCATTCTCATTGAGTTCATTAGACGCTTTCAATAGGTGGCCATGGGGACACCTTGAGGTAGGGGTTGAACTTCTCCATATGGACCAAGAAGAACATAGCAAGGTGCTCTGAATGCAGATCGCTCGGTGGACATTAAGGACCCAAGCCCACCCCCATGTCCCACTTAGAGAAAGTGCTCATCCAACACTCTAGTTCATAGCTCTGGTATAATAAAAAGTGTTTACTATCCAAATTTTTTTTTGGACTTACTATTATATATGGATTTAGATCCTTTTTTGATGTTTTTCTCATGTTGATATGGCTGTTGAGCCTTCTATATAATAGGGTATAGTCCCTTCAAAACTATTTTCCTTTAATAAAAAAAACCTTTAGAACAACTCGTGGAAAATGTAAAAACAATGCATGCAACAAACATATAATTAAATCCACTAGTAAAATAACACAATTAAAAAATATTTATTCATATAATCAATGATGAATAACACACACACATATAGACATTGGTGATATTGTCAATATTTCATATAATCATTCTCTTATCAAACACATATTTCTTTGAACCTTAATTTCACATCACTTATTGATTTCGATAAAAATCCACACTAATTCCTCATAATGAACTATCTCCCAAAGGTAATAAGGATTAATTTTTACAGCAAAAAAATACCATACCTTAACTCATAAAAATAATATGAATTATGGCCCAAAGAATCCATTACAGACTTAGTCAACATTTCCAAGATTTGTGGTTTCAAGTTATCTTAATTCAATACTTCATAGATTCAAATATTATTACATGGATTCCGAATTAAAATGTATCAATATGCATCTTCCATAACCTTATATGGCTTCACTTAGTATTCATCAGAATCCTCCATCCCAATAATTCTTATAAGATGACTTCACAACTTGTGTGGTTTGCACATAGACGTCACAAGATTTTGTGGACTACACAATAAACATGACATTACACAATAATATTGTGTACTACACAAACATTTTGAAATAGTATTATACACTCAATAAATGTAACACTATACTTTATGTCTTGCAAACAATGTACTTCCTTCACAACAAAACCACTCAATAACATAAAATGTAAATAGACTCCAAGTATTTACATTTTTTTGTTTGATCCAAGATTTCCTATGAACCTTGATGCTTAATCATTAATAGAAGTTGTATACAACTTATTTTCTCTTTTTAGTGATTTATTTTATAGGAATCATTGGTACATTAGTCTCCTTGAGTATATGTCTTAAATATTACATTAGGATTAGTGTTGGGATGGATTGTAGAACATTACAAGATGTGGTAGTTAACTTCCCACTACCACCTTCACATCACCTTTTTATCAGATTTAGTTGTTCTTTATCATATTCCCATACCTTCCTCCTCCTCGGTTACATATAGCCAACAACATGGGTCCTACTAATGAAATCCTTGCAAATAATGTTGTAGTTGACATCATCATCCAAGATGGTGACATTGGCAAAAATTAAGTTATGATTGTTCGGGGTAAGCTCATATATAAATTTCCCACCTGCATTTATCAACAATACCTATAAAATATCTAATATAATTTCACTTTTAATGAAACTTAAATGGTTAATATGTATTATGCTTGGTGGAGATTACATTGAGGAACACAACTTGGAACATTAGACTTTGGAGATTAAAGAATGTGAGTTGATCTAGTAATGTCTACCTCAGTCTTTGGAGTCCCAACTTCAATACTAACGTCTTATTCATATCCTTATTATAATTCACCCACAACAATATGTCACAATGTACTACAAGTCAAAAGTCTATTAATGTGTAGATAAGTCTCCCACAAGTAAGTATTTGATACGGGAGAATAACTTCTGAAGGCCATAACTTTTGATTCGATTGTTGGATCGTATTGAAATTTTCCAGGGTGTTATATATTTATTATTAATATTCCATGAAAATTTTTATTGAGGTTGGGTGACATTTTGGAATAATTTTGGGGCCAAATTCCTTCATCTAGTGGTCTAAATTTGGCTCTAGACCTTTTTTTGTTTTGTCTGTGAAATTTTTATATCTTTTTCTCTACTTTATAGAATAAGCCAAGATTTGGTGCAAGCCTTCATTTATGAAGGAATATCTATATATAAAATTTGGGGCCCATCTGAGTTGTTTTACTAGTACGTATTTGTTTGTTTTAGGGTTTTTCATAATTTTAGGGATAATGGAAAATAAAAGGAGGATTGTAATGTTGTAAAAGATTAGTTTGGATTCAAGAATGAGAAGAAACCTATTTTGAATATTTTGAAGTTATGCAAAATTGTAGGTGTGTGTGTGTGTGTTTTGGATGCATTTCAAATTCTTGTAACTGGATCCACATCAGTATCTTTGACCCTAATATGTTTTTTTTTTTCCTTTTTTATTATTGTTCTTTGTATCATGTACTAGATAATAGATTTTTTTCTTTATTTTTTGCATTATAGTTATTTTATATTACAACCCTTACTTTTTCCTAAATCTCTGTTACAACTATTCAACTTGATATCTCTTGATTTTTCCTATAGGCACTCCTAGATCAAGTAAGGTCCTAAATGTTATATCCTTAGTTATTGAGTGTGAATTCCCATTATAACTCCACGATAGCCTCATATGCATATGGAAATTGTCTATAACCCTAAACTTTTTGGACTAATATTTTGTACGTCTTGAATCTAAAATGGGCTTCTACATTATCACATTCAATGTAGACCCCCAAAGACCATTTGTGGATTACATACATCAAGTGTACGTATGTATGTATACACACACACATACATATATGTATACATATATATGTATATCTATATATATAGATAAATATATATGCACATACATACATACATACATATATACACATATAAATATATGTGTGTATACATGCATATATGTATGTATATTTGTGTGTATTTATAGATACACACACACACACACACATATGTATGTATGTGTGTGTGTATACACACACATGTATGTATGTATGTATGTGTGTGTGTGTACACACACACACACACACACACATATACATGCATACACATACATATATAAATATATATGTTTATGTATGTATGTATAGACATATGTGTGTGTGTGTTTGTTAATCTTGACTATGATAACACGTTTACATATTTATATTTTACCTTGTTCCTTCGACAACATTGTATATATGTATGTATATATAGACATACAATCACACACTTTGGGTAATAATCTATTCATGGTTGCATACTACTATTCATATGATTCCTAAGTAAGAAAAGTAATAATTAACCCATGTCTTTAGCCACCTTTCATTGCTTTATGTTCCTACTTACGGTCTTGCATCTTTACTTTCCCATTTATTCTTTTGATACTTCATTTTTACCCTTTCTGGACTTGGGTGCCCAGCCAGGACACTAGCGCCAGGTGCCCTAATCCCCTCTGGAAAACCCAGTCCTCTTTGTAATTTACTCACACATTTTGGGTCCTTTTTAGCCATTTGAGCATATTTTATTTTTGGTAGTCAGCCTTTTCGGGATTAGTTATGAAATTCAAGCAAGGGAATTCATATAAATATAAAGTTATGTGATCATAATAAAGGACCAAACACTAAGAACTATTAATCACCATGTAAGGTTTCATCCATCAAGGCATTTAAGAGCTCCATTGCACCCATATATCTCCATCACAAGGGAAATAATGGCTAGTTTTCTGCATCACACTTCATAGGAGGGAAGTTCATTCTATTCCATGCACACATTTACTACAATCTACATTTAGCTACTTGCTCACTATCCAAGTGTGACACACACACAAGAGAAACCTACGGCACAACTTTGCACACACACAAAACTACATTAGGTATGAGATGTAGTGTAGTGCTCAATAGTAAGTTCACAATTGTGACAACTGAGGACAGTGATGAGGCCAGAATATGTTTGATTAATGTATAATATATGATCTCATCTTACTCTCCTTTTGATTAATTTTGATTGCATTGTGTGACTTTTAGTTGATCTGATATGAGTTAGGATGTAATTGTCTATTTTTTGATTAATTGTGATTCTAATGTTAAAAAGCTCTAGAATTCCTGATAAGTGTGTGTTTGAATTCATTTTTGTAATAAAGCAGGTCTAATCAGTCAAGGAAATGAAGCAAGAAGCATTCAATATGTTTTCAGCAACATCTGTTCCCACACAGCTTAGTTCCAGAGCTTTCAAGCTAGTTTTGGAACTCCATCACATAGTCATCATTTAATTCCAAAACTTTCGTACTTAGTTATGGAACTCCAGTATTTAGTTTCAGAATTTTTAGACTTAGTTCCAGAACTCCTAGGGATAGCTCTTGAACTCTCACAATTTTGATCCTTAATAAATTCCTATGATTCTAGAACTTCTCTAAATTTTGGGAACCGATAGGGCGTTATCTATTTTAAGCCACATCCAAAGATTTTGCATCTACGATCCTTTCAATCAGGAAGGACGAGAAGATTTTTGAACACATATCTAGGGAGAGTTATCCCACAGTTATCTGATCGGTTGCAATCTGACTCAGCATCTATGATGGGCATGATTCGATTTCATCAGAATCATTGAGACAATTGTGATTGTAAAATGTATATAAAAGCATACTTGCAGTAGATAGATATAATAGAAGAAATAGAATATGATATGAGATAGATATAGAATAGAGAAGAGAAATAGACTTAGTATGCAGATCTAGTATGTTTGTAATACCGAATGTTTTATCAATAAAATATCCATTCCTATTTGAGAGAATTATGAGTTGTTAAATCCTAATTTGAGGAGGAGCAAGGGACCACTCCCCCAAGGACCAAGATATTTATTTATTTAGTATTTATATTTCTTCAGCAAATAGCTTAGGTCTATTAATTTTGTATTGTTTTAATTCTTTTCAATTAAACTTCTGTGTGTACTTGTCCCTACAGGTGTTTATATAGATTCTTATATTTCTTGCAATCATTTTCAAGCATTTCAAATTGAGTGTTTTTATTTCCAAAAGTAAGTGTGTTTACTTTCATAAGCAAGTGTCTTTATTTTCCAACAGCAAGTGTGTTTCCATTCTACATAGTGTGTTTCCTTTCAATAAAGATTTCAGTGTGTTTACTTTCAACAAGTTTTCATAGTTCTGATTTAAAAAAGGTTTTACCAAGAAGTCCTTAAGACATTGAAGAGATCCCCTAGAAAATACAAAAATAACTACAGTCAACTACTAGAACAGTTAAATTACCCTTGTTGCATATAGCTTTAGACACACCCCTAATTTGATATGACATCAAAAAGAAGTTGATTAAATGAAGGGAATAATGGCACCCATCATTTTTGGTGCTACTCGCTAGGGAACACTAGTTGGAACTTTCTAATTAAGTGTTAGCAAGAGAAACAAAACATACATCTAGTAGTTGAAGGATCTTCCATGTTATATCACAAAATATATGAGTAGACCAAGAGACTCATAGGGTAGATTCCTTCCAAAAACATCTTCATAAGAATTCATAACATCCTCTAGTCAAAATAAGGAAATTGATTAAGAATTGAAGGCACCATCATCCCCTGTCAAACAAGAAATAGAATTGCCACCTTTGGAATTCTTAGATCAGTCACCTAAAGGAAGTGGAACTTCTAAGAGAAGGCTTATTACTCAAGATCCATTTAGGGCAAGTTTTTATTCTCAATTGAGTAGTCAACCTCATACTCTTTATTTTTCACTTTCCCCAAGGCATACCACTTACCATATTGATTGGGAGGAAAATTTAGAAAATATTTTTAAAATGGCACAGAGAAGCTGAGAGAGTACCTAATAGGAACCTTTACCTATCCAATCCAATTGGGATATAATGATACATTAATCAAAAATATCTCACCTACACATTTACCTACATTTAGAGGGATGCCATTAGAATATCCTGACCAATTTCTATTTGAGTTCAAGGTATTATGTCATACCTATGATTATAAAATATATAATCAAAAACTTCAAGTTGTTTCCATCCACTTTGAAGGATGCAACAATGAGGTGGTTTATGGGATTACCATCCAACTCTATTAGCACTTGGGTACAAATGGATACTACCTTCCTAGATAAATACCAGGATTATTGTAGAGGGAGAAATAGGAAGGAATAATTCTTCAAAATCAAACAGGAGGATGATGAAAAAATAGAAGACTATTTAGACAGATTCCTCTTTGTTAGAAAAAGATGTGGATTTGTGCTTTCAGAGTGAGTTAAGTAAAACTATTTTTCTTAAATTCTTGGATGATGAATCTAGGGAAGTAACTCAACTTGATAGGAGGTGGAGACATTGATCAGTTAAGAATGAATGAAATTAAACAGATTTGTAGAAGCTATTCCAAAACAAGAGGTGGACCTAGAAAAGGAAAATCAGTGAAAATTCTTAATCCAGTTATGAACAAACTAATGGATGAGTTAACAAACTTCAAAATAGAAATTTTAGTGCAAATAACCTCTTCTATGGATGGATTACAAGCTAAAGAAAATTCTCAAAATTGAACCATTGGCTATGTATTGTCCAAAATGTAGGAAGAAACATGCACTTAGAGACTGTCCTTTAGATAAAACAGAGATGTGTCTTATCTATGAATCTAAAGAGCATGATACTGATGTTTTTTCTTTACTTCCCATTATTAAGAATCAACTTACACAAACTAGTGCCTCATCTACAACATAAGAATTAAATTTTGTTCAGAGATAACCTAACCAAGGGTAATTTATGCCAAGATCAGCTCCTAATCCTTGGATGATGTCATGGGCTACTTAGTCAGTACCAAAAAATTGGGGGAAAACATTCTTGGGTACCTCAGCCAACTTGGACGCCTCAAGATTGGGAAAATCAAGCTTGGTATGCTCAGGAACATCAAAAACCATGGGTTGGTCAAGGAAATCCTGTATGTTTGGTCACATCCTAGATAGAAACCCTGGTAATTATTATCAAGGAAGAAAATATCCAAATCAGAATCAATCAGGCCATCATGGGATCTCCTGTACAAAAAATTCACAAACTAAGAATGTAGTCCCAAACAAAAATGCCAGCACATAGCTAGTAGCAAACCTCTAGAAACAAACAAACAACTCTTGTTTATGGAACAAAACCAGAAAAATTAGTTGATTTACATGCTATGGATTGTAAAGATATCCAAACTAGATCTAGGAAAATCATTAATAGTCCACCCCTTATAATCACCTGAAATGACAGAAGAAAATGAAATCCCTAGTACTAGTTGTTCCAAAAGAGGATATAGAAAGAAAAGAAAAGGAGCTAGATAGCAACATTACTAAGACTCCATTTCTATAAAGATTCAAAGAAGCTATAGAAATCAAGGAGTTTGAAGTTAGTACATGAAATAAGGAATTTGAATATTGAAATACCACTTTTACAAGCAATTAAAGATATTCTAGAATTGAACAAATTAATTAAAATGTTATGTATGAAAAATCTTGGAAGGAAGAAACTGTACCCCAAGACTATCAAAGTAGATGGGAAACTTATTGATTTATTAGCAGGAAAAATTTTACTTCCGAAATACGGAGATCCTAGAATTCTTGTTATTTTTTTCTCTATAGGAAATAAGGATGTACATAATGTTTTGGTAGATTTGGGAGTGACTATCAATGTAATGACAGGGGATACTCTGAAAACATTACCATTAATGGGTATACAACCTACTAATACCATATTGCATATGACAGACCAAGTCTGTAGAAAAACCAAAAGGAATTATTAAAGATGTGGTAGTTATGGTGGAGTCATGGGAATATCCAGTTGATTTCCTTATACTGCATAGCCAAAAGGTAAAACATTAGGTTACCCCATTATTTTGGGTAGACCGCGGTTAGCTAGCAGTTGCTGCTTTAATGGATTGCAGGTCAGGTGATATGACAATCTCAAATGGTAAGAACTCTAAACAAATTTCCTTATATCCTACTGCATGACATTTTTCTGACAATCATGAACAATTGTGGGTTGATTCTCCTGAAACTTGATAAGTAAAATTTGTCTTCTTTTGCTATGATCACATTACAGGATCATGTAAGAGAAGTAGAAGAGATGATTAATCCACCATTGGATGAGAACCTGTTGTCCTTAAAGTAATCAGAAATAGTTCTAGAACCTGTGAACTTAGTTATAGAGCCCACAAAATTAGTTCTGAGAACCTGTGGCTACATTTCTGAGAACCACCACATTTAGTTCCAAAACCATGACAATAGCAATTCTATTTGATTGAAAATTATTTCACTCTAGAGGAATGAGATTCTCTTATGGGGAGAGGATGAATCAGTAGCTTCAGTTTCAAGTACATCAAGAAGTGGTGAATAATTTCTAGAAAGTAGCAGTGACGAAGAATTTGGCCTGCAAAGAGATAAGTATCATAATTCTCATTACTGTACTTTTTCTAGTATTCTGTCTCAAGGAAATTTTGGAGATGTTGTTACATACCATATGCTATTACCACATGTATGTACATTAAATAATTTAATGAAACCCTTCCCACAAATCATTTCATCACATATTAGAACTAAGCATGTTGAAATTCAACCAGAGTAAAACTTTAAACATTAACAACTAGTTGAAGGAGGATGAAGAAGCTAAACTATTTAATGTTCTAAAAAAATCATACTAAATATTTTTCTTGGGATTACAAAGACATGAAGGGGATTCATCCAAGTATCTACACTCATCACATCTATACTAAAAACATTAAACCAGTTAGGCAGCCTCAAAGAAGGATTAACCCAGCTTTAAGGGATATAGCCAAACAAGAAAATGAAAAACTATTACAAGTAGGTTTCATCTACCCTATCTTAGATAACCAGTGGGTATCTCCTCTTGTAATTGTTCCAAAAAAGAATGGAAAATGGAGAATATGTGTTGACTATAGGGAACTAAACAAAGCCACAATCAAAGATTATTTTCCCTTACCATTTATAGATCAAGTCCTAGATATCCTTTCAAGTAAACAATAATTTTCCTTTCTTGGATGGATTTAGTGGGTATAATTAGATTATGGTTGCTACTATTGAATATTAGGAAAAAACTACATTTACATGTCCATAGGAAACCTTTATGTATAGGGTGTTACCATTTGGTTTATGCAATGCTCCTGCAACCTTCTAGAGATATGTAATTGCAATCTTTGTTGATCTAATAAATGATTGTGTTGAGGTATATATGGATGACTTTATTGTACATGGAGATACATTTGAATATGATTTGAGAAATCTAGATAGAGTGTTAACAAGATGTGAACAACACAACCTGTCTCTTAGTGATGAGAAAGTTTTTTATGATGGTGAATGAGGGGATTGTATTAGGACACCATATTTCAAAAGAAAGGAATTCAGGTGGATCAAAACAAAATTAGAATCATTTCATATTTACCTATTCCTCATACCCCCACAGATATCAAATCATTTCTAGGGCATGTTGGGTACTATAGGTGCTTTATAAAAGATTTCAGTAAAATTGTTGCCCCCATGTTTAATTTGCTAACCAAGGACTACGAGTTTCTTTGGGATGAAAAGTGTCAGAATGATTTTGAAGAAATTAAAGACAAATTAATCATTTCCCTAATATTGAGAGGACCTAATTGGGAAAATCCATTTAATATCCAAATAGATGCCTCAAATTATTCCATTGGTGTAGTATTGGGACAAAAAGATGAGGAAGGAAAGATGTATGCCATTTATTATCTTAACAAGAATCTTAATCCCACTAAAAATAATTACACCACCACTGAAAAGGAATTTCTTGCTATGATTTATGCAATCAATAAATTCAGACATTACATTACAGGGTACAAGATATTTGTACACACAGATCATTTAGCAATTAAGTATTTAATGAACAAACCAGTGGTTGGTGGAAGAATAATTAGATGGTTATTTTCTTTTACAAGAATTTGATATTACCATTGTGGACAATCTAGGTAAATCTAATGTGGTAGCTGATTTTTTGTCAAGACTAACCACCACAGGGGAGCAATATCCAATCAAGGATAAATTTTCTCAGATGAAAAACTATTTGCAATCTCAACAAGTACACCATGGTTTGCTGATATGGACAATTATCTTGCAATAGGGAAGTTCCCTCCTTCTTTCACTAAGAAACAAATAAAGAAGTTAATTAAAACTAGTTCACAATTCAAATGGTTAAATGGAATGCTATGTGTAAGTGTGGTCCTAATTTTGTCTTACACAGGTGTGTAAGAGAGGATGAAATATTTGACATCCTAAGAGCATGTCATGATGAACCAAGTGGAGGACACTATTTAGTGAAAAAAATAGACTCATAAGATATTTGGACACTGGTTATTATTGTCCATCTCTATACAAGGATGTGAAGAGATATATATCAAGAGGTGTGATCCTTGTCAAAGGATGGGACAACCAACTTTCACCAATGAAATGTCTCTTCAGCCTCAAGTTTTGGTTGAACCATTTGAGAGACGGGGATTGTATTTTGTTGGTCCCTTTAATCCTCCTTCACAAGGGAAGGAATATATTATTGTGTTTACTAACTATGTGAAAAAATGGGTAGAAGTGTAGGCATTGAAAAATGACACTGAGGAAGTAGTTGTTGATTTCCTTTAGAAAATAATTATAATAAATTTTGGAGCACCAATAAGCATAGTTTTAAATTAGGGACCACAATTCATGTCTAATATGATCCAATATTTCACAAGGTATTAGTAAATCAATCATAAGAAGTCATCTCCTTACCACCCACAGTCAAATGGACAAGCTGAAGTAACAAATAGAGAACTGGAGAACATCCTTACCAAAAGAGTTGAAGCTGGGAGAAAAGATTGGGTAAAGCGACTACTTGAAGCTGTCTAGGCCTATAACACAACTTGGAAAACTACAACAGGGTTTTCACCATATGAATTAGTCTATGGGAAAAATCCTTTGTTGCTTATAGAGTTTGAACTTCAGACATTGATGATAACAGTGAAGGTGGGAATTGAGTTAATGCATCTCATAAAGAAAGAATCCTTCAACTCAATGAGTTGGATGAATTAAGGTTGGAAGCACTTCAGCAAATAGAGATAATTCAAGAGCAAAGGAAACAATGGCATGACACAAATATCAATAAAAGGAAATTCAAAGTAGGAGACTAGGCATTGCTATTCGATTATAAGTACTAGCAATTCAAGGCCAAATTGAGAACCAGAAGGTTAGGACCCTATTAGATTGAGTAGATATTTGACAATGGTTCTATTCATTTACTTCCAATTGATGGTAGCAATATAACACTCTTGGTCAATGGACACAAGCTAAAACTCTATAGGAAGCCTCCCACTAAGGATGAATTATTGAGGAAGATTGAAGCAGACAAAGAATTTGATCATATGGAAGAACCCAGTTGTTCCAAAATGATCAAATAACCAGATGATAGATCCAGAATAAAGGGAAGAAGATGAAAACCAGCAAATGGTGGTTGACCTCTTTTTTGCTAGTTCAAATCAATGAATTCTTTTGAATTCTAGTTGTCGTATCTAATCATGTTTTGTTCCACTTGTAGGCATGGCGAGTCATCATAACAAAAGGATTACATCATCAAGGATGGTAATTATGTCTTTTAACTCATTTAGGGTTGATTAAATGTTTTCATGTGTGATGTGACTTAATTTAAAAGTAGGTATGATGAGTAATCTATTTATACATTATGATTACAAGTGTGTAATCATGAAGTTGATTTGGATGGAATAAGTGGCGGCATGGTTATCATTAGTAATAATTATTGCGAAAATTCAAGTGAAATAAGTTGTAGAGATATTTTGAGGAAGGAGCATCGAATTAAGTTTGTGTTCCGCAACAAAGAACAAAGAATTCATAAGTTCTGCAGTTAAGAATAGAGGTTCCACAGCTAAGAACTTCTATAACCAAAGTCGCCAGTTCCACAGCTAAGAAAAAGGTCCTACAACCAATTCACACAAAATCAAAAGAGACAGAACTCAAGTTGATATGGGGATTAAGAAGAAATTTGAACTAGAGGATGATTCTCAACTGCTCGTAGGCGAAGAAGTGGCATCCATCTTTGAGCATGCAGGATGGCTTGAGTTACTGAATAAATTTTCAAGGCATAATGTTGAATTGGTAAGAGAATTCATCATAAACCTAGAACAATCCAGAACAAATGTGAGAAATGTATTTATTCATTTTTCTGTAAATACTGTAAGTAATGTGTCTAGAGTGCCAATTGTGCATGTTCCACAACCTGCCAAGGGGACTATGAAAGAACTAGTTGAAGTATTACTGTAAGAAGCAGAAACTGAACCCCAGTACATCTATAATACAAAGAAAATCATAAAGGAGGGCCAGTTTTCCCAAACCCTTTGATAGGGTAGCATTTTGGATAGTAAAATATTTAACCTGTGACAGCCAGTTTGTGTCTGTGGGAAAATAAGTCTTAAAAATACTCATATATTTGAAGTATGGAGCCACCAAACCTGAGTACATAATAAATATTTATTGGTTGGATATTTTTTCATGCCAAAATATGAGGTTCAACCACAGTAAATGGGATTAAATCCCTCCTCAAAGACAGGTGAGACTACCTGATTATTACTAATCTAAAACAAAACAAAAATAATATGTATAGTATTCACATTAATCTAACCATTGGGGTTAGGATAAAATCCCAAAATCCATATCCATGATAGGTAAATATGTTGTTGTTCCGAAATGGAATCGATTGGAAAAGAATACACAATGGAAATGAAATGACGGGAACACATTTTATTTCGAGCAAAAATGATTGAGAATGTTAAACAAAGAATAGCTTAAGATCCTGAACATAAGAACAATATCTTAAGAGAGATGAATCTCACAACATAAAGTTTGTAAAAACAACATTGATTTCTATTCCTCAAATGATTAAAATAAAACAAAAAGTTTTTTTCCTTCATAATAGTTTTCAATATTCCAAAAATCTCAACCCGTTGGAATGCATAAGCATCCCTTATTTATAATAAAAGGCGTTGAGAGAAAATAGGATAAATCCTAGAAAATAGTCTTTTTAAAAGAGAGTCCTATTTTGCTTGACTCTCACGCAGGAGACCAAGTCAAAATTTGCTTCCTATATGACAAAATAGAAATGAAAAAGACACGTCAATTTCAAGATTGAAATGACATGTCGCATTGTGCTTATTCTATATCATCATCTTTATCTTCCTCCAGCAAAGCCTTATTGTCTTGAAACTCTTGGAATTTTCAGATTATACCCTGCATCTCATTCTCATCAGGCGTGGTGGAATGATCACTCAGAACTTCACATGTTTCTTGAGAATCACTAGCTTTACCAAGAATCTTTTTCAATCTCTTGTTGAGTTTCCTTAGGGTCTCCAAAGAATGTTTGATTTTCACAAACCTGTAAATGATTTCCATGCCAAACCCATAAGTTGCTTCATGCTGAATTAATTCTTGGATTTGTTTGTAAAGATCATCAACAGGTAAGATACCTGAGCCTTCACTCAACACTTTCACACAGATTTTAACCAACTCTTCTTCTAAGTCATTCTTGCCATCAACCAATTGATCTCCTGATTCTCTCAATTTGCCACAAGCTTCGTTGAGAATATTTATTCTGAATCTGATGGCTTTAGTCAGCTGAAAATGTTTATCCCCATGTGGAATGATGCCCTCCTCAACCAAGATATGGGATGGAATTTGTTTCAGCGTTTGGAGAGCTTCGAAAGTCAACTCTAGGTTCCCGATTTCTGTTAAAAACTCATCGTCCATTTTCTCTCCATGTTTCTTTATATCTTCCAAATATTCATAGACTTCCATAGTATCTTTGATGACTTCTCTTCCTTGTAGGAGCAGCCTTTGGGTCCATTCATCGACTGCTCTCCCCTTTTCATTAATCTTCTCAATCATGGGTACCGATGAGAAATCAAACCCGATGTGAGTAGAGGATGATGGTGTTGAATCAAGAGGATTTAAGAGCTTGAGTAACACTTCGGTCAATTGCTCCACTTTCTCCTTAAGCTCATCCCTGCTTTCCTTTGTTTCTTTTAATTTTTGACACAACATGTTCATAGCATCCCATGCATCTTGTTGTGCTCCTTCTATCATCACCTTCCCTATATCGACTCTGGTTATATGATAGTCAGAGGACATTATGTATTCTCTGGTCTTTTCAATTGCGGGAGTGGCGATCTCTACAAATTTGTGCCCCGTAGCATCCACTAAAACCCTTGAAACTATTTTAGGTTTCTTGGCTGATTTAGTAGTAGAAGCCTTGAGTGAACTGAAATCAAAGGCTGGTAGGGGAACTACCACCTTCCTCTTCCTCAGAGTCTGATCAAGCAACCATTGAGGTGTGCCAAAATAAGTTGTTACTGTTGCAGGAGTTAGGGTCACACTTGTAGGTGGAGGAAGACTCACTGGTGGAGTGGGAACAACTGCAAGTGTGGTAATGGATTCAGTGAAAAGAGGTGCAAAAGGAGGAGGCATATCTATAGTTACTTTGGTTCTAGCAGAGAGAGGTGAGATACTAGAGAAGATGTTGGCCATGGATGATGAAGAAGATGGAGAAAGAGGAGGTGGAAGTGGTTACAAAGGAGGAGGTGCAGATCCTAAAGCCAAATCCTGAGAAGTGAGAGACAAACTTAGTTCTGTTGGGCAATCAACAAAAGGTGAAATTAGAGTTTGACTCACCTCTACCTCCAAAGAGATTTCCCCTATTTCTGGTGGGGTTGGTGAATCTGGTATGTTCACCGTTTCAGTTGGAGTGGCAGATAAAGGGGTTTCTTGTTCTCTTCCCTTCTTGAAAAATTTGACCTTTATAGGCCTCTTAGAAGAGCTCTTATCCTTTTCCTTTCTGGAGGGCCCTGCTTCCAAAGCAACCAAATCTAAAAAACTCTCTTATTTGTAACTCATTCCCCAAGAAATGAGCCATGCTTTAGTGCATGCAAGAATCGGAGCTGATCTATCCATGATAGAGGGTTTTTCATCAATAGACCAATCAATAGATTGGAAAAACATATTCATCCTCATTCAGTCCATCGTATGAAGCATCCAGAATGCTTTCATTGTCGTTAGCACCCTCTGGGATGTCAGTGAGCTAAAGTGTCTGAATCTCTTCAAGTGTTAACCTGCTATGATCCTTTCTGCGGATAGCAACTTCATCACGAAGATCAACCCAAATGTCTTCTATGATAGGCACATATAGGTACAGGGTTCCATATGACTTAAAAACTCCTTGAAAGTCGAACCCATCCCTGTGCTTCATGTGCTTCTTTAACTTCTCCTGAAGCTCGTGCACTACGTTCTTGTATTTTACCACCATTGAGTAGGTATACCTTCCAATAGAAATTGGGAAGGATACGACGGCCTTGTGCTTACTCTGTTGGAACTTGTGGAAATCCAAAAATTTCCTGACTAACTTCATCAGGATCAGCTTGTCTCCTGGGTATTTGGGTAATCAGAAAGGATCACCCAGGTACATGACCACTCGAAGGTATGTGAACTTCTTAAATTACAAGAAGACACAACCCCATTTTGAAACTTCAGCCCATGCCTCATCAGAGACTCTTGTTTTCCTTAGTTTGAGGTTCACCCTGCAGATGTTCTCGTAAAAGAAAGCATCATTTACTCTTCTAAATTGGTCCTTAGACCCCTTCCTTGTTAGCTGAGGAAAATATCAATAAATGTGTTCAGTTGCCTTGTTCCCCTTTGTGTCCAATCTGGTATAATTCCACATACCAGCTACTACATAGGTGACATATGAGGAAATATAAAACTTTCCCATAGACAAGACTATTTTCATCTGGGAGTCTATCTCGTCACTAATAAGACTACCCCAATCAGTCCCCTGTTCATTCTTCTTCATAATCACCACGAATTTATAGATCCATCCTTGGAAGTCCCTTGACTCAGGGAGTCAAAATACTTGACTTAGCAAGGTGATGATGTCGTTGATCTCAAGGATGAAATCACTCTTAGGTACAAATTTGGGGAACCTTGAGATGGTCAGCTTGGCCTTGATCAAGAATTTCCTATTCACATGCCTGATGCAGTCGTCTTGATCCTTGTCCCAGGAAATCTATGCTGACTTAACATCAACATCAACATATTCCTGAAAGTTGGGTAATTTTAAGAGGTCATCAAAATAACCCCCATCCAACTTCACTTTGACTTCTCATGTTTGATTTTTTGCTGAGCGAGAGTTCGAGTCATAATGGGAAGCACATGCCAAGAAGAACTCAGGACACTAAGCAGACATGCGGAATCCTACTGCAAGAAGGAGGCCACTGCCAGCTATTGATCTCATCCAGGGGGTTTGGGAAGAATCCTCAAGATTCTATTCCAAAAATCTTCCATGTCTATATTTCTGAGTTCTGTATCCCAGATGTCATAATTGCAATCAATGTAGGAAGGAGACTCCACCTTCTTGAATTTATACTTCATCTTCCTTGACTTATCTAACTTATCTTGTGATGGTCCAGGATCCGACATGAGGAGTTGCGGAGGAGGATTACACTGATCACTTCTAGTTTGGATATTCAGGTTTGAGAACTTGCTAAGCAACCCCACAGACCCGATGCACTTTAGAGTGTGTTAGAGATTAGACCTTGTCAGAAACTTTGAAAGTCCTGACAATCAGGTGAGTGTGTTGGAAAATATTAAGTGTTGGACACTCAGTGAAACCCGACACTCTATGGGAACTAGAAGGTATTGAGCATTCGGCAAGGCTCGACACACTGCGAGAACCAGAAGGTGTTGAGCACCTCGCAAAACTTGAAGCACTAGAAACCGGATGTTGGAAGATGTTGGATGCCTGACACTTAGGACAACCTAAAATACTACGGAAATAAGAGATTATAAGACACCCTGCAAAACCCGAAATACAAGGATCGGGTTTTTCAAATGTCAAGACATGCAAACTTTGCACCATTTCAATAGTTAGGATTTTTTTTTGTATTCTTCTCTTTTGCTTTGAACAAAAAAATGGTATATTCCAAGGTATAAAAATAGAAAAACACCCAAAGGGTGAATTCTAACTAACAATTCTATTGAAATGAAACCTAACAATGAAGAAAACAATAAAAACCCTAAACCTAAAAGGAAAAGTAGGAAAGGGATGAGAATGTCAAAAAGATCATCACAAAAACAAATCCAACAGACCTCACAAGCAAAGGGAAGAGAAAATACCTTCAGCATGTCGAAAAATAATTGAAAATGGATCAAGCAAATGAGCACGAAATCAAATCGGTTTGGAGGTTGGAAGAGCATGCACGAGAAAATCCACGCAACAAAAAGCACAACTAGTAAAAATGACGTGTAAATCCAGCTATTTATAAAAACCCCGCATTTATTACACCTCACTTGATGTGTGTGCCAACTACCTGATAACTCAACATTAATGCCAAGTCCTCATGCTTGGAATGTCTGGAAACCCGACATAAAGGATTTCCTACCAATTTGGGTTTCAGGTTTCGGGAAACATGTGACATGAAGCATGACATGTTTAGATGTTCGAAGGTTCTGAAAACCTGACACAAAGGAACATATCAGGTTTCAAGTTTCGGAAGTCATGTGACGTGAAGCATGTTTTTGGTAAGGCATGCTCTGATGCTTCAAGGTCTCGAAAACTTGATGAACTGGCTTGTATTGGGTTTTGGGTTTCGGGAAACAATTTGCATGAGGCACATATAAAATATGTGATCATGTTGTTGAAACCCGAAAACCCGAAAAATCTCCTCAAAAGGGAATTTCGGGAGATTTTTCTAAAAAATTTCTATGGTTATCTTAATTTTAGCTAGGATCATTAAAATGGGATAACAATCTTCTAGGGTTTCTTTTTTATTCTATCCAGACCATGTCTCAGAGGTATTCCTAAGGTGTTGGGACAATTATGCATCATGGTCTAATTCATTTAATATGCCAACACCATTTTCTGTCAAAGAAGAATGGGGAAGAAATTTGGGACAAGTTTCTTGGCAAGTTCAAGAAAAATCCCAATATTATTAGAAGGACAATTCCATCCCCATTCTCTCCTTCAACTAATCTGGAAATTGATACCCCTGAAGAAGAACAAAGGGTAATGGAAAGAGAAAAAATACCAAAAAGAAGAAGGTCGGTGAGAAAAATCAAAACAACAGATCCTTCTATACCTGTGAGGGAAATTTCTTCTTTTGCAACAGCTTCAGGGGAGCCAATATCTGTCTCTAATGGTGATAGCTCTCCCATGCAAGAGTAAGAAAGAATAGTGAGAAGAAGCTCTAGAAGGAAAACCACTGTTGGGCATGATGAACTTCCCCAGAAAAGAAAAATTCAAAAGAGGTCAAAGGAAACCCCAGAGGGAAGGAGTGAGCAGGAAAGGATGAAAGAGGAAGCTGCTGATATTTTGGCCAGCATGGCCATGACTCCTCTTGAGCCAAGTCAAGCTGAAATGGATAGAGGAGAGGAGAGGAGAGATTTGAAGAGTAATATTTTTAGGAATTGGCTGAACCATCAGCATTGCCACATGAAGAAGAAGAATTGGCATCTTGGAGAAGAAAAGAAAAATTTCCTTTGATATAGGAAGAATGCCCAACTCTTCAAATAATTTCAGAGGAAGAAGAAAGACAACAAGTTAAGCAGGCTCTATTCTTGTCTAGAGCAGAGCTCATTATCAGAGAAAAAGATGAGGAATTGGATTTCCTCAAGCTCAAATTGGAACAAAGGGAAGTGCTCATTAGAGATATGACAACCTAGCTTGCAACCAGGATTGAGGAATTATCAGCAACCAAGAAATAGTTGATAGAAAAAGAGGAAGAATTTCAAACTTCCTGAAAATAGAGTGTTATATCCACAGTCTTTGCACAGACTGAGTTAACCTATTTGCCACTTAAACAGTTATGGAATGAAACTTGCAAGGAATTCAGAGAAACCAAAACATCAAATGAAAAATTAAAGACCAAGATGGAAGAAGAAATGATGGCAAGAAAAGAATGGGAAGAAAAATTTTATAAGGAGGAAGGAAATAAATATAAATGCCTTGTAAAAATTCATATGGTCTGTATTATGAGTGAGAAATTGCTTACCTGCAGGAGGCCTTCTCCTGCATATAGTGTGTTTTTAGAAGAGTAGTTCATTCACTAGCATCTGTCCAGGATTGCATGTGGGCTTCCACATGAACTACAAGATGAATCTGAATTCATGACATCTTACTCTCTATCTAATTCTGAGCAGAAAAATATTTTGTGTGAATTTTATCTTTGCAATTTTATGCTATAGAAAAACACAGGATTTATGATCAACTTGTATGTAGGGGAGAGCCATCTCAATGCATTTTTCTTTGTTTTGTAAAACCAAATTGCATGGAAGGAAAGGGAATCTGAATTTCTATTAAAATCTAGCTCAACAAGTCTCTATATGAGAGCTCATTATGGTAAACCCTCTGCCTTCCTCTCACATTTTAGAACTCATGCCTTTGTTGAGAGATTCAAGACACACTATCTTGCCATTCTACAAAAGAGTATTGATGCCTTCACCTCCTATGAGGAGTAAAATTTTCAAGATATTTATGAAGGATGCTCAAAGAGGTGGGAACTCCTTACTATTTCCTTGAGAAGAAGGGAAATAATTTCCCCTACAAATTTGATCTGGAGTCTAGAAAGGGCAAAAGCATTATGCACAATAATTCCCCAAGTCGATGAAACCTACAGGGAAATATGGATGGCAATGCAAACAAGGCCCCCTCTAGTTCTCACCCACATGTCTCCTTGTTAAAACAGAGAACCTCAAGACCCTACTAAATTTGAATAGTGGGAATTGAAAAATAGAAGGAGTAGGGTACAGTACATCCAAGTTTAAACATTGGAAAATCCAGTTTCAGCCATTTGATCTGAGTAATCAAATGGAATGAAGAACTTATAACACCACTTTTGAAGAATGAAGTTTGTAAAGGGAATTACAAACAAGTAAGTTTAGGGGAAATGTTGAGGCCAAAATATGTCCGATTAATGTATAATATATGATCTCATCTTACTCTCCTTTTGATTAAGTTTGATTGCATTGTGTGACTTTTAGTTGATCTGATATGAGTTAGGATGTAATTGTCTGTCTTTTTATTGATTGTGATTCTAATGTTAAAAAGCTCTAGAATTCCTGACAAGTGTGTGTTTGAATTCAGTTTTGTAATAAAACAGGTCTAATCAATCGAGGAAATGAAGTAGGTAGCATTCAGTATGTTTTCAGCAACATCTTTTCACACACAACTTAGTTCTGGAACTTCCAAGCTAGTTCTATAACTCCATCACATAGTCATCATTTAGTTCTGGAACTTTCGGACTTAGTTCCAAAACTCCAGTATTTAGTTCGGGAATTTTCAGACTTAGTTCCAGAACTCCTGGGGATAGTTCTGAAACTCTTGGGGATAGCTCTGGAACTCTCACGGTTTTGATGCTTAACAAATTCCTATGGTTCTAAAACTTCTCCAAAGTTCTAGAACCGATAGGAAGTTATCTGCTTTAATCCACATTCGAAGATTTTTCATCTACGACCCTTTCAATCAGGAAGGATGAGAAGATTTCTGAATGCAGATCCAGAAAGAGTTATCCCACGACTATCTGATCGACCGCAATCTGACTTAGCATCTATTCTGGGCATGATTCGATTTCATCAGAATCATTGAGATGGCTATGATTGTAAAATTTATATAAAATTAGACCTGCAGTAGATAGAGATAATAGGAGAAATAGAATATGATATGAGATAGATATAGAATAGAGAAGAGAAATAGACTAAGTACTCAAACCCAGTATGTTTGTAATACCAAATGTTTTATCATAAAATAGCCATTCTTATTTGAGATAATTCTAAGTTGTTAAATCCTGATTTGAGGAGGAGCAAGGGCCCACTCCCCCAAGGACCAAGATATTCATTTATTTGGTATTTATATTTCTTCAGCAAATAGCTTAGATCTGTTAATTCTATATTGTTTTAATTATTTCAATTAAACTCTGTTATGTACTTGTTCCTACATGTGTTTGGATAGATTCTTATATTTCTTGAAATCATTTTCAAGCATTCCAAATTGAGTGTGTTTATTTCCAAAAGCAATTGTGTTTACTTTCAGAAGCAAGTGTGTTTATTTTCCAATAGTAAGTGTGTTTCCATTTTACACAGTGTGTTTCCTTTCAGCAAAGCTTTCAGTGTGTTTACTTTCAACAAGTTTTCATAGTTTGATTTAAATAAGGTTTTACCAAGAAGTCCTTAAGACATTGAAGAGATCCCCCAGAAAATACAAAAACAACTACAGTCAACTACTATATCAGTTAAAGTACTCTTGTTACATATAGCTTTAGACACACCCCTGGTTTGATATGACATCAACAAGAAGTTGATTAAATGAAGGGAATAACGACACCCATCAGACAATCTAACCCCTCATTTTGCATCTTTCTTTTTTTAGGATTTAATGTCTATTTGAGGGTTTTGTAGGTTCATTATTTATTGTATATTTCTAGCGACCTCGGTGATCTTGGTAGGACCTCAGAGTGACCAAAGGAAACTATAGGTGAACACCTTGTGACACCTCAGAGGAGGTTTTTTTGAGCATTTCCACAGACCCAGGCACCCAGAAATAGGTCTAGGGTGTCCACAGGTGCACCCCTGTCCCTCTCTAGGTGCCCAAATCTAATCGTATCTCTCCTATATATGCATTTTCCAGGGATCTTCGGTATGATGGTAAGTTGCTTCATCTTTATTCTACCGTTTTCCAACCTCTGATCTATTCTCGAATTAACTTTGTGAAACAAATAAGGCTTCTTACCCTCTCTTTGACAATTAGGGTTTCATTATTTGTTTCTTAGTTGATTGAGTATTTATTGTTGTACTTAATTATTCATTTTCATTTTACTACAATCTTACATTCATATTAGGCATCTATAATTTATATTTTAGCTTTAATCATTTTTGATGAACCCGACACTTGATCTTCAAACTCCTAGGATCTTCCTTCTTTTATTGCTAATAATTCTATAATCTTGTCATCAAGAGTATCTCCATTACATGACTTATCTGCTTCTCAGTTAACCCTAAATTAATAGAAAGATGTCTGAAATATCCTAGCTATCACTCGCATTCCTACTAATATGCATCTAGATTCAATCTATCAAACATTTATAGATGACTTCTCTGAACATATTGCTTTCCCGTCTAATCCTCATGTTGATATCACTATTTTTGGACAATGAATTAACATTGCACATCATGATTCACATTTACAATGTGGGTATCAAACATACTTTAATTGCTAATGGATATGAACTCAATCTTTGTCCCATGCCATTCCTTGAAAAGATTGGTATTTCGGCTGCTAATATTAATCCATCATGTCTTTCGCTTCATGCATGTGATGGCTTTGTTTGTCCATGCTTAGGTCAAATTACTCTACCTATTATGGTTGGACCAAAAACATCTTAACACGAGTTTTATTTGTCATCAAATTCCCCATTTCATACAATTGTTTACTTGGTAGGCCATGTCTTCATGCCATGTAAGCGGTTCCCTCTACAGTGCATCATTGTGTATAAAGTTCCTACATGAGGGCATCAATTATACTATTTTTCCTGACCGTCATCCATACAAATATCATGACCATGATCCAAATACCACACTTCCTACTCCAAGAAATGATACTACTGATGAACCAAAACCCACAAATACTCTGGATCATTTACTACCACTTAAAGGTGAAATTTGCATGTTAGATTTTGTACCAACTACATCTATGCCCCTCTGCTTTGTAATATGACTGCTATGATTCTTTATCAGGGACCTGTGCCCTACATCAGATGTTAGTCCAGTCCCCTCCACTTTTTCATATGCCACCTCTTCATCAGTACGACATCCATTTCACATGCACATTTTTCATGAATGATTCTTATTGGGAGACATATTCCATTTGATCTTACTTGTGATGTCACCATATGTTATGCATGATGGGCTTGACTCTGCTAGGTTTTCAATTTGAGGAATCTTTATCCTCTCAACTCATGATCCTCATATATATTATGGACTTGACTCACTAACATTGTTGTATATGGTTTGCATGTCTTCCATATCATAGTCTACCTTGCCTACAATCCCTCGACTCTTCTCCACTCACATTAGGGATAGTCTTAACTTGCTTACATAGGGGGCACATTAGACCTTAATCATAATGATATATCATTCCCCATGAAATTTGGTTGATGTTTTCATTTGTAATGACTCATTCCTCAACTATTCACCTAATATCACTTGTTGGTATGCACATGGGTGTCTATTACCTCCTTTCACTAACGATGAATAATGCTATGGACATGTACAACCTACGTGCTTCAATGTATCCTTTACATGATCAACCTGACACTATTGCTCATCCAAGTATATGGATTCTCCCCCATTTGGATTTGACCATGATACTGATGACCTCCTAGATGACATTACATGAACACGCTCTTCATCCCACACACACTTGGGGACATTGCATATTATATTTCCCTTGAATCATCGACAAGTGTCATATCTCACCACATCACATCCCATATACCTTAACATATCACATCCATGTTGACACTCATATTGTACCATCATTTCTCTATGATGCACTCTTACGTTCTATGGTTCACACTTGATTGTTGAGGGCATCCTATACACATGAACCTCACACACTACACAATTTACACTACACATTACACATCTTGCGCTTTTCTACATATACAATTTTCCATTTATTCTACATCATCCACATTTTATGCTTTATACACCTATATATAGTACACATTCTACACACTACATTATCATACATTTTTAGAATCTACACAGCTTGCATTACACCCTACACTATTACACTTAGACACTACACACTCCACATCATATGATTTACATATCACATACTTACGACATCTTCCTCATCACCAGATCCACTACACATATTATGCACCCTACTCATCTACTTATACATCCTGCACTCGCTACCTGATGATGCACTCTAGTTCCATGGTCCATACTCAACTGCTAAGGCTATACATCTCAAATGGACCTCATCACACTCCTGTAATCAATCAATCAATCATTTTATCACATCGTGAGACGTTTTTAGCCATTACCTTATTCATACATTTCATGATATATGCTTTGTGCTAAATTGTCAATCTTTCTATCATCCTATCCATACATTTTGTGATATATGATTTGTGCTACATCATCACGTTTTCTAGCATCCTATCCATACATCTCATGATATACACTTTGTGCTACATCGTCATGTTTTCTACCATCACTACATTCATCTATTTTATGATATACGTTTTGTGCTACATCATCACGTTTTTTCTAGCATTCCATCCATATATTTTGTGATATACGCCTTGTGCTACATCATCATGTTTGCTAGCATCTTAATCACCCATCTAGTGATATACGCTTTAGGCTAAATCATCACACATTCTATCACCTCATTCTACAACACTCATGCGTATGTTGCAATCAATATCATCTACACGTCATCATTCTATAATCAACATACTATGCGTTTAATTTGCAAACCTTCTTCTACATACAACACGTCACTTGAGCCATTTCCTGATGATACACTCTCATTTATGGTTCATTCTTGACTATTGAGGGGGTATAAACAAATGAACCTCATTGCATACATACACATCTACTTGGGGGGCACGCTGCTCTTATCATTCATATTGCATTCCATTCCATCTCATCCACAACATACTACATATCTTGGTTGCATTTACTCTTGCTTACATTTACTTGTACATGTTCTCTTTATTACACATGCTAGATATATATCTTGTATGTCATTATCTTTATCATACACACATACACATTCAATTGTCTTTCTAGTTGTGATCGTAGATTCTACAGATCCATTACACGCAGCATGGATGCTTGGTGTAATACCTATTACCAGTCTCATAGAGGTTTTTGGGGCATCCACTTTCGTACACTATCAGGTGTTATTGTTTCATTTTGTTTCATAACACATTACATTATCATATTCTACACGCTTTGACATAATTTTTATATTTCTATCATGCTAACGGGTGTTTCATGTGTAACTTTTATTTTGCAGAACTATTTTCTTCCATGGTTGTATGTTGCATTGCTTGTACATTGTTTGCCTTTACTTGTCATTGTTTGTGGGCTTTGCCCTATGTATTTCTTATTCTCTGATTTCTTGTGGCCATCATGGCCTTGATTGTCTTATGACATCATGAGTGGTGTCCCATGTTTACAACCCACTTTTTACGGTCTACTTTGTCTTCTGTTTGTATCTTGTATACATACATTATACACTTGGGTTTATAAAATCTGGACTTCGAAAATAAACTGATCTCCAAGGAATTTAACAGATACAACGAGTGAAATTTGTCAGATTTGCTTATACTAACACTTGTTTCCAGAATTATACACTTGTTTACGTGTGCCTTGGTTTCTACCAAGTACATATTCCCTTCCCCCTGTAGGGTACAAAACAATGGTCGGTCCTCCTTTAGGCCGCATACTCCTTCAACGACATTGCATGCACCCCAAACAAGGGGGGCATCAGTTGGGTGAATCAGTCACCCCATACAACGTTATACACAACATGGTACCGATACAACATACTTCTTAGTTTTGGACAAGGCTTATAATTAGATTTGGGTCATTCACACAATGACCATTCCTAGATGCCTGAAACCAGGGGTAATACATCGACCTTTCTTGGATGCCTGAAACCAGGGGCAATACAACGACCTTTCTTGGATACCTGAGACCAGGGGGCAGTTATACAATGATTGGTAGTTCAACACAGTCTACTGAAATCTATGACATAATGGATACAAAGCAATACATAAGATTTTACAAAGCTAGTCCTTAGCACATAAACACCATATGCAGTGGCGTTTTACACAACGGGAAGTAGTTAATGTAGATTGGAGGATGACACTAGACAGTTCTCCCTACACAGTCTTCACAGAGGCACTGGCATGAGCATCTGTCGACACTAAAATTTTCCTTGTTTAATTTCTATTTCATTACACTGTACATGTATTAGGATTATAGGATGTTGTTAAGGTATAATTAGTAGTAGCGTCTGATAGAAGATAACGGCGCTACCAGTTTCACGCCGCCAATAATGTATAGTACGGCAATAGTCAAAAGTACAATAGGAATGTTGTGGTAAAAAGTAAATAGTTGTCGTTAAGTGGTCCAGTAATGTGTAAAATGTCAAGGAGTTGGGGTAAGTAGAGAAGTAGGGTCTACTGATGACTTAGGAATTAGAAATATTATATTGGTAATAAGGACATCAGGAGTGAGGTCATAAATATTTTGTGTATTTTATTTGTAAAAAGTCTAAAAATGTGGAACCCATGTGTAATGATAAGGTTTATCTTATCATTAAAAGATAAGCTTACATGTACATCTTTAAGAGTTAAGTGTATGGATCTTTATGATTCGTCAGAGTGGATTTCTTATTCTATCTTACAAATAAGATGGATGAGCCTGGAAGTTCTATAAATACCAGAGGCACATTTCCTTTCCCCCAGGGAACATTTCAGCATAGAAGGTTGGTCCTCTTTTGAGCCAAATACTCCTGTCGGCGATGTAAGTGTGTAAAGGAAGGGGGCCATCATTTTGAAGGTGTGTTGAATCAGTCAAGCCATACAGAAGTCATACATTGTGAAGTTTCAATACCACATAGTTTATTAGTTGGAAGGCAAGGAAGTCAGTAACACTTGAAGTACCTTAGCACAATGGCCTTTCCTGAGATTGCCTAACAATTTCATGTTAATATTATAATTTACTCTGGATACCTAAGAACTAGGGGGGAATTATACATCGATTGGTCCTTCTTATCATAGTCTATAGTATCCTTGTGTTATGTCTTGTTACAGGGTTGTGTCCTTCCAGATATACATCCACCAAACTAAAAGTTGTGCATTAGTAAATAATCAGGAAGCACGTTAGGAGGTTCCCGGATGACACCAAGACTATTCTTATACAATTATTATGCATGGATTGGTGATGATAGATCTCCCAAAAAACTCGTGCGTCAACATCATCTACATGATCCTTTCCACACCTCTTTCCTCATCACAGATCAGGTGCACATGTTCCTTTTTCAAAATTTCAACATTTTTACATACTTTCCTTACACAATTTTTTACATATTTTGATCATATACATGCATACTTGACTACTTGTCAGCTTCTCTTTTGCAGGTCTGTCCATATGGGAAGCGATAGCCAACAACAACATCACACACATCGACATAAAAAATAGGTACATCATGACATCTACACATGCGCTTCCGCCCTAGGTTCATTTTCATCATCACTTTTTACACTTCCTCTCCTTAGCATCCACGCTTCACATTTTTATTACTCCACGCTTTGTCTAGTCCCTCGTCACACCTTTCTACATTGATCTACATGGTTATCAGGTACGCATCTCTATCTACTTTATGTTACCGAGATTTCCGCTCACCAACATAAATTGGGGTAAAATGTAGACACACAATCGCGCACTTTGGGTAATTTTCTAGTCTTGGTTGAATACTACTATTCATATTATTTCTAAGTAAGAAAAGTACTAATTAACCCATGTCTTTGGCCACATTTCATTGCTTTATGTTACTACTTTCAGTCTTGCACTCTTACTTGCTTAGTCTTCCTTTTTACTCTTCAACATTTATCATCCTGGACACTAGCACCCAGTCAAGACATGCCAATGTCAAGCACCTTCGTACCCCCTGGGCTCCCCCAGTCCCCTTTGTACTTTAGTCACACTTTTTGGGTCCTTTCTATCCATTTGAGCATCTTATCTTTTTGGTAGTCATCATTTTCGGGGGTTAATTATGAAATTCAAGCAAAGTAATCATATAAATATAAAGTTATGTGATCATAAAAAAGGACCAAACACTAAGCACTATCTATCACCACCTAAGGTTGCATCCATCAAGGCATCTAAGAGCTCCATTGCATCTAATCTATCTCCATCACAAGGGACACAAAGGATGGTTTTCTACATCATAACTTCATAGGAGGGAAGTTCATTCTATTCCATCCACACATTTACTACATTCTACATCTAGCTAGTTGCTCATTATCCAACTGCAACACACACAAGAGCCAACTAGGGTGCAATTCCATACACATACATATAGAACTACATTGGGTCTGAGATGTAGTACATCACTCAGTCATAAGTTCATCATTGTGACGGATGAGGACAGTCTAACCCCTCATTTTGCATCTTTCTTTTTAAATATTTGATGTCTATTTGAGGTTTTCCAAGTTCATTCTTTATTGTAGGTTTCCAGCGACCTCAACGATCTTGGTGCGACCTTAAAGTGATCTAAAAAAAAACAGGTGAATATCTTGTGACACCTTGGAGGAGTTTTCTGAGCATTTCCATAGACCCAGGGTGCACTCAAAAATAGGTTTAAGGCACCCACAAGTGCCCATGTCCCTCTCCAGGCGTCCCTAGTCTAGCCTATTACTCAAGATCTATAGTTTCTTGTGCTCCCTATGTACGACGCTTGTTTCCTCTCTATGGTCAACTGGTCATAGCTTTGGTCCAGTCCAGATCTTCACTATGAATAAGATAAGGCTTATTACCCTCTCTTTTCACATTAGGGTTTCATTATTTATTGTTTAGTTTCTTAGGTATAGTTATGTATTTCATTATATATTCATTTTACTCCAATATTACATTCAGATTAGGCTCTTGTTTTACATTTAGCTTAATCAGTATAAGGAACATGCATACATACATACAATGTTGTATAAGGAACATATATATCTAGGTATTTGTGTATATATAAATATATATGAATGTATACATACATACAATGTTGTAAAAAGGAACAAACTAAAATGTAAACGTAGAAATATGTTATCACAGCCAAGGTTATTGTAAACACACACACACACACACACATGTATATGTATATAAACACATATATATTTATATGTGTATGTGTATGTACATGTATATGTAAATACATACACACACACAGATATATATAGTATACATATGTATGTATATGTATATGTAAATACACACACACAGATGTGTGTGTGTGTGTGTGTGTGTGTGTGTGTGTGTGTGTGTGTGTGTGTGTGTGTGTGTGTGTGTGTGTGTGTGTGTGTGTGTGTGTGTGTGTGACATCACAAAAAATGAAGGTAATAAAAGACTAATGTGCGAACCATATTCTTAATCCTATATGATGTATAAACCAAACCTTAAATCTAGACGAGGTGTGGAAAAACAAAATCTGATTGCTAATTTTTATTTTAGATTGTCACATTTTTCTTTCCTTTCCCTGAGATCACACATCATGACTCCTACATACATGTAATTTATGATTCATTCTACATGACGGTGTAAGAAAAAAAATTATATTTAGCAATATGTGTTTAGTGCGATTCCCTTGATTTATGAAGCCCTTATGTGGGAATTAAACATGTCAAAAAATAATAAATTATATAGAAAAATAACTTCATAATGTGTGCTAAAATTATTCCATAGTAATCTTATATCTGTAAAATAAGTGATAGTGTTTTTCCCAAATGACCTACAATAAATTTCTATTTTATTTTAACTTTGAATTTAAATTTTACAAAAATGTATGTGCGTTTTGACTACCAACAACTAGAAAAGGAAAATGAGGCATGGGTGGGCGAGTTGATTTAACCAAAAGGGAGCAAGAGAACAATTATATGGACTATAAATTTAGTCTAGATAGAATACCAAGACCATAACATATGGTCCAAATGTTGGAAATGATGGTGAAAATGTGGTATTTATGTTTTTTGCGGACACAAATAGGAGGGTTTGCAGTTTGTAATTCAATAAATGTATTAATATCACTTAATCTGGAAAAAACTTGTTATACATAGATAATCATATACCAACATATATAAATTTACATAAAATAAAGATGAGGGACCTTGTAAGTTAAGTACATTTTGTCTCATTTTGAGGTGTGTGTTGAGCCACAAAGAGGTCTCATATGGATATACTTTAAATGAGAATACAAAAATTATATAAAAATAATATGGATCTTTGGAACTATAAATGATAAGTCTCAAAACATACAAAAATCACTTTTCTTGTATAAAATAACACATGCTAAAATTGAAATATTGAAATAAAATGCCTCTTGGCCATAATATGTAAGGGAAATTCCATGGGTATGTCATATTGTTAAAGGAAATAACTAGGTTGTGTGGAGTCAAAACTCCATATATCATAAGTGACAAGACTCTGCACCTTAAATATGAATCACTACATCTTTGAACATATAAAATTGATTTAACAAAAATAAAATTCATCTAACAATGGGCATTTACTCACATGGTTACTCTATATGTTACATGTATACCTAGACATGAAAAATGATCAATATATACCGTTGATTCTTGTAAGATGACTTCATAACTTGTGTGGCTTGTACAAAGACTTCACAAGATTTTATGGACTACACAACAAACCTGACATTGTAGAATGATATTTTGCACTACACAAAAACTATGAAATAGTATTGTGCACTGAAAATTTCTAACACTATAAGCTATGGCATTCCAACAATGTACTTCCTTCATAACACAACCCATCAACAACACAAAATATAAATAGACTCCAAGTACTTAAACTATTTTTAGTTAATCCAAGACTTACCATGAACCTTGATGCTTCTGCATTAATAGAAGTTGTATACACCTTATTTTCTCTTTTTAATGATTTATTTTGTAGGATCATTGGTACATTAATATCCTTGAGTGTATGTCTTAAATATAACACCAGGATCAGTGTTGGAATGGATTGTAGCACATTGCGATATGTGGTAGTTAACTTCCCACTACCACCTTCACATCACATTTTCATTAGATTTAGTTTTTATTTATCATATTGATGCAGGGGCATCTCCGAGGAACCTTCAATTTGAAAAATCATCATTCTAACTATAGATGTGGCTTTATAAACAAGTTTTTGGGATTGAGAAAGGCATAAGAGAAAATTTAGATGTTGAAGAATTTAAATTTTCAAATTGGAACATTTCCCTCCAAAAAGTGTAATTCCATTATAAAGGCATGTCAAGAGTCCTATGGGTTTGTCAAGGTTTTGTAAGTGTCTTTTTGGGTTGTAAAATGTGTAATGAGTCTTTATGTGAGAATGTGAATGATTAAATGTGTGAAAATAATGGAAAAATCCCAAATGTAATGAGGGGTACATTAAGATTCACTATGGAATTGGAAAAGTTGTTCATGAACCAAGAAGAAGGTACATGCAAGAGAGAATTTGAATATATGAGAGGGGGTTGAGTTATTAAGAGGCATTCCTTGAGGTGGAGGATGAAGGAGAGGATAGAGTGAAGGATAACAAAGCAGGTTTGTATGAAGAATCACAAATATATAAATATAAAGTCATTTTTGCATGAATATTTGGTCTTTTCAGGAGTATTTATAAGTTTGCATTAAGAATTAATGATTTCTCTTTGCAATGCATAAAAGATCAATTGTGAACACCTTAAGTGGATTGATTAGAAGATCGCTTGTGTGCATGTTCTATTATAGGTAGGAAGTTACTATATAGACCATGATAATAGTATCATAAGTGTATTGCATTTTTTGTTTGATTGAATTAAGGATTATTGGTAAAACTTGGGAGTATGTATTCATGGAAAATGAGAATGATAAATCTGTGTGAAGGGGTAGAAAATATGGGCACTCTGTCCTAGATAGAATGTAACCACATAAAGTAGTGTACATTGATGAGACTAAAATGTGTTTGGAGTGTTTCAAGGTAGAGTCTTGTGATATCCTATTGGTCAAGCGTAATTTTTGGTAGCATCATGTTTCTATGAGGTTGATATGTTTTGGTAAGGCTTATTATTGAGCATTTTGATACTTTGTAGGTAGGTAATCCTTTAGAAGGAAGACTTTGACAATGTACCCTGATTTTAGAAATCATGCATAGTCCTTTGTAATTGAAAGTAGAATTTAAGAGCTTCTTTAATCGTGACTAATATCCCAACATCTTGGAGATAGTTGAGACCAACCCAAGTATGAAATTTTAAAACCTAAATATAAAGTACAAGAAATATATAAAGCTTGTAGGTTCATAGGTTTTCTTAGTAAGCACAACTAGGGTTTTGGAGTTGACACACTTCCACTTCGAATTTTAACTCAATATTCAGTAGAAAACACTGTAGTATGGTCTATTGAAGGATTCAAAAATAAAATAGGGAAAACAATGACTATAAATGAAGTTATTCATAACAATTTCCTAAGAGGACAGTTAACATAGTGAAAGGGCTAATTACGAAGGAAAATTATCAAAGGAGCTAGGGTTTAAAAGTATAGTTAGTTATTGAAACTTGGGACTAAGGAAGAAGGTAAAAATGGGTGTCTTAAAAGTATTCCTTTCACATTACAACCTCCCCACATGAAAATTTATGATTGGCAGTAGACTTTCCCAAGACTAATGGAGGTGTTAAGAACTTAGAAGAGAAAAGTGAGGTTGAGGGAGAAGCAAAGGGAGTTGACGCATGATATTTGGAATGCACCTTGATAATGAAAAGGGTACCTGAGGAAGTAAATAATTCATTTTGGGGAGCTCTATAAGTCTCTAATCTTGGGACTAGAAAAATACGTGGTCTTAAGACCCTTAGGTGACTATTTGAACAAGTCTAGTAAGAGTTAAATATTTTGAATTTCTTGTATCACTTTAGTGATGGATCTAACAATGGTTTAAATGGTTAGATAGGGTGAATGAGATAGGAATAATTGAAGAATCAATAAGATAAAATGTTGCATGTTTTGGGAAGAAGGTACTAGTGAGATGTTGAAGGACAATTTGGTGAAAATAGGTGAGATGGTAGTTTCTTTACATAGGAATCATTTTGATGGTTAATTTGACCCTGAATACAAGTGTAAAACATAGTATAGGGCATTGTGAGACCATTTAAAGGTTAAATAGGTGATATATGATTATAATAAAGATGTATCCATGAAAATGTGGTGCTTGTGGAAAGTACCTATCTCGTGATGTTCATAGATGTGGTGTGGGTCGTTGTTTTGGAACATTGTTTGTCATTATGAAAAGTGTGGCATTGATTTGCTTAAATCTTGTCCTCCATCTTCCTTATTTATTACATAGTTGGTGTAAACATCGCATGTCATGTTGAGTAGTTCTTGTGAGCCTTAGTGGTGTTGTAAGGTTGTATCAAGTAATCGAAAGTCACAAAAAAAATTATCCAAGTTTATTTGGTCATGTTTTAGTCATTCAAAGTGTGGGCACTACATCTACCAAATAGGAGACTCTTCACATGTTTCCCTCCATTATAATGATACAAATCTCTTTTATATAGACATGTATTACTTTTAGATGGCATTAGGCTTAGCACCTAGATCTCAATGTAAGGAACGACAACATTGACACAATAGTAACTAGAGATCCAAGAAGTATGACTTGAGATTGTAAGGCCAATATATTAAAACTTCATAGTCCCAACTTCAACTACTAGGGGGATGTGTGCCACATGTCGGCATCTCCATCAACCCATATACAATATAATATCATATCCCTTGCCTCCAGGTACATAATAGGGTTTGTAATGATGCATACACAATCTCCCATGGGCAATTATGTGAGAGCTGTCAGATGTATCTTTACTTTTAAGAAAAATAGGTCATTAGAACTCATGTACTACGATAATAGAGTTTCCTATTAAAAATTCAAACTATGAAACCTCTAAAACCTCCATGACCATTTTCATTTTCATGCACAAATGGTCCCTTCCTAGCAAATCCGATTGTGTGCATGCAAAATGAAATTTGACTTGACAACTGCAATCACAATGTGCCCTAATGTGTGAAATCATGTCTCAAATTGGTTGGATCACCTATGAATGGACGGGAAATCAATATCCCTTGTACAAACCCTAATTCAAGCTGGACTCCTTGCCAACAACATAAAAAATGGGGAATCTTGGGGGGGCTGTAATATCCCTCCAAATTACTATCAGGCCCCTTGCTACATTGATCACATTTAATGTATAACCCCAAAGATCATTCATGTATTACAGTCAGCATACCCGTCCTTTGTCCTAACCCTGTATCTATGTCAATGCATGTGCAGCACACTAGTACATATGTATAGGATGTATATCTCCACATGCTTGACCTATGTACTTTTGTGTATAAGGATGCTGTCTAAAATAGAATACATATCTACTCTGGTCAATATCAGTTGCCTCATCGACAAAAGAAGTACATCCATGTACGATTGTCCGACTACGGTGACTTGACTAGTCATCACTCTAAGTCTTGAAAGATAACCAAAAGAGCCATTCATCTCACTTAGGACAAGGAGCGAAAGGGCCCATAACGTAGCAATTAGGAGCAAATTTTGGCATGAAGCAACCATGTTTCATGCATCAAAATCTATCACAACAATGGTGAAGGCTATAGGAAATGCCAAAAGCAGAGGAGAGAGAAAATCTAGGGTAAAGGGTCAAAACCAGGGTCACATGAGACATGATTTTCCGATATGAGACAGATAAACAAGCTCGATTGGACTTGACGACAAAGTGGTCGACGACACAAAAGGACAATTCGAAGGACGATATTTTATGTGCACGAGGTTCCATATTGATCCAATGCAAAAGCCAAACTTGATATGGCATTAGATATTTTTTCAATAAACACCCAAATACACTAGCACCATAGCAATTAACTAGTCCCGTACCAAAAGTATGTGCCTACACATGCTAAGTTTTCAATGATTATCCTAGAGTCTCTATTGGACAGGTCTATCAATCTTGTTCAATTTGGAAAATGCAATGTTTTTATGGAGGCGTACCTAGCATGGCTTCAAGTGTTTCTAAGTCAAATTTACCTAAAATGCTTGCTACGATATTGGAGGGAAAGGCCTGAAATCTGGTTCTAGGTTATGCAATCTGGTTGTACTCAGTGAAATATAAATCACAAACATGAATTTACTTAACATCAAGCTAATAGGATAAATTAGAACAAAACTTGTTGTATCCTGGTAAACATGGGTTATCATGATGCTGCCGTAGTGCCGGTACCATGCATCAAGGGAAAATCGAAGCTCTTGCAATTGGTTAGCGAGTTCCATCAATCTAATCTAGTGTTGCATTGAGAAAATAATGACAAAATACATCAGTCCAATACTTACCTCGAGGAGTTGAGTTTTTATCAGTAAAATGGAAAGTTTTTTTACAAAGCATTGTAAAATTGGGTCTCTATAAGAAGGCATGTATAGAAGGATGTTAAATGATTGTCCATCAAGTTGAGAATATATTACGTTAGAGATTCTCTATTATGTTAATCCTTCTACTAATGAGTTCCTTTAATGCATTAAAGACGAATTGGCCCCGTATAAAAGATAGAATTTACAAGTTATGGTGCACCTATAGGTAATTTATTTGTTTGGCACGCTACCTTGCTGTCATTGCATCTCCCGCCATGCTCAGTAAGGTCATCAATACTGTTGCATTCGTAACTTTTTTGAGACCTCAACACCCTGTCTGTGGGCGCTGTAGTTGTCCTTTCGGCAATCAAAGCTCGAATCAACCCAGACATTCGTAACCCTACTATCATGCTCAAAGGTTTTTTGGCATGTCGATATATTTATCAGTTGTCTTCATGTCATTGGAGACTCGTTCACTTCCTTGCTTAGTGTTAAACCTTGTCATTTTTTCTACCTCACCTGTGACCTGAATTGCAGTCTTTGATGCGAACATCTACATTTCTTGTCTATCCGATTCTCTGAATAGTCCCACATTATTCAGACCTATATTTGGGCTTGTAGCTCTCATTGCCATCTTGAGGACCTGTCCTGTTACTGGGCATGTCGCTGGTTATACGTGTCCACCTTGAGACTCTCTCCTTCCCACCGATTGATTCTCCCACTGATCCCTCTCTGTGACAGGAAGCTGCGGGCGATAGGAAGCTGCAACAGGGGAGAGAGGCTGTAGGCTACGAGTTTCAGACAAGGACTGTGAGAGTCTGGGACAGGGCCGCGGGCCAAGGAGGTGGGCCAGGGACAGGTAATAAATAGAAGAGATCAGGGTTTCGGGCTACGGACCAGGGCTGCGGGCCAGGGACAGGTGGATAATAGAAGGGGACATTTTCGGCTGCGACAGGACTGTGGGCTGTGGGCTAAGGGTTGCAAGCTAGGGTTGCGAGTGGAGGACAGGGATGTGGGCCAGGGCTGCGAGTATTCATGATTCAAAGACCAATCTTGGTAAAAATTTAATTAGATAAGTCAGTTTCTCAGGTAGACCCACCAAACCTTTTCATTCTTTGCAGTACTACTTTACTTATTTCTGTCAAATCTGGTTTCAACAAGACATGCAAACCATGACTAATCATGAGGGTTTCAAAGACAACCCAAATATGGCACTACAAGGATCTATTATCTCATAAACTCATACAACAATAGAAAACAAAATTTGGGGAAAGGCAGAAGTCTTCCAAAATCATACAGCGGGTATAGCTAAAAAGTTGGTATATGTGAATGCAAAACAATACAAAGGGATTTTACGGCGTAGGCAAGCTAAAAAACTAAGAAGAACCCCGAAGAAAAACCTCACTTTGATTCTACCGAAGGCAACAAACAACAAAGAGAATTTTGTTTTCAGAGAACATAAAATGGAAGAAAAACAATCAAATCAGAAGGATAATAAAAAGGAACCAAAGCAAAACAAAATCGACAGAACTGCAACATACAAGGAGGAAAGGGAAGATGTAGTCTAGGACTCTAAATACCTATACAGTCTGACTTCAACCCCTCTTTTGTGGTCTTCAGAACTATATGTGAAGGAACTCATGAACATGAAGGAAAGGCTTGGAATTTTAGAAAACCAGAAATTGAAAGAAAACAGTGAGAGGAAAGAACTCACAGAAGTCAAATACAAGTTAGAAAGAGAAAATAAAATTCTCAAAGAACAGGGTTCTAAATATTCAAAACCTCATGGAAAGAGGGCAACAAGAGTTAACCATGATAAAACAAGATCTAGGACATATGAAAACAGGGGGAGAAAAAAGACCTAAAATGGTAAATGAGAAGGAAACAATTCAGATAGATGAGATCCAATCAGCAATTAAAGACATGGAAAGAAAAGAAAATCAACTAAAGGATCAGATAGAAGAAGCTAAAACTTGGTCTCAATTAGTAAATGGATCATCAAATGAACAAAGGCAAGTCATGGAGAAACACATCAAAACACAGATAAAAGAAGAGAAAGATCAACAAAACAGAGCAGTAAATTTTATTATCAAGGGTCTAAAAGATTTTGGTGAAAATGAGAGAACTGACATATTAGCAAGAGACTTTCTTAAAGACAAATTGAAGTGGACAGGTTACATACAACAAGAAAACAGGATTGGCAGGAGAACAGAGGGAGGTAAGGACCGACATGTGTGAGTGGTTATGAGAAAAATAGAAGACAAACATGCTATCCTAAAAAACAGGAGACTTCTTAGAGGCACACACATATATCTAGATGAGGATTTGACATTCGCTCAACAAGAAGACCGAAGGAAAGAATGGGAGAAAGTGAGAAAAGCAAGGGAAGTAGGAAAATGGGCACAGATGAGAAATGGGAAAGCCCAAATCAGTGATCATTTATTAAACAGGAAATAGGAATTAGGGGCCCCACAGGAATTCATGCACATAGTAAGTTGGAATTGCAGAGGATATCCATGGAGAAGAGGACTGGGTTTGGGGCCCATAGCAGAAGGGAAAGATATTATCATTCTTATGGAAACACATGAGCACAAAGGTTGCAAGGTTCCAGAATTTGAAGGCTACAAAAAAATTTCAGTTTGGAATGAAGGAAATGAAACAGGGAAAGGCCACGGCGGAATCACAGTGTTAATCAAGGAAATATGGCTCGAAAATGTCAAAGTTGAAAAAGAAGATCCAAATAAGCAATACATATGGCTGAAAATAACAGATGGCAAGACAACAATTATATTAGTTGCCTGTTACTTTGCACCGAAAGGTTCAAAGATATATAAGAGAAGAAAGCTAGATAGCGAAGATCCATACGCTTCAATAAAAAAAGACATTTTTGTTTTCAGTACATCTGGAGAAATAATTCTATTGGGTGATTTCAATGCAAGGACTGCCAATAATCAATCCCTTCAGTTGACCAGTTTAGAAGGAGGTGAAGACAATCTGTTGTGGCTTAAATAAGAAGAGAACAAGCTTTGGGAAATATTATCTCAGGATGGTAGTGGAGGGGTGTCACATTTTGGAGTTGAGCTTCTAGGCCTATGTAGCTTATACAACATGGTCATTTGCAATGGCATGAGAGCTTGGCCCAGGTCAGGCAACATCACTTGTAAAACATACAATGGGCAAAGTGTAGTAGACTATGTAATTTGTTCTCAAAGTTTTATCTCCACGCTTCTTGAGTTTGAAATTGGAGATTTTCCTATCAAATTAAATTCAGATCATAGTCCTCTCTTGGTAAATCTTGGGACTGTCTTCAATCAGCAACAAAGGAATCAGGCTCATCACATGCAAAAGGCATCTCAAAAATAGGGAAAAATCATTCTCAATAAAGAAAATCAGGGAATATTTGTTGCAACCCTTAAGCAACAATTTCATATAATGAGGAAAGATATAGAGAACACGACGTCCAAGGGATCGAATGGTTATATACGTAGTAATTTGCTGATATCCTTAATCCAAAAGGCTCTAACTGTCTATGAGAGATCTAAGCCTAGAAAGAGAGTGGAAAACACTTTTCTGACAAACCCGTGGTATGATAAAGAGTGTAAAGATGCCAAGAGAGATTTGAAAGAAAATGGGATGAACAAAGAAAATAAAAATATCTATGAGAGATTGGTACAACACAAAAAAGAAAGCTATGTGTGCAAGAGAAGGACAGAATTAATTTCTCTTGGAAAACAAAATCCCAAAGGTTTTTGGAAGGAGCTACAACAAAAGAAAAAATACATAGAAAATAATATCACAGGTGCACATTGGTTAGAATATGCAAGGACCCTTTATGAACGTCCTCAACAAAAATATGCTCCTCCCATAATTGAGACTTCGATTGAGCTTTTTTCGACAGAAGATATCAAGCAGGGCATAAAGAATCTAGCAAGTGGTAAAGCTCAAGACATTGATGGTCTGCAGGCTGAATTTTTAAAATGGGGGGTGGAGGTCCTCACGCCACACATCAGAAAAATATTCAATGATGTCAATCAGAATGGCTTTCCAACAGAGTGGACGACTAGCGTTGTTATTCCTCTATTTAAAAGTGGTGACATTAATAATCCGTCCAATTATCGCACCATTATGATCAACCCTCTTCTTGGTAAACTCTTTGGAGGCATGATAGAACGGAGAATCAGCAGTTGGGCCGAAAGAGAGGGTAAAAGAGCAAAAGGGAAAGCGGGTTTTCGACCTAAACACTCAACAATTGATCATTGTATCACTCTTAGGCATTTGATTGAGAAGGTTTGGGACACCCAAGGAGAAGAAGCTTTTTGTTGTTTTGTTGATTTTAAGAAGGCTTTTGACATAGTGCCCAGAAAGAAACTTTGGAACAGGATGGAGGAGCTTGGGATTCCATATGAGTTTAGAGCAGTAGTTCATAAACTGTATGAGCAGGTCAGAGCTAAAATTAGAACTAGAGAAGGTATGTCTGAATGTTTCGGCAGCAACATCGGTGTCAAGAAAGAATGCCCTATTTCTCCCACATTGTTTGGGTTATACATTGACAAGCTTGAAGATTGGTTAAACAAAACTGAGGGAGGAGGTATTTAATTAGCAAGTTACATGGTGAAGTTACTTCTATATGCTGATGACCTTATCCTAATTTCAAAAACAGCCCAAGGTTTGAGGGAACAATTAAAAGTGCTAGAGCTCTTTTGTCAAGAATTCGGGACACAAGTGAACACCAACAAAACAAAAATCATGATTTTCACCTTGAAAAGGAAAGAGAGACAAAACATCTTCCTTTTTTAGGGGATCCCTTTAGAAATAGTCACTGAATACAAATATCTTGGGATTGACTTTCACCACAAACTTAGCTGGGAGACTTGTAAAGCAAAAAGGATATAGGGAGGTTGGAAAGCATCTTTCCTACTTTAAAACAGGTGCAGGAAAGCTGAACTCTGGGATTGGAAAACTAAAAAAAACCTTTTTGGATTGTTGGTCACTCTGGTTGTTCTATATGGCTGCGAAGTTTGGGGAAGTAGCATGTCAAATCACGGGTGGAGACAGATAGAAAGAATCCAGAAACATCTAATCACAAGCTCCCATAAAGTCAAATCAATTGTTCCTTATGAGATCTTGTTGGCTAAAGCGGGTTCTTTCTCGTTGGAAGCTTCGGTAATATCTCGAATGATAAGCTATCTGAAAAAAGTTGAAAACATGGACAACCTTCGCTGGCCCAAAATAGTTGTAGACGACACTCTGGAACGCAGAAAGAAAACCTGGATGAATCAAAATACTAAATGGATGTACAAATGGGGCATCAACATGCATGAGTGTCCTAACAACAACAGGGAAATAAAAAATTATGTGATAGAAAAGTTCAGGACTGCCATGTGGACGGGTCAGATTGGTCGAAAGAAAGCACATTATATCAGAGAATTCAATCCCACTGGGGAACATGATGAAAAATATTATCTAGGGGCAGCTATCAAGAGTAAAGCAAAGATTCTAGTGGTGCAGTTAAGAACTGGATCGCATCATCTCTGATGTGAAACTGGTAGATGGACTATCCCAAAGGAAGATTGGGAAAGGAGGATTTGTCTCTTCTACAGCAAAGGGGTCGTCGAGACAGAATGACATTTTTTCATGGAGTGTTCAGCATATGATGATATCTGTATTCAGTACAAAAACAACCTGAGGGTGGACAGACTAGAGGAACTCTTTGAAGGAACAAAGCTTCAAGCAACAGTAGGCTTCATCCTCAAAATTCACAGCCGAAGAGCGGATATTGAAAGGAGTCTGAAATTTGATTAAGATAGTTGTTTCTGTGGTCCCATAGACTCTTTAGTCTCATGGACTTCATTAAAATCTTTCATTTCATTTCTCCTCAAGCTCCGCATGACTCGCCAACCGAGCCCTACTCGATCCCCGAGCTCTGTGTGGCCTCCCTGTGTCGACAAATGATCCCTTCACCCATCTGCCTTGCTTTCAATTTTTAAATTTAGGTTTGTATAATTTTTTATAAAGTGTGCGTTAGTTGTTAATGGGTTGGGATTTTATGTAAAGGCTTTTGTTTATTATAAGGTAAGGTCGGAAAGTTTTTTAATTTAGGGGTTGGTGTTTAATTAGAGGTGGTATTTATTAATTCAATTAGGGGTTAGTTTTTTAAGGTGACTAATTGTTATTAGTTGAGGTTAATTATTCAACTAAGCCCTTAATTATTATCTCCTAATTAAATTAATTATTTAATTAGTGGTTAATTTAAATCGTCTCTTCTTAACGTTATTGTTGTTTCTAATTGTTTATTTTTTCTTTTTAATTTCTAAAATAAAGTTAATCGAGAAAACTAAAAGTGCAATTTTATAGTGTTATTGGATTTTTTTTTACTAATAATAATTTATTAGAGTATGTAGCACCCCTCATAGCTTTCTTTCGGCTTCCAGGAGCATTTTCAACATCATGGAGGTCCCTAGGATTCGTCTTGAGTTCATTTTTTGCATTGTAACTATCCTTATTATTGCTTGTGGGCAAGTGAGCGAGTTTGCCAAAGTTTTTCAATAAGGGAGTTTCTGATGTGACGTGAGACACTTTTTCTCACAATAGGACTTGTTTTTTCCCTTCTCTTTTTTTAGCTCATTTTGTACTTGCTTACGGTGACGAACTGTCGCGGTCAAAAAAACTTGATTGTGGTATCCACTCTTGCACGTTATTATGCTGATTGCAAGGTGAATGACCAACTATTTCCCAACCCACATTTGCACCGGATTGTAACCAACGCACTAAATTATACATTGTCGAAATCAGGGGGTGATAATATTTTTCTGGGGTGGTTGCATTTTTTATACCATATTTTTTTGCCCCTCTTCCCATTTCATCCTTTATTGTGTTTTTTATGGTGTCACTTCGAGTTGTGTGTGTCAAAATACATTGTGGTATTCACTTATGCATTATTACATTGATTGCAATGTGAGTGACTGAATGTTTCACACCACATGAACGCATCTCATTGTAACCTATGCACTATTTATAAAGTGTCATAAATAAGGGGTTAAAATAGTGTTCCTTTAAGGCTTCTCTCATCATGGACTTTGAATTTCATAGTTCTGTGGTCTAACTAGATTCAGACAACTACTTGCAATGGAAAAATGGGATACTCGATCATTACATTATGCATGACTTGTCACCCCATCTCCTTAGGATTGTACCTGAACTTGTTGACCTCATTTAACATTATGATTTTCTGAATAATAATGACATGACATATGGAATTATTCATCTTTCTATATCAAATATCCTTCAACATCAATTAGAGTTCAGTGAGTTTGTGCATAGAGCTTGAACTTTCATTCAGAACCTACATGAATATTTTTACCCTCCATCTAGTAATGGCTCTTCCGATGATCTTACATTCATGGAGGATAGTGAATTTACCGCTACTTTTTTCTTATGATGGGCCACCCATACATATTTCTCCCATCAGAGTTCCCCGTAACTCTCCTCCACAGGACCCTTCAGTTGAATTTTCACCCACCTCACATGTTGCTTCAAATCTTCAGTATTTTCCTTCATGAGCATCTGCAAATTCCTTTGATTCTAGCCTAGATATCCTTCCACCACCTTTTTCTCCTGTAAATTTTAGTTTCACTTCTTCACAAGATTCATACAATCCTCCACAATAGAACACTAATTTATTTGACTCAGACTTAGATGATATGCTCGAGGACACCGACATTACCATGCAACATCTTCATCCTCCTTCACTTCTACTTGGTAGGGAGAATTATGCATTGTTGAATTCGAGCATGGAATGTTTTCCCATTAAAAAATATCTCTATCCTTACTTGTATAGACAAGTACCTTCCCACATTGATTCATATCAGCTCAATGATCGGCTTAACACTTATGACCTAGTTCTTGGTCACTTAATGATGCACATTTCTATGCCTCTTCACCATCATGTGGCGCATCTAGAGTTTCTTCATAGATCTTGGAACATTTGTATGTCATTATTTTGAGACCCTTTAGAGATTTTTGTTGGTTCTCCTTCTAATATAGTTGTTTCCACACCTACTTCATGTGATGATAGTTTAGCTAACATAAATTTGCTTGTTCATATTTCTGATGACGAGGTTTATTCTTCTAATTCTGATGATGAGAGTATTGATGAGGACGCATCCCCTCCTTCTCTTGATCACCCCTCAGAGAATGTTGAACACCCTCTTTATCCATCAAAACTAGGTAGTCATGTTCCCAGTCTCATACTTTCATTGTAACATTTACTCCTACTTCTTGTGTTGATGATTCATACCTATCAGAAATTGTTCTTCTATTTTTGAGAAACCTTTTTAGGACGAATATTTACCAGACCATAGATTTCTCTTCGCAAAGCCTACTTATGTTGTATTACATGGAGATGTTCTTAGAGAGAATTCACACATTTCAGAGGATTCTTTCATCTCCTTTGTTGGGAGTTCCCCTTATGGTATATCCTTCACTTATAATATTTCAGAGATCAACATTGATCCACCTTTCCTTTTAGATCCTCATTCTACCATTGTGGGGTTGTTGTTCCTTCACTTCATATGGAAATTATTTCAGTGAATGATCCATTCCCATACTCTAACAGTTATACTTCAGTGGCATTACCTTTTGTTCTTGACTACCTTATTTCCATACCTTTGCCATGCTTCGGTTGTGGACCAACTTTAGAGTTCTTCATACTCTTTCCTTTATGTTCCTTCTTAGAGTGGGAGAACAACCTTGCTGAAGCATGACAAAAAATATCTTGTCACGCGTCTGCAGCCTTTCTGTCAGGTGAAACATTTGCACACAAACCCCAAAAAATCACCTTTCAGTGAAACCGGTTTCGGGGATATTCTCCAGGTATTTTCCACCTCCAATTTCTAATAGGTCTCTTAAAATGAACCTTGAGCTGGCCAGTTCTCTTCTTCTCCTCATCTTCTTCTTATAGAAAGATTGTAGTTTATACATGGGTACCTTATCAGGCCCTTACTTGTCAGGACCCATTTGACACATCTTTCTTAGGTTGTTTAGGTGAGTATTTTATCTCTTGTATGTGGATGTCTTTTCCCTTTTGGTTTTCCTCCATTACTTGATATCCTTATTGTAGATGGCTACCTCATCAATCCTAGTTGTCGAGACCCATTTTTCTCCTCCTCATCTTTTCTAGAGAGATGTTGTTTGTACATGGTTATTTTATCAGGCCTTTAGTTGTCGGGCCCCATTGACACATCTTTCTTAGTTGTCTAGGGGATTTCTCTTTCTATTATTAATTTCCATGACCTTTACCTCAGCTTCAATGAAGGGGGTGTTGGTGTATGTGACTTTCCTCATCATCATTCAACGTCTTGTCCACTAGGTGACTTGCCTCGTCATCACTTAGTATCTTGTCTACCTCACATGGTTAGTCATCTCACTTAGCAAGATCATAGGTCATTAGGTATATCAATGCTTCATGTGTCCATGTTTCATGTATGAGAGTTACACAACACTTATATATATATATATATATATACCTTCTTGTATCGATCTATGAGAATGCTAAACATGTTTCTTTCATGCTTGATTTTCCTTTGTGATTCGATTTCTTGTTGATTACTTAGAGCATTCACATCACCATTGAAAGTGCAACCTATTCGATGTGCACAAGGTTTTGTATCGATCCTTGCAAAACAATCTGATAAATATATGTGTTTTTAGAAATACATAAATATACACTTATACACACACATACACATATGTATGTATGTATGTATGTATGTATATGCATATACATAAGCATACATAGATATGCATATATATGTACACACACACACACACACACACACACACACACACACACACACACACACACACATGTTTACATACACGCGTGTGTGCGTGTGTGCGTGCGTGTGTGTGCGTGTGTGTGCGTGTGTGTGTGTGTGTGTGTGTGTGTGTGTGTGTGTGTGTGTGTGTGTGTGTGTGTGTGTGTGTTATGACAAGATGTTTCCAGGTTTATATTTTAGCTTGTTCCTTTTGCATCATTATATGTATGTATGTATGTATGTATGTAATAGATTGTAACACACATACATACATACTATGTTGTTGAAGGAATAAGCTAAAATATAAACCTGGAAATGTGTTATCATAGTCAAGATTACCACACACACACACACACACGTATATGTATATAAACACATAAATATACATACATATATAAATTTATATATGTATGTGTATGTATGTATATATAAATACACACACATATACATATGTACACACACACACACACACACACACACACACACACACACACACACACACACACACACACACAAATATATGTATATACGTGCATATATGTATCTATATATACATATATAGGCATATGTACATACATATATACACACATATATGTATAAATGTATATGTGTGTGTGTGTATATATGTATGTGTGTATGTGTTTATGTGTGTGTATGTATGTATTTAATGATGTAGAATGAATAATGCTAAAATAGAAACCTAGAAACATGTAGTCATTGTCAAGATTACCACATCACAAAAAATGAAGGTAATAAAAGACTAATGTGTGGACCATATGCTTAATCATATATGATGTATAAACCAAACCTTATATCTAGATGAGGTGTGGAAAAATAAAATCTGATTTCTAATTTTTATTATTAGATTGTCACATTTTTCTTTCCTTTCCCTAAGATCTCACGTTGTGACACCTATGCACATGCAATTTATGATTCATTCTACACTAGGGTGTAATAAAAACAAATTGTATTTAGCAATATGTGTTTGATGGGATGCCTTTGATTTATGAAGCCCTTATTTGGGAATTAAACATGTCAAAAAATAATAATTTATATAGCAAAATAACTTCATAATGTGTGTTAAAATTACTCCATAGTAATTTTCTAGGTGTAAAATAAGTGAAAATTCTTTTCCCAAATGGCCTACAATACTTTTCTATTTTATTTTTACTTTGAATTCAAATTTTACAAAAATGTTGTGTGTTGACTACCATGGGGGAGTGGGTTGAATTAACCAAAAGCGAGCAAGAGAATAACTTTATGGACTATATGCTTTAGTCTAGATAGACTACCAAAACCATAAAATATGGTCTAAAAGTTGGAAATGATGGTGACAATTCATTATTTTATGTGTTTTGGGAACACAAATAGGAGGGTTTATGTTTTGTAAGTCAATATATGTATTAATATCACTCAATCTAGAAAAACTTTATTACACATAGATAATGATATACCAACATACATAAATTTACATAAATTAAAGATGAGGTACCTTTTAAGTTAACTACATTTTATCTCATTTTGAGGTGTGTGTTGAGCTATAAAGAGATGGTATATGGATATACTTGTAATGCGAATACATAAATGATATAAAGAATTATATGGATATCTAGAACTATAAATGATAAGTATCAAAACATACAAAAAACACTTTTCTTGTATAAAATAACACATGCTATTATTGAAATAAAATGTCTCCTAGACTTAATATGTAAGGGAAGTCCAATGGGTATTTCATAAAGGAAATAACTAGGTTGTGTGGAGTTACAACCCCACATATCATAAGTGACAAAACTTTGCACCTTAAATATGAATCACTACATCTTTGAGCATCTAAAATTGATTTGAAAACACTAAAATTCATCTAAGAATGGGCTTTTTCTCGCATGGTTTCTCTATATGTTACATATATTCCTAGACATGAAAAGAAAAAGGAAAACTTTTCCACTAGAGGCAGATTTTTACCAAAATCATTGGTGTATGTTTCCCTTGTGCTCTCATTACATAGTCATTATAGTACCAAAATCATTGGATTTAGTATAATACATAGTGATTATTCCATAAAGATATAGAAATTAAGATCATGGTCAGCATATTATATGAGTGATATAGATCATGGTCATGAAGTGGATGTGTAAAATAATGTATGTATGATAATGATAATGATAATGGAAAATACTATCAACATAACTATTGAGATGATGAAGATCACATCATACACATAAGTGAAAAATATTGTGTATGGAAGCTACATCAAACAAGTGATAAGGCACATGAAAAATAATTTCTACATTAGAAGACAAGTAAGTTTGAAAAATCATGTGAGGTAGTGAAATGACATCACACACATGAAAATTGCATCATATATATGGAAACTTCATCATGCACGTGGAAAATATGAAAATTATATATAATTAGGCACATGGAAAACATTTTGGCACTATTATGAACATTAGACATGAAAGTAAATAAAAAAATAACCAAATACAATGTTGTTGTCATGTAAATGTGCAACATGCAGATTTTCAAATTTCAAGCTTGACAATAGACCCCGATGTCGAAACTTTTGATTGTAGACCCTTCCGAACACTCTCCCAGGTCATCTTATCACCTATATCAAGCATTTATTATCCCCCAAGTGGTTTTGTATGTTTTTTAACCCTTCCCCAAGGTGATTTAGGAATAAGAAAAATCATTCAGGAACTTTTGGAGTAGTATCTCTCAGAGCAAGCTTTCCAGCACACATAGAAGGGGCTTCCATGAACCTTTCTAAGTCAAGTATATCATCATCAAAGTGTAATGGAAGACCTATTTTCATCATGGATGTTCATTTGAGATCACAAGGATTAAAGGAACTAATTAAGGGAAAATCTGGAAAGATATAGAGGTTTAGGAGCCAAAGTAGTGAAAGTGAGTTTTGGACTTGAAGGAGCATACACCGCGAAAGACGACTTGGAAATCAAAGCAAGATTATAGGAGCTCCATAGTGATTTTAAATATAAAAAATTTTCCTATGGAAATATTTTCAATGCTCTACATGGTGGAAAATACGGGACCTCTTGAAACTTCATACATTGTTCTAGACAGCTCACTCTTCCGGCGCACAACAAGCAATCCCGAGAAATAAGGATCCATCCGGAGATGTTTCAGTCAGAATTGGAGCTTAAAACGATCACCATTGGATTCATTTAGTTTTTGGGAGGTGTAATTATATAAAATTTCACCCAAAAATTCATCTAGGAGCTCGAGATATCATCTTCGCAAGTTGGCTCCCAAGGTATGATTTCCAACACAGTCAATTTTCTAATGGGACATGTGGAATCCTATGGTGAAGGCGAAATTTCATATCACAATTGAACCTTTGCAAAGGTAAATGAGGTAAACATAATTTTTCCCCACCCTCATTTAGTCCTCAGCGCACCAATATGACCTTGCACTCACTTTCCAACCCTCGTTGACCAGTTTGACTTGCACACTCACCTAACCTTGAATGCACGACACTTGTCCTTCCCAAAACGAGGCACAATTTTTCGCACCCGTTTTCCCTTTTTCAAGGTGACATGAGGTACATAAAAATCATCCCCACCCCTTGCATGCCTTCTAGTTCTTCATGCGACCATCTCTTAGCTCTCAGGTGCTCTGTTTCAACCACCTCCTCAACTCAACAACAAATTAAATGCCCACTTTTCAAGCTAGGGGAAAGGTTCATTTTTATGTCCCCTTTGAACCTTTTCAAAGGTAAATGGGGAAGAAATATTAGCCCACCCTTCCCCCTTCCATTTGCAAACTTATAAATAGCGTGACTTAGATAATTTTTTCCATTCTCACCCCCACATTTTCCTCGTGCTGCCAAAATGTTGTTAGATGTTCTCTAGAAATCCACACACTATTTTTGCTGCAAAAACAAGATTGTAATTACCCTCATACCTTGAAAACACAAAAATCACAAAGAAATCTAGATTCGAACAAAGAAAAACGAAGATATTTTGTCGGTAAACCCTCGAAGTCCGTGAAGGAGAATTTGTTCATATCTCCCAAAATGTTCCACGGATCGAGATGTCATTTTTTGAAAATATCTTAGTTTTCTAGACACAATGAGGATTCAAGAGGAATTTTTTCCATGCACGGCTCAGATTTTTTACAGTGAGCAAACCCCCGTTTCCCTGAAGAAAAAAATTGATTTTTAAAATCTCTCATTTCCGGCATCAGATCAAGTTGAAAATTCAGAGGTGCATTGTAGAACAAAATCCCATATCAGGGAATTTAGTTCCATCACAAATCGACTACCAGAGACCCACTTTCCAAAAATAGTAAGTCTTCCTACACAAGGACTGGCTATTTTTGGTAAGTTAATACCAGAAGCAGTTATAGCAAAGGCGGTGTGCAAAGAGGATATTCAGAAGGTCGGAGTGGTTTTCTAGTGCTAAAAACGGTAGAAAATTCCACTTACTAAAAATAGTAAGTTCCCTATATGGGTACTAACTATAAATAATAAGTCATTCTAGGAAGTAGTCAAGGGGAAAGTAGTGCCTACAGGGACAATTAAGAAATCCAATCTCACTGGTGCGGTAAAAAAAGATCAAAATCACCACTTACTAAAAATAGTAAGTCTCATATACAAGTGCTTACTATTAATAGTAAGTCATGTCAAAACAGTAGTTCCTGTAAAAGGTGTACAAGGAGGAATAATCATTCAGGCCCTCCAAAAGAGTGAATTTTGACACTTACTAAAATTAGTAAGTTTCTCCTTTCAAACATAATAAGTGTCATAGAAACATGAAGTTCAAGTTCAAAGGGGTGAAACCAGTGTAGGCCTTCTCATCAGAATATGTCAAGGAGTAGGTGACAGTGAGGCCTCTTACAACGAATCTCAGCAGTGTCTTTCGACACTCATTTCATAGCTTATGTTTTTCTGTGTATAATGTGCGAGGTGGAGTCTGCAATCATTATCGTCAGACTATTCATGGTGTGTTTCATCAGGATGTCCAAATCAACATAACAGTGTGGTAGTGTTGTAGAGAGCTATAATGGGATTAGTTTCAAGGATTCAATCTCTTCAAAGGGGATCTCCATTAGCAACACTCGTGGTCACCAAAGGCTTCATTCAACAGTGTTTCTAAACACTTAGTTCACGATGTCCGTGTGTCTGTGCAAAGAAGTCTTCTGATGGTGTGAAGCCTTTAAGGATCTAGAGTTCACTGCATTGGAGTGTTTCATCAGATCATCTGGCAAGGATCATTGGACTCCATCAGAGACAGATCCTCCTTCATCGATTCTCCTGCTCTGTTTCTCCCCCTTCTTTCTTTCTCCTTTCTAATTCTTTGTTGGACTTCATCATTGTATTTCGTCCTATTCACTTCAGTGACTTATTTTAAAATTGTAAAAGTATTTTCTCCAATTTTTAAGTTGGTACTGGAGAGGGTATGGAAACTAAGAATTGAGTGGACAACACTAATGTAATTTATGATTTCTCATAAGGAAGAAATCCATTAATATGTGAGAGATTTTAGTTTAGTTGTTAGGAATCAATTTGCAAGAGTGGGAGATAGTTTTAAGTGTTTTCACACAGATTAAAATACTATTTTATTTTTCAAGGTAATATATATGTTTTACATTTAATACTAATCACTACAATACCAACCATTCATAGAGTTGCTCACATCAATACATGTGGCATTCAAATCTTTATGAATTTGATGGATGACACAATGATTCTTATGTTTTCTTTAATGGTGGATCTGAAAATTTTGAATTGTAACATACCTTTTGAATTTTCCATCTGTTGTTCAATAGATATTCTTGTTTATATTTTTGTTGGCTTGTATTTTATTATTCATGTTTTTTTGGTAATCCAGAGAGATCAGCTAGTACCCAGTGACTCGATGCTTCAAAGAGCGAAGCTCTAATACAAAACAAGTATCACCGATCAACTTCATTTGTAGTAGTACACACCAAGCTCTCAACACATATTGCAAATAAATCATGAAATTTAAACCCACAATCTAGACCACCTAAAACAATGACCAGTACAGAATAAAACAACCAATCATATTATTTCCCATCATACATTAGCAATTGATATATCCATGCATAGATCATGCCATGTTAATCAGCATCCACTTTTCCTAGCACAATTTAACCACATTTCTAATACTCATATTTTTATACGTTAACAATTCTATGTGCATTAAAATTATTCATTCCCATGATACATGACAATGCATAGGCCAATTCTTCCGTACCCGTGTGTCGGTTTTCTCATATTCCCCATATGTTTGTAAATTTGAAAATAATTGTAATGCATCATGAGAAATATTCTTTTTTTGCATGGTTAAGTTTCTAGTAATTGGCATTAATTAAGGCTGGAACTATGGGTATCTGTTCGCTGCATTTTGCGAAACAGCGTCAATGTCTCGTGAAGGAGATGGCAATCAATCTGAAAGTACTGCAGCTTGGCAGAGCTTCGACGTCCATCCCGTCAATACCTAGTTGCCCGGGATGAAGATCGGCGGAAAGAAAAAGCTTGTGTGTTGGAACTTGGAAGGCTCCTTCATTTACAGCGTTGAAAACAGTGGCTCAGCTTTTTATATCAGTCATAGATTGTCCCCTGCTCTCAAAGTGCGCTTCGCACGTTTCGTGCGATACAAATTATATGCTTTGTTTGATAACAAAACTAAATGACGTAGTGTGACCTGGTCTCAACCCAGAGATCCATGCACGGCATATAAAGTCTGTGGCGCTTACGGAAGCTGCAACTCCAATAATGTTCAGTTGCGCAGCTGCGTGGAAGGCTTCACCCCCAGAGACAATCGCCTCTGGAGTTTACAAGATTGGTCCTCAAGCGGCTGTGTTCGACGGCGCCAACTGTCCAAAAGCAAAAAAACAGTAAGTATTCTGGGCTTAGTGCTCGGTATCGTTGCTGCTCTCGCCACTGCTTTGTGTATCATTTCATTTTTAATGAGGCGGAGACATATTCCGCTACGATCGTTGCACTTGCAAATGCTTGCAGACTCCTCTTCCATCGTCGTCTTCTACTGTCAAACTTCCTGCCATTATTTTTCATTTTGCGGGCGCTGCAGATTATCATCTGCCTGACGACAATGTTTTCTATGTCGACGAAGAGAGTGGATTGATTTGCCTTGCAATGGCCGGGTCGTCGGGGTTGTCCATATTTGGGAACATTCAGCAGCAGAACTTTCATATACTTTATGATCTCGGGAGGAATTCCCTCTCTTTCGCTCCGACCACCTGTGACGCTATCTCAGCCTCGTTTCCTTTCTTTTCTTGCATCTGCATTTCTTATCCATTTCCTATATACCCTAACATCATACTTGCATTCTATTTCACGGATAATATGTAACACCTGCCTAATAACTTACACTCTATATATTTTGTACTAAACATGCTCAACTATATAAAATTTTATGTTACTTCTCAATCAAATATTTGTGTAATTATCTCAATAATCTCAATAATTGAATTGTAACTAAATTGCGAACAAATACCTAATTAACTATCCCTTACAAATATGTATAAATTCAGAATTAAAGCTTAACATGAAATATTTTAATACGCAGAAAGGTGTCCATGCAAGGTTAACAAGTATATATGATAATGGAAATGCATTTCTTTTACGCTTCTATTTCTGAAATGTAATTTATAATACAAATCACTTTTTCTCATTTACAACTACTTTTTCCTTTACGCTTCCTTATTTATAATACAAATCATTTGTTCCTTTACACTTCGATTTATGAGATGTAACATATATAACCTATAATACAAATCATTTGTTCCTTTACACTTCGATTTATGAGATGTAACATATATAACCTATAATACAAATCATTTTTCCTCCTCTTTTGATTGACAACTATCCTTTTTTTTTTTTAAACAATAATGTTTCACATACATATCCTTCATGCAAGATGGGATTTCAACCACTCTCTGCTTATCCAGCCTCTAAATTAGAACAATACTACAAATTTCACATGTTGTTATAAACACATCCTAATTGAAAGTAAATTTGTAGTTCACTGTTTGAATTTATTATGCAATTTAAGACTAGAATGCATTAACTTAATGGTAAACTATTTGATTGAACATCGAACGTCACCACCCACTTTGAATGCATGTTAATTGCCTTAAACAACAACATCTACGAAGATAACATAACCTCCTTTCTCTCACCCGTGCCCTTTAAAATTATGCTCAATAGCACTCGTGGTTACCTCAAATTCATCAACACACCAACCAATAGAAGCTCCTACAACCAAATCATGGGGTGTGTGTTCAACACTTTTCAAAATGAGTGGGACAACAAATCAGACAATGTTGTCAATCCTCTACCAAACCCCTTCTTTATCGTCAATCATCCTTTCTCATTTTTTCACTCCCTCGTGTTTTAATTTTTCCATCCACCCCTTCGGTGTTTCCATCATACATTTCATGAACGATTGCTAGTTAGTATAGACTAACTTCTAGGTTTTATGCTTTTTGTTTAATTTTTTTATATTTAGTGTAGGTCTCTTTAGTTTCTCAATTAACATGTGTTGTTAATTGTGTCTCTTTTTTTAGGGGGTACGGGTTTTTAAATATAGTAGTGTTAGTATTTTTTAATTAAGTAAAGGAACAAGCTATAGTGTCATGTTCAATAATTTAGGTTGTGTAATTAGTAAAAAAAAATTACGTCATAATGTTTACTGTTTAGACGAAATTTTTTGTAATTAGGAGAGGAATCTATGAGTTGTGTGAGTGATTTTATATAGTTTTTATTTTAGATAGATTCACACAATGTTTAAAAAATCAAATTATGTTAAAGTAAAAATAAAAAATAAAAAATAAAAAATTGACATCTTTTTACATTGTCAAAGTTAAATATATGCCCTTTGTAAAGATGTAATACCAGGCAAACTTGATGTCTAGTTTAATATGTCAAATCCAATCTGTGGGGGATTATCCAATGTACTACATTAGTATAGCTTGGTTTACATTGTGGGAAAAGAATATTAAAATAAACACAACGTTCAAACAATTGAGCTTCAAGATCTATCTTAATGAGTGAGCAATAGTATGAAGGAGGCTAGAGGAAATGAAGGAAGGAGGCCCCTCAACAACTTTGATTTTTCCACTAACTCAAGTTTGAATATCATAGCAATGGTAAACTATAATAATCCAAAATGCCAACACATGTGAAGAGTTGTTGGTCGTCAGTGGTAGTGATGACACACTTTGGCTATAAAAACAAAACATGTGCCAAAATGACTAAAATTGAGGATGGTTTCTAGCGACAATGGCAATTATCTATGTTGTTCATGATCAAGTAGAAATGATAAAATGTAATGGTTGTAAACACAAATTCAGTGAGGTGACCATCACCCATTAGAGACATAATGAGGACATAGTCCCATTATCGTGATGTATACATACTTGGTAAGGCCTAACTAACCAGCGGATAAAAATTGAAAAGAGAAGTAGAGGCTCTTGCCACACTTGTAGTAGCAAAGTGGTAGAGTTCTAGAGAGTGTATATTTCTGATAAAAGTTGTAGTGACGTCGTTCCCACTACCAATATTGGTTTGGTTCATGTGTTTCCATCCATCAGAGTATATGTTGAAGTACATGTAGGTATTTTCCTGTTGGAATGGTTGAGGTATTCATGTCCATCAATGTGTGTTTGTTCTTGTATGTGTATAATATTATCGTTTCCTATGTTTATACTAGGGTGGAATGTTGGAAATAGTCTTGACTTGTTACTACTCATATAATGCAGAGTGTACTTAGAATATTATTAATTAATTTGAGTTTGCATGTACATGAGTTATTAGTAACAACTCACTATAAAAGGTATTAGTTAAGAAAGAATATGACTAAGAGATATTGTAGGAGAGATAAGTTCGAGTGAAAGTCTATATGTAACAATTCATTAATTGAATAATCATTTAGTTGAGTCCTATTTTAAATTACACTTTTGAATACATGAAAATAAAATTTAATTATATCACATGTAATAATGAGAAACGAAAAAAAATCTAAGATAGTAACAAATAAAGCAAATAATTACTAAACAAGAACCTTACTCACCGACTCTTATATCAAAATATATTGATTATTACTAACATAACTACTCGAATTTGTTCTCATTATTTAGCATTCATTAGGTATTTAACAAACAAAGTAATGGGTATAATAGAGGGAGGTGATAAGATGAAAATGTGAGAAGACGAGTAAATTAAGATTGAACAAAACATATTTCAGAACAAATTGGGTAGGACCATAAATAGAAAAGGTCAAATTATCACAAATAAATAGAAAATTACATAAAAGCTATGGAGGATAATATTAAATTAAAGAATTTCAACCCATAATGAAAAAATGTATATAAAAAGATACTATGATTTACACACAAATGTCCATATAAAAAAGGAAAGAAACATTCAAAACGTTTTAACCCTGACCACAAAAAGTTGATTAAAAAAATTTGAACTATAACCTAAAGAAAATATAACATAATTTAAAAAGAACAAGAAAATAGTGAGATTAATCGTCAAGAATAAACAAGCAAGTAGAAAAACATAATCAATCTCAGAGCAAGAATAAGGAGTGGTAAAAATAATTAATCGTCAAGACTTCATGAATCAAGGTAATCTAAATCAAGTGTTCTACAAGATAATCTCTAGGAAATTTGTCTATACATGTACCTCTCATGTAAAACTATCACGTAAATATGCCCTTGATTCATCATAAGGTCAATTAAACTAAAAAGATATTTTTTTGGTTTTGAGGCCGTATACACACTCCTTGGAATGGTTTTACAGATTTTAACATTATACTAACCTAACATTAAGTACTAAATTTAGTTTTTCACGTTGTGGCTCTTCTTGAAGTAGCTTTTTTCTATTTCTCTAGGAAAATATTGGTCACAATGAATTATAGCCACATTTACTTCGTATACTAATTTCATATATTGGTACAATATTCACTATTTTTTTTTAGTTAAATATCTATTTTATAAAAAATGAGCACAATGATCTAAATTATATGTAAAGTAGGCTATTCAGACCTCATTCTATATATATGAAATTTTAGAATTTGATAAGGCTGGGGAGAATTAAATGAAATATCAAGAGTTGGAGAGTGTACAAGGGTGATTAAATTCTCTACATTGAAATGTGTATTCCGTTATTTATAATGGATTATGGTTCTTTTAAACAAACTCAAGAAGAGTGTGGAAATAGACACACACACACACACATATATATATATATTTTGTAGTGTGTCTAAGATAGTATCATAAGCAAATATAATACCATCCACAAAATAGTCCCTATATACACTCAAATTTCGTAACTTATCTTTTGACAACACGAAGTTTAAATATATCTCTTTGCTAAGACAAATGCTCACATTCTAAGTTGAATCAATACATCTTATGAGCTCTTTCTTGAATTGTCCATCTCCGCACTTTGCTTAGTCACGGACTTAGGAAATATTAATTAATCAAATCAATAAATCATCTATGTGCATCATTCTAGAACTTTTTGCTCCACATCACATGCTTCTTGTCTAGGACCGTACAATTTGGTCATGATGAGTTGTATAGCCTTGGCTGACTTGCATAGTTCTACCCCTATACATCTTTTGACTTTGATTTCAATTTGACTATCTTTATTTCATTGTTTCATCTTCCTAAAGTCGGCATTATCATAATATTTCATCTATGGAAGTCTATATAATCAAGTCAATATCACTTCATAACTCCCCTGACACTCTTACAAGGTACTATTGTAAATATCACTCCAAAAGCACTAAAGGCTCTCACAGATATCCCTAAATCATTTCTATATCATTTAGAGAAGTCGCTACTACATGTATAAAGCACTCAACCAATTCAAAGAGTCTAGATTCCTCCATTCTCAAGCATGCAAAGGTCTTAGAGCCATGTCCTAATAAGAGAAAAATCACTCCAAAAGGACAAAAGGGTTTAGTCATGCAGATGAAGCACACTACTAACGCATTAGGTACGTCTCCTACTCTAAAGTTATCGCATTATTTTTGTGTCAAGAGACTTGAGGGAACTCATAGGGGGTTGGCTTAGATCACAATCACACTTGCACAAAAACCTAGGAGAACTACACGAGGCTTTATTTTACTCAAGGGCATGTAGTGCAACACTTGGATTGGTTCGGAAGGGGTTAACCACCAAGGGTAGTCCAACCTCACCATACACATGATTTATCCTTTTTTAATATAATGTTTTGACGAAAGGTATTACAGGTATCTAGAGTTTCTACTTTGTTATGGATCATTAAGGAGGCTAAGTCAAACAAACATATATTAGTTCACTTAGCGATCTTTCTCAAGATACTTCATACAATCCAAGGGCACTTGTTCATTGCTCACTGATAGGATTTGGGACTTTTAACCACATCATTACTTGTGATGACACTTTACTAGTCCATTCTTAACTAGGTGTTAATGAATAATGGTGAAAGAGCTCCATACTTCTATAGCTCTCAAATAATGTTGTTAAATCTCTCTGATTTTTAAACATTACATGAATGAGTAGATATCATATACGACACCTTGGGTAACCTCCATGATAGTGCTCTTTAGAGTTTCTATCTCTACTCTCCTCTTTGCATAACATAGACAACTATGCATATTAGGACATTTTGCAATGCTCATAGGCTTTGCACAAATTTTGAGAAACCAAGATATATGACCCTCATCATCTATAAGAAGGCACGAATCCTAGCTCTCTCCCTTTTCTAGAGGCGTTTGGGGTGATCATATATCAGCATGAGACTTGGGAACCTTTCCTTCAAGCAACAACTTGAAGTGAACAAGACAATACTTGTCTCGACATTATCCAAGCAGATGTCCATACCAAGCACTCAAATCGTTAGACTCTCATTCTAGCTAGGGTTGGCAAACCCTACTCATTTTTTTGACGAACTCTCATGCAATAACTATGTTAAATAGATTTACGACAATAATTGAATCCCAAATTATCAACTTAGGCATCCATATCTAGAACTTATGTCCTTTATACAACATATACATAAAGGGATTGACCTTATTTTGCAAAGCCTTCTTGTTTCTCTATCAAATTGACCTTGATATTGGCAAAGGCTTGTTTGCACTTCTTGATGAATACAATAAGCCTTTGCAAGAGGGAGGTAAAGCAGGGACATTCAAATCAAAATATATGTGATTGGAACCTAGACAAACACCTCCCTCAAACCTTGAACACGTCTACATATTAACTTTAATGGAAGGTTGATGAAGCCTCCTTTTTCCATGAATCTAGTTGACTCTCCTCTAGCCCAACTTAGAGTTTACTCACATTTGTAGTGCATTGTAATGAACCACCATGGGTGTTGTACTTACCAATTTCATTTGTTATACACCATGTTATTCGCATCTAGGTTTAGAGGGTGGGTCCTTGTAGAGGCAAAAATGGAATGATACCCCAGACTCTAACCTATCGGTGTATTTTCTAACCTTGAATGTTGTAAGTGTTGCTATGAGACTGTGTTATTAGCATCTAGGTTTAGAGGGTGGGTCCGTATAGAGGCGGAAATATAATGATTCCCCCTACTTCACACCTATCACTATATTTTCGAACCTAGAATGTTGTGAGTGTTGCTAAGGGACTTCTGCCTCATGTCAATAATATATCTATGTTTTGAACAAATCGCTTCTGGATAAGAAATAAATGAAAAAGTAGTTTAGATGGATATAATCTCATCAAAGCTTTTAACAAAATGCAAGCATGCTTCGGGTACAAGTCTTAATCCATGTGCTCACCCACTATCCCTAGCATCCTCTCTGCATGTGTTTGTCGTTCCCCCTCTATCCCGACCTTGGAAGAATGAATGGTAAGACTTCGATAAGAAGAATCCACAAACTGATGCATAATCCAACACTAAATATAATGAGAGGTTGTGGCTGCACCCTAAACTATGTAATCTCATTGTTTATTTATTGAGAACGTTAGCACTGCAAAAGACCGTATATTCAACATTTTAATGAGCATGATAACATTGCCAAAAAGTAGACATGTTGGGCACACCATACCGGAAGTAAAATCTTCAACAACAAATTGCATGATACATTGTAACAACAGATATTTGTAATATCAACAATCATTTCACTTTTACTTGATTCATCTTTAAAATATATGAACTTATCTATATCATCTGATAATGTGACCAGTAGCATAGCAACAAATATGATAAGAAGCACAAGCAGCACCTAAAATGTCAATGATATTTCTCTCTAACAGAAGCTCGGCTATTGAGTTTGTTGAAGGCCAACAAACCACTCTAATTAAAACCAACATGCAAACACAAAATATAACCTACTGTTGTTTTGATTCATTTTCTTGTTCATGGAAGAATCACCGTGACTTCTTTTAAATCACAGATACACATTATGAAGCATCTCAGATATTAAATATTGTTAACACAGTAAATATTGATTCGGATATTTCACACATTACATTCCAACTCCATTATCTCTAGAAAGGGTTAACCATAAATTATTATTTTTTACCATCCTCATTGGTTGTGGTTCAATGCTTGAGAAGGCTGTGCAAACAAGGTAAAAACCCCAGCAGGCCTGGGTCCCTATGTGTGCACGCACGCGGCAGGGCATAGATTTTACGCAGTACCCTTGCTTTGATAAAATCAAAAAATATAAGTCATTCCCATAAATATTTTGTGCCGCTCTTTCATTCATTATTAAAAACATTATCTAGTCAGCACTAAAAGAAAATGAGTTCATTGAGACAAATGAAATATCCCATAATCACATGAACGAGGTGATAATAAGAATCCTGAATGATAAATTACACAATATGTGACCAACTGGGGCCCTTTGGCAGACCAGGGGTGGTCCTTTGGACAATTGGTAACCAGTGCATACTGTCATGTTACGCTTCTGAGACAACACCTCGTATAAGCCATTTTCATTGGTAGTGGAGTAAGGTAGCTCTTCTTTCCATCATCAAACCAATAACTTTATTCAAACACAAATGGTCTAAATTTTATTTTTTCTATCCCAATTATTTTCTTTACCTGCATTAATTCAAATAGACATTGAATTTGGCAATACACTTGGGCAGTAATAACAATAAAGACATCCTTTCTACTTGCACATTTAGTGCTAATACATGCAGATAGGACCAAAGTAACATACATATTCAGATGTAAAGCACACAAACATCATGTAGAAATTACCATTAAACTTCTAAATGGCATTCATTCATATACATTTGGAACCATCTTCACTTCAACAATTTATTTTGTGTTCAAAAAAGAAAAACAATTTCAAAAATATAGATGCCTGAAACAAAAGAAATTTCATATTAAAATTGGCCTAGCATTAGCAATGACCGGCCCAAATTTGAGAAGTTCATTTAGAATATTGAGAAGCACCCAAGGATGTAGAATGTTTGTTGTAGTTATATTACATTAGTCCTACCTCATATAACCTTTTAATGAATGTCCATGTAGCATCATATACAAAACCTATATATGACAAAAAATCAGCTTGCAGCTCCTGCCACACAGTAGGTATTCCTGTGATAAGTTTGACTGATGAAATGTTCATAACAGCTATAAGCCTCTAGCATCTTCTGATGATTGTGTAAGTACGAAGTCAATATCGAGCATACTTATCATACCTCCTACAGTTTGAAGGCAACAACAACTTGATATTCAGTTAGCTTCAACATTGACAAACACAATAATACAAGACAAAAATATGAACCTGGAATTCAGAAATTGCCTACCTATAATGGTCACTCCTATCTCTTTCCCTATCTCTCGACCGTTCCTTTGACATTTCTCGTGAGCGTGAACGAGATCTTTACAAGTATAATCATAGGTAAGAACATTGAGCAATTTTCCGAAAGCAGTATTTATTCCAAGAAAGATACAATAGGAAAATGTGAACAAGACCTTGACAAGTAAAATCACAAATAAGAACATCAAGCACGATTTTTTTTCCCAACGCAGTATTTATCATAGATATATGATAGAAAAACTTCAATAATCTAGCATGGCATAGTTAGTGCAGCAGTATTACCTCCTGTGACTCCTATGGTCCACAGAACGCTCCCGTTCTCTATCCCGGTCCCTTTCTTTGCTTCTATGGTCACGGCCCCTGTCCCTTTCCCTAACAGGATCTCTTTCTTGGTCCTTACTGGGTGCCCTCTCTCGGTCCCTACTAGATGCTCTATTCCTGCATGAAACAACGCAAGAGATAATTAGAAACAAGAATATCAAGAACCACTATAATATGAATCAGACCATACGAAAAGTAACAAAGATGTCAAAAGACGATCACCTCATTATACACAAGCATACAAATTTTGGTAGAAAAAGCAATAATGTGAAGCTCTATCGTTCCAATGTCATATAGCAGTCATTGAGAATTGGTCGAAGAGGGTCCTGGCCTCCTGCCTTAGTATGAACACAAGGACCAAATAGAACACAAAAATGGTAGAACATCATTTTCTCTCTTTTGACATTGATGTTAGATATGTCTGTGTGTAAGCCTTGTTTCGTAATCACCAACATCAACATTATATTTATTATTATATTAGAGTGAACTAATCTAGGAAACAGGGGTAAAATCTAGCACAAAACTAAGAGTAGGTAGAGTGACATGCAGCTAAACCTGTAGAAAAACTTTAGAATGCTACCAAATCATAGATTTTACAAAAATGTTATTTTTGTGAGATATTGAAACAAAACCCCCTCAAAATAAAAGAGTCATTAATGTTTGGGCCAGACATGCTGTGACAAGAAACGATCGAGCTCATTTGCTTCTGGCAAAAATTGAGAGGTAGCCTTTTGTAACAAGATCTTCTCTATCTTTGTCAGCCATCATGTCTGTCTCCTCTATTTTCCTCAGTCATTTTGGCCATTCCTAGCTAGCTTGACATACACCCATGATTGTTGTACTAGAGGATGTGCCATAGGTGATTCGACAGACACGGTTGCTTATATTTTTGGGCTAGAGATGGATCCATATACACTGTGCTCATAGCTGGTTTAGTGGTCAAAGTGTGAAGCTTTTCCTTGGTTGCTTTCTTCATTAAGGAGTAGTGAGAATGACCTTGCTCTATCAATCTTTCAAATTGGAAGCCAATTCGGCTATCTTGTGTCCATGCCATTGAGGTTTGGGAAACTTGTTCTGCACAGAACAGGTTAAGGTTTCTTGGGATGGTTCTGGCATTGGTGGGGATGGAGGGTCACTCCAACCATGGGAAAATTCAGCAAGTTGGGGGACCTGTACATAAATTGAAGGATCTGAAAATTTGTGATGCTTGAAGAAAAGAACTGGTGTAGAGATCACATGAGGTGAAAACAAAATGGGAGGGCATCTGGATGTGCATGAAAAATTGATATTGTGGAAGTTTATTCGATTCCTTCCACAAGTAGTACCCATCTTTTGAACTCAGAGATGCCCACTGACCTCTCATTCTGAGGGCGGAAGGGGGCATTAACACACTTGGAGGTGTGATTCCTTATTCAGTGAGATCCTTCACAGCAAATGTTGGGGAGGCTGGCCCATGATGGCCTTGATCTCTCTTCTACCCACTGGCTTAATGTGCTTGAACACGGCAAAACCTGCTTAAGGCGGTAGAAGATACTGGAAGCAATAAGCCAAGACACAGACTTGATGCTTAAAGATTTCTAGAGGATAGTATAGAATCAAAATAGATTTTATTTGGTGCATCAAGAATTCAATCGGTCTGTCCCAAAGGATTCGAGAAGTGAAGAGAAAATGTGCAAAGATAAAACAAAAGGCGGCCTTGGTTGTGAACATCTTCAACACTATAGAATCTTCTGCAAAACACAATGGCTGCAGATCAGGGACAAAGGCCACTATTAACACGGTTGGGTGGAATTTTTGAAAGCAAAAAAGGACACCGCTTTGACTAATGTGGGATTTTTAAATGGGAAAACAATGAGGGCAGCAAACACGTGATCCTGGTGTGGCATGCTACAGAAACTACATCAGGAGAGATCAGGTCTCAAAGGCCCACAACACAATAGAGATCTGTTCAAGAATGCTCTAGAAAAAGGATTGCAGTATGAGTGGAGTTGAGTCCATCCTGGTTCATTTGAATGGAATGCTCAGAGGGAAGATAGGATGCAGATTGAATACTTGTAGTATATAGTGAAGGTGAAATAAAGGAACCCAAGTTCGTAGCACCAAACCCTTCTCATACTGATAGAGGTATGTGGGTAGGGGTTACACAAGCAAATGGTTGTGATCAAGAGTCATGGCAGAAGGTGTGCATAGGGGGTCATGGCAGAAGGTGTGCATAGGGGGTCATGGCAGTGGGTGTGTATAGGAGATCGTGGCCGAGAGGGCCTCAAGGATAAAGGATAAGTGGCACTTGGGATGGTACAGATTTAAGTATAAGAAAAAGGTTTCCTTAAGAAATGGGGGGGTTCGTCAAAGTCCAATAATTTGCAGTCAGGAGAAACACAAGAAAGGTGTGAATAATTATTTTTACTTTTTAGAATAAATTTGTGAAAGATCAACTAGGGTGATTATTTCTATTTTTGACATGAACGATTCAAACTTTGTGCACTATTCTATGAACAATGTTGGAAAGTGTCCTGGTCAACCACAAAACAGGTACTTGTTATGCTCATGTTTAAGTGATTATATTTTGTTTTATTTTTCATGTTTTTACCATTACAAACTCGCACACAATTTTGTGTCGTTTTGCTTATTCAGAAGAAGCTTTAGGTTGACTTCGATGTAAGTTGACAAAGATCCAAGAGGCTATTTATTTTTTATGTTTTTGCCAGTACAAACTTAGACACAATTTTGTGTCATTTTGCTTATTCAAAAGAAGCTTTAGGTTGAATTCGATGTAAGTTGACATTGGTCTTTAGGCATTTATGTGTGTGGCTTGTTATGCTTAATTATTTTGCAGTGAAACATAGGGATGTGTGCCATATGTTATGGGGGTTGTCCACAATTTTCTTACATATCAAGGGCAGGGAGATGCATAGTTGCATAGCAAAGGCCCACATCCTGCTACACTTTTCCCTTCCCCTTAAAAACCTAAAACATGAAAATAATTTGATTTTGCAAAGGAGAGAATTTGCGGCAAAGGAGATATAAATAAGGCAGGGGAACAGATTTGAAGAGGTATTTTGTTAATTTCTTGTTTTCCTTCTTGATTAGCAATTAGTATTTTTTTTACTTTATACTGAATTCTTTGAGTAAAATGAACAGTGACATGCCATCCATCGAAGCAGGGCAAAAAAAAGAGGATGTGGGGTGAAGGAAATTCAGCTAGAGGTGCTGCCCAGTCTGAATGCCTCTCAAAAATGTCAAAGAAATTTGCATGTGAGTCACTTAAACAAAAGGTATGGGTCACACCAAAGCTGCACCCTGGTAACCCCCTCCCAGAAACATAAACCATGAAACAATTTCATTTTCGCAAAAGAGGAAAAGAAAGGACATTGAGTAGTTGCAACAAAAGGGGAGAAGGGAGTATGTTAGGAGCAGATTTGAAGAGGTATCTTTTCGATTTCATAGTTTCCCTTTTCTTTTGTAATTTAAAAAAAAAAAAACTTCTGCTGCATTCTTTGAGCAAAATGAGCAGTGCTAATGATGGACATGCCATTTAGACAAGGAGGGAAGCAAAGGTATGGATCTTGGGAAGATGAAGTTCACCTGGGATTTCTTCTCACATGTTGAAAACAATTGCTAGGGGCCATCTAAAACATCTGAACCCCCATCTCTACAAATACGCAATAAATAAAGGAAAACACGCCATCATAATTCCATATTTGCATTACCAATTTTTAGAAGAGTTACACCACGGTTACTGCACACGTTTTAGACACACCTGGAAAAAGGATGAGAGAGACTAATAGATTATTTTTCATTACCGTCACCTAAATCTGGGCATACATTTCCCGGTCCCAGAAACTTGTCTTGCCATTTGCTGTCATCCCATCCCCATCCCCACCAAAGAAAATCAGTTTAACATATAGGTTTTAAGTGAACAGCAGTTCACTTTATTTCAGTGTTACCTAAGACGCCGGGACGGCAGGACACGGGGATGGAATTTCCAGGATGGCAAAAAATTTCAAAATTTCGGGAATGCAGGGGGGCGGCTATTAAAATAATATATGAAATTATAAATATTAAAAATTTACAGATAAATTTCAAAAAAATTATGAATAGCAGTTCATATTTATATATCAGTCCACCACGTGCATACAGTCCACGTTCAGACGTCCATATTAAAAACTCAGCAGCATACATATAGCTATACTAATTTTATGTCTACATTGCTAGGATACAGGTACAAGTACCGGTAAGATATGCGGATACGTCAATTTTAAAAAACCCTTGGGTACGATACGTCTTGGATACGTCCATAATATATATATATATATATATATTCATCTACTCATTTTTCTGGTCCATAAGAAATTAAGAACCTGAAAAATATGGTAGGATCAAGGTTCAAAACATTCAATATGCTTAAAATTTTACATTTTTATTGATCATGTGGCTGCCATACATATGATATATGAATATCGTGTCAATATGAATACAAATAATCTAGAATATATCATCTAGATTTTCCTCAAAATCAAATTTCTGCCTCTAAACAAACTTGAACTCCTTGCAAGCAATCGCTGCCTCCAATCTCATCCCCCTTGCAATGGCTGCCTCCAAATAAATCCTCCTTTCAATGGCTGCCTCCTCAATTCCTTTTTGGCTCTCTACTCTTACACTTGCAAAAACCAACAATGAATTGTCTGTGTTTTGGTAACGCTTGAGTGCATTTTTATAGCTTTTAGGAGTTTAGGGCTTATTTTTTAATTCATTTATGAGTTCAGGGTTTGCTTTTTTGTGCATTGACCAAGTTAAGAAAAAAAAAACATCTTTTAAACAAAACCCACTGTCAATACATGTGGGTACATCCCGGACATGTACAAGTATATCCCGAGTACGTCTGTGACAACCCAGGAAGTATCCGCACCGTACCTGGGACAGATTTGTACCGGGTACATATCTGGGGAAGTTCAGGGAAGGGGGGTGTGGAGGGGAGGGCTGTACCCATGCTTCCCAGTTTGAATGCCTTTACTTGACCCACAAGAAGTTAATTTATGCTAAGAGAGCAAATGAGTCATATAGAGGATCTGAAACACCTCACCACATGAGACAAAAGAAGAACAGATTACACTTCTTTTTGGATGATTGGTTCTACTCTGTCAAATTATGGAGCATTCTTGACCACAGTCAAACTCATCCAGGCGTCCATGTTCTATGATGTTGTTTCAGTTTGAAACTGTTGACGAGTCTGGCTACATTTGAAACTCAGTTATGATCTTCTCTTTACTCGCTGTTGGCTGACCATGTATCAATCATCTCTGAGCCACAGTACACATTTTCCCCAGAGCATATCAGTCTTGTCGAATTATGTCTTAACTAATTTTAAAACCTTTCTTAAGCCCTTCCTTAGTCCCTTGAAGATTTTTCATGATCCAATTCAGATCAAGTAAGCTTTCCATTTCCTGCAGATTTGGATTACAATTTGAACAAACTCACATACCCAAGCCATATTAGGAAAGCAGAAAACAGACCTACATTTAAAAAACATATTCTTTGGCTGTCTTACGTGGAATGATTGTTAAATTACATGACCTTATAGGAAGCGAGTTTGAACTGAAGACAATGAAAAATAACCCAAAGTAACTCACTAAACACCCAATTTTCTTGTATCTGAGTTTTCGGAAAGTATAATTGCGAAAGAAACTAATGTGCTGTACAATGACAGATTATAACGATAGCAACTATCATAGTTTCGAAATGGGACAAACAGAGATTGAATGTTCCTTTCATCTTTGATTTCTCCAAGGCTATTTTTACAATATATGTGCATAAAACCAAAATGAATCAAATGAGAGGATTGGGAAAGACGTAAGGTAAAACGATCAGAAGAAAAACATTAGCCTTAAATGCATAATAACCTTCAAACAATGATCTAGTAAGACATGATTGTGTGGTGAGCCAGAGGAATTGTCATGATGATGACCCACCTGGATTGAAGCCCCATTGGGCATGCTCCCCACAAGAGAGGCCGCCTTTAGGCGCACCGAAAAAGACCTAGACAAATTTTGCAGAGTATTGACAGAGTAGATACCCTTCAGAGGTAGAACAGCAGCTAAAAGGGTCCCTAAGTTTCATTGTGCATCCTCCCGCCACTAGGGCTGAGGAAGTTTACAAAATATACCCTAACAATAAAAATAATTCTCAAAAATAGATCATTCATGCTAGCAGTACAAGGCAATCAAACATGACCATATGTTCTGCAACAAAGTTAAGGGTATGTACTTCAAAGTTAAAAGCACAAACCTTTCCCGAGGCCGTTACTCTCTCTCCATTATTCAATTTAATGTACTTTTTACCCCGCTGCATCCAAAATAATTCCATAAACAACCCCGTTAGAGTGTAGGCAGTATAAGGACTATAATATATTGCGGCTATCATATTAGCAACAGCAATATCCAGAATATGCGAAAGACAGTTAAACAAATGAAATAAACTTTTATCGTCAACAAATAGTAAATAAAACAAAATCCTATACCTTGTCCCAGTGATATAACGATTTCTGCTTTTGCAAACCAGCACTGTCATCTGCAACAAGGTCAAGAACCGCTGCATCCATCCTGTATCCAGCAAAAGAATTATGAACCCTCCTAAGAAAGTAATTCCTAAAACATTTGCATACACAAAACTATAAAGAGAATCTGTTAAGAACAGTTCGTTGAAAATATATCACAAACACCTAAGCAACCACATTTTTATTTTGGAGTACATATTTAAAATATATTTGGTATCCAATGAGTCCCTACCCAACAGAGCATTCTATAGCAAGACCACAATATATCAATCAATTGTACTCTTCTTTTGCCTTCAACTAACACACCCGAAGTTTATTACTTTGTTATTGTGCAAAGAATGCGATGCAAAAAGCATACAACAATCAACAGCATCCTAAAGATCACAAATGGAAGAGAAAAGATTGGGGAATTCAACAATAAGTTTTAGCAATTAAACAAGTAACCCCACTTCAAGCTAAAGGATTTGAAAGAATGAACTTTGGGACTCAAAGAAATTGGGCAAGAAATGTCAAAAGGCAGTGTATCATAAGGTTACTTTTGGGGAGAGGGGTCCCTTCCCTTGTTATGATTCTAAAGGCCCAATTGGCTATATCTTCTTCCAAATTCAATTTGATACCTTGGTTCAAAGAATCTTTGATAGGTATGGCTCATGTCAAAGACATAGATTAAGAAAGCTCGTTGATGAATTGGAGAGTTTAGCTCTATCCTGAAATTATTATTCAATCTAAATTTGAGCAAAAAGAAGCTACCTCATTAACAATAATAAAAAGAGGTGATTCTCTACTGAACTAGACATTCAAAGATTATAAGATCCTTAACATGGAACGAATGCCTTTGATTTCCCTCCTAAATGGATAAGAAAGGGGATGAATTAAATCAATGAATAGAATATTTCACTAAAAACAAGCACTCTTAACGTAGGTACATCATACACCCAATGTCCCCAGGAGACAGGGATGGGGACAGATCTCAGAGACAGGAGTGCCAATATGCATGCATTGGGTACTTGGAGACAGAAAATGGAAATAAAATAATAATAGTTATAAATTTAAATTTCTGAAAACTATAAAATCATACTACATTGGATTTTGATTTCATAAACATAGAACAGGTTCATTTTAGTTTTAACGTTTTAGGCTTTAGTTTTAAATATTAACTTTTTAAGCTTTTATTTGTATCTTTTAAATTTTACTTTTTATCAAGCTTTTATTATTCAACTTCACCTTTAAGTTTTAAAGTTTAAACTTTTAATATTAATATGTATGTTGCTGGTTTTCATAGCATGTTGTGACAGTTCACCGTGTGCATTTGTGCTCAAAAATTTTTGTATTCACATATCACTCTTGATTCTTAATATGTCTTTGTAATACTATACAGTCAGGGTATGGTTAACGGATAAACTTTTTTTTTTCATGCTAAGATCACAACATAAAAAACAGTTTCAGCAAGGGATACAACTGATTATCATGGTATACTCAATACAGATGGTGCTTCAAGGGGTAATCCTAGGAGAACAGCTATGGGAGGGGTTGGGCGTAATGGACAAGGAGAAGCATGTTTCATCTTTGTGGAAAATATGGGTATTTCTATGAATAATCTGACTGAAATTAGAGTCATTCGAAGAGCAATGCGAGAAGCTATCAAAATAAGATGGCAAAAGATAAAGGTTCAATCCGACTCAAGAATCATGATGAAGTTACTAAGTGAATCTAATAATGGTTGTCCTCCTAATTGGCATATCGCAAAGGAAATTGGTCAAATACTAAAATTGCAGGAAAACTTCCGACAAATTCAATTCAGACACATTCCCCGACAATAGAATAAGGTTGTTGATGGATTAGCGAATTGGAACCTTGACAACAATGATATCCTTTGCTATGGATCACCTCCCTTATGGTGGTCTACTAAGATTCAAGAAGATATTAGGACAATTCTCAATTTGGATTCTGTATAATGAATGTGAATATTGATAGTGTAGTTTATAAGGCTACTGAAATGGCTATTAGCTTCCATGCTTGGCATGGTCGGATATGTAATTGAGTATTTCTGGTTAATATATGGTTGGCAGTTTTTCTTTTAAGAAAAAAAACGGGTAAACGTTTTTAAAGAGAAAACAACAAAAAAATTATTTTTAAACAAAATAGAAAATGTATATTAAAAAAAACACCAAAAGTCCCCGAAACATCCCCTGATATTAAGAAATATCCCAGGGACGTCCCCCCTTTTTCTGCCCTTGTGGAAACGTGCGGCGGACGTTTCTCCCCCAACCCGCCGTCCCTGGAACGGTTGGGACATCTGGTTTTCAGGGGAGATGTGTCCCCGCATAACACTGCTTTATTTTGAACTATTATAATTTTGGTCATACTAATTAACCCAGTATAATTATTTGAAAAGCAGCCTCAACAAGGATCAATCTATAAAAGTTGGAAAGGACTTGCACTAGATGAGGACAAAGAAAATATGTACCAGTTAAAAATCAAATAAAAGCGGCTAATTGAGTGACTACCTTTGCTCATCGAGAAGCTTGTGGGCTTTATTTCTTTCCTCCTGCCATACAGAACAAATATGAACAATCAGTACAGCAGGCTTTTAAACCAAGAAAGTGACTGTCTACTATAGATTATTTACTACAGTATACAGGTACCATCCATCACTGAAACAAAGAAACTTTCAACGTACAAATTACAATGTCAAATTTTAACATATAAAAGAAAGGACAAGTGTAAGGAAATTCTATCTTGTTTAACATCAATAAATATGAGTAGATAAGTTTGGCGAGTAATATGAATAGGACCTATAACATCCTCATGTCTAGTTTTCTATTAGACCAGAAACCAATCTTTTGCCACCACAAACAAGAAAACTAAATAGCCAGATATCAAAGTCATTTACATACAAAAAGGGCAAAGTGACTAAACCATCAGAAATGTATCATACTGTATAGCTGTATATCTGTGATATGAAAATCAAACTACTGCCTAGCTGTAAGCTTTTATAACCAAAATGGAAAATATTATATATTACTGTTCAAAAATTATTACAAAATGAGCAGTTGTTTTGCAACTGCACTGATTTTACAATATTGTCATCTCAAGCACGAATTCAAAAGAGTGCCTTAAGAACAAAGCACGGATACAACCATAACATCTTTATTTAGAAAAGCGTAAAGTACACAAAAGATAAGAAAACATAAACACAACAGCCTGCCATTCCTTGAAATAAAAACATAAAAATTTAAAAAGGCAGGGAGACCCCAAAATGATAAGCTTACTGCTCCATTATTGTGGCTTAGTATTTTGTCATGTCTTGGATATGATTTTTACGTTTTCTTATTTTCTATTTTGTCATTTGAAACGTAAGACTCTTGTTAAAAAATTCAAAATTTCAACCTTTTCCAAGTTTCAATATTTTCAAAATTTCAACTTTCTCAAAATTTCAACCTTTTCAAAATTTAAAATTTCTGCTTTTTGAAATTACAACTTTTTTGAAATTTCAGTTGAAATTTCATAAATATTGAAATTTTGAAAAAAAAAATGAACTTTTCAAAAAGTTGAAATTTCGAAAAAGTTGAAATTATTTTATATTTTTTTCAAAAATTATTACAAAATGAGCAGTTGTTTTGCAACTGCACTGATTTTACAATATTGTCATCTCAAGCACAAACTCAAAAGAATACCTTAAGAAGAAAGCACGGATACAACAATAACATCTTTATTTAGAAAAGCGTAAAGTACACAAAATATAAGTAAACATAAACACAGTGTCTTGCCATTGAAATAAAAACATAAAAAATTAAGAAGGCAGGGAGACCCCAAAATGATAAGCTTGCTGCTCCATTATAGTGGCCTAGTATTTTGTCATGTCTTGGATATGATTTTTACATTTTCTTATTTTTTATTTTGTCATTTGAAACTTAAGACGCTTGTTACACTTATTTTCATGATTTTACAGTAATCAATGTTATGCAAGGACACGTCCCCTTGACTTTGGTGATGTCCCGAACCTTTCTAGACTAAAGGACATGGTGGGGACATCCACAGTTTTTTTTTAATTTTAAAAATTTATTTGATGCTTTTGCCATACAAAAGTAGTAGCTTTTACCAAAAAACATTAAACCCAAATCTCTAAAACACCCTAACAAACATTAAATACTAGAAAGCTGGTTCTCCCCCCCAGCCTGGGTACATACCCAGGACGTGGTACGGGTAGGCTCTCTAGTACATCTTGGGCGTATGGGTGCAGACGCACCCGAAAGTACTCATACACCTAGGACGTACCCAGGAGGCACCCAAGGGGAACCCAAAGCGAAAAAACGAGTTTTAAAAATTTTTCCCCACTTTTTCAATTAAAAAAAAACATAAAAACACAAAAAAAACCATAAATCTATGTTTAGCATATTATGATCAGCACATGACATTTGAGATATTTATTATTATGGCATTTGGCATTTTTGTGGTTATTTTGTTTTTGATATGCATACTATATGGTTAATGACAAATGTCTCTACTTTCTGATTTATTAGGCTATAATTTCTATATATTTTTTACTTCTATATATTTCTTGTATGGACGTACTATTATCATATTTTAAGCCAACGGAAGAGGTTGCATGCAAGAGCATGGAATAAATTAATTAATAACAAAGCTGCTGTCCTAGGTTTCGCACCAAAAGAAAAAGGTTAAATGCATGGAGGTGCATGGAGGAATGAATGAAATAAACAAAACAAAGAACTTCTAGATGTTGGTGCCATGGAGAGATAAGGTTGCATGCATGGAGAATAAATAAAAGGAAAGGCAGTCCTATATGTGGCACCAAAGGGGTAAAAATAGAACTGTTCTAAAATGGGCGCAAGAGGATTAAAATAGAAATAGAAGCATGCTGCTGTTCTATTTTTAGAGATTGGTGCTAAAGATAGACTTGGATAAATAAATATAGAAAGAAAGCATGTTGTTGTTCCAGTTTAGATCGGCGTCAAAGATAGACGGGGAAAATAAATAAATAAAGGAGTTGTTCTATACTTGGCGTTAGGCATGAAATAGGAGAAGATTAACTAATTAAAAATAGAGATGTTGCCCATGCACCAAAGATAGACTAGGATAGAATAAAATCAATATAGAAAACAACAATCTTTCCTCGAGGTTGGCACCAAAGGAGAGAAGGGAAATTAGAAAAGGTAAGTTGTTATTCCGTGCACTAGGAAGGGTGTTAAAAATAGAAATTAATTAAGAATAGATCCATTGTTGTTCCAGTTTGACGCCAAGGGTGCATGGACAAATAAAATAAAAAAGCACAACAGTCTATTCTTGTTGGACAGGAGTCTATTCTTGTTGGGAGCAGTCTATATGAACTGATTTTTTTTGTAAAAAATATGTACTTGGAAGTTGATTTGCATATGGATCTTCAGCCTTTGTACTTGCACCTCTCAATAAAATAAAGTTTCGTTTTTGCCCTCTCATATCGATGTTTTCAAATTGTTCATTGTGTTTGTTATAGGATATTGTATGTGCTTAGTGTGGAATTCATTCTCTCAACCACTGTCTTTTCCTAAATCCTTGAATTAATTTTGCAAAATAGTTCAGAGTTGTGCAGGTGTGTGGATCTTTAAGTTCTTTGTGTTCAGAGTTATATGCAAGTATCAAGCTTTTGGTGTATCACCCCTATTTCCCATTTCCCGCATTCCTTTTCCATTTTCCTTGTCAAAGTTTTCAGTGTTACGCGGGGACGCGTCCCCTAGATTTTGGTGACGTCCCCAACGTTTTCGGGACTTGGGGACTTGGAGGCGACATCCCCATTTTATTTTTAATGTTCCAAAAGCTTTCGGATATTTTTTACTTTTAAAAAGAAATAATTGTTGATACAAAATCACAGCACCCCCGAATGGCCTCGGATTTGAGTGGGGCATCCGGTGTGATTGCATAACATGGGACCATCTCTCAAGCTGTGGGACTTGTGGACTTGAAATGGCCCTATGTTATGCAATCACACCGGATGCCCCACTCAAATCCGAGGCCATTCAGGGGCGCTGTGATTTTGCATCAACAGTTATGGCACGCCCGATGGGACACTGAGGTTAGATTTTTCTCATCTTTCCAAGGTGTCTCATTATCAAACAGCAAATCTTAAGCCACCGTGCGACCGCATCAATAGTTATATTTTTATCAAGAACATCAAATTATAATCTTGAAAGTACCTAAAATACATTAAATATAGTTTAAATCCCTAAATGTCATTGAAAAAAGTTAAAATATTGAAATATTAGTTTGTAAGTATTATTTTAAAAGTCGTCCCCTTGCCGTCCCCAAAATTTGGGAAATTTTTTGTCGTCCCGGAAACCTCGTCCCTCCGTACCCCCAAACCCTCGTCCCCGAGACTTAGGTAACTAAGGTTTTCAATTTTTAGGTGAATTACAAGGGAACTAGCCCTCTCTAGAGGTTCACCTCAGACATAGGTTACCCACAACCGTGAGGTGTTCCAATTTTGTCAACAGGAGAGAGTACACACACCATTCTCTATCAAGGTGCAACTTCTAGGTGACAACAATTTATGGCACGCCCGGTGGGACAATACAAGTATTTGCTACAGAAGTTGATGTTATACTTAGCAACTATCAGTGTTCTAGACACAAATATTCAGCATCTGGCAACTCCATTGCCGCAAAGATCCATTTTTTTAAATCAACAAACCATTTCCTCCATCTTTCCATCTTTTATGAGGTTGTGCAATCATGACTTAATTTCCTCCTTAGAATTCCTAGTGCCAAGAGAATTATTATTCCCCTCCATCTCTTTTTTGCCAAAATCAACCTCCAAATCAGTACTATAAGCCCTATCATAATGAATATGCCCATCATCCAAACCTCACTAATCCATATGGTTATCCTAATAATCATGGTGTTTTTCAAGAGCACAAATATACAAATTATAAAAACAATTCCATGCCTAATGATGATTTGCTGATGCAGGTACAACACTTGGAGATAAAAATGGTACAAATGAGGGCAACAAGTTCCATCAAGGCGGCCAAGTTTGGATTCAAGGTACCCTACTCATGGGTAGGTCCTATGCCAAACTGGTATAGCCCTCAAGAGAAGTTAGACTGTGTTTGAATTGTTACCACAAATATTAGAGTGGAATGAAGAAATGGAAGCTCGCCAATCTAGTGTTGAGAAACCCTGTCAATGGAGTAATTCTTCATTATCATCATGCAGTCCTCCTACTTCTACTTTCCAACCACTACAATTGGAGCCCAAGTCCCAAATTCCTGGCTTTCTTAAAGTTTCTCCTCCACAAGATCTTACACCTCTCCAATCATCTCAACCATTGCAAAATCAATTATCAAACAAACCCACCCCTCCCCTCATAATTCCCAAATCCATTCTGGAATGAAACTAATCAACAAATCAATTCGGAAGAGCAGCCAACTAAAGAGCCAAGTGAACAAGTTCTCAAGCAAAATCTAACAAAATGGAGCTTACATTTTGAGGACAAACAAATTCCACAGTTGGTTAAGCCTACAATAAAGGAGTGCATGAAAGTGGTTGAAGTTACAAACCAGTAGGAGGAACATGACCAGCAAGCAAAGGTTAGACAAAGTTTTCACAAATCTTTTGAGATACAATGTAAATATAATGTTTTGAAGGAGCATATGAATGTTTCTAAGGATCAGATCAACAATCTTGAGCCTATATCATCTTCTAGTGAAGGAAATAATTCAATAAAAGTTGAAGAGGAAATTAGCAAAGGAATTCAAATTCAAAAGGAGTTTTCCTCGAGCATGAACAATAAAGAGGATGAGATTTTATTAGACTTAGAAGATTTTGATGATGAGGAAGAGCCAATTGAAATTGTAAGTATTCCACCTCCATCATCTATCTTCTTCAATAAAGACTCTCTTGTTATTAAATATTTTTTCGAGCTTGAAAAAGAGTCATATTTGAGGTTATTTGCAAAGGATGAAGTAGAAAAGGTTTCAGATCAGTGTCCAAACATCCAATATGATCAGGAAAATGCCTCGAGGACTCCAAATGATGAAGTTCCACACAAAGAAGAAGAGAAGATCAGAAAAATCAGTTTATCATATATGAGAATGTCCAACCAGGTATTTATCCAACTTAGAGCCACAGAAGGAGTTGTCATCAGTTGTGTTTAATTCAGAGCATACGAAAGAGCTTCAAATTGTCAAATATCAGCCGCACTATCTCCAAAAACTAAGTGCAGATCTTATAAAGGTGTTTATTCTTTTCTGGACTGATATTTTGAGCAAATCAATAATGCAAACCATATCTACACTTTTACCATGTGATCTAGTTGCAAAATTGATCTTATGGCCGCACTCTTTGAGAAAAGGAGGTTATTTCGCCCAACCAGTATGTGGTTTTGTTTAGCTTTCCTTTTTCTTTGTTATATTAGTAGTAAGCTAGGTTTGTTTCTTGCATAATAAGTGCTTGCATGGACATTGATTTTCTAGTTTTCATAGTTAGTTGTCTTTCAATAAAGTGTTTGCATGCACATCTTTCTTTTTTATTGGAGAGGGTATTTCAGTTGTTTTGTTTCAGAGGATACAAGTTGTTAACAGAGGTATGTGACTCCATAGCCCAATGGAGCAGAAGGCTATAGATTTCTTTGTTTAACACGCAAACAATCCCGTGATGTCGCCAGAATGTTATCATATTTTAAGCCAAAGGAAGAGGTTGCATGCAAGAGCATGGAATAAATTAATTAATAACAGAGTTGTCGTAGGTTTAGCGCCAAAGGAAAAAGGTTACATGCATGGAGGTGCATGGAGGAATGAATGAAATAAACAAAACAGAGAACGTCTAGATGTTGGCGCCATGGAGAGATAAGGTTGCATGCATGGAGAATAAATAAAATAAATAAAAGGAATGGCCATCCTATATGTGGCGCCAATGGGGTAAAAATAGAACTATTGTTCTAAAATTGGTGCAAGGGAAGATGAAGGAGGATTAAAATAGAAATACAAGCATGTTGTTATTCTATTTTCAGAGATTGGCGCTAAAGATAGACTTGGATAAATAAATATAGAAAGAAAGCATGTTGTTGTTCCAGTTTATATTGGCGCCAAAGATAGAAGGGGAAAATAAATAAATAAATAAAGGAGTTGTTCTATACTTGGCGCCAGGCATGAAATAGGAGAAGATTAGTTAATTAAAAATAGAGATGTTGCCCATACACCAAAGATAGACTAGGATAGAATAAAATCACTAAAGAAAACAGCAGTCTTTCCTAGAGGTTGGCACCAAAGGAGAGAAGGGAAATTAGATAAAGTAAGTTGTTCCATGGACTATGAAGGGTGCTAAAAATAGAAAATAATTAAAAATAGATCCACTGCTGCTCCAGTTTGGCGCCAAGGGTGCATGGACAAATAAAATAAAATAAACACAGCAGTCTATTCTTGTGGGACAGCAGTCTATTCTTGTTGGGAGCAGTCTGTATGGGCTGATTTTTATTGTAAAAAATATATACTTGGAAACTGATTTGCATATGCATCTTCAGCCTTTGTGCTTGCACCTTTGAATAAAAATAAAGCTTCGTTTTTCCCTCTCATATCGTTGTTTTTAGATTGTTCATTGTGTTTGTTATAGGATATTGTATGTGCTTTAGTGTGGAATTCATTCTCTCTACCACTATTTTTTCCTAAATCCTTGAATTAATTTTGCAAAATAGTTCAAAGTTGTGCAGGTGTGTGGATCTTTAAGTTCTCTATGTGTAGAGTTACATGCAAGTATCACACTTTTGGTGTATCACCCATATTTCTCATTTCCTGCATTCCTTTTTCCTTGTTAAAGTTGTCATTTTTTAGGTAATTCACAAGGGAACCAGCCCTCTCTGGATGTTCACCTCAAACATAGGTTACCCACAGCCTTGAGTTCCAATTTTATCAACAGGAGAGAGAGTACATACACCATTCTCTATCAGGGTCCAACTTTTGGGTGACAACACATATACAAGACAAAAAAAATTGCCATACCCACGTACAGGGTACTTCGTACCCATACCCGTACCGCACTTGAACCGGCTACTTAGAGTAAATAAAGTTTAAACACCTAAATTGCATTGAATAAAGTTAAAATATTCAAATATTGTTTTTATATATTGTTTTAATAGTTGTCCCTCCACATACCCAATCTAAATTGCCATACCCACGTACAGGGTACTTCGTACCCATACCCGTACCGCACTTGAACCGGCTACTTAGAGTAAATAAAGTTTAAACACCTAAATTGCATTGAATAAAGTTAAAATATTCAAATATTGTTTTCATATATTGTTTTAATAGTTGTCCCTCCACATACCCAATCTAAAAAAAAAATGTTGTCAAGGAAACCTCATTCCTCCATCCCCATGTTCCCCCACTCCCCAAAACTTGGGTAAGTATGATAATAATCAAATACTTCCCATCCGAAATTGTGAAACTCAATTTCAATTCGTTGTTCAATGGTTATGTTGATATTTTCAAAGCAGGTCTTTAGAATGTTTAATGATGCTTACTTGTGAAAATGGAAAGCTAAAAAAAATTGTATATATTTTTTTATTCTATAGCATACATATGTTTTACCATCCCAAGCTGCTGCTTCATCCACCTGCTGTCACCAAAACCAGCATTATTTTTGCCATACAAGAATCAGAGAAACATAGATTAAAAGAGACCTATAATACTTTTTGAGATCAAAGGAAGTCATAGCTTTATACTGCTAGTGCCACTAGAGGGAGGATGCTTGAACAGTCCTGAAGGCCTTCATTGTAGGCACAAAGACCATTCAAATTTCATGACTGCTGGTACAAATAATAGCGATTCCTATGGTATAAATGGTTAATGTGATGCTAGTGCTACAAATTGCTAACTGATGCATCAAATCATTTGACATGGGCATTGGTAACACTTCAATATGTCATACTCGATATTAACCACATTGATGTTAGTTTAAATCATAGATTCCAAAACTCCAGAAGAGAATAATGTGCTCTTGGACTGTTCCTCTGCTACATGCATTATTTTTGTAAGTAATTAAAATCTAGAATTCCATGGCTGGAAATCTTCATGTTTTATTGTTTACACGACAAAAAGAACAAAAACAGATTCAATAAATTTTTGCTGACCAGTTACATTGATCTTGCAACTGGAGACGCATAATCAAATGCAACTACAAACATAGCATGACAAGAAAGATGAATGAAGAAACTCTTGAGAAGTGAGTTACCCGAAGATCATTTAATTTCTGTCGAATTTGTATGTATCCTAAATGCAGTTTCCCACCAAAATGATCAGCCAACCGTCGATCACTAAAAATTACATCACAAGACAAACAAGCATTAATATACTTTGTAGGCCACAACTGAGAAGAAGACTAGATGCATTGTCAGTTTTTAAATGTCCTACAAGATTATTAAACATAGACGTTCAAGCATAAAACAAAAGACACGCACATTCTGAAGCTGGGAAAAGTTTTTGTCGAAAAATCGGGCCCAAAGCCTGCTGGTAATGAAGAGGCATTATACGCCTGGTCAAAATTTTGAAGTCCTTCAGATTTTCCCAAATATCAAATTCTAGGATTGGATCCAGTGCTGGAAGAGAAAGGAAAGAACCTAGAACTGTTACCTGTCATAAATGCTCAGGAAAGCACCACAAATGTCACATACTCGTAGCTTCTGATCAGTCTGCAAAGAACAAACAAAAACATCAGCATTACAAAATCACATCCTAAGTTAGTATTAAATTAAGTTAAAACTTCACACACTGGATAGGATACATCACTTTGCACATGAAACTCGACCCCTTTATAAAACTATTCATTTCAATCTTCATAATGATGGTTTTCGCTAAGCATCATGTATAGATAAACAATAATAAGTGGATTAACTGCGGATAGAATGTGCCATTTATGGGGCTTATAACGGACAATATCATAACAATAATTAGAGCAGCCATCTCTCAATTAGTGGCGTAGTCCACCAGGAAAAATATTTTATTCAAAAGGTTCAAAATATATTCATTGAATTAGACTCGGAAACAACTTGGCAAGCAAAACAGTCAAGATTGGGCTCCAGCCTCAGTAAAAAAATTGAAAAACATAGGATATTAATAAATACATAAATAACAACAAACTTCTGAAACTATGTAAATATATATATATATATATATATATATATATATATATATATATATATAACAAGTTTATGCAAGTCTTGCTGAGTTTTTCAAACACAAATCCCGCCTCATATTTGACCCATTCTCCACCAATCTTTTGACCAAGTTGAGCTTGCCAAGCATGTAAACGCAAACCAAACCTGCCTTGTGTCCTCCAAACTTATAAATTGGAGATAAACTACTGATTTTTGACAACAATTTCCTTATGAATGTACTCAACCTCTGAAATTTTCCTAGGTTATAGTGCTTCTTAACCACAATATCATTATATCACTACATCTTTAGTTATAAACCTCTTAAAAATCAATGAAGGATTTCATGGTTGAGAACCTTCTCTATTAAGAATAACACTATTTCAAAAAGTGGCCTTTAGAACTCTTTATTGAAGCACACTACAGAAATAGGTTGACATATCATCACAGTCAAGCCTGAGGTACATGTGTTTCCACAAGCATTTAGAAACAACCTATCAAAAGAGGTGTTAACAGCCATGCTATTTATGTAGTGTTGGGGTTTCTAGATCTACCTGTCCATTTAGCCTAGACCGGCCTGACCCAAGCGCACAAGCCCCTATCACCTACTACGTGCACTGGCATAGCACACCGATTTCTTCCGCACCCTCACCCAAGCACATTCAGTTCATCAAATCCCTTGCTGGTTTGGGGAATGGAATGGGCATGAGCATACTAAGCAAATAAACACTATATTATTCATGCACAAGAATAGAAGAATAACAACACGATATCACTTAATATAGCATCATCACATACAAGGAGATAGCTGAATTGAGTCATATTCATTTATTCATCTAAGAGTTAACAGGGCAGCCATTAATGCCTTACAAGCAGGCTTGGCTTAACATAGACACAGAATAAATCTAGCATTCTCCATATTCACCCTATCCACTTGTCCTTAAATGGGATAACACTAATGCAAAGTTAGTGCCTAATATTTCCTCGGCTCGACGGAAGGCTCAGACTCGACATCTTGTGATTTGCACTGACAGATAAACTGACATTCCTTCCGCTGCACGTCGCCACATGGAAGATCCTCTCTCCTTTCTCTTGTCTATGCCTTAGCCGATTCTGCCCTACTTTTCGTGTGCATGCCTTGTTGAATACTGTCGTCCACACTCACCAAAATACAGGTATGCGTGCCTATCAAAATCTGCTTGCGCTTGCGCATACTTAGCTCAACCCTTAGGATCATCACCAGCACACACGATATCACCAAAATTGTGGGGACATCTCCCCAGACTAAGCTGCTTATTGGTCCCACAACAAGCCTTGGTTTATATCCTTCAAAAATTCTGGCACGCTTTCCTATACATGGGCTTCAAACTGTTAGAAGATGTATACAAGGAAGAAATAAAGAGAAGTCGGATTGCACACATTTGAGACTGTGTCCGTCTATTTGTGTCACCCAGATTTCATCCTGAAATCTGCGACTACCCTATCCAAAATTTTTTCGTACTTTTAAAATAATGGGTCGTTTTGTGTTTTTATTGCCTGAAAGTTCTTGTATTGTGTCAAGATATTCCCAAAGAGCCATATTAGCCTTTTTTGCCAAATACCCAGATGCCCAAAATTGTTATATTCTGTCGTCGGGATTTGTCTGCGGGAAATTTGTATTTAATTATTTTGAGCCCCGTATGAGGCTATTTGCGCTCCGTTTTAACTCTGTTATGATCGAATATGTCATTATTCCTATGTACCAGAAGGGTTTTAACTTGGAATAAGTTTTGGGCTTTATTTGTAACTTTTGGCAATTTTTCGTGTTTTTGTGTTGTCCCGTTTCGTTTTCTGTGAAATTTCTCTAGAACAATTCCTTTGCCGGGTAAGCCCGATTTTTGGCCTGGAGCAGCTGGAAAACATATACGCACATTATGCCCAGAGGAAGTCACCATCGGAGGTCTGGATCACTGGGAAAAAGTGAAGTCGTGCACGGAAAAGCCCCTGCGGGGTTGGGCGCATTTTTGGAAAACAAAGGATTTAAGCTGCAATGGGAAAAATAGAAGCAACAGGCAAGGTGGGAATTTTGTACCTGCCTAGCAGGGTACTTTTTCCCGTGTTATAAAATTCACTTAAGCTGCAGTGGGAAAGTTAGAGGCTGCAGGCAGGCGGGAATTTATTGCCTGCCTTGCAGGGTAAAAATTCCCATGATAAAATAAAAGGAAAGTGACTTAAGTGAAATCATGGGATTTTAGTGCCTGCCTTGCAGGGTAAATAATCCCATTGTCAAAGTCAAATCACTTAAGTGGATCATGGGATTTTGGTGCCTGCCTTGCAGGGTAAAGAATCCCATTGTGAAAAATTCTTAAAAATAGAATTATATGTGCAAAAAAGTGCGCCCCCTTTGGTGAGATGATGGCAGCCTTTAAGTGATTATTTTAATTAATCTATTCTTCTAAAAAGTGCGCCCAAGCTTGGAAGAAGTCAACAAGTCAAAAGGGGAATAAAAGAAATGGACTAAAAGCATTAAATTTAATTTATTTAGTGGCTGCCCCCTTTCCTTTCAAAAAGTGCGCCCCATTTGGGAGATATTTAATGATTTTTAAGGCATTAAATCATTAAATTAATTTCTATTTTCAGTGGCTATGGTCAAGGCACACTGTGAAGCTTAAGTGAAGTGAAGTGTGAAGGATTAAATTGGATTAATTTAATTTATTGGATGGCTGTCCTTAAACATGCTATTTTTAAAAGAGAAGAGCATGATTTTTAATTAATTAATTGCCTTTAATTGTTAGGGCAATTATTAATTATAGAATTGTGAGGTTATATAAGCATGGGCAGCCATATGGGTGAATTATTTAATTCACAGGTAAAGAATTGCAGCCAAGAGGAAAAGTGCGCCCCCATTTGAAGAAGGATTTTGCTCAGGCAAGGTGGCAACAAGGCTAAAAGCTTCCAGATTTGGCGCATGCTTTGAAGGAGGTTGATCTTTGTCTGCATAATTGTTTGCATAGGTGTTACAGGTGCTCAGGTGTTGTTGAAAGGATTCATGCTCTCTTTATGTGCAAATTAAACACCAATTTTTGGGGCAGCGGGCTTGAAAAGTGCAGATTTTTACAATTAAAATTCACTATTCATGCTCCGGTGGCCATTTTTGTCTGAATAAATTGCAGGAATTCATTACAGGTGCTTTACAAAAGAAAAGGAGCTTTTATCAATGTCCAATACATTGCATATATCCTCCGAATCTGAAGAATTGTCCAGATCTGCACCAGTTTTGAAGAAATCCGGCCAAGTAAGAAGAAAAAGAATTATTCAGACAAAGATAGACAAAGCCATGGCGAAGAGAGATGAAAAAGAAAGCATGATGGAGTCATGCATCGCTTCCAAACTTGCAGACATAGGAGACACAGATCTAGGCCCGGAACCTCTTTCCGATTTGATTGATAGATCCAGAGCGGGAAAGACTTCACTCATGCGTGCGGTTAAAAGCAGTGGAATTATCCGAGCTGCAGCTTTTCCATGTACAGCCCAGTTGCCAGAGTTTGTTATGGAGTGCGCTAGATCTTACCATCCTTCATCCAGATCAGTGCGTGATGCTACGGGAAAGACAATAATTCGTTTGGACGCAGAGTTCATCAATTATTGTTTGAAGATTCCAGTGCGAAAGGTGGTGACTTCCATTAGTCTTCAGGATGCCGGCAGCAGGTGGGAGAAGCATAGAGCTGATTGCGTGAGCATAATGAATAGCCGATACATGAAGAAGCCTAGATCTCCTTCAAAGTTCCCGAGAACTCTTCCGCGGTCCAATTTGGTGCAGGAGGTAGATGATGTTGTCAAATTGCTATGCAGGATGAATGGCGAGGCGAATGCTTACACTTTCCGTACATGGATGTATGCTTTCATCAGGACCATTGAAGTCAACAAGGTTGATTCCATAATCAATTGGTCTGAAATTATTAGCGACAACATTGGTGAGCAACTCCGGAACGTGAAGCGTACTTTCAGCTTCAAAATGACTTCCTACTTGGTGTATGTTGCAGCTTCACAAGGTGTCTTTTCCAAGCTGGATAGATGTGGTGTTCTTTCTAAGGACCCCATTTTCGAGTGCTACCCACAGCTTACTGTACCTGCGTGCGAGAAAGATTTCAAAGTGGTCAACGATGAATTCTTCTATGATTTCATTTGCAGGCTAGACAAAGACTTGAAGGCCAACAGGGTAAGCAAGGAAGCGTGGGAAGCTGTGTCCAAGATTGGCAGTCTATTCATTCAATTTGCAGATTTCACATACCTCAGGGTTACGGGCTTTTCTGGAGAACCAATAAAGATGCCCAGGTATCCGAATGATAGATTGATCGCCATGGAGCTGAGCAGGCAACTTGTGGAGTTACACGACCTTCAGTCAAAGCGGCACAAGTCTACGGGCTTCTTCCCAATCACTGTGGGATATTACAGCTGCATTAGCATTCATAGAGCTCGGGGGATGGAGGCGCAAATGTTATCCGAGTATGAGCAAGAGTTCTTCCCTGCACGGCTGAACTTCGATCCATTTGGAGTAGCCAGGAAGACAATCTCCCAGGAGTACGCACATGTGCCTTCATTAGAAGATTTCTGGATGAAGTGCAAAAGTGAGTACGAGGTTAGAAAGAGAGATTTCAGCAGGCTATCAGCAAAGCAAGTGTTCGACTTTGGACTAGCGCGGATACCTACGGATCTTAAAGATGATGGGAATGTGGTACTTGACACTTACCATCAAATGGGAGGAGATAAAGCCATACTGCAGAATAACATAGGAGGCTGCCAACACAATTGAAGAAAGATCTGGAGCTGTGTTGGTGAATACTTCAAACTGGTTGCTGACGAAGGGATATTGCCTTGATGAAGCATTGATGAATCAAGTCACGGGAAACTTCGGCGCAGGAGATTCCCTCAAGCGGAAGCACGGAGGAGAAAGTAGCAGAAGGTCCGAGAAGTTGAAAGTGCATAGAAGATCTCAATCAAAGGAGAGGATCACTTCTACGACCATGACTTTAGCTCCGGTTTCTCCAGTACCCAGTACTTCACCAACTATTGCACCGCAGCAGGATGCTTCCATGCCTCTACTGAATCCAGCGACATTCATCTTCTCCCCTCAGCCACTTCGTTCAGCACCTGTTCCAGAAGGATACGTTGAAGCTGCAGATGGCGGAATTCGAAAGGGCTTTGTCCTTGGATGATTCAGAAGATGGCAGCCATAACACTGTGGCACTTTCTGACGGAGAGGATGCAGAGCGGGAGATGGTAGTGCACTCAGCGACTTCTCATTCTCCTAGAAGTAACTTCTCGGAATGGTTGGCTTCGCAGTTGGTTCCAGAAGCGAGAATGGAGATGAACTTAGAGGAGCACGACTTGCAGCTACTCCAGAATCTGGGCGGAAGAGATAGAAGGCCTAAAGTTGCCAAAGCAACTTCTAGGTTGATCATCGAGGATTCGGGAGAGAAGTTTGCTGAGATATCAATTCCGGCAGAAGGAAAGATAGAGGAGGAGCTCACGGCAGAAGATGTGACAGTAACCAAAGTACCCCTCGGTCAAGCCACCACTGAAGGATTGAAGCAGGACACGCAGACATTGATGGATGCTTTATTCCTTAGGCTTGACAGTGAAAAGGCGGAGAAAGAAGAGCTACAGAAGCAAGTATCTCAATTATGTGAGATCATAGCCAAGGTTGCTAAACCTTCCATTCAGCCCATTTCAGAGTAGGTGAGTGATCATCTTATGCAGGAAATGGAGGATGCAAGCAATCAAGTAAAAGCTATTGACGAATGGAAGGATTTGATTATTCGTCAAGCTTCTGTACAACTTGGAGAAGTGCCAGCCCGCCTAAAGGTTATGGATGATGCAGCAAATCAGCTGAAGCAACTGATGGCGAACATAGAAGGCATGAATACAGTTGTAGAGAGTAACCTGAGTATTTTGGCCGAGATCAACAAGCTGCCGGGAGATGTATTGATTGTGGAACAGATTGTACCAGATGGATCAGTCGAGAAGGGGAAGCAGCTAGAATTTGCAGTATCTTTCCGTTTGGAAATCTGCAGAGTTTTGCTGAAGAGGATGCAGGCACTTGAGAGTAGGACATCAGACTTACCAGACAGTGTCATTTCTTTCACTGAGGAGAGAGTGGACGGGAATGTTACTTCATACGTGTGGATCGTCTCAACTAAGGTGCCTAATTCCCTGGAAGGTTCTCTTCTGATGGTACAAAAGAGAATTGATAAAGCTACCAAGCCTTTCACGATGAATTCTATCAGTAGACTGGTGGCGCTGCAGGCAGACATTGCAAGGTTTGGGCCGAGCTTGGAAGATGTGGAAGCGTGCATCAAAGTGTTGAATGAAGGGTTGCTGCAGTTCAGGACAGAGAAAGAAGCAGTGGCTAAAACAGATGGAAGGATGCTGAATTACATGTTCGACAAGTATATCCGATATCAGAACAAGAAGAAGACATAACATTACAGCTGGCATGACTTCTTCTATTCTTTCTTCTTCTATTTTCTATGTTCCCGGATGAAATTGTAAAACTTCTAAGTTATTGGTTTTGCAACCATTACTTAAAGTCATGTGGAACCATTCTATTAGTTAAGTGATACATGTGTCACTTAAGGAGAAGTTAGTTGAGGATGATTGCCAAATGTCATCTTTACTTGTTGTTTATGTTTCAGTTCAGTTAGACTTCCCATTTGTACTTTCCCTCCTACATTCTATAAGTAGGAGAAGAACCTCCGGGTTAATGATCATCAGAATTTGTAAGCAGCAATCTTGTGTTCTAGACTTTGTGCTGAACCCCTGAGAGCAACTTGGAGCAAAGGAATACAAAGGAGCAGGTTTCCGGAGAACTTTGTGTCACGGTGTACTGTGTTTCTTACTTTTAATCTTAGATCTCTTAATAAACTTTGTGTTATTTTAGATCTGGATCTAGAGCTGCCTTTGTTTTATAATTTTGTGTGTTCATATCTATTAAGTTTCTTCTATGTGCATGCAATTAGCTCTGCTATCTACTAATTGGGATGCACATCTTCCCCATTTCTTCTCTGTATTTCCTTTACTTCCTTCTTCTATAAAATACTTCCTTTCTTGAACAGCTGCTTACTTGCTGCAGAACTTCTTAGTTATGGTTCATGAACTAAGTGGTTAAAGTAAAACCCCTGATAGATAATAACACATTTTTATTGAAAAATCTGACACGGGAGCCTCACCGGTTAAATGAGGGAGATTTATCTCATGACTGCCTAGGTTTTGTGCTATGAACACTTTCACTCTGAAAGCAATGCTATGATAAGGTAGGGCTCCATCAAGTTGCTTCGTGACCTTCGTAAAGGTGTAGCTCTCGAGCTGAATTCCCGAGTTCCTAGATTCCACCTCCCCAAACTCCCGAATCACAGATCTCCCAAATTATTGGACAACCATCCATACTGAGCCATCCACAAGCTCCATCAAGTTGTCTCATGACCCTCGTGAGGGTATAATTCCCAAGATCCATAGTCTCCCGAACTATCTGAGCAACCATCCATACCGAGCTTCATCTACCCTGTATCCTTTCTTGCCTTCAAAGTTTAGAGCTTCTTTATAGCGCGTATTCGTCACTGTCCTCACTACCTTCTACATCTGGTGGGTCTTCAACCATGGCTATATTGGTTGTATTTGATATGACTTTACCCTTGAGCACATCATTGGCTCGAACACGACAATCCCATGTTGTGTGACCTCTTTTCTTACAATAATGACATTCAATCTCTGATTTATCTTTATCTGATCTTCTACGATATTGTCTGGTTCTAGAATAGAATGCACTTTCTTGTTGGGAATGACCTTCTGCATCCTCTGTGGTTTGTTTTTCCTCAGCTGGAAGAGTTGCTATCATATCATCCAGAGATTGAGATTGAATTTGACTGAGGGTAAAAACTACATTGCTATATTTTGAAGACAGACTATTTAATAGGATAGCTTTGGCATCCTCATCCTCAATTGCAGCTTTCACTTCTACTAGTTGTCTGATCAAGGACCTTAGATTATTGATGTGGCTTGACATAGGGACTACTTCATCCATTTTGAACCTATATAACTGAAGTTTTAGGGAAAATTTGGCATTGACTGCTTTCGCTCCAAATAATTTATTTAGAGTATCCCAAATTTCCTTCGATGATTTGTCTAGGTCTACATGATGAAGTTCAGAATCAAAGAGAGCAAGGCCAATAATAGCTTTCGCTCTATCATCTCTACTTTGCCATTCTAACAATTTTGATGCATCGGTAGGTGTTTGTCTCTTTCCCGTTTACAATGCCCCACAAAATTTTATTCATAAGTTGCATTTGTATTTTCACTCTCCATGTATGAAAATTTAGACCAGAATATTTTTCTATGGGCATTTCCATTTTAATAAAATAGAATAAATACAACTGCATATTTTGGAAATGAATAAATAAAATAAAATAAAATACTAGTTGCATAGTTCCATTCCCTAGCACAGGTAGTCTTTTTGCTTCTGCCTCGTTCCTGCCTTATGTCTGTGGAAAACGTCTATGCCCTTCCAATTCGTGACTGTTTTTGGCTCAAATACTGACTGTAATGGCTGACTGTAATGGCCTTCAAATGTTTGTGAATCACGACTCTATTCACGTCTTACTTTGTGCTCGAAAATACTGTTTATTTTCCTAAAAAACGTGCCATTCACGACTATATTTTCGTGCTCGAAAATACCGTTAATTTCCTGAAAAACGTGCCATTCGCGACTATATTTTCGTGACTTTTTTTTTTTTTTGAAAAAATGTGAGTGTATTCTTCTGATTCACGATTACGTTCTCTGCTTTCATGAAAACGAATTTGTCTTGTAAAAAAACGTGATTGTGTCCTCCACTTTGAAATGCCCTAGATCTCGGTCAAAAATCATAAACGAAAATGTGTTCATTTTTCTCCTTACGCTTCAGATTCCATGCCCTGATGTGGCAGATTTTCTACCTTTCTCTCTTTCCTCGCTTGCCCTTGCTCTGATACCACTGTTAGAAGATGTATACAAGGAAGAAATAAAGAGAAGTCGGATTGCACACATTTGAGATTGTGTATCCGTCTATTTATTATAAAAGAAATAGTTACAAAACGGTTGATGTAGTTACAACCGGTTACAACCAACTTGTAGTTAGGCACCTTATAAATAAGTCTTATATTCTCATACAAACACACTCCATTTGAGGAGTACGCCCTTCATGCCTTAACAATCTGTGACAACGAGGTTGCCAAGGTCACTTCCTCTCCTCTATTTAAGGCCTCGTGCACCGATTGAATCTTAGTCGAGAACATTCCCTTAGCATCTTTTAAATTCTCCTCTTCAATGGCCTTTAACAGGATAACCATGAACATCTCTTCACAGTGATTTCCTTTGTTTTTATTTGGCCACGAAGAGCTTTGACCTTGTTGCTCCTCTTCTTGCACCCGACCTTGTCCTGGATCCCCACCACTTGCTTCTCTAGTGCTTTCTCTTGTTGTACATCCCCTTTCGCGTGCTTTCATATTAGCTCATCACGGGTATCCCCTACCTGCAGCACTTTTCCTGCCGCCACCACCTTCTGCCTCCGCTCAGTAAGGGTCTCATCACATGTGGTCAATTGAGCCTCTACTTGTTGCTTCATGACTTTGGCGGGGTATTCTTGGTCCTTTAGCATTGCACTAACAAACTATTTATCGAGTAGTAGCTTTAAGTGGTTCATAGGGTCTTGACTAGCCAACACCTTGCTGGAGGCAAACCCTTTCACTAAAATCTTCGCACACACGGCTTGTGTGCACGCTATTAAACCATTGGCCTTCTCTATAGTGACTTTCTCAACATTCTCCACTTGATATAGGTCACGCGCATTCTTTTGTGCCACATGCCTATTATTGAAGTTATATCATGAGACCTCAACGGCTAATTTCATCAAGGCTTTTTATGTTTGCTCTTCACTTAGGCATTGGGCATTCACATAGGGTTTGGCTTGTCACCTACAAACCTAATTGATTCGCTCTCCTCTAATGTTGTATGGAACACCTCAAAATGGGGCTCGTCCACCAACCCTTATAGTGGGAAGGATACCTATTTACGAATCCACCTAGAAGCTCTGACTAGCGCAAGTAGTTCCACATGACTAATTCATCCAGCTCCTTCCCCTTTTGGTACAACACCCGCGCCATTTCGGTTTCCTTTGATCCTCAAGTCCTTCAGACCCTCCTGATTCGGAGCCCCGGAGGTCAATGGGCCTCTTTACGTGGCCTTCCACCGTTTCTTCCTCAAGCCCAGTTCCTTCACTTGGCCTTTCTTCTTCATGTGCCTCTCTCGTTGTGATCTCCTCATTGGGAGGGGTAGCCTTGAGCCTTGGTTGCTTTGATCACTCAAGTTCTGGATGCAGATTCTTCACTTATTCATGGCCTGTCGCATCCTTCATCACCTCCTCGATGTTGCGGTGTTTGTGCAATGTGCCTTCCTCATGCGTCTCAATGTGCGCTTCCCTGGACTTGTTCCTTTTGGACTCTATTGTTGCCCATTCCTCTGACTTTAGGACAATTAAGCCGTGTGGCTCTCATGTTCTTGGTGATGTATAGGAACAGAAGCTAGGGAGAGAGTGTGATCATGGCCCACGATGTACCCATCTCCATGGGTTGCCTTCTGGTCCCTAGGGCGATTGGCACTGTGAAGGTTGGAGGCGGTGGGACTGGATGTGGAAATGGCGGTGGCCTCATTGGCGGTTACTCCGGGCCCCTTTTTATCTTGGGTTTGTCAGGGACCCTACATGTTGAATTGACCTACCTGCGCAGTGCTTGATTGTCCCATTGTTTTGAAGGTCACGCACTTGAGGATATTCAGTTGGATCTCCTCTTATGTTACAGCTGGGAAGATTGATCATTTTCTTCCTCGTCCTGGGACGTTCCATCTCCCTTGCACTTAGCTTTTGGCTTTTCTCAATGGGCAATCATAGTGAGCTCCTTGTGCACCTTAACCCGTAGGAGATGACATGGTTGGTCAATTGGTCGGCATTGTTTTCAAAATGGAAAGTGCAAGACTCCAAGACTTATGGTACTTGAACATGAGCTTCAAGTCTTGAATATCGTCAATCTTGAGCGCGTCATCAAAATCTATGTTGTTGATGCGGCTAAGGGATGTATGGAATTATGTGTCGGAGAAGGTGTGTGGTAGCCAACACCATACGTACCATGAATTCGCTTTCAGCTTATTCTATGTGCAACAATAGTGTCGCATTACACCGAACCGCACATGACATGTGCGCACGGCTAGTAGTTGCCTTGGAATTTCCCATTCATCTCCAAAGGCCTTGACGCACTCCTCATACAATCTCTTTGTTCACAGTTAGACTTTTTGTCATTCTTGAGGCAAATATATTTTCTAAAGCACTCCGCGAGGGCCTTCTTTCATTCTAGGTTTGCAAATACATGGGACTCATATTCATCAACCATACCGATTTCATTGAACACAATCATTATTAGGATTGTGCCGAACCTGAATGGCTCCCCTTTGTGGTGAGCCGCATATGCACTCTCAATGATGGTGTTTGCGATGTATTGCACAAGGTAATACTTAACCTTTTGCACATCAATCTTACGTGCCAGATACATGAAATTTTCATTTATATTCTCCCATCTGCCAAAGTGGAAAATCTTGGAGCTCAATAAGCATGCGATGATCCTCATTGATGGGTTTCAGATGTCACCAATGGGCATAACATACTTGCCCCTTTGGTAATTCATCATCTTGTTAAGGTTGTCTAGACAACGTTGTCGTCGAGCGCCTTCTGAACCCTTGCACCCTCCTTGGAGATTTCCATTCAACCTATGAATCAGGTTGGCTGAAATCTTTTTGCGCCAACACACAAAATATAAACACTTCCCGTAGAGGTGCGAAAGTAAGAAGTGCACGATAGAGGTGGACTTTCTAAAGTAAAGCATCTTGAATAGTTGGTACACCCCGAGATCCTCTAGCTCCAAACATCATTTGATGTTAAATTTTATTTACCCATCTACGTCCACCTCCCCTTTGACGACATGGTCATCCTCCAAATTTTGAAAGTTGTTGCGGCAGTTCATCTCCTTCATCTCCACCTTGTAGAACTTGCTTTCCCAGGCCTCACGAACGATGCATTGTTTTGGGAACTGCATCTTTGTGATGCCTACCTCCACTTCCTCTAGTGGCGCTTTTTCCTTTGTTTCCTCTAACAAGAATGTGTCATGTTCATGTGTTCTCTTTTATGCCTAGCTTGGGCCAGCTGGTGTTTCTTTCCGCTTCCCCATTGTTGGAGGGTAGGCTATATAATCTTGACTATTGGCGTGGTTTTACTCAGCACTCTAAGCTTCATTGTTTGTCAATGGCAGACTGGTTCGCCTCAATGCAAAATTGCATTTTCCTCCCCTTTTGTAGTTCCAATCTCCTCTCAACTACCCTCTCCGGTTTCCTTTCACCCTGATCTATCCAATGGCATTCGTTTTGCTTGGATTAGAGCTCAAATGTGTTGGTTATGGGCAACCTCCTTCGCAATTACTTACCTTTCTCTTTCACTCCTCTGGTTTTCTCAAGCTTGCATGTGCATAATGAATGCCTCTTTGCCAGTTAGAGGGTAATTAATATGTTTGGTCGACATACATCACCGCCACATCATCCCTTCATGTCTAAAAAGTCTACTAGGGAGTCGTGCCAAACCCTTTTAACACTAGAGGGGTTATTTTTTATTTTCCCGCCTCTCTCCTCCAACATCCAAGTGTGACTGTTTTCCTCACTGGCATTTTGGGGTCATGCACAACCTTCCTTACGCGCAACTTGCCTTTATACCCTACCTTCTCACAAGTCAACTTTTGATGTCGCCCTCATCACCTCTCCCCAATTTATGTGTGCACGTGGTCCACCACACCATTACTCTCTTTAACTCTCAAAAAAATTGTGCACATAGGAAAAGTTTCTAGTCCAACTTGATGCAACTCATGATGTGCGCCATTCGGTGCACCGGCCAACTTTGGCAATCCTCACCTCTCATGCGTGCTCCCTGTGCACATATTACTGGTCTCGGTTGTGCGCCATCTATAGCACGTTCCGCTAAACTTGTCATAAATGAATTAACCAAAAAAATTTATTAGTTTGGCACCTTGGTTGCACATATCATGCCTTAATCCAAAATAGCTTCAAATTTTCACAAAAAAAAACAAAATGTAGAAAGGAAAGAACTAAAGATATATTTTTGAGTTGGCATATAGAGCCTTTATTAGCTACAAATGTTACTTGACTAGGAGTGGTAGGGCTTCAATCCGCTACCATTGAAGTGTCCTAGCAATAGGTCTCCATTACGTGCATGCAACTTGCATGCGTCGCTTCCCAAGATGTCGTGAACAATGTAGGGGCCCAACCACCTAACTTGTAGCTTTCTTGGGTGCTTGACATATCGTGAACCATAGAATAGGACATGTGCGCCCTCTCTCAACACTTTGTTCTTGATATGCTTATCATGCCAAGTCTTTTACCTTTCCTTCTCTACTCCAACACGTAAGCAACCTCTTCTCATCTAGCTCCATCAATGCTTCAAGTCTCTGGTTGATGGTTGCTCGGTCATCCAGGTTTCCCAAGTGCGCTAGGCAAAGTGATGGTACCAAAAATTCTAGAGGAAGCACTGCCTCTTTTCTAAACACCAATTGGAATGGTGTGAATTTTGTGAGTCGCTTATAAGTCATCCTATAAGCCCATAGCACAACAAAATCTCGGTCATCCCAATCCTTGTGCCCAATGACACAAATCTTTGTCAAAGTATTTCCCAGGATTTTGTTGAAGGCTACGACAATTCCATTTGCCTGGGGATGATAAGGGTGGTCTTGTCGTGTACTACCATGAATTCTGCCAAGAGGATGCATGCGTCTTTGCAAGAAAATGGCTTCCGCGGTCATTGGTCAAGCTTAGAGGGCAACCATACAAGTTGATGATATTATCCCATAGAAATCTTGTTGTTGTTGCAGAAGTGCATCTTTGTTAGGTGTTGTTTCTACACATCTGGTCAAATAATCAGTGGTGGTAATGATAGTCCACGTTCTAGTCCTGTGTGTAGCAAGAGTTATAGGTCCAACAAAGTCAATTGCCCATTTTTGAAAGGGCTCTCTTGCACGCATTGGTAGCAAGGGCATTTCAACCCTTCGATTGGACTTACCAGCTATTTGGTTGATGTCACACTTAGTGGCATACTCCTTAGCATCTCTAAATAACGTGGGCCACCAAAGGCCAAAGAATAGAATCTTACACGCAATCGCTTCTCCGACAAAGTGCCCTTTTGTTATGCCTTCATGGGCATCTTGTAAGAGTTCCATGTGCTCATATTCCAGGACACAAAGCCTTAAAATTTCATCTCATCCTAACTTCTACAATTCTCCTCCGATGAGTTGATATGGCGCCGCGCGCACAGTAAATTGTTTCTTCTCATTGGTGGTCCATCCTTCCGGTGCTAATCCTAACACGAGGAAAGTTACAATGTCTTCTAATTTTTCCGGTACCCATTGGACTTTATACAATTGAGCATCAGGAATCCCATCCTCAATACTTCGCACAACCTCTCCATTGTTGATCCTTGACAAATGATCGGGTCCACAATTGAGCTTTCCGAGCTTAACCATGACTGAGAAATGGAATTCTTGAAACAGATGATCCATCCACAAATGCGCCCATGTAATATCGATTTTTTAACCAAAACTTCAATGCTTCATGATATGTGAAGAACACAAAATCGGTGGCCATTGTCAAAACTTTTGGAGCACATAGACCATGGCCAAGTCCTCACACTCAGTTGTGGTATGGTCGGGCTCTACAGAGGATAACTTCCTACTCGCAAAATAGATAGGATGATCTATCCTACCTTCTCCTGGTTGGGTGAGAACAACACCTATAGCCATGTCTCATGCATCCACATGTACGTGGAAGATGTTTTTCCAATTTGGAAACTGTAAGATAGGCATGCTCGCCAGCTTCTCCTTCAAGTTCTCAAACGCTTCTTGTTGGCGTGTTGTCCATACGAAAGGTCCATCCTTCTTGAGCAGCTCTTCCAAGGGACTTATTATATTGGCATAGACCTTGATGAGTTTCCGGTAGTAGCTTGTATGCCCCAAGACTTGTAATGTCCCCATTTCTGAAGACCCTTAGCCTATACTTCCCCATGGGCTTCGGGATGTTGCAAGGGGAACATTTTTATTAAATAATTAAATATTATTGCCTGGAGCAATAATTATTTAATTATTTAATTATGAAGATTATTTAATTTAATTCCAAAAATATAAAAATTTAATGGGGAATTAATTAAATAAATATTTAGGTGGCTTTTATTGATCAAATCACCCTTTGAAAAGGGGACGCCACACCTAGGGAAAACAAACTGCTTTTATTTAATAATTTCCCTCTCCTAGGAATTTCGAATTTTGTGCCTCCTTGCTTATAAAAGGAGTGCTAGGATCATTATTATTATTATGTTATGATGATATTTATTTTATGCTCCATGCTTGGAGTTGGGATGCATGCCCATTGATGTTCTCTCTCTCTTGCGTGGGAGGTGGTATTGAGCTGGTTTTGAGATACAACTGAAGTATTTATTTGTGAGATCCATGTTTGTGGCTTTGGCACACATTTTGGTTAAACTTGCAGGCGAAAATCTGCCTTTTTCTACTGTAGCGTCGTCACTATAGCAGCTGGTTTGTGATCAGATAAAAGTATTTTTTTATGTGTTTTGCAAATCGATTTAGTGATGTGATCTCTATTGACTTTGGCGAATCCCTTTAATGGTGTTTATGGTCTGTTTGCATACCTCTTTTTAGTCTATTTATCGCAGTGATTATGCCTGGGCATGTTTGGCATCTGGATTTGGGGTAAACATTGCATGTTTATTACTTGTTTGGAGTATATGTATAGCCATGAATGGATAGCTGTTATTTAATAGTTCCAGCAACTTATTGTGGATGTTTTGGAATATATATGGAGGCTCCATGATAACCAACAATCTGCAGAATTGTTTCTATTGCTGGGTCGTGGTATCCCTAGCCTGAATCGATTATCATATTCATGATAATATATCTCTGTTGCAGCAATCTCTTTCCAAGGTAAATCTGTGTTAGTATTTGATATGGTTGTGATCAGATTTGGGTATGAATGAAGCTGCTGTGTTTTTCCTTGGATCAGCGACTTCATTGGGGAAGGTATTGAATGTTTGAATGTATGTTTTGAACCTCCAAAGATCAGCGGACTGTATGGCACTATTTATTTGATCTTAGCTGTTATTTTCATTATGTTTTGAGCCATCTAGGGCAGTGATCTGAATGTGTTTGTTTGGGGTAAAATATTGAATGACTAGAAGGGGAGAATACATGTTCCAATGATCTAAATGGACATACCTGGCAATGATATGTGTGAAGGCATTTGAGAGTAACCCCAAGTGTTTTATTGCAGCTGAGTTGTGCTTGTATAATACTTAATAACAGCAATCTGGGTGATGTTATTTACAATGATCTTTAGATGAATGTTCAGTAGGTTGTATGGGTAGATTTAGATCAGGTCGGGAAATCTTTTGCAGCGGTGTTTGATCTTCATATTTATGGGAAGCAATCTGATTTTCTGAGTCCTATTAAGTTTAATTGTGAGTTAATAGTGTATGAGCTCGCTTGTTAGAGGCCATTAAACCCCTATTATTGGGTTTATTGAGTCATCTACTCAACTGGTTCAAGTAGTGCTGATTGAGCTTTTGCTATTCCCAATTGATCAGAGTGTTAGAGAGTTGGTTGTTTGCATATTTTCTATTGATCCCGGAAGTGGGATATTACAAGGCTGCACGCACATCGTGTTGAGTAGAAGCTTCCTCCAGACCTGATCTACCAACATTCCCTCTTTACAAATCACATGTCCTAACAAGACCCCGAATGGTGTTGTGAATTTGTGAATATGCATTTCTTAAGGTTCACGGAGATCTGTAGTTGCCTGCATCTCTCGAACATGAACCTCAAGTTTGCATAGTGGTCTCTTAGTAAACCATAGACGGTCCAATCATACAAGTACAGTTACAAGAACTTGTGAATGAAGTCCTTGAATGCTTCAATGACTATGCCGGAGAAAATTGTTGGCACATTTTTAAGCCAAAGGGCATCACATTTGATGCGAAGGAGCCCCATTTTGTTGTAAATGTACTCTTTGCTTTGTACTCGACGATTTGGATCTAGTGATACCCTAAAAATCCATTTGTTAAGGTATAGATCTCACAACCTGCCACACCCTCAGGGATTTCTTCGGTGAATGTGGTCAGGAAGGGGTCAATGATGCAAGCAACATTTAGAGCACGAAAGTCCATGCAAATCCTTATGTGCCCATCCTTTTTTATGTTGATTACCATGGGACTTACCCATTCATATTCTTCTACAAGGTATATGACACCTGCCCCAAGCATTTTGCCACTTTCTTCCTTCACCTTTTATCGCAAGTTTGTATTCGTTTGATAAAGCCTTTTCCTGACCTGGCACATGTCATCTTTCAACTCGATGGTCATATTTCCAAGGGATGCATGCACTCCCTTTATCTCGTAACTTGCGTGGAGATCCTTGGTGAACCTATGTGTGGGGTTGAGCTCGAGTGAACCTGTGTTCGTTCAGGAGGGCCCGCAATCTAGGTATGGGTCCTCCTTGCAAACCTTAATGTTGGAACTCTTTGCCTAAGGTCCTAGAAACCTAGAGAACCTTGTCAAAAATAACTCTGCTCAAAACAGAATGAAATTTAAAAATGCCTGCAACTCTTCAAGGAAACTGAAATTAAACTGACATTTATTGCTCATGATATGTTTTGGCCTACGTGTGTATGACCTCAAACCTTTAAATTAAGGGGAAAAATTGCCCCTTATGGGTTGAGATTTTCTACGCATTACAAAGAGGACATTAAAGGAAAATAATAGAACGTGGACGTGGCAGTACATGGTACTTAATTTTTGATATTTTAATACAATATTGAATCACAAAGTAGAATTCAAATAATGAAACCATAATTTTTTACAGTTATGCAAAACATTAGTAAAGAGGCACCATAGTCCAAATCCCAAGGATTGTGGAATTTGGACAAGTCTATGAAACTTTGATTAATAAACAATCAGTAAAAATGAACTCACAATCCGAACATCAACAGCAGCATTTTTCGACGAGTCTGATTGTACTTCCCGTGTTCCTAGCTGCCAGTCAAACTTTGAAGATTAGAAGATACAATATGGCATCAAATTTAAAGACAACTATGAGAAACAATTTTTTTTAAGATGAATGTGCACTTTAACTCTATTAAAATCCTTGAATAAAATGCTATGCACATAACTCAGCCGATAGAAAAATCCAATCAACACCCATAACAAGCTTGTAAACTTTAAAAATGTGCTTCCGATATTGGAATGTGGCAAATACTACAAAATAGTACGTTATTATATTTAACACTGTCCATTTAAAAGTATATAACATGCAATTTAAGTAGCAAGGTCTGGCGGATTATATGTGAAAGAGAGGATGGTCGTTGATATAAACAAACTGTGAATAGGTGTTTGATATCAGAGATACTATTGATAATATTTGATGAAAAAAAAAAGCAAAACAAACGCCCCACCAAATTTCAATTCAAAGATCAAATCCACAAGAACAATTCAAAAAATAGAATTATATATTCTTCCATGAAGGCAATTCAAGATGTCATAGTCAGCCATGCTTTAATACAGTAAATCCGTTAATCTTACGGTGGCAATATTGTCTTAACAACGCATGGATACCTCAAGTGGACATCATGCGACCTCACAAGCACTCCGGCTTGTTTTGGTTATTAGTTTTGGCAGTAAACTTGTAATTAGCAATTTAAAATAGGTATTTTGCAATCATTTTTGTATTTGGAACCATGGTTTTGCCTTATTCCACGGTAAGTAGTGTACTTACTAACTTTTTTGTTAGTATCAATTGGTGAAAGCAGAAGAAGGTACTAACGATACAAAGGAGATGAACATGAATACTTGGCTGGTGAAACAAAGAGAGTGAGCACAGACGCTGTGGGAAGCAATCAACTATTTTCCACCTGAAGATCATGTACAAGTCTGAAGCCCAAGTCAGGAATGAAAAAGAAGATTCAGAGAAAGCCAACAATTCCACCACTCTTGCACTTCCTAATTAAGGAACAGAACTTGCTCAAAAGGTTAGGAGAGAATGTGTTGCAAAATATTCCATTGAAATCTTCCCCCCAGGTGTAGAGGTAAGCCCCTGCCCTATGAATGAGTAAAAAGACTTTCTCGCAGGAGAGGCAATATTAGCCATCACTAAGAGCATAATGTGTATTTAAGATCTATTTATCAACCATGAAGGGCTAAAACACTAGGGAAACTGAGAGGAAAAAGTGTAGTATTGTGTATAATGTCCAGACCGAAAGAAGATTTGAAGGTTAAGACATGTCTGAAAGTGCTGAGAGAGCACTGTAACCTAAGAGAAAATTTTTCCAAAGGACGGAGATCAAGCAAGAAGAGCCATGTCTAGGCATTGACATTGTTAATCCAAGACACACTTTACAAAGAAGGGAGATCACACAAGAAGAGCCAAATCTAGGTGCCGACATGGTTAATCCAAAACGTCCTACGACAAAGAGGAAAAGGCTCCCAAAGCTTACTACTAGTGATGGGTTGGAGGACCCTATTTGTTACTGCAGAACCTACCTAGCAATTTAGAACATGAATGGATAGACTAATGAGCAATATTGGTTATGGTCATTTTCAACCACATTGAGAAGAATGGCGATTGATTGGTACACAGGCGAACTAAATGAGAACTAACGGGAGAAACTACAAAAGGCTTTTGAAAAATTATTCAGGTTGCTAAGAGATGATAATGAGATCGCCACAGAAATAAACATCCAACAAAGAGAAACATGACTATGTACGAGCATACAATAGATGACTTGAGGAATTGCTCATAAGGTTAGAAAAGGAATTGGTCAAGGGATTGAAGAAGTAGTGGTTCATCAAAGGATTGATACCCTCGCTGCAGAATAAGACGAAGGTGGTCCCACCTTCATCACATGAAGATAGCTATAACCATGCAATGGACATAGAGAGTGAGAATAAAACATCTGTGTGGATGATAATGTGAAGCCCTAAAAAAAGAACATGACGTGAATGATTAGGGAGCTTAAAGAAGACATGAAACAGAGACAAAAACTCACAATGCACATACTATGTAACCAAAGGTCAAACCATAGCAACTTGCCCAAAAAGATGCTTTGTGAGATCAACCAAGTAGCAGGTCACTTTATTAAAGATTCCTTCTATAACCCAAAGAACAAGAGTGTTCGTGTACTCTCTACATAGGGTGAACCATCCATGCCACCTACCATACAACATGAACCCCAAAACCAAAGGAATAATAATTGACGCCAAAACAATAATAATGCTAGTAGCCAAATCCGATATGAACCTCATTTTCAACCGATTGTGTAGTGTTGCAAGTGCAATAATTGAGAATGATTTACACAAGATTGTCCTGCCAACTAGAACAATGTTAGAATTCTTTGTTGATGATGTAGGCTAGGTAATCATAATGATACGGGTTACCAGGCACAAGGTTTAGGTCCGTGGGACTTGAGAACACATCCAATTACAATAGAAATTCTACAGTAAAAGAACCTTAGGATCAACGGCCTACTAAATAAAGGAAGAACAAAAGCACTGAAAATAAACTAAGGGTAAACCCAATGCAGTAAATCCCCCAATCCACGTTGTTAGGATACCAATACAAATAGCCATTTGGGGGGTGGAACAAGAACCCCCAAAGCAGATGTTGAAAGCTGGAAAGACTATATGGTTGTCCCATCGACCATTCTCTAACCGTGTATGTGATAGAGGAATCATTTGTGTCATCATCTACGGTGCATGCCCGACAAAGGAATCATTTGTGTCATCATCTATCACCATGAAAGGACCAATGTAGGATCTGATAATGCTCATAGGGAAGCATTTAGGGATGGGGTTTCAAGTTAGGTAATCCTAAGAGCAAGCAAAGCACTCCCCCCTAGATTACTTCCTAACATCCAAGGCCGAAGAAACTCCCATGGTAGCAAAAAACTCATAATGTATCCTTGTCCCTGTGGCCCAAGAAGCAGTTATGAAGGAGCAGATCCACAACACCACCCAAGGGAAGATACCTATTGCTAAGAGCTAGCGTGTTGGGGCACCTTAGCAGTAGTGTTGTGTAGAGATGAGAGTCGCCTCAATAACTTACCCCACTCGATGTGTGAAGCAACAATATCCAAAGGGCGCTTGATGTTTCCAACCTCTGTGATGAAAGGAAGTGGATACCATCCTAGGGCTCTAGGGGCTCCATGCAAGGCCCTACATAGAGCATTCCTAATATAAGAGTTTTGATTACTACTATCACACTTGTACTAGAGATTAACACTAGCCGAGAAGAAGCTACTACAGACATCAAGGACACAAAGACACAAACATTAGAACTGATTGCAGAAATCCCATTCTCTAGTGACCATGTGATCGACCCAATACTCATGATGAATCTTACAAGAAATTTGATTATCATATATCTGGAGATGTTGGGAATGACATTGACTAACATATTCTAGGTGTAGCTCAAGTGTGAACATTCTCCTAGAGGAGACAAAGAATAGGATCAGGAAGCTAACCATTTTCATGCCCAACCTTCAAACATGTTAGTGCAGATAATTATGACATAAAAGTCTTGGGTGTGCTTGTTGAACAGAATGTTGTGATTGGAGTCATTTTTGTTGTATTTCATGATCTTCCAACAAAAGAAACCGTATGATGCATTGTTGAGCCACAATTGATTGAATCTCCTATCTATGGTGAGTAAAGACAAGAGGTATTTGAGGTTGAGCGACCTTAAAAATCAAGCAGCAAGCAAGGAGGCCACCTGATCCAATTCTTCAAACACAAACTCTCAAGATGATGTCCTAAACAGAGATACAATGGAGCCCAATATCATGGAGGAGTGTTGGAGTTGCAGCCATGTTCCAAGGATAAAACAAATTCATTAAGAGAACTCTTCTGTTATTAGATGGATGATTATGAAAATTTTCAACCCAATGGCAATTTTCTAGCCATCATGAAGATCGAACACAACAAGGTAACAAGAGACAAAAAGAAGGGAAGGAAATGATGGCAAGTTTTTTGAAACCATTTGCATCACTAAAACGAAATTGGATCGTGTACATCATCACATTCAGTTGATTGAGTTAATCAATAGCTAGTAGGACTTGAAAAGTGGTTGTAACAGTTAATGACCTAATAAAGATAAGTTTTGGTGTAGAGGTAAAAACATGAGACGAAAAAAAGGGAAGGAAATGATGTTGAATTCTTCAAAACCGTTTGCATCACTGATCTGATATCGGATCATGTACATCATCAAATTCAGCTGATTAAGTTAATAGACTGCTATTAGGACATAGGAAGTGGTTGTGACAGTTTATGACCTAATAAAGATAGGTTTTGGTGCAGAAGCAAAAACATCATGGAGAAAACATCCAAAGTGATATCAGATTACATATTTGGTTTCTCCTCAAAATGTTATGCACTTCCAAAAAATGGCACCAAGTTTCAAGTCTGTATGCAAAATGTCATGGCCTCTGGATGTTGCAATTCTTTTGTCTGGTGATGAATCTATGGATCTACCTTAAGTGGTAAATTTGCAACCTTCACACTGTCTAAAGTGGCAGTTTCACCGGTTCAATGTACAAGAAGAGTAAACGGAAGACAAACAGTTTCTCTTCAGTTTCTGAATTTTTAGTTTCCTATTAGAGCCTAGGGAATGTTGCAACTGTATAAATGAACCTATGGAGGTTCAAGAAGGGAGGTGAATGGAATGAATTGAAGAAACTCCATCCAGTTGTTCAATTATAGAGTGGAGGATGTTGTTGATTGATGTTGGTGTCCTTGAAGGCCTCAAGAAGGTAATAAGCTTGTAACATTGCATGAAGATAGTGGATAAGAGGAGGCAAAGACCCACATGGGGGTTCGCTGGTGTAATTCCGTGTGTGTCTCTCTTTCTTGTTTTGCTTGAATCATGTTTGCATTTTCTAATTCTTGCAACTAATATCCTATCTCAAAAACTAAATAGAGCAAAAGTAATCAATGAATGCATAAGCACTTGTTCATAATAGAAAATAGGAATTGGATTGATTCTCATAAAGATGACGAACATCAATTTCCTTGTGGTCCAGTGTTTTGCGGATTTGAATGGCAGCCATATGCTGGGTAGAAGCATGGTTGAAATGTGAAGCATAATATGCAACGTATGTAGCATGTAGGAAAGCATGTGAAGGTTTGTATAATGACATATATGTTGTAGACACAAAAGTCATAAGAGTAGAAAAGCATCGAGTTAAAACATTTTAGGTGTTTTTTTATTGGCACCAAACTTTGAACATCACGTTAGAAAATTAAATCCTTACTCATGAATTGTAGAATGGAACGTCTGTGTCGATTACAGAACAGATGGTATTAAAGCAGGTTTTCCTTATGCCTTGTAAGGGCTTGCTAACACATTTCAAGATTTGTGTTGTATTTGCTTCTATATATGTTCATTGACAAGCAATTGCAGGTTTTTGGTTGCATAAGTCCAGCCAAGGGTAAAGCTTTGAAGAGGGAAAGGCTTCCAGATTTTGAAGATATAAACTGGCAAATCCAAATGGAAAACACAGAAGTAAGAAAGATGTTGCAATGCTTGGAAGACGAGAATCAAGAGTTGCAAGCTAGATTGATGAGACATGGAGAATTCCTCATGGGTATAATTGAGGAGTTGCAGCTTCAGAGTTGCAGTTGAAGCTAAATCTTGCTATCAACTATTGTAACAAGATGATGGTGAAGGAGTGCAGAGGGAAGAGTCAACCACGCAAAGGAGTTCATATTCCACCATGGGTTTTCTTCCCATGACTTGGGTTTCCCACAGTAAGAACATCATTGTGTCATTGTGTTCCCTCTTGCAATTTGCATACAAGTCCTGTGTTTACGATTTTATCATATCAGAACTGTAAAAAGGTAAATTGTGATAACAGTTGATTCACCCCCTCTCAGATGGTCATAGTAATCCAACAGGGCTGTGGCAAGATATGGCCAACATTTTGGCAACATCACGTGATTGTTTGTCTGCTAAACAAGGCCTTGATCAGTACACCTTCTGGCATTCATGTCGGTTGAATAGAAAAAGTTGGACATACCTGCTATCAACAACAGCTGTATCAAGTCTGAAACTTGGAAAGACAGAGCAAAATACCACTAGCTCATGACAAAACAGCCCATGAAAAGTAATGTGCATGCAAGCACTTATTGAAAAGACAACTAACGAAAATTTTGCTTCTCAAAGAATAGGAATGTCCCTCATGAAGAGGAAGGTAGCATTGCACCACCTAAAATGGCCAAAGATGAGTCTCTGGGAGCAGGACAGCAGTTCCATGGAGGAGATAGCACCTCGTCACTTAATGACAATGTGAGTGAACTCTTTGCAAATTCAATCCAGAGATAATTGAAGACAGCATTGTGAGGCTTGCAAGCTAAAATAACATATGGCCCACTCCGAATAACATCAAATTTGGTGTGGTTCCCTGGTTTTTCTCTGTTTGCATCCCACTTAAGGACAAGATCACCTTCCTGAAAGAATCTTACAACTGCTTTCTTATCAATATTTTTTTTTACCTAACCTTGGTGAGTTTTCATGGTGAGCATGGCCTCATGTCTTAATTCTTCGAACTACATAAGTTCTACACACCTTACCTCCATGGGACTTGCTTCATGTAGCACAAGATTGTTGGTACACATATCCATGTTCATTGTTAGGAATGAGTTATTGTTGTATGGCCATGTGTTGGAAAACGAAACCCATCACTTGGAATCCAAGCTACTTCAAAAAGGAGGTTTGGGGAACTAGCCTGGGGGTTGTTGACTAGGCCCGTAGTGACAGGTTCTAGACTCTCATGTTACAACGCATGATCTGTTGCAAGCAGACAATTCCTCAGTGCATCATCCAAGCTGAATTTTTTGCCCAGCTGCTACACCTTGAGACTATCTTCAAGCTTAATTTCTACATTCACAAACTCAAATCACTAAGGGACTCAACTTCTGGTCATGAGAGGTATCCCTACTTAGCACTTCGCTCTTCAAAGAGGATTGCTTCACTACTCTCCACCAAACGTCAACATTGTTGGTACTTTGAGACTAGGTTGCTCCTTTCTATTGGCATCTCTAATGATAGGCTACCCCCTTTCGTGTACTCCCTAGACGCCCCCTAGACTCCTTCCCACAAAGGACGTCATCACTAGAGCTCCCATAAAGAACATCTACAAACAATATATCCAAACCACCTAAATCTCCCACGTGAGCCACTTAGCCCCAAACTTACTTTTTACACCGAGCATTTCTTACACGTGGTGTATCGTATTATTCGTCATCCTCATTATCTCCAACGCCATTGGTCTCAGTGCCTGAAGTTTCCCTTGGCCAAATGAGAGTATGTTCCCATCAGTTACAGGTTGAAATTGATCATCACATTCTCCATCGGGACCAGATCTATATTCTTTGCTCCCTCCAGGAGGTGGACACTGAGGACCACTTCATTTTCATATGCCCCAATTATGAAATTTGGGGAAGATATCACTACCTCTATAGGGACTTGGACAAAACCTAGCTACCTTCTACAAATATGCGGACCAATGGTACCTAGCTCTTTACCTTCACGAGGTTGTCATGCTCCAATGCAGATTCCTACAATTGGAACCTAGAGGCCCTAGAGCCCCCATGTTGGTCACCTCTTTCTTCTAGCCCATCTAGGTGATTGGTAGCACAATGCATCCTTTGGACACCAGTAGATCACACATCAGAATTGATATATCAACTAGGTGGTGCTTCTTTCAACACATCATTACTTCTTAGGATACTTAGATCTCCAAGACTACAATCTCTTAACATCATAGCTCCGCTGTAATGTTCCCTTTTTGTAACATTAATTAATTAAAAATATGGGAGACCTTTAATCCACTCTTCTCATGGATTAAAGGATAAATATTGGAAAAAATGTCATTACTCCTTTATTTTAAAATTAAATAATTAATTCTCCTCTTATGTTTTATTTTTTAAATATTAAAAGAGGGAGTTAATATTCTTTTTGGAGTTTGACTTTTCAAGAAAAGTGACCCATATTAAAAAGTGACCCTTCTACATGAGAAAATGCGCCAAAGGAAGGAGGGAAACTTGGAGATTTCAAATGCTAAAGCTATATAAGGAGAAATGGCGACCCCTTAGGGGCATGTTGAAAATTTTATCAAAAGTATCTTCATGCTTGAAGAGGGAGGATGTATGCCCATGTGATCACATTATAAAAGTGTTCTTCAACACCACCATTATTGTGGAGAGTGTGAGACCTTCTAAGCTTTCATTGAGTGAATGGTGCTTGATATATTCACTCCATGATTGACGCATTTATTTGAGAAGGAAATCTACATGTTATTGATTGTTATTGAAGGGTTTGATAGTGATTTATAATCTGTTGTTATTGCTGCATTTATTAGAGCTAAAGTGACTTGCATGGGAGGTTGTTTTGGCATGTTTGGGTGTCTTTTGAAATAGTTATTCAATCTGATCTGTATTGGCATTTATTCCAGCTATGGCAACTTCATTTGGGTGTTATTTTGGCATGTTGTAATGGTGAAGAAGCAATATATATAATTTGATCTGTGTTGGCATATTTTTCTGAGTTTGGGCAGCTATTTTGGGTGTGTTGGAAGGCTATAAAGTGCTGCTAATAATTTATGCAAATTATTCTAACCCTAGCGACTGGTTTTCAAATTTTGGGGGTTGTTTTGAGGTGGTTTCAGTGATCTAAAATTTCAGATTCATAGTTCATTGGAAAGCCTTTGGTTTCTAGATAAGTGTGCATTTTATTTGGTGGCAAAATATGGAATATTGAGTGAGATATTAATTTTTAAAGTTTCAGTTGTTCTGGTGCATTTTTAATTAATTAACTACTGCAATAAATTTCAGATCTGGAAAATATTAATTTCCTAACTAGTTCTCCCATCTAACCCACCACTTTGGCCCACTCCAACCCCATTTGTGTTGTATTAGTGCTGACATTGGGTTATTTGAGGTCAAGATAAGAGGATTTAATCCTTCTAGAATCAACTTGGTTAATTAATTTTGCAGATTTAATTATTTAAATAATATCTCAAAAGGGGATATTACATCCGCTCCTTCACATTGGCATGGGTCAACCGACCTCCAGCAACATGGGTCTTCAATCTGTTCATCATTCTCAAACACTTGCCAAATAGTATTATTATTAGGAATTGATGGCCTTACAACCACATTGATATGAGGTTGATTATCTTTTCTTTTCACTTCACTAGAAATATCAAAATCAACCCCAACAGCTACCAATCTATTTGTTTGTAACTCTAAGTATTGATTGAACATTGAATTCATCAAATCCTCTATAAGATCCCTGTTGGCTAGATTTTCTGCATAGCATCAAACCTAGGCAGTCATGAGATAAATCTCCCTCATTTAACCGGTGAGGCTCCCGTGTCAGATTTGTCAATAAAAATGTGTTATCTATCTATGAGGGGTTTTACTTTAACCACTTAGTTCATGAACCATAACTAAGAAGCTCTGCAACAAGTAAGCAGCTGTTTAAGAAATGAAGTATTTTATAGAAGAAGGAAGTCAAGGGAATTACAGAGAAGAAATGGGGAAGATGTGCATCCCAATTAGTAGATAGCAGAGCTAATTGCATGCACATAGAAGAAACTCAAATAGATATGAACACATAGAATTATAAAACAAAGGCAGCTCTAGATCCAGATCTAAAATAACACAAAGTTTACTTAAGAGATCTAAGATTTAAAAGCAAGAAACACAGTACACCGTGACACAAAGTTCTCCGGAAACCTGCTCCTTTATATTCCTTTGCTCCAAGTTGCTCTCAGGGGTTCAGCACAAAGTCTAGAACACAAGATTGCTGCTTACAAATTCTAATCGATCATTAACCTGGAGTTTCTTCTCCTACTTATAGAATGTAGGAGGGAAAGTAAAAATGGGGAAGACTCTAACTGAACTAAAGCATGAACAACAAGTAAAGATGACATTTGGCAATCATCCTCAACTAACTTCTTTTTAAGTGACACATGTATCACTTAACTAATAGAAATGGTTCCACATGACTTCAAGTAATGGTTGCAAAACCAATAACTAAGAAGTTTTACAATTTCATCCGGGAACATAGAAAATAAAAGAATAAAGAAATAGAAGAAGTCATGTCAACTGTAACATTTATGTCTTCTTCTTCTTCTGATATCGGATATACTTGTCGAACATGTAATTCAACATCCTTCCATTTGTTTTAGCCACTGCTATCCTTTCTCTGTCCTAAACTGCAGCAATCCCTTCATTCAACACTTTGATGCACACTTCCACATCTTCTAAACTCTGCCCAAACCTCGCAATGTCTGCCTGCAGCACCACCAGTCTACTAATAGAATTCATCGCGAAAGGCTTGGTAGCTTTATCAATTCTCTTTTGTACCATCAGAAGAGAACCTTCCAGGGAATTAGGCACCTCGTTAGAAACGATCCACGCGTATGAAGTAATACCTCCGATCCACGTCTTTCCTCAGTGAAAGAAATGATACTGTTGGGTAAAGATGACGTCCTACTCTCAAGTGCCTGCATCCTCTTCAGCAAAACTCTGCAGATCTCCAAACGAAAAGATTCTGCAAATTTCTAGCTGCTTCCCCTTCTCAACTGATCCATCCGGTACAATTTGCTCCACAATCAATACATCTCCCAGCAGCTTGTTGATCTCGGCCAAAATACTCAGGTTACTCTCTGCAACTGTAATGCATGCCTTCTATGCTTCACCATCAGTTGTTTTAGTTGATTTGTCTGCATCATCCATAACCTTTAGGCGAGATGGCACTTCTCCAAGTTGTACAGAAGCTTGACGAATAATCAAATCCTTCCATTCGTCAATAGCCTTTACTTGATTGCTTACATCCTCCATCTCCTGCATAAGATGATCACTCACCTGCTCTGAAATGGGCTGAATGGAAGGTTTAGCAACCTTGGCTATGATCTCACATAATTGAGATACTTGCTTCTACAGCTCTTCTTTCTTCGCCTTCTCACTGTCAAGCCTAAGAAATAAAACATCTATCAATGTCTGCATGTCCATGCTTCAATCTTTCAGTGGTGGCTTGACCGAGTGGTACTTTGGTCACTGTCACATCTTCTGCCGTGAGCTCCTCCTCTATATTTCCTTCTGCCGGAATCAATATCTCAGCAAACTTCTCTCCTAAATTCTCAATGATCAACCTAGAAGTTGCTTAAGCAACTTTAGGCCTTTTGTCTCTTCTGCTCAGATCCTAGAAGTAGCTGCAAGTCGTGCTCCTCTAAGTTCATCTCCATTCTCACTTCTAGAACCAACTGCAAAGCCAACCATTCCGAGAAATTACTTCTCGGAGAGTGAGAAGTTGCTGAGTGCACTACCATCTTCCCGCTCTGCATCCTCTCCGTCAGAAAGTGCCACAGTGTTATGGCTGCCATCCTCTGAATCATTCAAGGACAAAGCTCTTTCGAATTCTGCCATCTGCAGCTTCAACATCTCCTCTGGAACGGGTGCTGAACGAAGTGGCTGCGGAGAGAAGATGAACGTTGCTGGTTTTAATGAAGGCATGGAAACATCCTGCTGCTGTGGTGCAATAGTTGGTGATTCACTAGGTACTGGAGAAGTCGGAGTCAAAGCTATGGCCGTGGAAGTGATCTTCTCTTTCTCTTGAGATCTTCTGTGTACTTTCATCTTCTCGGGCCTTCTGCTGCTCTCTCCTTCATGCTTTCGCTTGAGGGAATCTCCTGCGCCGAAGTTGCCCGTGATTTGATTCATCAATACTTCATCAAGGCAGTATCCCCTCGTTAGCAGCCAGCTCGAAGTACTCACCAACACAGCTCCAGATCTTTCTTCTATTGTGCTGCAGCTGCCATTGCTATCCTGTAGTAGAGCTTTATCTCCTCCCATTTGATGGTAAGTGTCAAGTACCACGTTCCCATCATCTTTAAGATCCGCAGGTATCCGCGCTAGTCCAAAGTCAAATACTTGCTTTGCCGACAGCCTGCTGAAATCTTTCTTTCTGACCTCGTACTCACTTCTGCACTTCATCCAGAAATCTTCTAACGAAGGCACATGTGCGTACTCCTGGGAGATTGTCTTCCTGGCTATTCCAAATGGATCGAAATTAAGCCGTGCAGGGAAGAACTCTTGCTCATACTCGGACAACATTTGTGCTTCCATTCCTCGAGCTCTGTGAATGCTGATGCAACTGTAATATCCCACAGTGAGTGGGAAGTAGCCCGTAGACTTGTGCCGCTTCGACTGAAGGTCGTGTAACTCCACAAGTTGCCTGCTTAGCTCCATGGCAATCAATCTGTCACTTGGGTACCTTGGCATCTTTGTTGGTTCACCTGAAAAGCTCGTAACCCTGAGGTATGTAAAATCAGCAAACTGGATGAATACACTGCCAATCTTGGACACTGCTTCCCATGCTTCCTTGCTTACCCTGTGAGTCTTCAAGTCTTTGTCTAACCTGCAGATGAAATCGTAGAAGAAACCATCGTTGATCACTTTGAAGTCCTTCTCGCACGCAGGTGCAGTAAGCTGTGGGTAGCACTCGAAAATGGGATCCTTGGAAAGAATACCACATCTATCCAGCTTGGAAAAGACACCCTGTGAAGCTGCAGCATATACCAAGTATGAAGTCATCTTGAAGCTGAAGGTACGCTTTACGTTCCGCAGTTGCTCACCGATGTTGCTGCTAATAATTTCTGACCAACTGATTATAGAATCAACCTTGTTGATTTCAATGGTCCTGATGAAAGCATACATCCATGTCCGGAAAGTGTAGGCATTCGCTTCACCATTCAACCTGCATAGCAATTTGACAATATCATCCGCCTCCTGCACCAAATTGGATCGTGGAAGAGTTCTCGGGAACCTGGAAGGGGATCTAGGCTTCTTCATGAACCGGCTATTCATGATGCTCACACAGTCAGCTCTATGCTTTTCCCACCTACTGTCAGCATCCTGAATGCTAATAGAAGTCACCACCTTTCGCACTGGAATCTTCAAACAATAATTGAAGAATTCTGCATCCAAACGAATTATTGTCTTTCCCGCAACATCACGCACTGATCTGGATGAAGGATGATAAGATCTAGCACACTCCATCACAAACTCTGGCAATTGGGCTGTACATGGGAAAGCTGCAGCTCGAATAATTCCACTACTTTTGACCGCACGCATGAGTGAAGTCTTTCCAGCTCTGGATCTATCAATCAAATCAGAAAGAGGTTCTGGGCCTAGATCCGTGTCTCCTATGTCTGAAAGTTTGGAAGCAATGCATGAATCCATCGTGCTCTCTTTTTCATCTCCTTTCGCCATGGCTTTATCAATCTTTGTCTGAATAATTCTTTTTCTTCTAACTTGGCCTGATTTCTTCAATACTGGTGCAGATCTGGACAATTCTTCAGATTCGGAGGATATTTGCAATGTATTGGACATTGATAAAAACTCCTTTTCTTTTATAAAGCACCTGTAATGAGTTCCTGCAATTTATTCAGACAAAAATGGCCACCGGAGCATGAATAGTGAATTTAAATTATAAAAATCTGCACTTTTCAAGCCTACTGCCCCAAAAATTGGTGTTTAATTTGCACATAAAGAGAGCATGAATCCTTTCAATCAACACCTGAGCTCCTGTAACACCTGTGAAAACAATTATGCAAACGAAGATCAACCTTCTCCAAAGCATGCGCCAAATCTGGAAGTTTTTAGCCTTTGTTAGCACTTTGTGCAAAATCCTTCCTCTAATGGGGGCGCACTTTTCCTCCTTGCTGCAATTCTTTACCTGTGAATTAAATTATTCACCCATATAATTAATAATTGCCCTAACAATTAAAGGCAATTAATTAATTAAAAATCATGCTTTTCTCTTTTAAAAATAGCATGTTTAAGGACAGCCATCCAATAAATTAAATTAATCCAATTTAATCCTTCACACAGCACTTCACTCAAGCCCCACAGTGTGCTTTGACCATAGCCACTGAAAATAGAAATTAATTTAATGTTTTAATGCTTCAAAAAACATTAAATAATGCCCAAATGGGGCGCACTTTTTGAAAGGAAGAGGGGCAGCCATTAAATAAATTTAATTTAATGCATTTAACTCCTTTCTTTTATTCCATCCTTTGACTTGTTCAACCTCCTCCAAGCTTGGGCGCACTTTTTCCAGAAGAAAGAATTTAATAAAAATAATCAAATTTAATCCTTTTAATCTCATCACCAAAGGGGGCGCACTTTTTTGCACATGTAATTCTATTTTTAATAATTTTTTTCATAATGGGATTCTTTACCCTGCCAGGCAGGCACCAAAATCCCGTGATCCACTTAAGTGATTTGACTTTTGACAATGAGATTATTTACCCTGCAAGGTAGGCACTAAAATCCCATGATTTCACTTAAGTCACTTTCCTTTTATTATATCATGGGAATTTTTACCCTACAAGGCAGGCAATAAATTCCCACCTGCCTGCAGCCTCTATTTTTCCCACTGCAGCTTAAGTGACTTTTATAACACGGGAAAAAGTACCCTGCCAGGCAGGTATACAATTCCCACCCTGCCTGCGGCTTATATTTTTTCCATCGCAGCTTAAATCCTTTGTTTTCCAAAAATGCACCCATCCCCGCAGGAGCTTTTCCTGTGCACGACTTCGCTTTTTCCCAGTGATCCAGACCTCCGATGGCGACTTCCTCCAGGCATAATGTGTGTATATGTTTTCCAGCTGCTCCAGGCCAAAAATTGGGCTTACCCGGCGAAGGAATTGCTCCAGAGAAATTTCACAGAAAACAAAACGGGACACCACAAAAACACGAAAAATTGCCAAAAGTTACAAATAAAGCCCAAAACTTAAAATAAGTTAAAATCCTTCCGGTACATAGGAATAATAACATATTCGCTCATAATAGAGTTAAAACAGAGCACAGACAGCCTCATACGTGGCTCAAAATAATTAAATACAAATTTCCCGCAAACAAATCCCGACGACAGAATAAAACAATTTTGGGCATCTGGGTATTTGGCGAAAAGGGCTAATATGGTTCTTTGGGATTATCTTGACGCAATACAAGAACTTTCAGGCAATAAAAACAACAAACGACTCGTTATTTTAAAAGTACGAAATTTTTTCGGATAGGGTAGTCACAGATTTCAGGGTGAAATCTGAGTGACACCATTGTTCTTCACCCTTTTGATTTTTGTAAATACGGCAACATTTGAACTACCTTATAACAAACAAAATCATAATCTTTTCATCGCAAATAAATGATTCCCTAGGCAAGGAAAATCACATCCTATATATCATATTTTAAGTATGGTACAATCTCCAAAACTCGAGAACTACACTCAAGTAGCTAATGGGAAAGGTTTGGAGCAATATGCGACATAAATCATGTCCAATATAACATCAAATAATAAGGGTTATGTTCAACAAACGAGACAAACATTGAGATATTTAGATCAAATGTGGATATTGTGATTTGTGGTTTTCTCATGACATCTTGGTTATCTATGGAATCAATATTTTTATACCCATATTCTCTTCCTATTTGTTATTCACAAAATTATGTTTTTTCAAACAAGGATGCATAGATGTCACCCTTTGTCTTTTGCTTTAGCAATAATGATAGGGAATAAAGGTTTAATAATATTGCCTACACAAGATTCTTGCGACCCATGTACTCTTTGTGGTTGGACCATTTCCGTTATGGGAAGTAGGCATAACTTTAACAAGGGTTAATTGAATTTCTAAATGGATTAATATGTTGGGATGTTCCCAAGAAATCTTTGGAATTAACAATTCATTTTTTGGCCATTTGGGGGGAATATCCTAAAATTTCTAGGAAAATTTCAGGAATGATTTTTTGGGAGCCCAACTCAAAATTTGCTTGAGATTTGAGCCTCACATTTAGAAAAAGTAGCAATAAGTCTCACGTCTCAAATGCCTGACAATGTTTAACATGATCATGATTGTAAATGTACTAATCTTGCATGTCATTTCCTCGTTTCCATGTTAAGAAAACAACGATTAGAGGACCCCTTGAGATTTTTTAATTCAATCAAGTGCATTTCACATATTATCAATAGACCTCAAAATGCTTTCTTTGACCTTCCATTTTGTCTAAATCCCAAAGCATTAATCTTAGCATCAAAGGAATTTAAAAGGTCTAATTGTATAACCATGATGAATTTGAACAAAAGGGAATGTAACTGTCATTGCCCCATAGAAATACTCATTTTCAGGAGCCTCATTCTAAGTTATGACTGCGAAGAAGAAATTCTTCATATAGCTTTGTGCTAGGTTTTTTTATGTTAGAGGAGTTCAGGTTTGAATCACAATATTTAATAATGGAATAGGTAGTTAAAACATTTATCAAACATCCTTGTAACTAGATTTATTTATCAATTAAGGACTTCTTTTGAGCAATAGGTAGCCGGAACTAACGTACCCTGACAGGTAAGCATGTGTACGGAACTTACAGTACGTACCCGGTACATGGTACGGGTACGATACGCCTTGTGTACGGCCATGGTACGTCCAGTAGTAGCCGGAGGTACATCTGGGTACTAGACTCAGGAAGCATACCCGGCTACTACTGGACGTACCCTGGCCGTACCCAGGGCGTAACTGTACTCGTACCCACATGCGTACCCACCAGTAAAAAACAACAATTTTTTAGCATTTTTTTAGCATGTCATTTTTTTTTACTTTTTTGTCGGAAAAAAAAAAACTATTTTTTGAGGGTCCAATAACAGGTCAATAGATGGGATTACGTAAATGATTCACACTCTGGTAAAACTTCACAGAAGTCGGCCTAGGAAACAAGTGGTTGAAACTGCAACAGTTGAGATGCGTTTGGTGTAATGTAGGATCAAAAAACACAATGGCAGCATCTCCACTAGTTGGGAGTAAGACTAATGCAGGAATAATAAGCAGAAAACTCAAAAGGAATCTGAACTGCCAGATTCGAGGGGAGCTGATAATAGCTGTTGCATTTGTTATTATTTATGTTAATCCCAATTGGACATTGTAACATTTGGAGTTTGAACAATGTACTTGTTCGAAGTTCAATCAATGAATATCATGACAAAATGCACAATTGAATTATTAAGTACGTTATTGTGGCTATTTCACCTAATTAATAATTTGTTTACTCTATTCATGTATAACGCTGGATTTTTGCTTATTTGGCTATATTTTTAATATTCTTATATGTATATTGTAGCTGCTGTACCCAAGTGCCATACCTGCAAAGGCCCCCAAAAAAATTGCCCTATCAGAATGTACTGGATCCCTGTACCCATACCGCAACCCCCGTACAAGGCTACCTAGGTTTTGAGTCTTGAACCATCTAATATTACTCCTTCATGACTATATTGATATATTGCGAACAACTAGCTTATAAATATCACTTTCCTTTTGAGCTACTGGTTTTCAAGAATAGAATGTGTAATGTCCCTTTTTGGTTTTGACTCACATGACAATTCTTCCATGTAAGGCTGAAGATAATCCAACACTTTCATTAGATTTTAGTGGGCTGTTAGTGACTGAAAGGCAAATATTTAAAACCAACCCTTAACTGCTGCCAGCAAACACCCTTCTAGGGCAGAGTGACCCCTTTTGGGGCGTCAAACTCACTTTTGTGTCTTCAAAAGACGATCAAATCATGGTGTAGAGGACTCTAGTTTGACTTGTCTATGTTGTCATTCTTGGCAAAATGTCTCTCTTGGGCTTTAATCTCCTGCTTACTTGTTCTTCACACTAGCTAGACGTTCTTCTACTTCCACTCAAAGAGATTTCAGTCCTCCCTTGTCTTAGTATCCCTGTTTTAAGAGATCCATTTGTACAAACACTCCATTCTTCCTTACATGTTCCATAATACACCTCATACTCACTCAGAAGTTCCACTCACTCTAGAATATGGTCTTCTGACTCGGTTGTCAATTTAAAACAAGATATATATATCAAAAGTCTACACCAATGAGACTATCTCCATACCCTTTCCCTAAACTTAAAATCTCTTGCTCTCAACTCAGTGTTCCATGTTAAACCTAAAATGACTGTACTCTTCAAGTCAGACTTCACCTAACAACTTTATTCCTTCACTTGCACACTCTTGAACCTTTACCACCCTTAATGAGGATTTCCTTAGTCAATAGGCCTAATACTGCGTCTATGGTCTTCTATCGAATGCAACAAGAACATGTTGATACACTCATTTCAATTCATCTAAGGTGATTAGGTTGTTACCTCTTTTGTTTCTCAGTAGTGCTATGTTTCTCAGTATACTCACCATAGTAAATAAAGAGGCTCAAAGACAGTCAACATGCCCAAAAGCTTGATCTAGGGTTCATGCAAGTTCATGCTCAATATTCTTAGACCTCCTCCTCTAACCTGTTATAGGGTGTTTAGACCCTTGGTAGCTTCTCATATTAGACCTTAAGACCTACTAGGTCTTCCAACATGGAAAAAAATGCCAATGAATCTTGAAATTCTTCTTAAGACAGATGTCACTCCCTACCGAACTTAATGAGGTTTTGAAGACCCTTTATGGAGTTCTCACACATGTGAAGATCAACAATTGGTCCTTTGTACGGATATGGACTCTTTTCAACTGTCCTAGGGGCAATTTAGGCCTATTTTAACCCCCACAACTATGACAATGCCACTTCTAACTGTGATTTCATGACTGAAATTGGGTTACTCCACCTTTATAATCATGTCAATATGATTCCTACCAAGTTTCAAGGCATTTCCAATTTGGACCATTTGATTCATGATTTGACCTCATACAACTTAATCAGTAATCTGTGCACAGTTCCAATCCACATGCAACTCTCCACGGTTTGCAAATTTCTCCCACACGTGTGAATTAAATCCTTAAACTTCTCAGGCCATTAGTATACATCTGGACAGAGCTTCTGACAAAATTTCAAAAAAATTTGGTTCACATAGAATGAAAATAACAGCCAAGCCCTAGATTAAGCCCGAGGGCAAACAATTTGAGCTAAGGGAATATTATGGCTGTTTTCAGGGGCTATAAAAATTTGGTGATACTTGTCTCAACCATAACTCAACTAATCATGAGATCACAGATTGCCAATAACTCCTATTTCCTTGACTGTCACACTCCAAGCTCTTGGTTTGGAACTGAGATCAAACATACAGTCTCATATGAATTGCAAAAAACATGTAAGTACCCAATGTCAACCCCTGCAAAATTCAATCATTCCTCCTTTATTATTGATGACACACCACTTGGTTACATCATTCTCTACCCTCTTGTACATTTCCACACGTGTAGTCACTCTTATCAAATATGGTTGTTTTTCTTACAATAATATGAGAATCTTGATGGCTAAAATCATGTAACTACTACCTATTTTGACTCAACAACCTGCCCAACCTATAACTTGACCAATTCTTCTCAAAAACAACCCTCTTTGACACACGTTTACAAACAAATATTATCCTTCTACATCAGCTTGCGAGGCTTGACTTAGCCGGATGGGTACATGGATAACCATCTTACGGGAGATAAGACAATTTCACCCTTTCAGGGACTCTCAAGCCTAACTATGCCTCTAGTCACAATGATTACATGCATATTTGAGACTTGTACAACCCCCATTATGTGAGGGAAAACAGCATATCTAGACCTCTAAATACCAGCAGACACCCTAGGGAGCGACTCCTTTTGCAGACTTCAAGCTCAGCTTTTCCCTTCAAGTCTCTGAAAATTACTTTTAGTCTCGCATAAATTTATTATACATCACCAGCAATCATATCATGCAAGAAAACTGATTTTTGCAAGCTTGGAAATAAGAGATCGGATTTTTGGGTGAAACCCTCATACTGCAGAAATCAATTAAATGATTCCAGAACTGTAATTAACTTGCACGAGCTTGGAAAAATAGCAAAACACCACCAAAATTAAGTGTAAGACTTCAGATTTTGCCCTTTAGAAATTATATGCAATGAAGATGATGTCAATCCTCAATATCATAGAAGACCCTTGCAAGTGCCTCATACAGTAACGCTCCCCAATGCTGGGTCGCCCCCACTTGGAACAGGTAAATAAATATACAAAAATCACATCCACAAAGTGGGTCACTCCAGCTCAAAATGAGGCAATTATGCATGCACATTCATAAATAGGGTAAAGATCTTTCAATATTTGACTAAATGAGCTCCTTAGGGCAATTCACCGTGGGTTGGAATTAAGATAACAGCAGCAAAGAGATCCCTCAAGGGGGGTGGAGACTCCCGTGTTGAAGTCTTTCCTAGACTTGGTGAAGGGTTTCATCCTCACACAAGACTCTCCAAGGGTTTTCATCCTTAGGAGAGGGAGAGAGATGCTTTACAAACAATCTTTCCAAAATAATAGAATTCACATATATCTATCAAATGGCCAAGCAACCTAATTTTATGAGCAATAAGGGGTGTTACAATTCAAATGATGGTCAATCCTTTTTAAAAAATACTTTTTAATTATCTAATTTGTTTTTAGAGCCTACATGCTCAAAATACTTTTATATTGTTAATTAAATAAGTTCTTCTATTGGAGCGCTAGGCTTCCCAATAACAAAACATGATAATAATAAAAATATCTACCTAAATAATAAAAAAAAATGTCATCCAAGTCTTCCCCTTGCTTCCTTCCCTAAACCCACGAGGAAGAAAATGGGTTAAGGTCTTCAAATTCGCTAGTCTCCAAAAAGGGACATGACATAGAGCCATGGAAATTTGAAGTCCTCTGGCTAGGACCGTTTAAAATCCATCAATTGTTGATAACAGGGAAGTCAACTAGAGAATTTAGATGGTATTGTCGAAATTAAACTATACATATTGAGGCAATGGAAATGATCGAGTTCAGGAGGATAATAACGTCAAACAAGGAACCACCAATCATGGATAAAAAATACAAAGAGGTAAACAAATTAAAAAAAGAAAATTAATTGTGCTTTATAAAAATGACCCATGGAAAAATAAAATATAATTTTCAAGGAGGAAATGAACGATTAGAAGCGACCCAATAAAAAATTTAGTGACGTGAAAAATAGAAAAATAAAAAATTGAAGAAAATAAAAAATCCATATATCTATAATGGTAAAAGTGTAAATTATCTAAATTATACATCTCATGAAGTATATCCTCAAAACCCTACATCATACGACCACCTTTCACAAAGAATTTAAAGAGTACCTATGTACAACTGTTGTTCCCATTTCACAATCTGCTCTTTCATACAACTCTACTCTAATTGAATGATGCTCGAATCTCAATGCTTACATCATGTTTCTTGCATTTTTTTGGGTTACTAACCCAACCACTATGGGAGCTCCATGAGACCCCACCATCAAGTGTATCCACAACGGTAACAATCAGCCTGCAAGCAATCTTGCCAACCCAAGGAATTCTTTGACTACAGGAAAGACGGGGGGATCCACCACTACAAATACCCTTCCCGTTCACAAATGGTAGAACCCATAGCGTCACCTTTTCATATCCAGCAATATGGTTTTCCCAATCCAAATGGGGATTTGCATACAACATTGTAACTTGGATGCCAACCCCATAGCACCTATCTGCACCCCCGCATGATTCGCCTAGGAGGACTTTCCCTTATATTCCAATTCTTCAGTTTTTCAACCATACAAATTATGGCCATAGTGTTGGTCTATAATCTCTCATGTTTCTTTACTTGATGGAAATTTAGAGATTTATGATATTGTCCTACTGAATTATAATTCAAATTGAAAGAGATTTGAATGCTCATATTAGTGCTCAAATTAGTGTTCTTAAGATAAAGGAGAAAAACAAATACAGTACTTGGATAAAGAAAAATTGCAACAAAGAAGGATAACAACCACAAGACGATTGACACACAGATTTTGAACTTGGAAACTTGTGAGGGAAAAACCAGCTGGAAGTGACAAATGCTCAGCATTCTTCTCCTTTGTTTCACCAAATCAGTTACAAAGAACATTCCTCAATTTTTTCACTCTCTACACCGACAAATTCTTCTCCAACCAGCTAAAACTCACTCAAAATCTCTCTCAACCTGTTTTCCTTCTTGGGCTTATGCTGTCTATATATATGATACATTGGAAGTGTCCTTTTGTGCACTAAACATCTTGCATGTGTCAAGGAATATAAGAATACATCTTTTCTGACATTACTTTGCTTCTTTGTTCAAAATGAGAAAAACTTTCATGGATAGATGGAAAAAACCGACATGACACATCTGGATTCTGCAACTACCAATATCATATACAAAACCACCCTGACAATAACACAACCACCAACCTACTTTTCATAACAGTTATGTCACCGTACAAAACGCTCTCTATTTCACCTTTGTTTCTGATTGAGTTCTTGGTCGATTGATTACATGAAATGTTTTTTGATTCCTTGTGGATCAAGAGATGGAAATCGAGGATTGAATGCAACATGCAACTTTGTCATAGTTATACAGTACGGAGAAGCTGACAAATTATTTTGAAGAAAGAAATTATCAGATGAAGGGAATTGTTTGACAGTTGTACAAGGCCATTGTGAAAAGCAGCAGAGGAAACTGGTGATTGGAATTTCGAGCATATGGAATGCTCATCAAATTTGGCAAGCAAAATATAAAGAATTTAATCATTTCCAGCAATGCTACAGCTTATATGAAATTGAAAAAATTAAAAAAAAGATTGCCCTCGAAGAAGTGGTGAAGTAGGGCTGTTCGGTCTGATCATTGAAGAATTGAGTAAATTGCACCCAGAGCACATCACAAATTTTCTTGAAAAATTAATATTATAGCAGGATTATTTTCAGATTTTCAGCAAGATGGTGGTTTTTCTGATAAAATCCAGCACATGAGGGGTTTCTGTGAAGAAGTTCAGATTGTAGTCTTTTTTTTTAAATCAGTCCAGGCAGGATTTTTCTGATGAATTTCAACCTACAATGAATTCATTTTTCTCAGGAGGGACGAGTGCCAGAAAAAATTCAGAATATGAATAATACATGTTTATTGAATTTGAGAATTTTCAGAAAAAAGATCAAACTGTAGATATTGTTTATGAAAATCAAAATTTAAGCAATGGTATTTCTGAACAAATTTAGCATACAAGAGTATGAATTTATCAAAAAAAAGAAGCAGCAACTCTGGCAAACCCTCATGATCAAAACTCAGGCTTCAGCAAGGCAGAATTTAAGATTTTTTTTGGCAAGGCTCTTTTAAGGGAGGCTTCAGCAATTTTAAAGCAGTATTAAACTCCGAGGTTGAGGCAGGAAGAGACCAGCTCAGTACTTCTCATAGAGACCTCATTGGGAAGATGAAGGACAATGTACAGATGGTGAAGTATACTCGAGGACGAAGGCAGCAAAGCCACAGAATACAGCAGCTGTGCCTTCTACGTCATCGGCCCTCCTTTATCAAGAGTGTCTTCTAGTCCCCTTCCTCCTCAACTTTCACTTACCGAGTTGCAAATAGTGGCAAGGATGACAACTTATCGAACAGGGGGTTACCATTATATATAGTTAGCAAATTATAAAAGGTCCGCCATAGTTATGCTTGGAAACCATGGTTTTTCCTTATTCCATTGTCGGTTAAGTAGTGTACTTAATTATTATCTTGTTAGTATTGGTTGATACAAGACACTTGTGGTCCAACTGACACAACTCTACACCGACATCACTATACATCAGTGTTTTAAAAACTGGTCAAACCGGAACCGGAACCGGCCGGTTTGACTGGTTTAACATTTTAAAGCATGAACCGTTTAGTAAACCGGATCGGTTGACCGGTTTTAGCCCAAACCGGCCGGTTCCGTACGGAACCGGCTGGTTTGGGCTAAAACCGGTCAAACCGGTCCGGTTACAACCTAAACGGAACCGGTCGGTTTGGGCTAAAACCGGTCAAACCGGTCCGGTTTCATCCTAAACCGGCCGAGTCATGTATAGTTAGCAAATTATAAAAGGTCCGCCAAAGTTATGTTTGAAAACCATGGTTTTTCCTTATTCCATTGTTGGTTGAGTAGAGTACTTAATTATTATCTTGTTAGTATTGGTTGTCTGCCGAGTATTTGCCGAGTGCGAGCATTCCAACTATCACTATATACATGAGCAAACTTTGCATATTTTGTGTGTAATTGTTGGAATCATGGTTTCTAATTTTTCAATTATATTGTTTTCTTTAAAAATGTAATTTTTATGTGCTTTTTAGTAAACCGGTTCATAGAGTTTGAACTAGTCCGGTTCCGGTCCGGTCCAACCCTCGACCAGTTCCGAGTCCGGTTCCGATTTTTAAAACATTGCTATACATACATGATGGTTGGACAAGCTAAAGGAGCTCTCACAAATTCTTCTATCCACCTGTACCATAGCATTGTACATTACAATAATATATGAAAATAGATAAGATTTATATACTCATATTATGCAACGCTTTTCTGTGTGTTCCATATTCTTTAGTATTTTGAGTTGAATAGTTATTGACATAACAAAACTCGCATCATTCATCCTAACAACCTAGGGTTTTCTGTTTATTGTTGTTTAAATATGTGGGGTATCTCTACACTCTCATCATGTTGAATAATAATGATCAATCACTACTAAGTTATAAAACTTAATTGTGGTGTCCCCAAGATTTCATCCTGAAATATGGGACTACCCCTTTTTAAAAAAAAATTGTTCTTTTTAAGCAACGGGTCGTTTTTTGTGTTTTGTTTGCCTATGGTTGCTCGCGTTGCTCAAAGGTATCCCCAAGGAGTTATTAAGCCAAGTTCGTCAAATACCCACATGCTAAAGCTCACTCATTCCTTTCCCAGACTTAGCCTGAAAGCGTTTTATTTATTTTTATATTAAACAAATAAAATTCTTTTAAAAAAATAGGTTGAGGCCCGTTGAGCTAAAATTAAGAAATTTGGGTTATATAACACCTCACCCTGTCTTTATTACCACAGAAAATTCACCTGAGGGGAAGAGTTTTTACAAACTAGCTAATTGGAGAAATTTTTCGAGCAATTGCCCGCAGCTTCTTTCGGGTGTTGTTTTTATTTTATTTCTTTTTGTTTGTGTTTTGGTCTTTCTCCATTTTTCGTTCGGCAATCCCCATAGCTTATTATGCCTTCCTGCCAAACCTTTTCCCGGGCCTAGGGTTTTGAAAAGCTATCCAGTGTTTTTGATTGATAATAAATTTGTCTGCCAAAGCTTGTTTTTGAAGGTGCCCATAGCTCAGGATTTTTGCCTTGCCTGAAATTAAATTCTAAGATAAATGATCGAGCAGACCGTGGATCTAGAAGGGTTTGTATTCCTTTTGCAGAGTGGTCATGGTCAAGGATGAAAAAGCAGAATTCTGGAGGACCATTAAAGGGGCAAAATCACTCAGGTAACTGGGTTAAAGACCAAGGCAGAGTCTTCCAAGTCTGGCATAGATATTCATGGTTGAGTCTTCTAAGTGCAAGCATCTTTCCCTTCCAATTTTCAACGCAAATGTTAGCAAGAACCAAAGCAAGTCACTCAAGGCCAAAACGTGGATTCTACAAGTCCAGTCTTTCTATGCAAAGGCAACTACCTTCCTTCATGAAGTTCAACGCAAGTCTTCCAGGCTAAGGCAAATAACTCAAGCAAATCATGGATATTACAAGGCAGCTTGTCTTCTTTATTTCCACGCCAATTCCTAGTTCAAGTCACAATTTTTAGAAGCAACGATTTGCCTTGTGCAAATCGTGAATAATAAAGCTGCCTTCATGTCATCATAATATGCTACCTTCACTTATAGATTTCCACGCAAAAGTTAGAGAAAAAGCTAGTGCAGTTCGTTGAATTTGAAGCTGCCTTTCCTTTGCACTTTCCACGCAAAACATAAGTGCCAATTGTGAATATTGGAGTTGCCTTTCATGTCTCACTTTCACGCTGCCTTCACTTATAGATTCCCAAGCAATCAATAAAGGAGAAATTACAACTGCAAGTTGTGGATTTTTAAAGCTGCCTACACCCTTCAAAATTCACACAACTTTAAAATAATTCTTTTGTGCAAGTCGTTGAATATGAGCTGCCTGTCTTTCCCAATTTCCACGCTGCCTTAAGTGATGAGTTTTCACGCAATTATTAAAAGATATTTGCATTGCAAGTCGTTGAATATGAGCTGCCCTTCCACTTGATATTCCACGCCAAGGTTTAAGGAAAAAATCCAAGTGCTAGGCATGGATTTTCAAAGCTACCTACACCCTTCGAAATTCACACAATTTTAAAATAAAAGTCACTAAGTTTGGCGTGGATTTTAAATGCTTCTAGCTGCTGCCTTCCTTCAACTTTCACGCTGCCTTTCATCTCTAAATTCCACACAAGTCTAAGGCAAGAAGATTAAGTTAAAATCATGGTTTTTACAAGCTGCCTCTCCTTTTCAAATTCCACGCAGATTTTTATAATGAGTTGGAAATATTTGAATGATTTGTGTGAATATTAGCTGCCTCCTCTTCTAATTTCCACGCATTTTCCTAGTACAAGTCGTGAAAGTACAAGTTGCCCTCCATCTTCCAAATTCATGCTGCCCTTCCTCTTCAAATTCCACGCAAATGTTAAAAAGAGAAGTTGCAAAGTTGAATCCTTGTCTTCCGAATGAAAGATGCCTTACCTCACTAAAATCCACGCAATTCTGAGGAAGGAAAAGTCACTTAAATTCATCGTGAATTTTCATGCCTTCCTCCTCCGTGAAAATTGCATGCAAGGTCTCCCGGTTAATCCCTCTAAAAGCCCATGCATGTTGTCTAAAATCTCCCAGTTGAGCCCATGTTGAGCCTACTTCTCTTTGCTTTCACCCGGAGTGCTTTCCAGAATTCAAAATTGCTCATATGCAATTAAAAATAAAAGGGTGATGAGTTTTGTTTGAATTGTTTATGGCAAACATTTCACTAGTGCACATACTTGAAAAGGACTGCAAAAGCTTCAAGGATAATGAGGGGAAGATACAGGTCAGAGGCAACACCCGCAAGCTAATCACAGTCAGCTGCTCACAGGAATAGATTCAGGTGAAGAAGCTGGTAAAAATCTACAATGATGCCAGATCCAATTTGGTGAAAATCAAAGGAAAAGAGTCAATTCATGTGGGAGAAAGAGATTCTCAGGTTCAGGACAGAATTATCATTCATTGCCAAAGTAATTTAATGAGCATACAAGGTACAATGCATGTTGGATCAGCATTCAGAGTATGGAAGAAGAACAAAACTGAGAGTGTTGCAGCTGGAATAACTTCTTTTTTTTCTTCTTCTTTCTCTTATTTTCTCCGACAAAGTAATTAAGTAATCAATTAAATTGTAAAACTTAGGTAATTGGTTTAAAAGCCGTTACTTCAAGTTACTGGAAGAAGTCAATTACTTGGAAATAGGTGGCAGACATGCAAAATAGAAGGTTCTATTTTCAGTTGTAAAGCATGCATGTCATGCAAAGAGAAAGTCTAGGGGAAAATACTGTCAGTTGCTTCCCTTTTTCATAGCTTCCACATGTGGCAATTCATTGAAAGCTTCCTATTTGTAATTGCCCTCTATGCACTATAAATAGAGGAAGAGCCTACGGGTTAAAGGATCACAATTTGTTCATCAGCAAATTTGTTTAGCAAGAGCATTCTTGAGTTTTCAGACTTTGTGCTGAAACCCTTGGTGTGATTTCTTTGAACGTTGGGGATTGAATAAAAGGTGGGTTTCTAGAGAACTTTGTGTCTACAGTGTACTTTGCTCCATCACTTCTATTTCAGAGGTTTTAGATAAACTTTGTGTTATCTTAGATCTAGGTTAGAAGTTATTTCTTTCCCTTACTGCTGAATGTTGTGATTTTCTCTGTTTATTTAATTTGTGTGGATGAGACCAACTTTGATAACTATTGGTTAATTTCAACATATCTTCCTTTCTTCCTTCCTTACTTTTGTTTCCCCGCTTCTGCAAATATTCCAATCACAACTACTTACTTGCTGCCAAATTGCCCAGTTGTGGTTCACGAGCTGTGGGAATTAAAGTAAAACCCCTTAAAATAGTTATTAGGATTCACCCTTACCAAATTGATAAACATCTTACACAGGAGCCTCACCATTAAATGAGGGAGATTTATCTCATGACTGCCTAGGTTTTACGTTGTGCATAAAATCTAGCCAACAAATTGACAATGAAGTAGGCAACACTCCACATAATCTTGCATCTCTTCTCGTGTTGTTGTTGTGAGCAACATTATTATTTCAATCACAAAATGATGTCTGTGAACTCTTTAATTTTTTTAGAGCTGAGTAAGCCCCCACAACGCAAAGCAAACCATACGAAAAGTTCTTCATAAAAGCTACATTGCTACATTTCTTCATTCATTTGAAGAGACTCATGTGTGAAATCTTGCATTTCTTGGAGCTGCAATCTAGAAATGGCTTCTCCACTCAAAGGTTCCAATGCGTGAATGGCAAATGTCAAGAGAGCACCAATTTGTAATTTGTGCAGAATTTTGCATTCATATATAATCACTACATCACGTACTGACTATTGTTTTGTTCTTGTAAAGCTACAGGTGATCATGCTTTTCCGGCATATAGCTCTAAGAAAACAAGCACATTAGAAACAGCCATATTTTTAGAAATTTATCATCCAAAAGGTCATTAAAAATTCCAGATCCGTGTACACATTGGAGAGAAACTTGCATCAGTTTATTGTTGTTTAGAATGTACATAGCCGTCTTCATTGTAATAGAAGAAACCACTCTCATATAGCCATTGGTTCAAATTCAGTTGTCCGCATTGTAAAAGAACAATCATTTTGCAAATAATTGGTTCGATGATGCATGCAATTATTGTTGGAGACAATCATACTTCAGATAGTTGTTGGTACACACCACTTTTGCATGTCCCACACAGGTCATCAATCATCAATTGTTCCTAACAATGACTTAACTCATGGAGGCTCTTTAGCTTGATATGACTGATCTGTCAGCCAAGTAGATGCTATAAGTCCTTTACTTTAAAAACATCATTGTCTTTGTGTACTCACTTCAGATACAATATATTATGAAATTTGATGAGTATGTGCTCCAGCTGGTTCAAGCTTCTATTTCCTACCGAACCTTTTCCACAGATTCAATGTGCTACAACAGCTATAGATGTGTGAAACATTCTTCAAATTTGCCTTGATTGATCAGGAATTCACCTGAACGGCTATGATTCACTTCTCTTAATGAGGTATTAGCCATATATGGGTCATTTTACTTGTCACAATTTGGATATACTTGTTCTTTCCCACTACAAAATGTACATGAAGACGGTTTCTTTGGGTTAATGTTTGTTGACAATTGTGGAACAACTAACGTGTGGCACATATAATCGGATTCAATTTGGGGCCCACTGATTTTAACTTATATGGTCAGTCAATTCTTATTCGAGTCTGTTCAATAGCAATATATTATAGGCTTACACTATCCTAATGTATTGAACAAAGCTATGAATATGTGTATTTAATTTCAATGTCCCATCATCTACTCCTTGTTGCTATTATGAGTGTTTTTTGCTCCTTCAGTTCTCTTGGCTCGTCTTAACTGCTTGCCATGATAACGCTCTCTCTATAATCATTGTTTTTCTAAATTTCCCTATGTTATCAAAATTTGTTTGTACACCATGACATTCTTTATTTCAATTTTGCTAGTAACTGCCTGTAAAAAGATAATTCAAACCAAAATATGATGATATATTGCTTCAAAAGAGAAGTTGATTCGATAAATAAATATGAGAGAAGCAATATTTCATAGAATCTTTGAGATAAACAGAAATCAGAGAAATGACATACACAAGTTTTTTCCTAGGAAACCCTTTCGGGAAAAAACCCAATGTAGTAACCTATCTTCCTTATTGTATTAACTCAATTGTTTTACCATACAATAACGTACTTCTCAGTTCTGCTATATCCTACTACATGTCCAGCTATATGTAAGCACATCAGTAGGTAACCGTCACAGCGGTATTACAAAACAATGGATACCAAAACCATGAATACAACCCATAACAGTTCCCCATAAACATGAGTTATATAACCACCCATAATAACATAGGTTAAATCACCTATGTGGGTTATATAGTCTTGAAGAGTGTAACTCATAGAAAATATACGACCCATTTCCAACATTCTCCCAGTTGTTGAATACTTTCCATAAGGGGAGCCAACGCTGTGTAGTCACTAGCTCAGGGAAGTCATGTCCATTGATTTTTTGCACCAAGAAAAATTGTGTGTTTACAACATTTGTCAAAGAATCAACAACATTATCTTTTGTGTCCACCTTCTCCAGTAGTATCTTCTTCTCCTCCATTTCTCTGAAAAAATGGTATTGAACATTAATGTGTTTCCTTCTAGAATGATACTTGGGATTCCTTGCTAGACAAATTGCACTTCGACTGTCACAATCAATCCTTACAACATTTTGAGTGAACCCAACAGTGGAAATCGCCCTTTGAAGTCAAACCACTTCCTTGCTTATATGAGTAGCTATCATGGACTCAGCCTTTGTGATGGGTATTGCAACTCTTGCTTGACCTTTACTCATCCAACTTATGGCTCCACCGAACAAGTTGAAAACATACCCACCGGTAAATCTAAGCATATCCAGATCTCCAACCTAGTTTGAATCCACAAAGCCAAGTAGATTCAGTGTCTTGCTTTCACCAAGATTTCCCTAATAGCGTATTGCATAGTCAAATGTCCCACACATATACCTGAAAATCCTCTTCACTACAGTCCAATGTTCCCTACCAAGACTTGACATACTAACTCTACTCCCACTACATGAGCAATATCAAGTCTAGTACAAATCATTGCATACATCAAACTACCAACCGCACTCGCATAAGTCACCTACGACATCCTCAATCTCTTTAATTTTAGGACATTGTTCAGCAAATATTTTTTTACCAAACGGGGAGAGGGAATGATGACAAGTTTACTTTGTTGCTTCTAAACCTATGCAATTTCATCTCAACAATGTTTCCTTTGATTTAAGCATTGTTTTTTGTTTACACGATCTTTTTTATTTCCATGCCCAAAATTATTTTTGTAGCACCTAGATCTTTCATATCAAATTGAGATGAGACCTAAGACTTACCTTGACTAATCATTTCCTTATTGTTACCAATTAACATGTCATCTACATATATGATAACAAGACTTTCACCATGTTTTTTAAAATAAACATTGGGATCAGCTTTGTTTCTTCCAAGGCCAAGTCCCAACACATACCTGTCAAATTTATCGTTCCACATTCTTGGTGATTGTTTCGAGCCATAAAGAGATTTATTCAGCCTACACACCAAATCTTCCTTTCCTTCAACCTTAAAGCTTTCAAGCTACTTCATGTAGATTTACTCCTCCAACACACCATGCAAAACAATTGGCTTAACATCCATCTGTTCTATTTCTAGATTGAAAGCAGCAATAACAGCTAGAAGAAATCAATTAGAATGTAACTTAGCAATCAAGAGGAAAAATCCCACCAAAATAAGGTCCCTCTACCTGCAAGAACCCTTTTGCTACCAGGCAAGCTTTATAATTTTTCATTTTCCCTTCTACATTGTACTTCTTAATTACCCATTTGCAGCCAACAAGTTTTCTTCCAAGGGGTAACTTTACCAAGTCCCATGTATGATCATATTTAAGGACTCCATTTCTTCTCTCATGGCCTTCTTCCATAACTTATTTTCTTCTAAGCAAAAATCCTTGTTTACAGTCTTCAGATCATCATCAATAACAGATAAAAATAATAAAAATGCAGAACGAAAATCAGGTCTATACCTATTGGGTTCCCTTCTCAACCAATCTAATATTCTCAAGATTGGAGTTTCTAGTTCTACATCTTTTGTTTCCTCCCCCTCTGCTTCATCTAAATCTTCCCCTTGCAACTCTCTCTTTGGTTCATCTTCTGTCGTTGCCTCAAACTCAGACACAAATTCACCCTCTTCTAGTTCAACATAAACTTGTTCATTATCATCCTTTGGTTTTGCTTCCTATTGAGGAACCCCTTAACTTATTTGAAGATTACATTGCGCCTGTAATAAGCCTTATGTGTTTTTGGATTCCATATCTTCTATCCTTTTACACCATTAGAGTATCTGTAATTCCCCTTCTCCAAACTAGTTCATTTTGAAAACCTTGGGCCCATTCCATTTCGCGTGGGCTTAAAGGGAAAGAGCAAGGGAAGTATTTAGTGTCATGATTTTCAGTTGCTTTTGTAGCTTTGTATTATTTTAAAGTAATTTTCTAATTATAGCTTAGAGAAGTCAAATCGGTTTGAAAAAGTGTAAAAGCTATTTGGAAAAAAAAGGGAACTCATATGTCACCAAGGAGTTCATTCTCTCTTGTCATTGAGGACAAAAACCCTCTTTGCACTTGATTTGGGGATCAAACCCCTCATTTCTTCATTTGGTGATCTCATATGGAGGTCACACTTGGGCTACACATTTAGATTTTCCTTGGGAACACGCCATTTCCAGCTCATTGTAAAACCCTCTCCTAGGGTGGCGACTTGCATGGTAGAGGTTTTTGGTGATATCTAGTGTACAACACTCCTTTCTTTGTTGATCTTTGGACTGTTCCTAATTTATAAGGCTGATTACATTTTACGGATTGAACTTTGGGCCTCGGAATCATTATTTCCGGCCATTTTTTAAAGTGGGTTTGCTGCTGTTGCAAAATTAATTATTATACTTCAGCTAGGGTTCTAAAAAATCATTCCTTGGTATGTAGTTGCTATAAACTAATTATTATTGTTTCCTACATGCTTTGGATGGTTGAGATCTGGTATTAGTGGTGAATAATTGCAATTTTCTTCTTGTTGTGATAAGATTTCAGACTGTTGTAGCTTACTGTTATAAATTTCAGTTTTATGTGGTTTGGGTTGGTGCCATTTCTCTTTTTCTTTCAGCTCATCCCAGAAAGGGGGATCATAGTGGTATCAGAGCAAATATCTTCCCAGCCTAAAGAGTATTCATGCAAGACGGTGACAAAGAATACATCTACTATCAAAGGAAAGAGAAGAAGAAATCAAATCAACTTCTTCAAGGGCCTAACATGGCCAACAAAGGTTTTGAAGAGGCCAAGATTGATAGAATTATCGAAGGGAAAGTGAGGTTGGTTGGTACGATGGATTTGAGAGCCCTAACCTTGCAAAAAATTCATGAGCCCAAGACTTCACAATGGTGAGGGTAGTTCGTCAAGGGTTGACAATATGAGGCAGCCCTAAGGGTCAAATTTTGGATTTGTTGCTAGGCTTTTTCAACCTACTTTCCTCCCTAGGGAAGAAGTCATTCCGGAGGGTTGATACATGGCATTCAGTGGGTCACAACATTGTGGCCAACTATGAGGAATATAGGGCTCTTCCAAATGAGATTTTTGATGCTATTTCACTTTTGGAGTTCATAAGAGTAAGCAAGGGTTGGTCAAGGCCCGAGCCTCGAACTCAAGCACCATAGAGGGATCTTCAACATGCTTTGGGGAAAGTGACACTCTTCACATTTGATGGTTCCAACAAGGGAACAACCCATGCTTGGATACAAATGTTGGACACGTATCTTTCATTGAGGCCTATGAAAGAAGAAGAAGCAATCAAATTTGCAACCCTTCATCTTGAAGGAATTGCACACGAATGGTGGGTACCATGGATTGAGCACACAAGGGCACAATCTCATCTACTAATATGATGACTTTTGTCGGCGAGGATCATTGAGAGATTTAATAGGATTGATTTGGAGGTGCACTTTCGGGAGCTTGCACAATTGAGACAACATGACATGGTAGAAGATTATGTTATTGAATTTAAGAGACTTTTCGTGATGATTCCAGATGTGATAGAGAGGAGACTCATTGTTTTGTTCATGGAAGGGTTGGTTAAACCAATCAAGGGTTTGGTAAGAGCATTCAATCTAGGCAATAAAGGAATCTTTGGACCTAGAAGGTGCTGCTCCAAGGACAATGATGATCGGTGGGCAGATGACACCTTGGAATAGTGGACAACCAAAAGGATCTTTGGGACAACTAAAAACATCTTTGGACCAACCAAAGAGGCCTTTTCAGCAAGCACTAATCATACAGAAGGAGCTGTCCAAAACAAGCAAAGAAGAGGAGTCACGGAATAAACTAAGAAGGAAAAACTTGTGCTTCTCTTGCAAGGATCCATGGTCACATTGGTCATCATTGCCTAGGTAAGGGACATGTGCAATATATTGAGGTATTTTCAGATTGTGAAGAAGAAGAGGAAGTGAAGGTTGACGAGGCAACACAAAAACATGATCTGGAAGAGGAACCAAACAATAGTCTTGCCACCTTATCCGGTTGCTCCTAGATATCATCCCTTGTTGGGTGAGAGGAGACCTTCAAGGACACCAAGTCATGGTATTTATTGATAATGAAGCTACTCATAATTTCATTCATGAGAGCTGGTTGCAAGGATGGGATTGAATGTGGAAGACTTCAAAGGCTCCAAGGTTATCGTAGCGGATGGCTATTCCATGACATACACAAGGAAAAGTCCACAACTTATTATCACATTAGGAAGGCATGACGTATGTGATAATTTTTATCTCGTTGACATAGCTAATACAAATTTTGTGTTTGGAGTCCAATGGTTACACTCTTTGGGAGAATTCACTCTCAACTACCAAAGAATGGAGCTAAGATTCGTGAATGGAGGTAATAAGGTTGTACTAAAAGGTATGATCACGGGAGACCCTCAAATAAATTGTTTGGTAGAAGATGCCTTGTCAAAAGAGTCACATTTTTCTCCTTATCTAAGATAACAGCGGATTAGAAGGCCTTAATTAAAGCTAAGTATGCCAAGAATAAGTTCACTAATGTTGTTTTTGATGGAGAAATTGTGGATGAGAGGTATAAGATGATGGATGGGCTCATCCTCTAAAAGAATAGGGTCGATTTGGTTCTGGAATCGAAGGTGATAAATAAGATATTAAGGATTGTTCATGATGCCTCGTTGGCTGGCCATCCGTGATACTTCAAAACATACAAACAAGTTAGAGAGGGATTCTTTTGTACAGGACTCAAAGAGGAGGTTCTTCATCACATCCGGGAATGTTTGGTTTGCCAAAAAAACAAGGTGGAGCATGAATTTCCAGCTGCACTCTTGCAGCCCCTTCCTGTTCCCACTCAAAAATGGGAAAGTATCTCCAGGGATTTCATCACAGGGCTGGCCATGGTTCAAGGTTAGAATTGTTTGTGTGTTTTGGTTTATAGACTCACAAAATATGCTCACTTTTATCCACATCCAAACAAGTATAATGCACCCATTGTGGCTGATATCTTTTTCAAGGAAGTGTTCAAACTTCATGGGCTGCCAAAGAACATCATAACTAATCAGGACAGCAGGTTTATGAGCATGTTTTGGCAAGAACTTTTTCATTTGACAGGCACCAAGCATACTCCTAGCACTAGCTATCACCCTCAAACCGATAAGCAAACGGAAATAGTGAGCAAATAGGTAGAAGGCTACTTACGGAATTATATTGAAGGGCAGCAATCAACTTGGGTAAAATGGTTACATATGGTTAACTTTTGCTATAATACGAAATTCCATACGTCCATTGGTATGTCACCCTTCAAAGCTCTATATGGTTATGATGCTCTCTCTTTTGTTGATTTGGTTATGACGGATAGTAGAGTACCAGGGGCCAAAGATTTGGTGCGCGAGAGTCTTGACATCTTGAAGGTGCCCAAAGAGAACCTCCAACGTGCACAAATCCAGCAAAAATTGTATGTGGACCGGCAACGGGTGGAGAGAACATTTAAGGTAGGAGACATGGTATTTTTGAGATTACAGCCCTATAGGCAATCCTCACTCAAACAAGTGCTGCAGAAAAGCTTAAACCACATTTCTATGGGCCTTGCAAAGTGAATGGAAGAGTTGGAAAAGTAGCATACGAGCTAGAGCTACAGGAGCATAGCCAGATACATAATGTCTTTCATGTTTCATGCCTAAAAAGGGCACTACGACAACACATTACTCCTATTCAACTGCCACCCTTGGATGAAAAAAGTAAGTCAATTTTGGTTCCGGAAGCTAAAGTGGATGTTCAAGAAAGGAGGTTAAGGAACTCAAGCAATAAAGAGTGTTTGATCCGTTGGAAGGATCTACCAATTGAAGATGTTACATGGGAAGGTGCCACTATATTAGAGCAACCGAATTTGCAATTTCTTGAGGGCAAGTAATTTTGGGTGCGCAAGATTTGTTATAATATTTCCACGCCAATGAGAGACAAGGAGTAAGGTGCATAGGAATAAAAATAAAATAAAAAAGAGTTGTTTTAAAATTGGCGCTAGGAAAAGATGGAAGATCAAGCTGCAGTTAGAAAAGGTTGGCGCCAAGGAGGCATGAATGGGGCAAAGATGGAATAAAACAAATAAAACAAAAGTCAATTGTTGTCCCATGTGGCGCCAAAAATAGAAGAGACAAAAAATAAATAAAAGGCATCTCCAGTCCAAGGTGCATGATAAATGAATAAGACATAAACTTTTGTCCCATGCGTCAGCCAAAAATAGAAAACAAATAAATCAAAGGAAGTTGTTGTCGCGGTTTTGATTTAGCGCCACAAATAGATGGAGTAAATAATATAAAAATAGAACTACTGTGCCATAGAATGTAGAAGTAAATAAAATAATAGACTTTTGTTATGTTTTAAAATTGGCGATAAGCAGCATGTGGATAAAATAAAATAAATAAAAGGAAGTTGTTGTCACGGTTTGGAGTTAGCGGCAAAGACAGATGGAGTAAATAATATAAAAATAGAACTGTTGCGCCAACAACTGATGGAGTAAATAATATAAAAAATAGAAATACGGTGCCATCGAATGTCGAGTAGTAATAAACTAATTAGACTTTTGTTATGTTTTAAAATTGGCGATAAGACAGCATGTGGATAAAATAAAATAAATAAAAGGAAGTTGTTGTCACGGTTTGGAGTTAGCGGCAAAGACAGATGGAGTAAATAATATAAAAATAGAACTGTTGCGCCAAGTTTAGAATGGAATAAATAAATAACAATAATAATAAACTATTGTTCTATGCTATAGCTTGGAGCTAGGCATAGGATGCAATAAATAAATAAAAGAAAGTAGCAGTTCCAACTAGAAGGTTGCACCAAAGTAGAATTAAATAAATAGAAGAAAATCAATCCCAGCCAGAGTTGGCGCCAGCAGCATGATGAAGGATATAATTAAAAAAGAGCAATTGTTGTTCCAAGAAAAGGTTTGGCACCAACAGCATGTGGATAAAATAAAATAAATAAAAGGAACAGTAGTCTATTATGGGACAACATTCTATTCATGGAGGAGTCGATTCATCTTCATATATGCTGACTTTTGGATTAAAAAATTAATTAGATACTTGGAGCAGCTGATTTGCTTGTGCATCTTTAGCTATTGTAATGCACCTCTGAATAATAAAGGTTTATGTTGCCCTCTCCTACAGTTGTTTTCGGATTATTCGTTGTATTTGATATAGGATATTGTGTTTGCTTTAGTGTGGAATTCATTCCCTCTACCATTGTCCTTTTCCTAAAATCCTTAAATTTATTATGCAAAATAGTTTAAAGTTGTGCAGGTGTGTGGATCTTTGATTTCTCTGTGTGTCGAGTTACATGCAAGTGTCAAATAATTGGTGTATCACCCTATTTCCCATTTCCCGCATTCCTCTTCCCTTTTCCTTGTCAGTTTTCATTTTTAGGTGATTCACAAGGGAACCAGCCCTCTCTTGAGGTTCACTTCAGACATAGGTTACCAACAGCCTTGAGGTGTTCCAATTTTGTCAATAGGAGAGAGAACACAGACACCATTCTCTATCAGGATGCAACTTTTGCGTGACAAAAGTTTCTAGCACGCCCAATGGGACAAAGTATTTAAAGATTGATGTTAGTTCAGCAATTTGCAGAGCAAAAAGTATTCAGAAAATCAGCATCTAGCGACTCCTCAGGTTTTCATAGACATACTGGTTGCAGACTAGTCAAAGCTAATGCCAAAAGTGACCACCAGGGCAAAAGCTAAAGGTATTCCATTTGAATTTATGCAATTACCTTTACATTCTTATAAAAGAAGAAGATTTTATAAATCTTCCCCATATACTTACCAAGCTAGCAAGCTAAAACAATTGCCCAAATCCCACAGCTTTCCACTCTAAATTTCCTAATGGCTCTTCCTCGAAATGAAGCTATTGTGACCTTAATGATGACAGCCCCTTGAATCTGACTATATACAATGATATCCCTGCTTCCGCGTTAAAGAGTTTACCATTCTTTACCAGTCTAACTCAGACCACTCTCGAAGAGCATATTAGAGATGTTGCAAATCCTTGCTTTGTTTATAATATAACTCAAGAGAATATGGCCATGAGACTTCTTGCAACTTCCTTTAAAGATAAAGTTTTGCAATGGTACAGAAATTTACCGATTGACTCTATCAATTCTTGGGATCAATTAGGAACAACCTTGTGTAGCCAATTTGAGGACAAATTTAATCACCTATCCCTGATTGAGAAAAATCAAAAGAGCCCCTGAAGAGTTCATGGCTGATTTTAACTTGAGATTCCAGAGAACTTGGGAAAGAATTCCCCGTGTCATCAAGCCTATAGCAGAGTATGCATTCTTGTTCTACTTGAGATCCCTAAACAATGACATTGTTGTCCTAATTCAGTCCATAGGGGGTAACACAATACCTGTTGCCTTTGATTTAGAAATTAGAGCTGAAAATAACCTCATACAAGCTGACAAGATTGCACCTAAACCTCACATGCCTATCTTTCCAACTATTCAACCACCAACTTCAACTATAAACCCAATTCCAGCAGCAGCTAACCAAGCAATTACTAATCCAAATCAGCCCACTGAGTTGAGTAAAATCAAAGGTATTTTTCAAGCTTTTGGAAAAAAAATTATATCTATTGAGAGACAGCTTGCTCAACCTTACAGACCGTATCAGGATTTGTTTCAATCTGTTAGACCTTCATATCCAGCATATCCTACAGGTAGAAATCCATATCAAGGCCTAGCAGCCATTAAAGCTGATCCTAATGTTCCTTCTACATTTATGGCTCTTGTTGTAGTGCAGACTAATCTAATTCAGGGACCTTTTTGGTGTGCTCCATGTAATCATTCACATGATCTTTTTTCTTGTGCTAATAGAATGTTAAATCAAGATTTGATTGCACAAGGGATGATTCCATAGCTTTTAACAGTTGAGTCTCCTCAAGGGGATTTTAGCGAGGCACCAAGGCCACTGCAGAAACAAATTGTGGTTTTACTTTTGCAACAAGTTGATCAGCATGCAATTAATAAAAAACCTAGGTAAAAATCTACAGCAGAGGGATTTCTCCTACAAACCTGTAACAAACTTTGCATAGATCTTCTCCTTGCAAAATGTGCCTAGATTCTTCTAATAACGGTTTGCACAAAGAGAATGATTGGACCCCAAATTTGGTGATGGATTTGTCTTCTCCATGCCTAGATCTTTCTATTGATATCTTGGGCACCCTTTGAGACTCTTTCAAACTTCCCAACATTCACACCCCTTTGTTTTTCCTATTTTTCCCCTTGGTTTGTCCGTTCTGCTAGTATTGACAATAAGGACTTGAAGAGTTGTGTATTTTTTGATTCGTTAGGGTCGTTTTCCATTCACCTCCCCTACGATTCTCTCTCCTTCACCCTTTTCTCTTTTTCTTCTTGCCAAAAAGGCCCGGAGCAAACATGGAGAATAACGTCTTCTTTCAGAATTAACACATTTTCCCTCGTGCTTGGCGATGGGAGCTCAGGTTGCTAGCAGTACAATCATGCTTAAGAAGATAGCAGATATGCTAGGACTCAAATATGAGCCACATGATAAAGGGGTTTTGCAGTTGGATGGCACAGCTACCAAAACAGTTGGTATAATCAGAGATCTGAAGTTAGGTTTGTATGCATGTCCAAGCATTCCAATCTTACAAAATGTTATGGTAGTAGATCTACCTTCATATTTCGCTTTGTGTTTATATAGAGATTTTACTGCTAAGATTGGAGGATATCTATCATTAGATTGGTCTTCTATATTTTGTAGAACAAGGTATGTGGTGTCCCCAGATTTCACCCTGAAATCTGAGCCTACCCCCATGTTTAAAATTTTGTACTTTTAAAATAACGGGTCGTTTGGTGTTTCTATTGTCAGATGATGCCTATATTGCGTTAAGATATTCCCAGTGAATCATATGAGCCAACTTCAACAAATACCCAAATGCCGAAAATCGTTTTACCCCTTCGTCAAGTTTTGTCTGCAGGAAAATTTTATTTAATTATTTAGAGTCCCATTTGAAGTAAATTGTGCTTCGGTTTAGCCCTATTGAAGTTTTGCATGTCAATATTCACATATACCAGTAGGGTTTTCACCAAGGATGGATCCTGGGCTTTGTCTGTGACTTCTGGCAACGTTTTTCGTTTTTTTTATTTTTCTCGTATTTTTCTCTGTGAAATTCCCCTTGGTCAATTCTTTCACCAGTATAGTCTGTTTTCTTGCCTGGAGTATTTGGAGATAATCTACGGCCGCCATACCAGAAGGAATCAACTTCAGGAAGTTAGCTTCTCTTTTAAAAAGATGAAGTCATGCACAAAAAGTTTCTTCTGGACAAGTCGCATTTTTGGGAATGGATGGATTTAAGCTGAAGTGGGATTTTTGGTCGCAATAGGCAGGTGGGATTTTGGTACATGCCTTGCAGGTTACTTTTTCCCATGAAGGCGAAGTCACTTAAGTTAAGATGGGAAAATTAGAGGCAGTAGACAAGCGGGAATTTCTTACCTGCCTTGCAAGATGAAAACTCCCATTATAAAATAAAGAAAAATCACTCAAGGCATTGATGGGAATTTCTTACCTACCTTGCAGGGTAAAAATTCTCATTATGGAAGTCAAACAGCTTAAGTGGATGAAGGGATTTTTGGAGCTGCCGTGCAAGGTGAATAATCCCATCAAAGATGACTTTTAAATATAGAAATCAGCCTTATTCAAAAAGTGCGACCCCTTTTGGAATTAAAGAATAACTTTAATCGCATTTATTAATAGTCTTCCTTCCTAATTTTGGCGCCCAGGGATGATGGAAAGTCAATGCATGATAAGAGAACAAAGAAGACTGAAGGTAGAAGGCTAAAGATAAACTAAATTAATTTATTTAATACAGCCTTGAAGCATGCTAAAAAGTCCGCCCCATTTGGTGAATAAACAATACTTTAATTGCATTTATTAATAGTTTTTATTCCTAATTTTGGCACCATGGAGAAATAGAAGGTCCATGCATGATGTGAAGTGAAAAAAGAGGGCTAAAAATAAATTAAATTTATTTATTTAATGGCAGCCATGAGCATGCAAATTTAGGCGCCCAAATTGAAGGAATAAACATGTTATTTATTTAATTAATTGCCAAGAATAGGAAAGGCAATTATTAAATATAGAATGCTAAGAGTTATATAAGCATGGGCTGCCATAGTAAAGAAGTAATTAATTCTTTTAGCAGAGTGCAGCCCGGACAGTTTCGGCGCCCAAAAGGAGAAGGATTTTTGCATAAAGAAATGTTTTTCATTGCCGGAAAGCTTCAAAGTTTGGCGCCTAGGATTGGAGGAGCTTAATTTAAGCTTGGTTAATTATCTGCATATTGGTACAGGTGCACAGGTGAAGTTAAAAATATTTATGTTTGCTTTGCATGCAAACAAAGCCTCAAATTTTAGGGCAACGGGCTTTAAATGCAAATTTTTATGATAAAAATCAAGTGTTCATGTTCCGGTTGCCATGTTATTATGAATTAATTGCAGGTATTCATTACAGGTGCTTATATAATTGAAAGGGAGCTCAAATCAATGTCAGATACATTGAATATATCCTCTGAATCTGAAGAAATTCTCAGATCTGCACCAATTGTAAAGAATTTCGGCTGAATAAAAAGAAAAAGAATTGTTCAGACAAAGATTGCTCCAACTATGGCAAAGCTGGATGAACGAGAAGGCTCAGCGGAATCATGCATTACTTCTAGATTTGCCGATATCGGTGATATAGATCTAGGCCCAGAACCTCTTTCCGAGTTGATCGACAGATCCAGAGTTGGAAAGACATCTCTCATGCGGGCAATAAAGAGCAGTGGAATCATTCGAGCTTCAGCATTCCCATTCATAGCTCAGTTGTCAGAATTCACCATGTAGTGTGCAAGGTCATACCATCCACTATCCAGATCAATCTGGGATGTTGCAGGGAAGACAATAATCCGGTTGGACGCACAATTTATCAATTATTGTCTAAAGATTCCAACACGACAGGTGGTGACTACTATCAGCATGTTGGACGCTAGCAACAGATGGGAGAAACATAAAGTCGACTGTGTGGACATAATGAACAGCAGGTATATGAAGAAGCTCAGATCTCCATCAAAGTTCCCAAGGACTCTTCCACGATCCAATCTGGTGCAGAAGGTGGATGACATTACCAAATTGCTATGCAGGATAAATGGCGAAGCTAACACTCACAACTTCCGCTCATGGATGTATGCCTTCATCAGGACCATTGAGATCAACAAAGCAAATTCTATAATCAATTAGTCGGAGATCATCAGTGACAACATCGGTGAGCAGCTCCGGAGTGTGAGGCGGACTTACAACTTCAAGATGACTTCATATTTGGTATATGCAACAGCCTCGCAAGGTATCTTCTCCAAGCTGGATAGACGGGGCGTAGTCTCGAAGGATCCTATTTTTGAGTGCTATCTGCAACTTACTGTGCCTGCATGCAATAAAGATTACAAGGTGGTCAACGATGGATTCTTCTATGAATTCATTTGCAGGTTGAACGGTGATCTGAAGACCAACAAGGTAAGCAAGGAAGCTTGGAAGTTGTATCCCAGCATGGCTGTATCTTCATCCAGTTTGCTGACTTCACATACATCATGGCAACCAGTTTTTCACGAGAACCGGTCAAACTACCCAGATATCCAAGTGACAAATTGATCATCATGGAATTATGCAGACAACTCGTGGAGATGCATGACCTACAGTCGAAACGGCACAAGTCTACACGCTTCTTTCCGATCACATTGGGCTATTACAGCTGCCAGAGCATTCACAGAGCCAAAGGAATTGAAGCAAAGATGTTCGCTGCGTATGAGCACGAGTTCTTCCTAGCACGGCTGAACTTCGATCCATATGGGGTAGCAAGAAAGACAATCTCCCATGAATACGCGCATGTGCCTTCGTTAGAAGATTTTTGGATGAAGTGCAGAAGCGAGTACGAACTTAGGAAGAAAGACTTTAGCAGGTTATCAGTGCGATAAGTGTTTGATTATGGATTAACACGGATACCTACGGATCTTACAGACGATGGGCCTATGTTACTTGACACATACCATCAGATGGGAGGGGATAGAGCTGCACTTCAGGAGAACATTGGTGGCTACCACATGATCGAGAAGAGGTCTGCCGCTATTCTGGTCAACACTTCGAACTAGTTGCTGACAAAGGGGTATTGCCTTGATAAAGCTTTGATGAATCAGATCACAAGCAACCTCAGCACAGGAGATTCCATCAAAAGGAAGCACGAGGGAGAAAGCAGCAGAAGGCCTAAAAAGCTTAAAGTGCACAAGAAGTCTCATTCGAGGGAAAAGGTCACTTCTACGGCTATGGTGCTAGTATCGACTTCTCCAGCGTCAAGTACTTCGCCAACTTTTGCACCTCAGCAGGATATTGTCGTTCCTCCGTTGAATCCGACAACATTTGTGTTTTCTCCTCATCCACTCCGATCTGCACCTCTTTCTGAAGAAATGCTTAAGTTGCAAATTGCAGAATTTGAAAGAGCTTTGTCTTTGGACAATACAGAGGACGCTAGCCATGGCACTGTAGCAATTTCAGATGGAGAGGAACCAGAACACGAGATGGTGGTACATTCGGCAACTTCTCATTCTCCAAGAAGCAATTTATCAAAGTGGTTGGCTTCACAATCGGTCCCAGAGGCTAAAGAGGAGATCAACTTGGAGGAACATCACTTGCAGTTGCTCCTGAATTTGGGTGGAAAAGACAGAAGACCTAAAGTTTCTAAGGTGACTTCGAGGTTGATTATTGAGGAGTCAGGGCAGAAGTTCGTTGAGGTATCAATTCTAGCAGAAGGAAAGAAAAAGGGCGAGCTCGCAGCAGCGGATATAACAGTGACCAAAGTACCGATAGTTCAAACCACTACTAAAGGATTGAAGCAAGACACGCAGACATTGATAAATGCTTTATTCATTAGGCTTGACAAAGAAAAGGCAGAAAAAGTTGAACTTCAAAAACAGGTCTCAGTCGTGCGAGATTATTGCCAAAGTTGTCAAATCTTCCACTCAGCCAATTTCAGCACATAAGTAGGTGAGTGATCATGTGATGCAAGAAGTGGAAGATGCAGGTAACCAAGTTAAAGCTATCGACGAATGGAAGAATCTAATCATTCGCCAAGCTTCTGTACAACTCAGGGAAGTGTCAGCCCGTCTAAAGGTTATGAAGGATGCATTGGTTCAGCTGAAACAACTAGTCACGAGCACAATGGACATGAACATAGTAGCTGAAAGTAACCTGAGTACTTTGGTCGAGATAAATAAGCTGCCAAGGGAGGTTTTGATTGCAGAACGAATTGTGCCCAATGAATCGGTTGATAAGGGGAAGCAACTTGAGTTTGCAGTTTCTTTCCACTTGGAGATCTTCAGAATCATGCTAAAAAGAATGCGGGCGCTCGAGAGTATGGCATCATCACTATCAGACAATGTCATTGCTTTCACCAATGAGGAAGTGATCGGGAACGTTTCTTCATACAAAAGGACTATTCCTAACAAAGTGTCTGATTCCCTAAAAGGATCTCTTCTAATGGTTCAAGAGAGGATTGATGGAGCTGTTAGGCCTTTCACGATGGATTCGATCAGCACGCTGGTAACGCTGCAGTTAGACATTAAGAAGTTCGGGCCTAGCTTGAAGGATATGGAAGCGTGCATCAAGGCTCTGAATGAAGGATTGCTGCAATTCAGGACAGAAAAAAAAGCTATGGCTAAAACAGATGGGAAGTTGCTGAGTTACATGTTCGACAAGTATATTCAGTATCAAAGCAAAACAAAGATATAGGGATTACAACTAGCAGATCTTTCTTCTTCTTCTCTTTCTTCTTCTTTTTCTACGTTCCCGGATGTAATTGTAAAACTTAAAAGTTATTGGTTTGAAAACCATTACTTTAAGTTGTGTGGAACGATTCTATAAGTTAAGTGACAGATGTGCATAATTTTAACTAGAACTCCCGATGCATGTCACTTAGAGAGGAATTAAAGGAAGATGATTGCCAGATGTTATTTTTACTTCTTGTTTATGTTCTAGTTCGATTAAGTTTCCCATTTGTAATTTCCCTTCTACATTCTATAAGTAGAGGAAGAACCTTCGGGTTAAGGATCGGAATTTGCAAGCAGCATTCTTGTGTTCCAGACTTTGTGTTGAAACCCCTGATAGTTATTTGAAGCAGAGGAATAGAAAGGAGCATATTTCCGGAGCACTTTGTGTCAACGGTGCATTTTGTTTCGAACTTTTTGTCTTAGATCTATTCATAAACTTTGCATTATTCTAGATCTAGATCTGAAAGTTTTCTTTGCTTATAATTTTGTATGTTAATATCTATCTATTTTATCTATGTGCATGCAATCAACTCTGTAATCTATTGATTGGGTTGCACATCTTCTCTCTTTCTTTTCTATTTTCTGCTATTTTCTTCTTCATCAGATATTTCTTTTCTTTAACAGTTGTTTACTTGCTACAAAACTATACAGCTATGGTTCATGAATTGCGTGGTTAAAGTAATACCCACAAATAGATCCTAGCATATTTAACTAACAAATCTTACACGGGAGCCTCACCGGTAAATGAGGGAGATTTATCTCATGACTGCCTAGGTTTTCAGCTATACAGAAAATCTAGCCAATAGTATGGCACAAAGGTGATAATTAATTTTGAGCCTCTTGTTAAGTTTCATATTGAGCCTTATGTGCCTAATGCATGCAGTGTAAATTGTATCGTTTTTTACCAAGAAGATTATCCAGTTGTTCATGATACAAACACCCACTCTAAGAGCATACCATATTTATTGTTGGATGACTGGGGAACTGACCATCATGGTTTTGATCCTTACAAATATGTTGAAGAAACATACATTAAAGATGTTGGTTTGGAAATTTATTGCATGCATCGGGAGGATGTTTTATTGGTTAAAACTGATGAGATTGATAGAGGATTATGAAGTTTATACTTTGATGGCTCTAGAAGTAAGAATGAATCAGGTGCAAGTAATGCTCTGATATCACCAAAGGGTCAAATGTATTATTCTTCTATTCGATTTTAGTTTGGTTGTACATGCAATGCAACTAAATATGAGGCATTAATCCATGGTTTATAGTGGGTGATGAAGGGAATTAAGTACCTACAGGTATTGTGACAATGAATTGGTCATAAATCAGGTGAGAAGTATGAATATTGCAAAGAATCCCTTGATGAAATCATATAGACAGAGTTTGGGATCTTATAAAAGATTTTGATGCATTCAATGTTCAATCAGTACCTAGATCTGAGAATAAACTATCAGATAGATTGGTAGCTGTTGGGGCTGATTTTGATATTCCTAATGAAGTGAAAAGAAAGGATAATCAACCTCATATTAAGGTGGTTGTAAGGCCATCAATTCCTGATAACAATACTAATTGGCAAGTGTTCGAGAATGATGAACAAATTGTATGTTTTATTCAGGAAGAACCTGAATTTTCCTCAAAAAATCAGTCTAAATTGCAACAACAGTATGGTGAACAAATCTTGCAATTAAAGACTAATAAGCTGCCCCAAAGATTGGTAACCCTTGAAAGTATTTTTAATAATGATGATCAGTTGAAAAGGGACAAAATCAGGATGTATACTAAGCAAGAAAACTATGAGAACATAGCAATCAGCGATGGAAAGTTTTTGAAGCATGGTAAGTGTTGTAATTTGGAAGAAAAACAAGCTTTTGTTCAATTATTCTTTAATTTATTGATGTTTTTCCTTGGAAATATGAGGATTTAAAAGGTTTTTATCCAAGATTTGCTCAACATACCATTGAGCTTGATCCAAGTAATTCCAAACCGGTAAGGCAAAAGCAAAGACATAATTTATTAATCCAAATATTGAAGTTTTTATGAGAAATGAACTAACAAAGCTTATTGAATCTTGTATTATCTTTCCTATCAAGCATTCTTCATGGGTTGCAAATTTTGTACCTGTGAGGAAGAAGAATGGAAAGAAATAAGGTGAAGAAGATTCAAGTGTGTTGATTTCAAGGATCTAAACAAGGCTTCACTAAAAGATCATTATCCATTACCATCAATGGATAAGATTCTAAGAACAGTATCAGGTGCAAAAAAGTTATCTTCTGGATCGTTACAGTGGTTACAATCAGATATTAGTAAAAGTAGAATAAGGATCAGTACAAGACAACTTTCAGAAACACGTTGATAAGGTTGAGGATACTAAGTAGGGGACACATGCTTACAGAAAAATGTCTTTTGGGTTATCTAATGCATGAGCCACTTTTCAGAGAGCCATGGATATGGATTTCCAAGGTTTGATCAATGTCAATGTTTTGATTTATCTTGATGAAATTACTGTTTTTTCTAAGTGTGCTAATGATCATTTGAGCCATTTGAGGCAAGTTTTTGAAAGGTGCAGACAATATGGGGTTTCTCTTAATCCAAAGAAGTGCATATTTTCAGTGCATGAAAGTAGACTTTTTAAGCCACACAGTCTCAAAAGCTTTCCAAGGTTTAACCATAGATCCAAAAAGAGTAAGCTCAATTCTAGTCGAAGGTTTATCTTTACCTCATCACAAGAAAGCACTTCAAAGCTTTTTGGGTAAAATCAATTTTGTGAGAAGAGTCATTGCTGATTTTGCTAATTTATCAAAGCCTCTAACTGCTATGTTGAAAAAGAATATGAGTTTTAGTTGAACAGAAGAAGGGAAAATCAGTTTTGAGGCTCATTAAAGAAGCTATTGCTCAAGCTCCAACACTTGCAAATCCATATTTTTCAAAAGATTTTATATTGTATGCATGTGTAGGGTTGAAACAATTTCAGCGATCTTAACTCAGCTGAATCATGATAATTTAGAGCAACCCATTACTTTCTTTAACAAAGGACTACATGACTATGAGGTGAAGTATACTTTTGATATATGGAGAAACAAGTACTTTTTGTTATTAGAGGCTTAAATTTCAGATATATGCTATCTAATAATAAAATTCATGTTGCAAATAGTTACTCACCCAAGTGCAAAAGATTTTTGTTTAGCAAGGATTTGAATGAAAAGAGGGTCGGTCAGATCACAAAAGTCATGGAATATGACGTAGACTTCAAGGTAACAAAGCTGATTAGAGGAAACGGGTTATGTGAGCACTTAGTTTCAAATTTGGAGTCAAAGAAAATTGTTGTTTTTGCACTTTTATAAATCAGCCAAAAAAGGAAAGAAACAAGCAGTTGAAATACCATCTTCTGTGAGTTGGACACAAGACATGCTTCAAGTTACTTGCATGTTGGTATTCTTCCCCAAGGTTTGGATAAGACAAAAAGGAGGTATTTATCGGTTACAATCTATTCCTTATGCACTCATTAATGGTATATTATTTAAGAAGGGACATTAATGGTGTTCTTCTGAGATGTGTAAAACCTTCACGAGTTGATAGATTATTGCAAGAAGTTCCATGAAGGTTTATCAGGTGGCCATTATGCTTTAAGGACTACCACTCTCAAAATCATGAAAGCAGGTTATTATTGGCCAAGTATTTTCAAAGATTGTTATGCATGGGTCAAAAGATGTCAGAAGAGTGTGACTAATTCGTGGGTAAGGAAAAGCTTGTAGCCCTTCCTCTTCATCCTATTTCAGGATATCATCCCTTTTATGCAGTGGGGATTGGACTTCATTGGAATGATTAATCCATCATCCAGTTTGGGACACAAGTGGATTCTTACTTACCACTGATTATTTTACCAAATGGACAGAAGTAGTTGTACGGCAAGAAGTGAATGAAACCAGTGTGCTCGACTTCTATGAAGGCATTATTAATAGATTTGGAGTTCCTGCTACTATTATTTCAGATAATGGTCTTGCTTTTGTTGGTACTAAAATTACTAGAGTGGGTTGTCTGGAATGGTATTTACTTGAGTATTTCATCAAATTATTACCCACAAGGTAATGGTCTTGCAGATTCTACAAATAAGTCAATTTGTTGAAGATTATTAAAGGGTTCTGGATGAAAATCAGAGGTATTGGCACACCAAACTTAAAACCGATTTGTGGGATGACAAATCACTCTCAAAAGGTCTATTGGTGTAATGTCCCCTTTTTCCACATGAGAGCTAATATTTGGTCATTACTTGGCATTCCTTCTCCATGGCAAAGAAGTGAAGATGGACAAAACTTTGAGCTTCCTCATGCATTGTTCTCAATATTTTAATATTTCTTTCAGTTGATCTTTCTTATCAATAGGTTGGTGGGTATGAATTAATTAATGGAAGCTAATCAGAAATGAACATCTTTAAGAGACCAGTCTTGCAATTCCAAGCCTTGGCGCCAAAAGGAAATTAAAAAAAGATTACGAGGGTTCATTTGAGATGTAGACTTGGTGCATTTTCTATTTTGGGCATTGTAAGCTTGTTGCTCCATGTTCTTCCACTTGAGGACAAAATTGTGTTGACTAAAGGAAAGAAGCCCTTCTAGAGGTTGAGAAGGACAAAATCCCTTGGTCCTGACTTGGGATGAAATAAGGCTGATTGGAGGATACTTTCATTTTCAAATTTGTATTTGGCTTTGTACAGTGGAACACCTACCTTGAGTAGGGTTTAGAGGGATTGCATGCACCCAAAGTTGCATTTTCATAGCATAATCTCATTTGGTATTTTATAAGGCCGAAATCTCCATTTTGGTGATTTTTGGCAAGGGTTTCTATTTTTTCTAGCCCTCGGTAATTTGGCTAGTTTGCTTGTTACATGTATTATTTCCATGTAATTTGATATCATCTATCTTTTGATGTAATGTGATCCATAAATATTGTCGTGGATAGAGTAATTATTTTTGGCATTACTTGTTGGATTTATGGTGAAAAGTGGACTTGAATTTCATAAATACGCTGCCATAGTAGTTTGTAGATTTCATAATTTCACATGATTATAAAAATCAGATTTGGAGATCTTTGGTTGAGTTAATTTCCTTCATCTTTAGTTTGTTTCCCGAAAGGGACATTACAGTGGTATCAGAGCACGGATTATCAAAGGCCTAGGGTTTCAATGGAATGTTGATGTAACAAGAGAGACTATAAGTACCCTGGATTCTCTTGTACTTACCATGCAAATAGAAGGAGGAAAACCCATTCAAGGTAAGTCCGAGGGTTTCTAAGAGTCAATATTGATCCATAGGGATCCAAGAAAACACACTGCTTCATCAGTTCCATCAGCACCAAGAAGGAGAAACAAAAAAAGTCAATAAAATGAGGTAAACAAAGGTTCTGGAAGGAATTGCCACTCTATGCAGAGCGGCAGTTTCAGAACCGCCGCCCTGCAAGGGGCAGCGGTCCTGAAACTGCCGCCCAGCCAAGGCCGGGTCAGACCAAGGGTCTACTCAGAGCGGCGGTCCTGACACTTTTGAACAGAAAATAGAATGGAATGCGAATGGGCGCAAATTTGAAGCGCCCAACTGTGTCTCTTCCCCTTCCATGCCCTTTTACATCCTCCAGTGCACAGGAGGACATGGGAAGCCCTATAAATGCATGAAAGGAGCAAGAGAATAGATCATTCGAAGATCCAGAGAGATCGAGAAGCAGAGTTTAATGAGAGCAGTGAGCAAGATCTTCAATGTTGGAGTGGAATTGTAGGAGCAAGGTGTAGAAACAGAGCAAGCAAGTAATTGGAGAGGTGGTCTTACATTGATGCTTATTTTAATACTTATTGTAATCTGTAATTGTCTATATTAGACCAATAAAAATGGGAAGAAAGAGCAGTTGCCCTTCCCGACTGGTTTTTCTCCATTGGAAGTTTCCAGGATAAAATTGTTGGTGTTGAAGTTTTGAATTATTTCATTCTCTGCAATTTCCTTTCTATAGCACTAGATAATCAGTCATGAAGCTCTAATTTTTCAAGCAAATCTATCATTTTCCAAAGTTGAAAGTAGAACAACATAATTGTGTGATTCGTAGAGTTCCAAAGTAGAAGTTTACGGATCACTAGTAACAAAAACTTGTTGAAGATTATTAAAAGAGTTCTGGATGAAAATATGAGATCTTGGCACACCAAATTCAACACCGCTTTGTGGGCAAACAGAATCACTCCCTAAAGGTCTATTGCTAATTCTCCATACATGTTGGTTTATGGCATGGAAGTAAAACTTCCAATTTCTCTTGAGTTGCTTGCTTTACAACTTATTCATTAGTTAGAGTTATTGGAAGCAGGTCCCATGGAGATAAGGTATGCAAAACTTATGCAATTGGAAGAATTGAGACATAATCCATGCTCACCATGGAAACTCGCAAAGCTCAGGTATAGAAGAATCTTGATAAGAAAGAAGTTGCAAGAGTCTTTCAAGAAGGTGATCTTATCCTTAAGAGGGATGCAAATATAGCAAAACCGGGAAACCACACCAAATTTGTTGCTATTTGGAGTGGGCCATATGTTATTTCAACTTGCAAGCCTCAAAAAGTTTTTTAGTTATCTTGATTGAATGGCGAAGAATTACCAATCCCGGTTAATGGAATTTTCCTCAAAGCTTGCTTTTGAGGATTCAACATCATTAGAGTAGTTTACTTTCAATAAGTGCTTACATGCACATTGTTTTTCCAGTTTTCATAGTTACTTGTCTTTTCAAGAAGTGCTTGCATGCACATGTTTTCTTTTTGTTGAAGAGGGTATTTAAGTACGTTTTATTCAGAGGATACAAGTTGTTGATAGAGGTATGTGATTCCATAGCCCAATGGATGCAGAAGGCTACTGATCTCCTTGTTTAGCAGGCAAACAATCATGTGGTGTCGCCAAAATTTTACCATATTTCCACACAAATGAGACATAAGAAGCAAGGGCATGGAAATAAAAATAAAATTAAAAGAGGAGATGTTTTAAAATTGGCGCTAGGATAAGATGGAAGATCAAGTTGCAGTTAGAAAAGGTTGGCACCAAGCATGCATGAATGGGACAAAAATGGAATAAAACAAATACAACAAAATTCAATTGATGTCCCATGTGGCTCCAAAGATAGAAGAGAAAAAATAAATAAAATGAAGCTCCAGTCCAAGGTGCATGATAAATGAATAAGACAGAGACTTTTGGAGTTAGCGCCAAAGACAGACAGAGTAAATAATATAAAAATAGAACGGCTGCACCATAAAATGGATAAGTAAATAAAATAATAGACTGTTGTTCTGTTTTAAAATTGGCGTTAAACAGCATGTGGATAAAATAAAATAAATAAAAGAGTAGTTGTAATGGTTTGGAGTTAGCACCAAAGACAGATGGAGTAAATAATATAAAAATAGAATTGTTGCACCAAGCTTAGAATGGAATAAATAAATAAAAATAATAATAAACTATTGTTTCATGCTACAGCTTGGCGCTAAGTATAGAATGCAGTAAATAAATAAAAGTAGCAGTTCCAACTAGAAGGTGGCGCCAAAGTAGAACAAAAGTAATCCCAGCCAGAGTTAGCGCCAGCAACATGATGAAGGATATAATTAAAAAGGGGCAACCGCTATTCCAAGAAAAGGTTTGGCGCCATCAGCTTGTTGATAAAATAAAATAAATAAAAGGAACGACATTCTATTATTGGGCAGCAGTATACTCTTAGAGGAGTCGATTCATCTTCATATAGGCTGATTTTTGGATTTAAAAATTAATTAGATAGTTGGAGCAGCTGATTTGCTTGTGCATCTTCAGCAATTGTAATTGCACCTCTGAATAATAAAAGTTTATTTTGCCCTCTCCTACGATTGTTTTCTAATTATTCATTGTATTTGCTATAGGATATTGTGTTTGCTTTAGTGTGGAATTCATTCCCTCTACTGCTGTCCTTTTCCTAAAATCCTTGAATTTATTATGCAAAATGGGTTAGGGTTGTGCAGATGGGTGGATCTTTGATTTTTTTGTGTGCAGAGTTACATGCAAGTGTCAAACTATTGGTGCATCACCCATATTTCCCATTTCCCACATTCCTCTTACCTTTTCCTTGTCAAATTTTTTGTTTTTTAGGTGATTCACAAGGGAGCCAACCCTCTCTAGAGATTCACCTCATACATAGTTTACCCACAGCTTTGAGGTGTTCCAATTTTTTCAAAAGGAGAGAGAGTACACACACCATTCTCTATCAAGGTGCAACTTTTGGGTGACAATAGGACTATAATGTCCCCTTCTCCAGACTAGTTCACTTTGAAGACCTTGGGCACATTCCAATTCCCGTGGACTTAAAGGGAAAGAGTGTGGGAAGTATTTATTATCATGAATTTCAGTTGCTTTTGTAGCTTTGTATTATATTTAAGTAATTTTCTAATTATAGCTTAGAGAAGTCAAGTTGATTTGAAAAAGTGCAAAAGCCACTTGAAAAAATAAAATAAAAGGGAACTCATATGTTACCAAGGAGGTCAGTGCTCTTTGGGAGGATTCCATTTTGGTTTTGGCGCCACTTCTAGCTATAAAAAGGGGTCGCTTGGCTTGGAATAGGATATGCTTGCTTTTGGAACTCATTTTCTTGGAGTTGGAACACGAAATTGTTTTCTCTCTCGTGTGATTGAGGATGGAAACCCTCTTTGCACTTGATTTGAGGATGAAACCCTTCATTTCTTCATTGGTGATCTCATACGGAGGTCACACTTGAGCTACATTCAGATTTTCCTTGGAAACATGACATTGTCGAGCTCATTGTAAACCCTCTCCCAGGGTGACGACTTGCATGGTGGAAGGTTTTGGTGATATCCAATGCACGACACTCCTTTCTTTATTGATATTTGAATTGTTCCTAATTTATAAGGCTGATTACATTTTCGGATTGAACTTTGGGGCTTGGAATCATTATTTCCGACCATTTTTGTAAGTGGGTTTGTTGTTGTTTCAAAATTCCTAATTGTACTTCAACTAGGGTTCGTAAACCCATTTCTTGGTTTGTAGTTGCTCTAGAATAATTATTATTTTTCCCTACATGCATTGGATGGTGTAAAAGTGGTATTGGTGGTGAATAATTGCAATTTTCCTCTTGTTGTCATAAGATTTCATACTATTGTATCTTGCTTTTATAAATTTCAGTTTTATGTGGTTTGGGTTGGTGTCATTTCGCATTTTCTTTCACCTCAGCCCGGAAAGGGGTAACAGTATCCAAGAAATATGCACTTAAAAAATTTATTATCTACCTTTTTCCTTTTCTCTTTCGGATTATAAATATATAAACAATGCAGCCAAAATACCCTTAAATGTCAATTAGAGGGTTTCTTACCAATCCATGCTTCCTGTGGAGTTTTATCCTCGATGGCGGATTTGAGCGATCTATTAATCAGATACCACCACTCCTACCCAGAATTTCCAATCCAAACCTGCACCACTGAGCATACTTCTACCTTATCCAACATAGTTATGTTCGTTCCTTTTGTAGCTCCATTTTTTTGTGGCGTATATGGAGTTGTCTTCTGCCTTTCTATTCCACATTGTTTACAAAATTGCTCAAAGGCATTAAAGCCATATTCCCCACCATTATCACTTCTCAAAACCTCTCTTCTTTTCTGTCTGATTTTCCACAAGAGCCTTAAACTCTTTGAACTTATTCACAACCTCAGACTTGTTCCACATAAAATATACTCGGGTCCTCCTTGAGAAATTATCTATAAATGTGACATAGTATAGAGCTTTTCCTAGTGATGGAACTTTCACAAGCCAAACGAATCACTATGTATTAAATGTATAATTATTTCTGATCTTATAGCAGTACTAGGAAACTTTACTCTAGTTTGCTTTCCAAATACACAATGTTCACAAAAGTCAAAATGTAAAGAACAATAAAAAATTACTTTAAGCATACCTTTGGTTTTTAATGCACAAAGGTCTTTCTCTCCAATATGTCCCATCCTTTGATGCCACGCCCACAACATCATCTTCTTTGCAGAAGTTGTAGGAGTCATATTTGTAGCTTTTATATTCTTCGGAACCACAAAGGTATTGCACTCATCACTCGCAGTGCTTGCCTCAAACTTGAGCAGTGTTCCTGTACAAACTCCCCTTGCTAGTACCATTGCTCCTCAACCCATCTTACAATTATCCTTGATAAAGACAACCTACACACCCGCACCATTCATCTCAGTTATAGATATTATGTTTTTGGTCAAACCTAGAACCATCTTTGAACCTCAACATGACTCTTTCGGGACCTATGATCTTGTAGGTCGAGTTGTCTCCCAAGAAGACTTCACCTCCATTGATCTTTTCATATTCACATAACCACTCTCAACGAGGAGAGATATAAAAAGAGGCCCCCGAGTGAATCAACCATGCACGATCACATGCATGCTAGCTAGACACTGCCAAGAACAAATCTCCTGAGTCTTTAGTAGACAATTTTGTAAATAAAGATCCAACATCATCAAAAGACTTACCCTTTTCCGCCTTTTTAGATCTACAGTCTTTCTTCAAATACCCCATTTTACCACAGTTCCAACATTTCCTTTCATCTTTTTCTGTATTCTTTGATTTACTTCTAGACTTTGACTGTCCTTAGGTTTTCTTGTTTTTTTCTTGGGTACGACCTCTCACAAACAAGGCATCCTTGGAGTGATAATCCTCAATGGATTTCTACCTCATTTCTTTTGGCAATAAATCCACAACTACATCCTCAGCCAATAACTTTGTTGTAGTACAAGAAATAGCAATAGCTAGATCATCCCAAGATTCTAGTAAAGAACACGATAGAGTACTAAATTTATCCTTTTTCTTCCATTTATATATCAGCAGAAATTAACTGACTTATCACAGCATTAAAGACGTTCAAATGTTTTGTGATAAAGTCGTCGTCATTCATTCTCAATGAATATAGCTTCTTCTAGAGAAACAATTTGTTCACCAGAGACTTCGTTTGATACAAAGTCCCCAACTTCTCCCATAGCGCATGAGCAATTTTCTCTGTTGATACATTTAGCAAAACTGAATTCAGAAGCCACAATCTTATAGAAGTCTTTGCCTTCCTATCAATATTTTCCCAATCCTCTTCCTTAATACCCACATGCACAATTCCAAACACAACAATCCACTGATCTCTATCAACAAGAAGATTTTTCTTCTTGAGCTCCCATCACTATGTTGGCCATTAAATTTTACAATCTCAATCCTTGCACTTCGAGTCCTTTTCCTCCACTCGAAAAGATTCACACACGCAGAATTCCCATTCGAAAAAAACTTATCAGCAAGGCTCAAAAACCCTAAGTCTTCACACAAAGCTAGAACCTTGCTCTAATACCAAGTCAAGAGAATTTGATTTGGTAAATAAATACAAGGGAAGCAATATTTTACAGAATCTTTGAGACAAAAAATCAAAGAAATGACATACACAAGATTACACATAGTACACAAGATTAATCCTAGGAAACCCTTTCGAGAAAAAAACCAAATGCAGTAACTTATCTTCCTTATTGTATTCACTCAACCAATTTACCATACAATAACGTACTTCTCAGTTCTACTATATCCTACTCCATATCTAGCTATATGTAAGCACATCGGTAGGTAACCTTCACAACGGTATTACAAAACAATAAATAACAAAATCATCGGTCAAGAATACAACCCATAATTATTCCCCATAAACATGAGTTATCTAACCACCCATAATAACATAAGTTAAATCATCTATACGGGCTTGAAATCCTAGGGGACCCCAAAAACATTTATCAAGGGCCAGCCCCCAAACTCTCTCTTAATTGGCTTAACTACCTTGTATAGCCCCACAAGTTGTTTCAAACTAGTATGATTGGAGGACCTTGAAGCCCAGTGTCCACTTCCCAAGGGCAAGATAGACAGCACATTGAGCAATAGGAAGCAATTGCCAAATATTTTTTTAGACAATTTTTATTAGACAGTTGCATTCTTATTTAATAGTTTTTCTACATGAGTTAAGAATTTTGAAGAGGCCAAAGTAAACCAAATACAAAGTCTCCAAAGCATCCCTATGAGGATATCAGTCTTAGTGTGAATAGATCAGGACACTCAATTTTGGCACCACCACAAGGTATGAAAGAGGATATCGCTTGGCTCAGTTTGCAGCATCATCTCTATATTTCTAAACCAATATAACTGATTGCATGGTCTCTAATGGGCTGACTTGTTCAATGAACTTCCACTTAAGGGCAGAAATCCTTTTGTGTGGCTACATAAGGATCGACAAAACCCTATGCTTGAAATCTGAAGAACTGAAAAAGATTTTCAATTTGTTGTTTCCGCTATAGGGCTTCAAGAAGACTCTGTTTAGATTGCACAAGAACTTTCAGAGAGGGTTTGATTCCTCTGAGTGCGCCATTTACAACCCCTCTCCTAGGGTAACTAATTTTGCTTGGAGGTGGAGCTGGGTGCCATCTAGATCCAAAAACATTTCTTCATTTGAAAATTTGCTTATTACAATAACTCTTACCCTACTTACAGACAAGAAGTCTTCATCTATCTTTCATGAGGTTTTTGCAAAGATAGACTTTGGAATCTCCATTTCCATATCCATTGTTGTGTGTGAGCTGTAATTCTGTTGTCATAAATTTAATTGCAACTGTGTATAATTTCCAAATTTGCATATACTTTGGAGTATTTTTGCTTGGATGTTATGTTTCATTGGTTGAGTATAATACTTTTAGAGAATTTATACATCCATTTCCAACTTGTTTGGAGGGTAAATTGATGTTCCTATAAAGTGCAAATATAGGTCACATGTTAGGGTTTACAGATATTGTTGTCTCCACTTGGCTGTTGTATAACCAAAACGGCTTACTCTCACTTGGGATCTTGTGTTGTTTCTTTGTTTTTTCAATTTCAACCCTAAAAGGGACCATTACACTAGTGTGTTTGAATTGTTTCTTTGAACAAATGTTAAATTCAAGTAATTGTTGTGAAGCTTGCACTGCGTAAAAGTGAAGTATGTGTAAACGGCAACACATTATATTACCTTGTTTAGTTGAGGGAAAAGGGGTCTGACACTCCTGAAGGGAGAACTTAAGTGATTCATGTGTTGTCCCCATTTCTGGTGCAAACCATAGGGAATACATGGGTAGTCTGAAGTGGAGTCAAAATGGGTGGCTTAAGATGGAAGGAAAATGGTATGTTGTTTGTTGTGCATTTCATCGTTGAACAAATTGTATAGTTAAGCTTATGCAGTGAAATATCATTTCAATGGAGGGAACAATGAGTAGCAGGATGTGATTGTCTCTCCCCTTTGCACTGAGCCTTATTGGTAGGTTATGGTAAGATATGTACTGTTTTTTACCATATTGGAGTAGTGTCCTTTTCTTCTCTCTTGTTCCAAGTAAACGATTAAATCATTGGCCACCTAAAAAGTGAGTTCATGATTGTGTGACATGTTTCAGGCCTTTGATTTGTGTTAGTAGTAAGTGAATCCTAAGTGTTAAAAAACCTCCTAGTTTTAGTCCATTGGATCTTGGTCTGAAATTCAAGTGGGCATTATAGGCAGTCATCAAAGTTGCTCATCCAATACAATCTAGCATCCTAGTGGATGGCCATATCCATTCATTAATCAACAATCTCAGACCAATAATTTAAAACAAGTGGTAGTAAAACTGGGCTGCACTGGCCATAAGGGTAGGTCAATAGGAAGGTTCGAGGTGGGTGAGACAATTGTAATGTGTAATGTCCCCTTTTTCGGGACAATATTAATATTTATTTTTCATTTGCATTTGTAACCCCTTGGCATGCCTAGCGCTACAAGTGGGAGTCTCTTTAGTTAGTTTAATGTGCACATAGGTTAGTTACTTTTATTTATTTAATTAAAAAATAAATAAAGTGCACATAGTCTTAGTATTAAATATTTTAATGAGAGTTCATGTTTTTCCTCCAAAAGGGAAAGGTCGGTTTTTATTGGATATTGCACCCCTTAGTTTTATAAAAGGAAGGTCACATTTCTTTCGAGGGTTATGTTGGATGAATCATTTGATTTCACTCCATGCTTGGAGAATTGGGATGTATGCCCATGGGATGTATGCCCTAGTTCTTGCATTGATTTCTCTTATTTAGATCCATTATTGAAGATTATTGAAGATTCCATTGTTCTTTCCATTTTGCTCTCTTGTGTTGAAGGTGTTTATGCATGATATTTTCTCTCTAGCTTTGGCGACTTGCCTAGGGTATTGGCGCATTTTATTGAGAGTAAAATCTGCATGTTATTGAATATTTTAAAGGGTTCTAAGAGCTGAAAATAATTTACATGCAATTTATGCTAACCCTAGTGACTGGTTTGGGATTTTGTGGGCTTTTATGGAGGGTCTTCGGTGATCTATAAAATTCAGTTTTTAATATCTTTGGAAAACTCTTGAATTATAGATTAGTCTACATTTTATTTCATGGTAAAAGATGAAGTATTGAGCAAGTTATGAATTTTCCAAGTTTCAACTGCCTGTGTCAGGGTTTTAACTACACAGTTTCAGATTTCGTGGGTTGATTTGCATGCCTTCTACTTAATCAAAAATTGTGATCTATAACTTGTTGGAAAGCTAAAAATATGAAGAATCTTTTGGCATTGGTTTGATAGGAAAATATTAGACGGTGAAGGAAGTTATTATTTTTTGAAGTTTGCAGCAGTGTAGTGCATTTATTAATTAATTATTGTTGTAATTAATTTGAGATTTGAAGTGATTAATTTCCTAACTGGTTCTCCCATCTAATCCACCACCTTGGCTCACTCCAACCCTATTTGGGTTGTATTGAAGCTAACATTGGATTATTTGAGGTCGAACTAGGAGGGCTTAGTCCTTCAAGAGTCGATTCAATAAATAAATTTGCATATTTGGATAATATCTCGAAAGGGGATATTACCGTGGTATCAGAGCTTCTGTCCTCTACTCTTGTGGAGGTTTGTGTGGCAAAAACAAGGAGGAATAAGGAGAAATTAATTTCATAAATTTTGGAGTTGAATTGGTGCCCTAAATGTGTTGGGCGACCTATTTTTTGGGTAAAAATTAGGGTTTGGTGTTGGCTATGCAAAATTTGGTTTTGGGATATTGTTCCTCATATTTTTGTGGCGCAAAGATCCAAAATTTCAGCTCTTTTAGATTTCCCTAGCCAAAGATATAGATTTTTGAAACTACTATATTTTTTCTACAGTATTTTAAGTTTTAAAAATCAGATTTCAATTATTTTTAGAACAATCCTTTTGGAAAAGTTGCTCCATAATATTATCTACCATTCCCCAAAGTTTCATGCAATTCCGGGGTGTTTTGAGCAAGTTATGCAATTTTTCTAAATTCAGCTAGGGATAGTGACGAACTTACTATTTATAGTAAGTCTCCCATTTTCAAATTTAGAAAAATTTCTGTTTTGGCATATTCAGATTGAAAAAAATATCTCAAAATTCTTACAATTTGTTTGAGGTAAATCATAGCAGTTTTCTTCTTTTCCGACGGGTATTGTTTTGCAGATTATGGAGATTGTCAGTGACAGAGGTTTGAGAACTAAGTTCTATAAGCTTGGGAAACGGCTCAAAAAGCTTTCATTTGAGAAGAGTGTATTGCTCCACACTCTTGAAGAGATAGTGAGTTGTTTATGTTTGATAGAGCAATCTGATTATAGCTCTATGTTTTTAGTTATAACTCCTTTGGTAACACACTTGGCTAGTTTTAATTTTTTGAGACATAAAGAGGTGGATGTGAGACTTTGGGTCATTGCATGCATTAGTGAGATCACACAGATAGCAGCCCCAAGTTTTCCGTATGATGATACTACTATGGAGGAGGTATATGAGCTCATGATTGGAAGTTTTCAAAAACTTTGGGACATCACAAACCTTCACTTTGATAAGAGGGTTAAGATCTTGAAGAACATGGCTCAGATAAAGTCTTGCATTCCAATGTTAGATATTGATTGTAATGACCTCATTTTGCACATGTTTGAGGTTTTTTTTGATGATATACATGAGGAACATTCACATGAAGTAATGGATGCTATGCAAACAATAATGTCCCTAATGTTGAATGAGTATGAAGAACCTCCACAACCTTTGCTATCCATACTCGTGGAAGGATTGAAACAAAATGAGACATGTCTTGCTCACTCCTTAGCAAGAAGAGTTGTGAATCAATGTGCAAGCAAAGCAAAGACATGCATCCAAGGTATGAGCACTTTTGTTTTTTATGATGAATTTTTGGCATCTAATAATTACATGGGTTTAAATGGGTGCGAGGAGAAATTAGATTTGGTTGATGGACATGGAGAGGATATTAGTGTTAAGCATATGCATGACCAAGAAGAAATGGTGGCAAAGGAACATGTGATGGAAAAATCAGATTTGAGGGAGTTGTTCAACCCCACCACGAGCCATTTGAAGGGCAAGGAGAAGGCATGGTCAATGATCTCACCATAGAAGGGTATACTCATTCATATAATACATCATTTGTGTCTACTTCTATGTGGCAAAAAGAAGAAATCTTGAAGCATTCATTGTATGGTAATAATCTTTTGATGTTTGACAAATTATTAGTGCCTACTAATTGCATCAAGTTAAACATGAGTGCAAAAGGAGCAGGTTTTCAAGAGGACTATGAAGATGGGCTTGTGAAGAGGTATGCTTATGAAGAAAGTACATCATGGAATGTTTATGGTAATTTGCAGTTCGCTGTAATTTTCTAAACATCAGGCCCTAATGGGCAATTGAATGAAGTTTGTCACCCAAGCATGAGTCTAAGGAGCAGGTTTTCAAGAGGACTATGAAGATGGGCTTGTGAAGAGGTATGCTTATGAAGAAAGTACATCATGGAATGTTTATGGTAATTTGCAGTTCGCTGTAATTTTCTAAACAACAGGCCCTAATGGGCAATTGAATGAGGTTTGTCACCCAAACATGAGTCTTATGGATGTCCCAAGTCATTACCCACCAAGTATGAATGTTTGTGGGGAGGACAAAGTGGTTTTAGACAAGGAAAGTAATGAGGAACTAAATGTTGTTCTAAACTCAAAAAATTTGAGTTTTGTAGATGTTGGGAGCAGCCCAAGGTATGATCTTTCTTGTTTTATTTCTCCTCATATGTTGAGTTTTGATGGATATGATTTTGAGCATGATAGGGAGATAGATATGAGATGCAACATGGAGTATATTGGTTGCATTTTTGTTGGTACTCTTGCTCTTAATATTTGGGTGCATATGGAGCATGATGGAAAAGGAGAAAGAGTGATTATCACTCTTCCCAATGATGGAAACCATAACAATAAGCTTGTTGGTCCGTATGAGGAATTCATCATTAGAAGGCACAAAGGTATGGTAATTTTATGTGTTTTTCCCCCTATCATAAGGGAAAATCATTGGCACAAAGTAAGGTACAAGATTCCTTGGTTTCTCTATATAACATTCCTAAATGCATGCATTATATTTCAGCTCTCTCCTTTCTTTTTGAGTATAGAAGAAGAGGAAATTTGTGGTGTTATCTTGCACAGATTGTTTCATATGGTAAAGGGATAAAAGGATTTGGGTTTTGCAAGTTTGGTTTGGATACAGGAATATCATTTCATTTCCTTTGTCAAATGATGTTAACTTTTATCTCTTTGGAAGACATGGAAGAAGGATGGATCACATGGACTACACTTTGCATGGTAAGAAGTTCATTTTCAAATTTTGAGCTACAGTTATGTCTTCCATTTGGGTGTTTGATTGAGATGCTTCCAAGGGTAAAATCAACCAAGGATAAGTATTGGGAATGTATGATTGATGTTGCTTGCATGGCCACCATCGTTTGGGCTTCAATGAAAAGTATGAGAGGTTTGAAGAGACATGGTATGAAATTTTCTCAAGATACTTCATTTTCAGACTGTGTTTTTGGATAATTTTCAATTTGTCATGGTTGAGAATGAAATTTCGGTTACATGGGAGCCATTTTTGTTCACTAGCTTGATGATCATTCATGTTGGAAAAAATTTTCTGAATTATGTTAGTTGTTGTCCTCTCATTTTTATGGATAATACTATTAGGTCCAGCTCCACTATCACCTCAAAAATTCAGATTTTTTACATACATTTGGTGACATGGTTGTTGGTACTTGATTTTGGCTCATGGATGACGATTTGGGGGTGGAAACCAACCATCCTAATTCTGATTTTTGAGGGAATAATGCATGATTACAGCAATGTTGGGAGCCACATAACAAATTTTGGGGACAACCCATACATGAGGAAGATTTGGGAGCTCTCCATGCCTTGGAGACATGAAGAAGAAACAGGAAAAGTGTTTCTCAACACTTGTTTTTCTAATGAGTTTGTTTCATGTGCGGGATTGAAGACATGTGATGGAAGATTGTTGTCCTATTCATTTCATGAGGGCATTTTTGAGTGGGCAGCCTTGGAGCTTAGCAAAACTTATCCTATTGGTGACTCTCTATGCCATGTTGAGGACACCATCTCCTGGAGCACATGTTATGGAGTTGATGACCCATCTTTTTGGGTTGACATGAGGGAAAAAAATTTGTTCTTTCCAACTCTTCGCTACTTGACAGGCATCGGATCGAGGCTTTGGATGCACCACCCCACATCTTCTCTTTAGGGCATGATGCATGGATCTATGAGCTTGTTATTGCTTGAGGGCAAGCAATTTTCGAGAGGGGAGGACTGTAATGTCCCCTTTTTCGAGACATTATTAGTATTTATTTTTCATTTGCATTGTAACCCCTTGGCATGCCTAGCGCTACAAGTGGGAGTCTTTTTAGTTAGTTTAATGTGCATATAGGTTAGTTACTTTTATTTATTTAATTAAAAAATAAATAAAGTGCACATAGTCTTAGTATTAAATATTTTAATGAGAGTTTATGTTTTCCCTCCAAAAGGGAAAGGTTGGTCTTTATTGGATATTGCACCCCTTAGTTCTACAAAAGGGAGGTCGCATTTCCTTAGAGGTTTATATTGATGAATTATTGATTTCACTCCATGCTTGAAGAATTGGGATGTATGTATGCCCTAGTTCTTGCATTGATCTCTCTCTTATTTGGATCCATTATTGAAGATTATTGAAGACTCCATTGTTCTTTTCATTTTACTCTCTTGTGTTGAAGGGGTTTATGCATGATATTTTCTCTCTAGCTTTGGCGACTTGCCTAGGGTATTGACGCATTTTATTGAGGGTAAAATCTGCATGTTATTGAACATTTTGAAGGGTTCTAAGAGCTGGAAATAATTTACATGCAATTTATGCTAACCCTAGTGACTGGTTTGGGATTTTGGGGGCTTTTTTGGAGGGGTCTTTGGTGATCTAAAAATTCAGTTTTTAATATCTTTGGAAAACTCTTGAATTATAGATTAGTTTGCATTTTATTTCACGGCAAAAGATGAAGTATTGAGCAAGTTATGAATTTTCCAAGTTTCAACTTTTTGTACCAGGGTTTTAACTACACAGTTTCAGATTTCGTGGGTTGATTTGCATGCCTTCTACTTATTCAAAAATTGTGATCTATAGCTTGTTGGAAAGCTAAAAATATGAAGAATCTTTTGGCATTGGTTTGATAGAAAAATATTAGACGGTGAAGGAGTTATTAATTTTTGAAGTTTGCAGCAGTTTAGTGCATTTATTAATTAATTACTGCTGTAATTAATTTCAGATTTGAAGTGATTAATTTCCTAACTGATTCTCCCATCTAATCCACCACCTTGGCTCACTCCAACCCTTTTTGGGTTGTATTGAAGCTAACATTGGATTATTTGAGGCGAACTAGGAGGGTTTAGTCCTTGTAGAGTCGATTCGGTAAATTAATTTGCACATTTGCATATATCCCAAAAGGGGATATTACAGGGCCCCTCTGCCAGCTATATAGATTCTACATCTATATATAGTAGGCTTGGAATACCGAAAAATGCTTTAGTAGATACTATACAGCTTTGCAACGGATAGCAGAAGGTTGATTGTCCTTTAAGCTTTTAAATATCTTCATTCATTATTATTGTCAAAAGCTATGTGAATCAACAAGCAAGCTGCAGATTGGTGAATTTATGAATTTATATGTTTTTTAAAGTAACAATAGAGTTGCCGAGAAGCTCCCAAGTCCTGAGTAATGAGTCAAAATTTGGGCTGCCAAGTAATGTCTGAGTACAAGTTTTTGAACTATGGGATTAACAATCTAATTTATTATAACCAATTTAATTGTCATTGGAAACTTCTTATACAAATTACATAACTAACTATTGCTAATTTTGTTAACACTTTCATACTAATTAAGGGCTATTTAATAATTTAGAGACTAATTCTAACGTTAGCTCATTTATCAGTTTTAAACTAGGATATCTAATAATCATAATTTCAAGGCTTGATTTAAATATTAGCTCATTTATCATTTTCAAACTATGGTAAGGGTAACTAATAATAATTTAGAGGCTCAATTTTATTGTTAGCTGATTATGTTCTAGCTATAGTACAATAACTAAATGAAATAGCCAGTGGCTTATTTAATTTTATCCTATAATCAACAAAATGGCATTGTAACCCTCCAAATGTGATACCTTTACAAAGGTATCTTTGTCTGCTATACATATTCATCATTCTCATCCTGACGATGGATCGTGAAATGTGATTTGAAACATTGAATGATAAACTTTTACGGTTTTTCCATAAGTTGTTTCTCTAAGAAAAATATTATAAAGACATTAGATAAGTCATAACTGGTTCCACGCATGCAAAGAGCATCCCATAAAAGCATCAAAGTTATGGGTAAGAGAACTGATTACACATAAAAACAAAGAGAAGCATCACAGATACCATGTCTGGCCAAACCTGGCACAACTTCACCAATCATCAAATGCTTTGGGTGAATGGCACCAGTTGAAGCCAAAGCTTCTTGCATTTTTACTAAGAATAATAAATAATATTAACTTAAAACAGCGCATAAATAAAATACCATGAATAAAATATTAATGGGTTTCTGAATGTAATGAAGTAAGCAGGGTATAGAAAGAATAAATGAAAGAAATTATACTAAGGTTCAAAAACTACTAAAGTAGGTAAATGACATTCAAAAGTCTAGCCAGCTATGAAGGAAGGGGAAGGGTTCCTATCTGCTCATATTCTAAGCATTGATGGGTGTTATATTTTGTTGAATTTGAGACCAATACCAGAGGAGGGACTACTATTGGTTTTTCTTTTAACAAAGAGGTGATTTGCTTTTAATTCAGTTCTAGATCATTTTAAAAAGATGACTGATTATTCAAAAAGCAATATATAATTTTATATGCACAATAGCTTTTTAAAAAAATCACATCCTTTCTTTAAGAAAATTAAATGATGTTATGATCATTCAAAAAGCAATTTATAATTTTATATGCAGGATAGCTTTGAACCTTTTGTTTTCCTATCCTTTCTCAATCATTTTTGAAATACCAAACATTCTCCCTAGTGGAAACTACCAAACAATTCAAACGTGGTGACCATAGGACTCAAACCCATATACACTTTATTTGAAATTCACACAAAGCAATTCCTCCAAATTGCTTATTTATTGAACTAAAGTGCTGGTTGCAAAATTTGCTTGGGCTTGTAACTCCGTCGCACTTTTTGTCAATACTATCATATTGATTACACAAAGTTACAGCCCCTACTTGGCAGCTCAACAAATAATGTGGTAATCATAAATAAGTACCCAATCTTGGAGAAAAATAGAAAAAGAAATAGAAATTATATTTAAATTCCACGGATGACCAAATGTTCATTGCGACTTGAGAATACATCCAATTACAATTTAAAGTGCTAGGATAAAAGGATCCTCGGTTTCAAGACTAACTAAAGCACTGAAAATAAACAAGGGGTAAAACCCAAAACAGTACAGCCATGTGGTTAAGTGACCAATACAAATAGCTATGTGGAGGGAGCGAGAACCCCCAAAGATTAGGGGTTGATGAAAGTTAGAAAGACTAGATGCTAGTCCCATCAAACCTCTCTAACCACATCCAGGACAAAGGAATCATCTGAGTCATCGTTTATAACTATGAAAGGACCAGCGTGATCTAATGAAAACACCACCCTAGAATCCCTCCTAACATCTAAGGCCAAAGAAACTCCCATGGCAACAAAAAGCTCATAAAATGTGCTCATCTCCACAGCCTAGGAATTAGTCAAGTAGAAACAAGTATAGTTGGCTTCAATGTGCCTATAAATATGGATAAGTTAGCTTACAAAGGAATCCATTTATTGAAGAAGTAAATGGTAGGAAGCGTGAAGGAAAAAAATTACTAAGTTATCGGGTTTGCTTGTAGGGAAGATTAGAGGAAAGCAAAACACCACCCTATAATCTCTTGACATCTAAGGCCAAAGAAACTCCCATGGCAACAAATAACTCATAAAATGTGCTCATCTCCACAGCCTAGGAAGTAGTCAAGTAGAAACAAGTCTTGTTGGCTTCAACGTGCCTATAGATATGGATAAGTTAGGTAGATATTAGGATGAAGTTCTTTGTGATGTGTTGCCTATGGATGCATGTCATCTCTTGTTAGGAAGGCCATGGCAGTTTGATAGGACAACTATTCATGATGGATGGGATAACAACTATACTTTTGTGAAGAATGGAGTCAAACGCACCTTGAACCCAGTAAAATATAGCCAAATATGGACTGAAAACCATCCTACAGGGATGTTAATGGGTATGAAAACATATTTTCAGCAGAGGAAAGAAGGTGATCATGAAACTACAAGAGATACAGTTGATAAAGAATAGAATGATAGAAGGTACAATAGGTACAGTCAAGAAGTTATGGGAATGATTGAGTGGAGAGGAGTATAAAAGTAACTTAAAAAGAAAAGAGAGCAAGTAGGATGAAGTAAATGAATCTGCAGATCACAATTGAGAGAAGACAACGGTGAGCTCTTAAGAGCATAAAAATTAAACGAGAATAACAATTACTCGGAGCATGATTAAGTCATATAGCAATCAGACTTTGAAAGAGGTAAAAACAGTCATGAAAATGTATCAAGACAGCCCAAGAAGACAAAAGGTTGGAAGACCAAGAAGAGAGCAAGCAAGAGAAGGAAGTGGTGAATCAAAAGGTTGATGTGACTCAGATTTTTCAATGTAATTTTTCTCTAAGTGTTGTTTATGCAGGTTTGATAGATAAAGTGGAGGTGGACCAGTCAAATAAAGATGAACATTTCAAGCAAAGGAATTTACACTCAAATTTCAAGAGCATAGAGACTCAAAGAGGATGAAAAAGACAATTTAGCAGTCCAGAGACAATTTGATGCAGGTCCTGATACAGAGGCGATTCGGCCCTAAATTTGGGCATATTTGCAAGCCTGGTGCTGTACCCTAGAGGAATCTAAGGACAATATAATGTCAAAAATGATTTTTTTACTTTTAAAAGTCAATTGTGGCCTTTAAAAAACAATACAAAATTGACTAGAGTGTAGGGGAAACCCTAAAAGTAACTTTCACAGTCATTTTATCAAAAGCAAACAAACAAAATATTTATCTCTCATTGCATTTATAACTCTCATTGTACATTTGCTCTCTCACCTTCATTTCTTCAATTGTGCAAGGCTGAAAATTCTTCACTTTGCTAATCCTACATTACAACCACGCAATTACTGCCAAGGAGTTTAAGGAGCTTGCAACAATAAAGATTGTTTATTTAAGGTAACGTTTTGTGGTTTTCTTTAGATTTTTTTTAGTTTAAAAACTTTGAAACATTTGTAAGTTTTTGTAACTAGTTTTTACTTCTTTTTTATATTTTTAAACATTCTTTCAATAAATACCCAAATGCCTTGAATTTTAATACCAATTTTAATTTTTAACAAAGGGCTATAGGGATTTTCTAGAATGCCCATCTCTTGTAGTAATTTTGTGGGCGAAGGTGTAGCCTTCAAAACCATTGCTTCCTTGCCTCTTTGGAAGTATGTAATGATTTTAGAACAGGGGCTACGTGGAGGGTGTTACATTTGAGTTTGTTCAAAGTGTAAGATTAAGATATAACAGCTTGTATAGTTGAGTAAAAGCCCACTTAGGACTTGCCATGTCCAAATATCATCACATACATCAAAGAGCAAGAACAAGAAGATGTCATAACTGCCCAAAAATTGAAGCATCTTTTGGCAAAGAAAGGATCTGGACCTACCAGGCCACCTATAACTCTGTCTCATGTCATGACCCCATCACACCCACTTCTTCTTATCCCCCTCGCAGCTGCAAAAGAACAAGATTCGCCTGAAAGTCGCAAGAGAGATAAAAAGGCATAAGCCGGTTGGAAAGGACATTCCAGAATGAGGCTAGGGGCATAGTAGAGCAAAACATTTCTCGTTGTGTTTACGCATGTGGGATTCCTTTTAATGTGGTTAAATCACGATATTGGCAGAAGATGATGAAATCTATCAATGACGTCCCTAACGGGTTCACGAGCCTAGTGTATGAAAAGGTACGGACCACAATGTTGGCAAAAGAAAGAACACATGTTGAAGATTCATTGCAGCCCAATAGGGATCGATGGGTCAAAACAAGGGCAACCGTTGTTTCCAATGGATGGAAAAATACGACAAATAAGATATGATTAATGTGGTTGCAGTGTACCCTAAAGGGACGAAGTTTCTAAGGGTTATTAATTATGAGGGGCATGTAAAGGATGCACAATTGATTGCGGACATCCTAATAGAGTCCATTGAGGTGATGGGGTCTCAAACGTTGTCCAAGTTACAAAGGACAATGCAAAAAATTGCAAAGTTGTAGGCATGTTGGTTGAGGCAAGGTATGGACACATTTTGGACACCTTTTATCGTTCATTACCTCAACCTTATGTTGAGGGAATTGGGCATCAAAATTGATTGGGTCAAAGAATCCTGAGGCGAGCAAGATCCAAATGTTCATAACCAACCATCGCATGTCCTAAGGCATCTTCAAGTCTTTCTCTTTAAAGGTAACTATATTTTTAACTTTTTTTATCATTCATGAATCATGTATAATTTTAAACTTTAGTTTCATTTTGTAAGTTTGTAATTTTTAGAATTTTGATTTTTGAACTTTTTTAAAATTGGTATGTTGTTGAGATTCAGTTTGTCTCGCACACACTCATCTTGAGGCAACGTGTCAAGGTGTGTGGGGCATTGAGCAGCATAGTTATCAACCACCTTTGGATTATATGGAGGCAGTCAAACACTACGAGGGCAACAAAGGTGAAAGGGTTGATCCTAGATGATGGGTAGTGGGATCATGTGGAGTATTTGCTCGGTTTCACCGATCTCATCTTGAGTATGTTGAGATTTGTTGATATGCATAGTCCATGTATGGGAGAGGTATATGATGGAATCAACTCAAAGATTGAGTAGATTAAATCCATCATAAATACCAAAGAGAAAGATCTATAAAGCGGTTCTTTAAGGAAGTCATTGATAGTGCATCTTCTTGCTTTTGCCTTGAATCCCAAATACTACAACATAGAGATCCTTTCTTTGCCCAAGAAGGTCCTAGGAATATTGATAGTGTATATGGAATCTAGACTCAGAAGTAGAAGACATTGATTTGGGCTTTTAGACCTCCACAAGTCACTCCCTTGGCACTACTCAAGACAAGTCACTCATATGTGGTGGTGCCTCTATGGGCAAGTAACCCCCCCACCTCTAAACCATTTGCAATAAAAAAAATTATTACAAGTAAAATTTTAATTTTTTTGAACTCTCTACCTTTCTTTTCAAGAATTTTGTTTTCACTTTTAGGAAAATTTTTAATTGAATTTAGCTTGCCAAAATAGGTTGCAAGCTCCTCTTCAGCTGAGCATGGGAACTAGGGTGCATACACCTTGGCCATTCAGCTTTAAGTGCAACATGGATTCTTGGCAGCGGGGGGAAAAAGGCAGAGGATTTGAGTCATATATGCATTACAGCCATGTATAGCCCTTCTAATACATTAGGCAAGATGAGAACAAGCAAGGGGTGACAAATGGGACATTGACTCTAAACACATTTCCCTGAACTGAAGATGCCAAATCCATTTCCCAATATAGCTTGACATGGATATATTCAAAATTCTGCATTACAACCAGTATAGTGGAGCTAGTGGGAGCGGCACTGCTCTGCCTAGTGGTTCTAATGAACTCTTGATTGCTCGATGAAAAAATTGAAGTGGAATATAAATATCATGAATATGCTGATTTGACTTGATTTTTGTGTATTCATTGTAGCATTTTACCATTTGTACTATGTACTTGTTCAAAGACTAATCTAAGTTCGCCCATTAAATATCATAACATTTGGCATTAAATTATCAATATGTTTTGTGATTATTTAACTTATTTTCAAAGATTTTGTTTACTTTATGCATAATAGGTGGTTAGTTTTGCTTATTTGGCTATATTTTTAATATATTATATAAACACATATATCCCAGTGTTTTAAAAACCGGTCAAACCGGAACCGGAACCGGCCGGTTTGACCGGTTTGACATTTTAAATTACATGAACCGCCCTAGTAAACCAGATCAGTTGACCGGTTTTAGCGCCAAACCGGTCCAGTTCCGTACGGAACCGGCCAAACTGGTCCGGTTTCGTACCGAACCGGCCGGGTTCACTCCTTTTTCGCCTTACACGGCGGCCAGCGTAAAAAAACGTTTTTTTAATTGTTTTCTTTTATTTTTTATTGCCTCTAAACCCTAATTTGGTGTTATAAATACATCCCCCCCCCTCTATTCACTTCACACCTCTCTCTCTGAGCATTGAGCATTTGTGAGCATAAGATTGAAGAGTTTATTTTTTGTAGTGAGCTTGGAAGTTGGAGGCTTGGAACTTGTTTGGCATTGCTTGTGGGCTCTTTGAGGTGATATTGGCATCCATTTGTGAGCACCTCACCTCTATTTGTGAGCACCTCTCTTATTTGCAAGGATTTGGAGGATTGGGGCAGCCTTGAATAGTGTTCATTTGGAGTTGTTTGGCATAAGTGTGGACTCTTTGTGGTGGCATTTACATCTACATTTGGAGTGTGGGCTCTTTGTGGTGCCATATACAAGCTTGGAGCATTTTCTCACCTCATTTGTGTGCACATTGAAAGGTATGTTACATTTTAAACTTGCCCCTTATTTGTAAATTTTATTAAAATAAGAAATATGAAATTTATTTTGTTTTTATTTGCATTTTCAGATTTGTTTGCAATTGCAATGGCCCCCAAAACAAAAGACCCTACATGGGCCCATGCAGACGTAATTGATGATCAAGTTTTTTGTAAATATTGTAAGAAACACATTAGGGGGGAGAGGATTCAAAGGTTGAAACAACACTTGGCTGGTCAAAGAGACCAAGTTACCCTATGTGATGCACCTGATATTGATGACATTAGGTTGGAAATGAAAAACATGCTTGCAAAACATAGAGAAGAGAAGGCTAGGCAAAAAGAGATGGAAGTTGAAATAGAGAGGAGGGAACATGCCTTGAGTGTTGAAGGATCTTGCTCTGACCCTTTTGTGACTGTTAGAGACCCTTTTCGGTATATGCCTCCCCCATCCACTCATAGTTAAGAAAACCGGCCTCAAAAAAAAAAGAACATTCAAAGCTTTTTTCCATCTTCCACACCTGCCACTGTTAGTGCCTACATGCCAACACAAAATCAGCCTACCTTGGATAACCATTGGAAGAAGCAATACAAAGAAGCAACTTTTGAGGATATTGCTAGATGGTGGTATGATGCAGAAATCCCTTTCAATGCTGCCCGCTCACCTTATTGCCAACCAATGTTTGATTCCATTGTTGTTGCTGGTAAGGGCTTCAAAGGCCCTAATATGCATGACTTGAGAGGATCACTTTTGAAGAAAGAAGTTGCATCCATAGATGAATATTTGAAAGATTGCAAAGCTTCATGGGCCAAAACAGGATGCACTATCATGTCAGATGGGTGGAATGATGGCAAGAACCGCACAATAATAAATTTTCTTGCCTCTTGTCCACAAGGTACAATGTTTTTGAAATCATTAGATGTATCTGATAGGGTAAAAGATGCAAATTTATTGTTTGAGCTTTTGGATGAGATTATTTTAGAGGTGGGGGTAGAAAATGTTGTACAAATCATAACAGATAATGCATCTAACTATGTTCTTGTTGGTAAGATGTTAGAGGCTAAACACAAAACAATATTTTGGACTCCATGTGCTGCACATTGCATAGACCTCATGCTTGAGGATATAGGGAAAAAAGATTGGATCAAGAACACTGTAGAGCATGGCAAGAGCATCACCAAATACATCTATAATCACTCATGGGTATTGAACCTAATGAGGAAGAACACTGAGGGCAGAGAACTTGTTAGGCCAGCCATCACGAGATTTGCAACGAACTTTCTCACGTTGCAATCTCTTATTTCCCAACAACAAAACTTGAAAAGGATGTTTTCAAGTGATGAATGGAATGCATCAAAGTGGAGCCGGAAACAGGATGGGAAAGACACAAAGAAGAAACTTTTTGATAATTTATTTTGGAAAAAAACAACAGAGATTGTGAAAGTTGTTGAGCCTCTTGTTAAGGTGTTGCGGTTGGTGGATGGGGAAAAATTAGCCATGGGCTATATTTATGAGGCTATGGATCAGGCAAAGGAGCAGATAAGGGCAGCATACAAAGACAGGGTAACTAAGTATGGGCCTATATGGGAGATCATAGATAATAGATGGAACAATCAACTCCATCAACCTATACATGCAGCTGGGTATTTCTTGAACCCAAAATATCATTACAGAGCTCAGCTTGGAGAAGATCAAACAGGAGAAGTCAAAGATGGTTTGTACGAGTGCCTAGAGCGCATGGTCCCTGATGAGATGCAACAACTTGAGGTTCACCGACAGATCAGCTTCTTCAGCAGAGCCACAGGTACCTTTGGGAAAAACCTTGCAAAGATTGCAAGGGATGTGGACCAACCAGGTAAGAAATTCTAAGTTTTTTGAAGTTCATTTGATTAAAATTTTTAATGAATAATCATGAATTTTTAGCATAAGACAATCTTTTTCTAATTTGTTGAATTACGCTTTAACCTTTAAGTTATAAGTTTATGTTTTACTTTTAATTTTTAACTGTGTTTTTAACTTTTTGTTGTCATTGTTTACTAATTAAACATTTACATTTTTTATCGCAGCACATTGGTGGGATTCATTTGGTAGTCAGTGTCCTCAATTGCAAAAGTTTGCAATTAGGATCCTGAGCCAAACTTGCAGTGCTTCGGGGTGCGAGCGCAACTGGTCTGTCTTTGAGCGGATTCACACGAAGAAGAGAAACCGTTTGGAACAACAACGGTTGAATGATCTTGTCTTCGTGCAGTACAACCTTCGGTTAAGGCGTAACCAGTTGTTGAACCGAAGACCTGATACTGATCCCATTGTCTTGGATGATATAGATCCAACCTCAGAATGGGTAGAGGAGAGTCAGCCAGCAGAGTTTGATCCCGATGACTTGGGGTGGATGGGTTTGGATCAAGAATCTGATGAGCCATTAGCAGCACCGCCGCCATCGTCACGAGACACAGCAGGCACTAGTCGCACTCGTGCTACTCCCCAACCCCGTGCAGCTCCAGTTGTTGCAGATGTACCTGAGGATTTGGATGAGTCCGAGTCAGAGCCAGAGGCCGGTGATGATATTGATGAGGATGACCTTGAGGATCCCATTTCCAGTAGCGGTGCAGAGTTTGATGATTGATCATTGATGTCATCTAGTTTATTCTAGAGTTTTGTAACTTGTAGTATTTGTAATGTATCAATGATCATATCATGTTGTTTTTTTGGAGTCTTGAACTATGGAGATTGATCATTGGAGACCATTTAGAGCCTCATTGTTTATGTATTTTGTTTCGGAATCTCATCTATGATATATGTATTGTGTATTGGACTTGGAGTTCGTGCCATTTTGCTATAAACACCTTTCTTGCATATATATAAGAGAAAACTTTGCATATTCTGTGTGTAATTGTTGGAATTATGGTTTTTAACCTTTCAAATATATTATTTTCATTAAAAATATAAAATTTTATGTATTTTTTAGTAAACTGGTTCATTAAGTTTGAACTGGTCCGGTTCCGGTTCCGGTTCCGGTCCGGTCCAGACCTCGGCCGGTTCCGAGTCCGGTTCCGATTTTTAAAACATTGACATATACATGCTCATAATATACGGTTGCATCCAAAAACATATCCAGGGCCCAAAAAAATCATTGTATCAGTGTATATGATTTTTTGTATGTATATGATTTTTTGTACCCATATGCAAAACAAATCTCCTACTTAAGGACAAAAAGGTGAGGTCAGGATCCATTTCAGATCTTGCTTGTAGGAACTTTACTGTGTGAATTGGACAGCTGTACAGATAATAGGCATATCAAGCACATACAGCCAAGGGATCAACTTCAGAAACCAGAACCTTTCAACCTGATTGAACTCTGCTGTGACAGATGTGAAGGAAACTATCTATGTTACAAAGAATGCCAACACAAAATTGTTCTCTCTTTTAATGAATCTAAAGATCCAACATGCACCTGCACACTCAACATATCACTCTTCTTCCTAGAAATAAAACTCGTTAATTAAAAGGGGCATTGTTTTTGCATAACAATATTGCTTCATTTTCCTATGTGAAAATAGTTAAAGGAGAAAAAAAACCTCAAATTCAAGTATCCATATGATCTAAATGAGCATTTGTTTGGATTGCCCAGGCCATTGTCGCTGTAGGCATACTTACCAAATTCCTCGGCCTTCTTAAGCTTCTCTATGATCATTTCTTGGGTACGTGCATCAGTAACTATCGTAACTGGCAACGGAGCAAGTGTAGGGGTGGTTTGGACAGGTTGTGGCATCGATGCTCTGTCTTTATTAAAAGCCTCTAAAAGAAGCATGGCCTGTAGGTGAGAAGCAAAAAAACAACCCAAATAGATCAATAACATGAGAGACAAACTTATAACTTTAACTCAGGATCAAAACTGAATTAATTTAATAATTACAGGATTTTAATTCTAGAACAAATTGACATAAGAATCTGTCAACATATACAGATATTGCAGGTTCATAAGAACAAAAATTCTATCCATATTAGAGTGAGAATTACCTGCTTATCGGCTCGTTTCGCTCTCAACTCCTCAACTATCTCCATAATTCTAATCTTATCATCACTTCTCCCCTCCAGATCTGTGAGGCAGATGGAAGTTATATCATGAACTAGTGTGTAACAGACTTCTAGCATGATGATATAGATTATGATACATTCCTTGGGGATGTTCATTGTAATAAATCATACCCACTGAAATATATAGTTACCAACCTAAAAAGATCCAAACTTTATAGCCTAAAATTGAAATAACCACGATACAAATCTAGTAGTTTTTCATGACCATAGGATACAATAAAAACATGATACTGACAGCACTGAGGATTAACTCGAGAAGAATAAATTGTACAAAAGGTGACAGCAAGAGGCAATAACCTAAACTGAACTGTAGAAAAGGCTAGACTTGGTTATTAATGTTAAAAGCATATCAAATGCAGGCAATTTGATCATTTCTTCACTGAACACCTTTTTTTAGCGGAGTAAAAACTTTGTAAATTACAAATAATCTAAGTTCCGTGGATATAGATACAAGTACCAAATACAGGTACGGTATCCAGTGCAAATATGGCTATAGTCTTGAAAACATAGATATACTAAGCATGAGATACAATAAAAATAATGATAGCTTCAAAATATATACAGAACAAATACCATAAATGTTAAAACAATAAAAACAATTGAAACAGAAATTTCTCGGCCAAAAACCTTCTAAATATGTGCACAAAGATTGAAGGTGTGTAATAAAAAAGGTGTTTTGTATCTGTTTGTAATCACTAATGATTTCCATTTTCCTGGGTCTTTTTCATTTTCTCTTTTAGTTCTTGTTGGATATTGCTCACATTTTGCATTGCATGATTTGACGAGACGCCTCACTATACTCAGGATTAGATACATACTTGAGCCTTATCCAAGGGGTATCACATCCTGAAAGATCCCCAAATGGGTCTCTCTTGTTCTCCAACAATATTAGATCAATTAAAAACACCAAAGGCTGATTTATGACTATTATGGCAAAAATCTTAATGCAGATCTGAATTTATTTGGGAAAATGCGACTAGGGTTTTAGATAGATCTTAATGCAAATGATACCCAAAAATTACATTTTCTATTCTCAAATGATTGCTCGAATTTTTAGGCAACTGAATTCATGCAAGAAAACTGAATTTATTCCAGCCAAAACAACCCAGAAATCAGATCTGAAATCTGATTAATATTCTGGAAACCCTTAAATATACTTCAGAAAATGATGAAAATACAGCGATTTGGTTTATAAAATTATGAGAATATTTGACAATGTATTTTTAGAAGGAAATACCTCTGGAAAATGCTGCCAAACTGCCCACAACAGATCGATCCAACTGCTGCCCAAAAACCACTGAAAATCACCTTCAAGAACTCTTCACAAACACTGCTGAAATAAACCTGGAAAATCTGATTAACACACTGGGAAATTTCTGAGTGAAATCCCCTCTCAATCCCTTGGGGTTTTCGTCCACAAAGAGGTTCGTAAGGTATAAACTAAGGTTTTTCGTCCTTGGAATTTATAATTTGCAAAAGCTCAAAACTCTAATGCAAGAGAAATTATCATATGAAAAATCTGCCATATAGAAGAGGCAAGTCGACTTCCCTTTTAAAGGAAAAGGGCCAACAACCAACCTCCAAATCAGCCAATGAGCTCACATGATTTTTCCTATGCAAACATTTAATATTTTCCCATATTAAATGTTTTTTCCCACAATATTTCCCTCCTGGTGCAAGTTGCATTTTCTCTAGGGAAAATACATAAATTAATTATGTTTTTATCTTCCCTAGGCTTCATTACTCCCCTTTGGCCCAAGTTGCCATTATCCTTTCTAGGAGGATTAAAATATAATAAATATTTACAATGACTTTTGCCCCTTAAGGCAAATCGTATTTTCCATAGGGATTACAATTTATTTTTATTAAGCTAAATAAATTAATATAAGTGCTTTAATAATTTTATTTTATTTTTTTATAGCACTTTATAATAATTTATTATAACTTAAGTCACCCTTATATTTTTCCTTTGGCCGTCGGGTTGACAAAATGGGCCAAAGGTCTTCGATTGGAAAAGGGGACATTACACATCCCTATCTGTATTTGCTTCAGGATAAGTACAACCTAGAATATGGATATGTCTAGAAAAACTCAAGCCAACACCTAAAGTGAATTTAATTGGAAACCCATAAAAGTAGATGTGAAGCTCGAATTAGACAAGGAGTGCTATTAAAGAGAAAATGAACCTGATTTTGACTATGGAAAACATTAAAGTGAGTGTAAAACAACAAACATGTTGGTGTAGGCTCTTACTATTTGTTCAACCTTAGAAATTTAATTGAAATATTTTGCTTGTATTGAACATTATTGGTGTGTGCATTTCTTGGACTCTTTGCGACAAGGAGCTCAGGGGGCTAGAGGTGAGGGTCGAATTGGCCAAGGAAGAGCTCGGGGAGTTCGGGAAGTTTAAAGGGAGGGGCAAGTTAGCCAAGAAGGAGCTCACGAAGCTCGAGGGGTCTTGTGTAAAGGCCGAGTTGGATAGGTAGATTGGCTAGCTCAATAAGGAAATCGGCTAGCTCGATAGGGAGCTCGGTGAGCTCGACAAAGGGTTTGAAGAGCTTGTCTTGTGTAGAAATGGAAAGTTCGAAGTTAAGCATGTCAGCTTAAAACCCACTTAGGGTTTGTCCATCAACTTCCAAAAATAACCTTTTGGGTCTTCCTTCATTGTTTCGATGGTCTGCATGAAGCAAATGCGCGCGTGGCACAAGGAGAGTTTCTTCGTAGAGGTTGTAAGTCCAATCAAGCAAGTTGAGTGGGATCTTAAGGAGTTATCAGCCCAAACGTCTAAGTTCTAAGGTAACCCAATATCTAGGGTAACAAGCGTAGCAATCCTTGGAGAACCTATGTGGGGAGTTGTGCGTAGGCGGGAGAAAGACAATGTTGGGTCAGGAAGGTTGCGGTCTAGGTAGGAGTCCTTATAAACCTAGTGTTGAAACTCTGTGAATGCAAAACCTGGAAACCTAGAGAATCATATTGAAAATAATCTTTACTCAAAACAAACTTTAACTTCGAACATAACTGTAAACTCTTCTTAGAAACTGAAATTAAACTAAGGCATTGATTACTTGTATTATGTTTTCGTTTGTGTATGTTTAACAGTAAACCTTAAAACAAAAAACAATTCCCCATTTTGGCTTGAACATCAAGCATTACATTTAAAATGGGGGGAAAGTCTATCTAATGACAGCCATGAGTAAATTCAATGATGCATAATAATAAGAATCATCATATTCTCTCCTAGTGACCTTTAACTATAATCAAGGATGTCGAGGTGTGGGTACCCAACCATCTTTGGGCTGCTAGGCTCAAAAGAGAGTTTTCAGCGAAAATTGTTTAAGAAATATTCCCGATATATGGAAAGGTATATGCATACCCATAAAGCAAGGCAGAGTGCAGGACATGTTAGCCTTGGCCCAACCCCAAAAAATAAAATTGGTATTTAGTCCAAGGATATATTTCTTAACTCAAAAAAATGAGCATCATTTCATGATCTACTTAACCCGTAAGCAGAGAACTTACAAATTTCCCTTGCACTTTATGGGGCCACTGATACATTTCCAAGGTTTACACAGGGGGTGTAGTAATCCATGCACTTTGTATTCTTATGGGCAAAATATCGAACAGATGCCAAAAAAGGGGTTAGCATCATGGATATACCTCTAGGATCAACACTTTCGATATTGGCACTCATCGAAATTCACTTTAGATTGCCATTTCTGTCCAGCAGAAAGATTCAAAGTGAGCTTGATTACTAAATAGTAAATGGACGCTTAGTTTATTCTCTACAAAGTTGCATATTGTTGTTCATTTTGTACACTTTGTTGGCCCCCATCACAGAGAATTTTTTTTGGGTTCCTTATGGGTGTTTATGGGTCTGCATAAGTGGTTCTAACCCATGGTTTATGACCCGTAGTTTTCTATGGATGGTTTATCAATCCATGGTTTTAAACCCATTGTATTGTAATACCACTTAATAGTGATATCCCTATAAATACTAGCACATAGATTATGGTTGAATAGACTCCGAAGAAATACCTTATTGTGTTGTGAACTGTTGAGTTAATACAATAAGTGTTTTTTGGATAGATTTTTTCGGGAAAGGCTTTCCCAAGTTAAACCTCATGTATATTGTGGGTGTGCCATTTTTATTTTCAGCTATATTTTTGGATTGTGTTAGAATTGTTCTCCCCTAAGGTTTATCGGTACTATTTTTCTCTTCATTTGGCATCAGTGTTAGGGTTTGGCTAGTTTTCAAAGAGCATGGGCATCTTGCCTCTGTGATAAACCCTTACTTGGGTAGGAGATTTGCACAGGAGAATATTATGTATGAAGGAAGATGACGGGGACCTCAATGATATAGATAGACAAATTTAATAGCTACAACTTAGAGTTATGGAAGCTTAAGATGGAAGAGCACCTTCTAGACCAAGATAAGTGGCGTGTTATGTCAGGAAAACAACCCACGAGTAGGATAGGAGGGCGAAGAGTTCAATCAAGATTTGACTTTCAAATCCATTATTGTTTAATGTGTCAGGAGAAGCCACTGCTAAGCAGCTATGGGATATGATAGGGGCTTTGTATCAGACAGGGTCTCTAGTAAATTAACTATTTGTTTGAATGAAGATGTATTCTCTTAGGATGAATGACGATGACTCTATGACATAGCATCTACATGTTTTTAACATTATGGTAGGTGAGCTAACCTCAGTTGCGATTAAAATGGATGAAGAAGATAAAAAGTATTACTTTGTTATGTTCTTTGCTAGATTTATGGGATACTCCTGTTATAGCCATTAGTAGTACTAAATCTATGTTAAAGTTTGAGGATGTAGTTGCATCCTTGTTATCCGAAGAAATGAGGCGAAAATCCAAGGAGGATTATCTAACAAAGGGTACCTTGTTTGTGAGAGGTTGTCCCCAAGAAAGAAATAAAAACAACTCAAGAGACAAACAATCGAATTCTAGAGGTAAAACTAAATCTCCAAGAAGACCTGCAAAGAAATGTTGGAATTGCGATAAAACTGGACATTTTAAGAAGTGCATATTTAAGGTGGACAAAGGTTGTAATGTTCCTCTTTCATAAGGGTTATATGATTTTTGCAAATTTGATATACAATTTCAGCAGACTGAAATTAAATGGCAGCAGAGTAATTATTTCAAAATAATAGCCCAAATTCACAGGAAATCATCAACAAATAATATAGAATGGGCTTTTAATTATTTAGAATGCTTCCATGGCCCAAATCGATTTGATTTCAGTGATTTATTCAAATCTGAAAATGATAAAACGGACTGTTAATTAGCAGCATCCAAGAAGAGTTCAATTTGACTCCAAAATTGTATAAAGATGTGTGCAAATTGTGTATTTATCCCTCCTAGGCAAAGGCGACATGATTTTATTGAAGACATACAAATTTATTTGCTTTAAACAATTGGATTTCCATGCACATGCAAGTCGGACTTCTGGGAAATAATAGTATTAAACCAGATTTGATAAATACAACTTCAAAATTAATATCATTCAATGAATTACAAATTATTTTAAAGTCCAATGTGAGAGGTTTTCGTCCCTCACAAGACCTCAAATGGGGTTTTCGTCCCACTTGGCAAGAAATGAGAGTACTCTCTCAAATTTCGAAAATTACAATTCAAGTTCATTACTCTAAATGAAAAAACTCCTTCCCTATTTATACTAATTTATAGTCTAGGTGCCAAAATTGAGAAGGCGCGACTTTTCATATGCCTCATGAGCTTCCATGTTACTTTTCCCCACCATGGCCAACCCATACACACTATAATGATTTACTAAAAGACATATTTATAAAAAAACTAAAAATCCTATTGTAGTCTCCCTCCTCGCATGTCTTCTTTTTTTATTCTGCCTTGTCCAACCCATACTTTTCCTCTAATCATGCCTTAAAATTAATAAAAGACATATTTGATATTTCCTTCATGATTTCTTCAACTCGACCAAGGATAGGAAGAGCTGAAACTCCATAATTATCTTTGAAGGAGGAAAAAAGGGACATGACAAAGGTGCAGATTCAAGAATGTTTGACAGTGCCCCTTCCATAGAAATGAAGACCTACAATGAAGAATCGGGGCTTCAAGTACACAATTGGGTTATGTTGCATGCTTGATTGACTCAATTGCATCTTTTCATATGACTCCCCATAGGGAGTGGATTTGCAAATATGAAAAAATAATGAAGGTGACGCTTGCTTAGGTGACGAATCATCAAATAAGATTACTTAACATGGAAGATTCGGGGTAATGTTTAAAGACGAAAGGGTTAAATCCCTCCTCAAAGTTCTACATATTACAAGGTTGTATAGAAATTTGATATATGTGAGTAAAATGAATGAAAGGTGATATTTTAAAAAGATAGCTCTAAGATGGTTAGAAGAGCAATGGTGTTGGCAAGAGGAGACTGCATTGGAATATTGTGAAGAATATTGTTATTGAGGTACTTTTCACACTAACACCTGCCCTCTGAAATGCAATTCCACTTTTGGAAGCCAAAAACACATTTTTGACCCATGATACTTTGGGAAAAAACGCATATTTTCCAAGATGGACAAGTTAAAAAAATGAGACTTTTGGCCATATAAAAATTAGGGAACTTTTTCACACTTCTACCAACCATTTGAAAAGGTGCCTCCACTTTTGCAAGCCAAAAATTGACTCCAACATTTTGCATATCACATCATTGGATAGATCATTGAAATATCTTTCCAGCGCTTCAAACGAGAGCCTAAATAGGGCCCGAAAGAAAAATTTATGGCCAAAAAAAGTTTCCAATGTGTTGTTAGGCGCCCTTTTCGCATTGCGACTAACCTACCAGAAAGCATTTTGATCTTTTGCACTTTCATACAAAAATGCATAATTCTTTCAAACAAAAGTGTTGGAAACAATTTTTGTGACTTTTGGCTCTCTAAAAATTGGGTGCCCTTGGGAGGCACCCTTTGCACTTCTGCCCTAAAAAAGGCACCCAACTTTTATAGGGCCAAAAATGGATTCCAACACTTTCCATTTCACATCATTGGATAGATCGTTGAACCAGCTTTCCAACACTTCAAACAATATCCAAAACAAAGCCCAAACGTGAAATTTATGGCAAAACAAATTTCCAATTCATTGCTAGGTACCCATGGCCCCTTTTTTGCACTGTGATGAATCTCCAAAAAGGTGTTAGAGCTTTTGGGGTCAAAAATGCGTTTTTGGGAAAATTGCCTATGAAAAAAGTTGATAGTCTTGATCATCTTTAATTTAAATACGCATTTACCAACTTTGAAAATTGAGGGCCCCCCACGGTAGTACGACCGCATCTCTCTGAAGGCTCTTGACCTTTTGGAGGGTCAAAAACTCATTATTTGACCAAAATTTTGTTTTTGAAAAATGCTCATTTCGAACACAAGTTTGACCACTTTCAAAATTTGACAAAAATTGGGTACAACAACTAGCTCTTACTTGGGGGCATGACTTGGATTGGACTTTGGTTGAGTCTAGGAACGAACAAGGACATGAATGAATCCCTATGAATCTATCAATTTCGAACTAGTGCCATATCCATTGGGCCATAGAGTAATTACAAGTTAGTTTGAGACCTTTGACGTGACAAAGACATGAACAAAGAGACAAAGAAAGAAGCAAACACAATAGAAAGGGGAAAACACCAACAAGAAAGGTAAACTTGAACATAAAATCACATATGTACAAGTTAGGGCACAACCTACCCCTAATGTTTGGTTCACTTTGAATATTGCCCTGTCGTAGGGCAATGGAAGGTATCAAGAGTTCACAAACCCATCAACTACCTTAGAGAAACAAGATATTTTCCTTAATTGCTTGGGAGGAGATGGTGAGGGAAAGGAGTGCCCATACATCTAGGAAAGTGAGTCTCATGGACGTCTTTCTTGGACACGCACATGAGAGCAATGCAACATAAGTGAAGAGCTTGCAATATGGGTCACAATTGTCATCTATTGGAGATGTTTGTGTCTTTGCATCATTCACCTGTGAACCTCAACCTCTTTGTTAATTTTTTGTCCCAATGTCAATCAATATATCTTTATTATTCACAAATGACTAATAAAACTGATGATCCAACTTCTCTTCCTCAAAACATATTGAATCCATACTTGCAATAAAGCTTTTTGAATGGTCACCTCTTCTATATATGACCCATCAAAGATTTTTGCAGAGTGAGAATTCAGAAATAATTCTTTTAATTCTATAACCTATTTTTCAATGATAAAAGACAAGTAATTATATCAACACCTGAGTGTTGAAAACTTACCTCCACTTGAATCTTCTAATCTTGTTGCAAGTCTTATAGGCGATGCATATTTCTCCATGCATTGTGGTTTCTTTAAAGGCCTCCTTTCAAAAGGCAAGAAATGGGGCAAGGAACATTCACACATCCCCTCTCCTTGGGTTGAACGACTAAGAGACCCAATTCAACTATAAATCGGGGAAGAGAAATATCTTCGTCTATACAAAGATTATTCCCTTTCAATGCTTCTATGAATTGACCTAGAGTAGAGGCTCCACAAGGTCTAAAACCCACAAGAACTTCTTCCTATTGATCATTATTTGGTTCTTCATAAAACATTCCTCTTTCTGTGAAACCAACATCACCACTTGCCTCTTTCTCATCATTTTGAAGATTGTAGTGCTTGTGGTTTGTTTCATGTTCTATGAAAGAAAATGAACACAAGCTTGAGTAGAAAATTGAATCATCATCTTCTTTGTAGCCATGCTGGATCAAGTTGTTTTCTTCCATTATAGAGACCAAGTTGCTCTCTTTATGCACCATACTGAAAGCTTCCTTATCTTATACCGGATCAACCTTTTGGGGCTCTTGCATTGGGAACATTTCTCTAGCTTTTTTATTTCCTCTAAAGACTCCTCCATAGTCGGAGAGAAAGGTAAAAAGGATGCGTGTCCTCACTCTTGGATTCATCACCAAAAAAATGTCCTTCAAATATGAGAAAGGGGAAAGGAAAACTATCATATTCACTGAGAAGATATTCCTCATGAGCTTCAAAGAGGTGTTGGACACCCCTATATACTGTTCTTTGTTAAGAAAATGTTGTCTTTCTTCAAAATTTTGTCTTCATGATAAACATCGCCACTTTCTTTCGTGCCACCCATTTGAAGCCAGTTATGTTTGTGACTTATTTCATGTTTTTGGGAAGAAATTATACATGAGCCTAAAGCAGACAATGAGTTTGCACTCTTTTCTTTGGAGCGGTAATAGGTCGGAACTTCTTTTGAGGCAAAGACAAAGTTATTTTTCTTAAATACCTTACAACGAACCTCTTCTTTCATCAAATCAGCTGTGTTTTGGTCTAGACGTGGGAAAGTCTCCATTTGTTCAGTTCGAACATCAGCTCCATGATCAAAAGGTTGGGAAGAAGAAGATGTGCTTGCCCCTTCTTGAATTTACAATCAACAAGACCTCTTTGTTGATGGCAGTCTTCCGGTTCACTTCTAGTTCTTCATACTTATCCTACATGGCTAATGCAAGACACATCACTTTGCAGTTGAGGCTAGGACTTCCTTTCCCACCAAGCATAGTTTGCAACTTCAACACATATTCCAATCGCAAAGTTGTCGTTTCTTGATTACCATATGTCACAAACTTTTCCAAGCAAAGATAGAAAAAGATCTGAGTTTCTCATTCAGTCAAGAGTCATCTGCAATTTCTTCTACCATCTCCTCACACAGAAAATCTTCTTATGAGGCCTCCAAAAATTGATCCAGGGTGCAAACCTCAAGTTGTTGACAGATTTCACAAGTTTCATCCTCGCTAGAATCTTCACCCTCCTTTCACGGAGGTCAAGAGAAGGAAGCAAATGGTTGGTCATTCATCACTTCAACAACATCATCAAACTCATCTTTGTCTAACACATATTCCACACATCCGATCATAGTGCCACCCTTACGTTCTTGAATTTCCAATTCACAAACACCCAAACCATTGGTGTCATCTCCCATGATTGTGCACATTTGCATCACCCGTATCATTTTTGCACATGTAAAGCTATCATGGTCCCTTGGTTCCTAGAAGCCACAACATGCATTAACACCTTCAATTAGGGGTGCTTCAATATCAAGCCTTGGCTGAGCAGCTGAGAGACAAGATTGGTTGTTATAAGGAGCATGAGTCTTGTGTGGCACATCCTTGTTTGAAGAACTATACTACATAGTAACCCATGTAGTCTTACAATCTCTTTGAAAAATAAATTCGCAATGTGTTCCATCACTCGACTTCTTACATGCTACGAAATGTGCCATCTTGGAAAATGCTATGCCACTGCATCCAACAAAATGGGAATGCTATAGATCCTTTGTATGTCCTAGGCAAATCTAAAACAAAATTGATACTAATGTCTTCTTATGGAGTTGGCTTTGTTAGAGAGCAATGGTCTGTTGGTAACCCTGTCATTCCAAAGACTTACCTCATCTTTAGCTCAACAAACATACCCTGATCATTCTTGGCAGTCTAATTGGCTGCATATCTGAACTCATCATTAGACCTACAATAGCATTGGTCTCAAGTCCAATTGTGCATAGGAGCCACGTGAATTACAATCCCAAATGTCTGCAAATTCAAGTTGTGTTCCATCATTTGTCTTCTTACATGCTACAAAGTGTGCCATCTTGGAAAATCTATCCATTATAACAAAAATGAAATCAAAACCTTTCTTTCTATTTCATAGGCAAACCTAGAGATGGAAGGGTTCCCTATCACTCCAAAAATGTCTTCCCATGGCTTTCTCTACCATACTGTCGAACCGGTCGATACCAAACCTCTATGTTCTACGCATTCTGACTTCTCCCTTTAGCCAATTGATATACTCTACATTCTTGCAACAAATTTTTGCAACAAATTTTTGCAAATCTGTACTCACCTTAGGCCAAAATAATTTCCATCCAAGGTGTTTTGTCTGTACATTAACTGGATTCTTACGATCAATGAAAGCCATGCTTTAGAGGGAAATCCTTAATCATCCTTTTATAAATCCTTCCTCAAATCAAATCCTATGACACCGACCTTCATTTCGGTCAACAAACTGTTTCTTGTACTGGGAAACACAGGGAGGGCAACTCTGAGTTGAATTGCTGCTCTTATTGCTTCTTAACACATTTATAGAGTAACTTTGATATCCAAATTTCCCCACTTACAGCTATATCTAGGCGTTAATTGCAGTAATTTACCTTGACTGTAGATGAACTGTAAACCCTGATGATCTGTACACAAAGCAAATTCTCTTGGCAATATGTAATGTCTCCACTTCTTGAGTTCTTGCACAATTGGGTAGTTTTTTTCATCACACATGAATATTTATGCCTTGCATCATTCAGTTTCTCGCTGAAGTATGCTATTGGTCTTACTTCTTGACTTAGTACCACGCCAATTGCTATTCCACTTGCATCACAACTGACCTGTTTTACCTTTGTGAAATTTGGCAATGTTAACACTTGCTGCCCAGTCAATTTCCTCTTCAATTTCTGAAAGCTTTCTTCTGCGGTGGCTGCCCAAGCAAGTTCCTTTTTACCTTTCTCATTACCTCTGTGATAGGTGTACATATGATATTGAAATTCCAAATGAACTTCCTATAAAAACTTTCCAGTTCACAAAAACCTCTTACTTCAAAAGTATTTGTGGGTGTTGGTCAACCCTAATTTCTTTCACCTTTTCTGGATCCGTCTTCAAACCTCCTTTGGATATTACAAAACCCAAATAGACAAGCTCTTCTCTCATGGAACTACATTTCTTTAAATTTATTAACATTTTTTCTTCTTGCAACTGTTGCAACGCTTTCGGCAAGTGCATCAACTGATCCTCCTTTGTCCTATTGAATATCAAAATGTCGTCAAGATAAACTTTGGAAAACTTACCCAAAAATGGTTTAAGGACCTTGTTCATGAGTTGCGTGAAAGGTACAAATTTGCTATTTAAACTTGAACCATCTGGAGAATTTTCACATAATCAACCGCTCACACAATCCTCCTTGTGTTTCCTTAGGGTGCAATCTTCCATTCATGTACCTTTGGTCTGATGCTTTTGTTATCTAGTTGAATATCGCACTCTTCGAAGTCCATCTATTCCTTTGTAGCTGGAAATACTAGTGACTTTCAACACCTTGAGACAATCCCTCATGTCATCCATACGTGGTAATGGCCGAACTCACATACCTGATTATGATGGTGTAGTTTTACCAACCACACCACTGTTGGCGATGATGCACATTCTCCATTCTCCGTAGCTTTCTCTTCTAGGCTAAGCTTGTGTTTGCTGGTACCCGCACATGAGCGTTGCAAAGAATTCTTTGAGCCACAGTCAGGCCAATGTAGGCTAGAATGCTCGATATAGCCTTCAATATGAATAGGGCTACCTCAAAATTTTCCTTAGGGGTCAACTCTATATGCTTCTTTGTTTGGCAAACTTCAACTTGTGATCAAGTCCATGTGATGAGCTTATATTCCTCATGACACCTGGTAATCCATGATATTTTGAAATAACACTTTGCAAATATCATTCAACGAGTCTCTCACCTGCATGCGGAAGTGTCTCTTCTGCTCAGATTCTTGCTGTTACGCACACAACTTGCACAATATGTTACGCACAACCCAATAATGCAAAATTGTGCTGATTTGAGGCAGTGCCTAGGGACTCGGCCCATTTGTAAGAAAGGTGTTTATAGCTAACTATGTGCACGCAGGCTCCAGGGGGTGTGGATAGGGGTTGGGGATGAGAGGAGGCAGGGACAGAGGGTGCTTCTCTGAATTAAAACTGGAGTCTTTTTTTTACTCAGCACTGTCTGCATAGCATCTTTACATGAACCTCCGGTAGGTTTAGGTTGATCACCGGACCGATTTGGTACTGAGATTCAACTTGCTCTGATATCAAATGTAAACGAGAATCAACTGGCCGGTTCGTGTACCAAACTAGTTGAAAACGGATTACATAGAGATTATTTATCAATTGGTTCATTGCCTACAAAATGTTGAACCGGTCGAATTAGGCTGGTTCCGGTTTCAGTGTTGGCCAGTTTTTAAAACTACTGGTAACCCAGGTTGATCATGCCCGTACAGTTGTACATCTCAAATTTATGTTACTCTGGCCTTTGATGAATTGATTATTCATACAGAAACTACATGTGTTACTCAAATGTCCTCATGAAGTTGTCAGAGTCCTTAAACAAATTGCATGTACGATGTTGAATTATCGTTGTCATGGCAAATGACCCCAATGACATGATCGAAATTCGCTAACTTCAAAACCATATGCCTTGGCGAGACTCTTTTCATAACGTCATATTGGCTGGATAGGGAAAACAATACCATGTGTCTTCTAATACCTTTGCCACAGACCATCCCATAGCTTAACAGAGCATATCTTATAAACCACAAGGCGGGTATGTATAGCGTAAATCTCAAGTTATTGGAACCAGGCAAATGTAGCAAGGTTCAGATGTGAAGTGGGGTGAGTAGAACTGTGCAACAGGACACTAAGTACGATACGGCTTGGCATGTATGTACAGGAGAAAGCTCAGATACTAACAAATCAGGGCTAGCAGGTGTAGGAGCAATGACTGCAAGTAGACTAGAAGTTGGGAATGTAGGTCCAGTATATTAATTTGACATTTGCAGGCGATTACAAGTAAACAAAACTGCAGGGAGTGAATGAGGGCACTCCTTGCCAGAAATGAGAGAGAAGAGAAGGGAATCAATGTTTTAAAAATTGGAACCGGACTCACAACTGACCGAGGTCTGGACCGGAACCAAACTGGTTCAAATTTAATGAACCGGTTTACTAAAAAATACATAAAATTATATATTTTTAATGAAAATAATATATTTGAAAGGTTAAAAACCATAATTCCAACAAGTACACACAGAATATGCAAAGTTTGCTCTTATATATATGTAAGAAAGGTGTTTATAGCAAAATGGCACGAACTCCAAGTCCAATACACAATACATATATCATATATGAGATTCCGAAACAAAATACATAGACAATGAGGCTCTAAATGGTCTCCAATGATCAATCTCCATAGTTCGAGACTCCAAAAAAACAACATGCTATGATCATTGATACATTACAAATACTACAAGTTACAAAACTCTAGAATAAACTAGATGACATCAATGATCAATCATCATCAAACTTTGCACCGCTGCTGGAAATGGGATCCTCAAGGTCATCCTCATCAATATCATCACCGGCCTCTGGCTCTGACTCGGACCCATCCAAATCCTCAGGTACATCTGCAACAATTGGAGCTGCACGGGGTTGGGGAGTAGCACGAGTGCGACTAGTGCCTGCTGTGTCTCATGACGATGGCGGCGGTGCTGCTAATGGTTCATCAGATTCTTGATCCAAACCCATCCACCCCAAGTCATCGGGATCAAACTCTGCTGGTTGACTCTCCTCTACCCATTCTGAAGTTGGATCTATATCATCCAAGACAATGGGATCAGTATCAGGTCTTCGGTTCAACAACTGGTTACGCCTTAACCGAAGGTTGTACTGCACGAAGACAAGATCATTCAACCGTTGTTGTTCCAAACGGTTTCTCTTCTTCGTGTGAATCCGCTCAAAGACAAACCAGTTGCGCTCGCACCCCGAAGCACTGCAAGTTTGGCTCAGGATCCTAATTGCAAACTTTTGCAATTGAGGACACTGACTACCAAATGAATCCCACCAATGTGCTGCGATAAAAAATGTAAATGTTTAATTAGTAAACAATGACGATACAGAAAGCTAAAAACACAGTTAAAAATTAAAAGTAAAACATTAACTTATAACTTAAAGGTTAAAGCGTAATTCAACAAATTAGAAAAATATTGTCTTATGCTAAAAATTCATGATTATTCATTAAAATTTTAATCAAATGAACTTCAAAAAACTTAGAATTTCTTACCTGGTTGGTCCACATCCCTTGCAATCTTTGCAAGGTTTTTCCCAAGGGTACCTGTGGCTCTGCTGAAGAAGTTGATCTGTCAGGTGAACCTCAAGTTGTTGCATCTCATCAGGGACCATGCGCTCTAGGCACTCGTACAAACCATCTTTTACTTCTCCTGTTTGATCTTCTCCAAGCTGAGCTCTGTAATGATATTTTGGGTTCAAGAAATACCCAGCTGCATGTATAGGTCGATGGAGTTGATTGTTCCATCTATTATCTATGATCTCCCATATAGGCCCATACTTAGTTACCCTGTCTTTGTATGTTGCCCTTATCTGCTCCTTTGCCTGATCCATAGCCTCATAAATATAGCCCATGGCTAATTTTTCCCCATCCACCAACCGCAACACCTTAACAAGAGGCTCAGCAACTTTCACAATCTCTGCTATTTTTTTCCAAAATAAATTATCAAAAAGTTTCTTCTTTGTGTCTTTCCCATCCTGTTTCCGGCTCCACTTTGATGCATTCCATTCATCACTTAAAAACATCCTTTTCAAGTTCTGTTGTTGGGAAATAAGAGATTGCAACGTGAGAAAGTTTGTTGCAAATCTCGTGATGGCTGGCCTAACAAGTTCTCTGCCCTCAGTGTTCTTCCTCATTAGGTTCAATACCCATGAGTGATTATAGATGTATTTGGTGATGCTCTTGCCATGCTCTACAGTGTTCTTGATCCAATCTTTTTTCCCTATATCCTCAAGCATGAGGTCTATGCAATGTGCAGCACATGGAGTCCAAAATATTGTTTTGTGTTTAGCCTCTAACATCTTACCAGCAAGAACATAATTAGATGCATTATCTGTTATGATTTGTACAACATTTTCTACCCCCACCTCTAAAACAATCTCATCCAAAAGCTCAAACAATAAATTTGCATCTTTTACCCTATCAGATGCATCTACTGATTTCAAAAACATGGTACCTTGTGGACAAGAGGCAAGAAAATTTATTATTGTGCGGTTCTTGCCATCACTCCACCCATCTGACATGATAGTGCATCCTGTTTTGGCCCATGAAGCTTTGCAACCTTTTCAAATATTCATCTATGGATGCAACTTCTTTCTTCAAAAGTGATCCTCTCAAGTCATGCATACTAGGGCCTTTGAAGCCCTTACCAGCAGCAACAATAGAATCAAACATCGGCTGGTAATAAGGTGAGCGGGCAGCATTGAAAGGGATATCTGCATCATACCACCATCTAGCAATGTACTCAAAAGCTGCTTCTTTGTATTGCTTCTTCCAATGGTTATCCAAGGTAGGCTGATTTTGTGTTGGCATGGAGGCACTAGCAGTGGCAGGTGTGGAAGATGGAAAAAAGCTTTGAATGTTCTTTCTTTTTTGAGGCCGGTTTTCTCGACTATGAGTGGATGGGGGAGGCATATACTGAAAGGGGTCTCTAACAGTCACAGAAGGGTCAGAGCAAGATCCTTCAACACTCAAGGCATGTTCCCTCCTTCTCCCTATTTCAGCTTCCATCTCTTTTTGCCTAGCCTTCTCTTCTCTATGTTTTTCAAGCATGTTTTTCATTTCCAACCTAATGTCATCAATACCAGGTGCCTCACATGGGGTAACTTGGCCTCTTTGACCAGCCAAGTGTTGTTTCAACCTATGAATCCGCCCCCCCTTGATGTGTTTCTTACAATATTTACAAAAAAACTTGGTCATCAATTACGTCTGCATGGGCCCATGTAGGGTCTTTTGATTTGGGGGCCATTGCAAATGCAAACAAATCTGAAAATGCAAATAAAAAATAAATAAATTTCCTATTTCTTTTTTAATAAAATTTACAAATAAGGGGCAAGATTAAAATGTAACATACCCTTTTAATGTGCACACAAATGAGGTGAGGAAATGCTCCAAGCTTGTATATAGCACCACAAAGAGCCCACACTCCAAATGTAGATGTAAATGCCACCACAAAGAGCCCACACTTGATACCAAACAACTCGAAATGAACACTATTCAAGGCTGCCCCAATCCTCCAAATCCTTGCAAATAAGAGAGGTGCTCACAAAGAGGTGAGTGTGCTCACAAATGGATGCCAATTATCACCACAAAGATCCCACAAGCAATGCCAAACAAACTCCAAGCCTCCAACTTCCAAGCTCACTACAAAAAATAAACTCTTCAATCTTATGCTCACAAATGCTCACAAATGCTCAATGAGAGAGGTGTGAAGTGATAGAGGGGGGGGGTGTATTTATCACACTAAATTAGGGTTTAGAAGCAATAAAAAATAAAAGAAAACAATTAAAAACGCGTTTTTTCCACGCTGGCGCCGTGTACAGCCAAAGAAGAGTGAACCGGCCGGTTCCGTACGGAACCGGACCGGTTTGGCCGGTTTTAGCCCAAACCGGTCGGGCGATCCGAGTCACAGGCCGCGTCAAGTTTTTTAAGGTCAAACCGGCCGGTTCCGGTTCCGGTTTGACCGGTTTTTAAAACATTGATATTAATGAGTCATGACACATGATATTAATTAGTCATGACACATAATATACCACATATTATTTGTTCAAAATAGAAAAATAATCAACACTCATAGCCAAACTCAAGAATCGCGTGAACAAATCATCACATTGCTCTTCATGAAGAGCATCCATATCAGAATTGATTCATTTCAATTAGATGCGATAGGACTAACAGAAGTTTACCTATTTTTATGTTTTTTATTATGTGTTTTTTAAATTTGAAAGATCCCCAAATGGATCCCAGTTGTTCTCCAACAATTTTAAATCGATAAAAAATACCCCAAAGCTGATTTTTTGACTATTATGGCAATCCCACTAATACAGATCTGATTTTATGTGAAGAAGTGCGACTAGGGTTTGAATGGAAACTAGTTAAAACTGACCCCCAAACAGATCTAAAGCTTGTGCAATAATAAATATGAATGAAACCAGATTTTATAGGCATAAATCGATTTAAAAAGATACTCAGACTTTAGTACAGCAGATCAGGACCTTCAGTGTTGAAAAGTGACTCAAGATATCATGAGAACCAACTCAACTAGCAATTAATCTGGTGATTTCTTATTCCAAAGTAGTAAGAATATAATAGCAAGCCCTATGAATGAATCCCAAACTGATGTAGATTATTACCTAATAATGGCGACTAAGTTTGATGATGAAAACTCAAATAAAACAATACCCAGCCATATCTATCCTTGCCATATCAACTCAGAATTTTAGTGGGTTATTATAGAGAACAAATCTGAATTGTGAGCACATATATAAACTGTAACTGCAACCAGAAATCTGCAGACTTAAAGCATTGAAAAAGGTACCTTAGACAGCGCCAAAAATACTGAATGTAGGTTATTTAAAGTTCTGAGGTACTGATAAGCAGAGAACAGTAGCATGCGGCCTCAAATATTACATATGCAATACCAGTCAGCCTCCCTATATGTCGCTCCACATACAGAAAATGTCATGACACAGCTGCAATAATTCTTCAATCCCTTTATTGCCCAAAAACCCAATATCAACAACTGGAAAATACTGAAACTCCCTTGTAAGCACAATAAGATTTCCTGTGTGAAAATATCTCTCTTTCTCTCAGAGGGTTTTCATCCTCTAGAGTTTTTCAATAAGCACAAAGCTTAGACAAAATTCAGAGTTTTATAAAATGAGTAAGTGATGTTCCTCTTCAGTCGACCTCTCCCTTATATAGGATAAATGGCCCCAAAGTAACCTCCCTAATCACCAATCACAATCAGTGATTATATCTAAACATAAGTCCCACTTTTATTGCCTAGGCTGGTCGCATTTTCCTCATAGGGAGGATAAAATTTAGAAATGGGCCTTATACATCCAAAAGGGCCAATATTCATTCCCTAGGTAAGTCGCCATACTTCCTAGGAATGATACAAACATAGCATTAGACTCCTTATGCATTTTTTCTCGATATTACAACTTAATTTACAAGTGCATACTTAATTTAAGCCAAATAAATTAATATAAGTGCTTTAATAATTTTATTTATTTTTTATAGGAACTTTATACTAATTTATTAGGACTTAAGTCACCCTTATATTTTTCCTTTGGCCGTCGGGTCAACAAAATGGGCCAAAGGTCTTCGATTTGGAAAAGGGGACATCACAAAATTCTTTTTAATCCTTGTTTTTGGGTGTTTATTATGACTGTCAAACCAAACCACTGTTGTTTTTTAATTGTGTTCTAATTATGAAAATCAGGTACCTAAGATATGAGGAGAACCCAAGAGGTACTTACAAGGTACACTAACTAGTGCCAGTTCCAGAATCATATGAAAGAGGTTGCAAAGACCTCAGGGGAAGTACCCACTAACATGGCATAAATCCTTAGAACACAACTATTGCATTGGCTATGCTTCATACAGCCTCGGTAATTCTTGCTTCCACCTGCCACCATTGCATACCAAATGAAAATATAAATGTTCTATAAATTTTAGGTTTAACAAATCCCTTATTATGATCCATTAAAGATTTGACTTCAGATTCTCACATGACTTTTCAACTTGCAAATAGACCTAAACTCTACCCCAACCTCAACGTGACACTCATTAGTTGTTTAAGGTGATAAGACTCTTCCAGAAATACAGAATTTTTCATGCTAATAATTTGGATGACATACTGACTTCGCTGACAAATTGAGTTATACGATAGACCCTCTAATGCTTCCATATCCAATCATTTTCCACTGGCAAAGAATTTGTTGATACACAAAATGGATATATTAAGTAACTTCTAAAATACAAATCAACATCCCGATATGAATTTCACATAAGAACAATTCATACCATTAGAAGATATAATTCCTTGCGTATTTAACAAACCCAAATATTCAAGTGACCACCTGTTTGAAACGATTTCTCAGCTTACGATCCTCGAAACCACTACAAAAAAAGGAGAGGAGGCAATGTTGTTTTTAACAAGATTAGATTTTTGCACACTCTATATCTATAGTTTGGATCTAGACCACTAAGTTTGATTTTGAATTTTACATTATAGCAAATCTCTCAGCAACAGGGATCTACTCTTCCTCACCGTCGTGGATATGCTCCTCAGCATCATGGATTTACTCCTTGATCATTTCCCAGGCTACACAGATAGGCAAACACGACAAGTTTTTTCATTGCTACGAGAGAATTTTCGGCCTTGTATGTTAGGAGGGATTCTAGAGGAATCACTTTACTTCCCCCTGGGATTACCTAGTATGTCCCCCTCAGAGCTAGACAATTCCCAATGAGCATTATACAATCCTGCATCGGTCCTCTCACAATGATAGAGTGTGACACAAATGATTCCTTTGTCCCAGGCATGGTCAAAGATGTTTAATGGGACTACCATCCAGTCTTCCAACTTTCATCATCCCATACTCTTTGGGGGTTCTTCCCCCCCCACATGGCTATTTGTGTTGATACCTTCTATTTGTTTTGATAGCTTAACCACATGAGCTAGGGCTTTACAGTTTACTGCTTTGGGTTTACCCTCATTTGTTCTCAGTGCTTTTCTTCTTTCTATTTAATTAGGCATGGTCAAAGTTGTTTAATGGGACTACCATCCAGTCTACCGACTTTCAGCAGCCTGTACTCTTTGAGGGTTCTTCCTCCCCACACATGGCTATTTGTATTGATACCTTGACCACATGTACCATCCAGTCTTTCTGACTTTCATTAGCACATGCTCTTTGGGGGTTCTTGTTTCCCCCACAAAGCTATTTGTTTCAATATCTTAACCACATGGGCTAGGGCTTCACAGTTTACTGCTTTGGGTTTACCCTCGTTTGCTCTCAGTGCTTTTCTTCTTTCTATTTAATTAGTCTTTGATCCTAGGGTCCTATTACACTAGCATTTTCTATTGTAATTGGATATATTTGCAAGTCACATTGATCTACTTTTGATCATTTGTGGACCTAAATAATTTCTTTCTTTCTAATACATGAATACAGAAAGTCAAGTTTGAATTTGAAATTTGTCATGGCACACAAAAATATTTGAATTTGAAAATTGTCATGGCACATAAGAATATTCTTTATTTTATGTCACTCATATTTTCAAAGTTACAAATGCATATATGTATATTGAGCATCAAAAAGTGTACAGATTTACTCAAATGGCAATCAGCAACATCAAATATTTGCCTAACCGATCCATTGACCACATGATCATTTAAGTATTATATGCAGTGAGGTGACCCTCAGTAAGCCCATGAAAATGTGAAAAACACTTTCCAAGTCAGAGGTCTTGCCATTTTTCTTCAAGTTTTGATTATTTGTGATACAAGATACACACAGTAATATGTAGTCTCTTTCAGAAAAAAAATCCTGTTCCAGTGAATCGCAATCAATTTCCAGGTCAGCCCATGGTTGTTAAAAGAGAGAACTTGCATCAAAGATTTTATTCAAAAAATAAATTCGGGTATCTCCACAGTTTTACAAGGAAAACTACTTCATTTGAATGTATGTATTACTAAAAGAGTAGTTTTATGTTGATTTTATCAAGAAATAGTTTGATGAAAGCAATCTGAAAGTAGGAGGAAGGATTCAAAACCAGGTTAACACAGCATCAAGCGCAAAAGGAAAATAAACTAAGTACTAGATAATTGAGGACAGTATAAACATCACAAAATAAATTTACTCAATTTCTATGGAGGTCTCAAGTAATTATGATAAATTACAAGAATTTCAAGCATACAAAATCACTACATACCCAGATATTCTGCTTCTTTGAGCTTTTCCTTTATTTGTTTTGTGTAATCTTCCACTTCGGGTGACTGTAAACATTCAAAGATAGATCAAACAATTCAGAACCCACAGCTGAGAAAAATCCTACTCTATTATCAAAACGAATGGTAACCTCAAGTGCTACACCAAGATACTGATATACCAATATCAAATTGAATATCACAGGAAGTATACAAAAACCTTTGTAACTTCAGACACAGAGATTGCAGTTGCAGCCTTGGCATCATCGTCATCGAGACGTCTTAGAGCTCTTGTAATTTTCCTTTCACACTCACCAATATGCCTTTCGAGAACATCCTCCATTTCTCTATCATAATTATCTTTACCTTTTGCCTTAGCATCTTCGTATCTTTGGCATGTAAAGGATATAACCGGAAAAAAAATGAATTCAATAAACCCTTCAAGTGGCACAATCACAAAGCAATTTAGAACGTTAATCAATGTAGTATCACATTCCAAATTGGTCAAAAACTGCAGAAGTCGATGATAAATCAATAGCAGATGAAGCTCATAACAAACAGATTGCAAGCCAAAAATAAGGAGAGAAATTGCTTTGGATAAGGATACTCCTTTCGCAGCTGCAAGGAGTGGACTTTTGGACAAGCACCCAAATCCATTTTCTGGCACAAAAAGAAAAAAAAGAATAATTATGATATTTTCAACATCCTGTTTTCCAAATATTAAGACTCAATAATAAAATTACTCAAGCAGAGAACTGTCCTTTTAATATGACAATCAATGAAGAGAAGTCAAACTGTATTGCAGTATCCCAACCATCACTCCGTAAGAAAAAAATTCTAAGAAATCAATGCTTCGCCCTCTCCTAGATTGGCAGTCTTCCAAAAACCTCATCTTACTTTATAACATCTTACCTCCTATATACTTATTGAAGGTGTCATTATTGACTAGAGATACAAAAATGATAATGGTACAAGTGTTAGAAAAGAAAGCATGACAGTAACTGTAAAAACCTGAAGACTCGACAGATGAAGACTCTAGGAGAGCTAGAAAAGATGACACCTATTCTTGAACCCCAGAATAAATTTTACCAAAAGAGATAACACTGGCGAATGAATTAGTGGAAGGAGATTGTGAGGATAGCAGGGCTGATGCTAGAAAGAAAAGAAAATTAAAAAAGACACTGAAAGCAGAGAATAAGATAAATAAGAAAAGGCGTAAAGAACGTAAGAGTCAAACAAAGATCCCTAGATACACAGACAAGACTGTCCAAACCTACCACTGGTTAAATTGAAGTATTAAGTTGGAATGTGAATGGAATGGAAGCCCCATATAGAAAAGAAATAGTAACAATGTTTAAAAACTCAGAGAGAGTTCAGATTTTCTATTCCTGCAAGAGATTAGAGCTAATAGACCCTGGAAGTAAGTCTGTGTCGATACTTGATTTTATTTAGAGAGGTGCAATTCAAATTGTATCTAAACATGGTCAAGAAAGAGGTGGGATAGCCATCATGTGCAACCAAATATGGAAGCAGTAGATTAAATAAAATGGTTTCTTCCGGTGTGACAGATTAGTGGGGATGGTTCTTGAAAGAAGAGAAGAACAGTTTGGTATGGCCTCAATATATGCTCCAAAGAATTATCGGCAAAGAACTGAATTGTGGAATTGAATGTGTAATGTCCCTTTTTGGGACTTCAACTGAAAAACAGGGAAATCGCACAAACCCCAATAATATTAATTCTGATTTTCGGACCAGCAACTGAAAATTAAAACGGTACGGAACAGGGATAAGATTTTTATGGCAGCAGTATGAAAAAACTCAAGATTTCACCCAAATATCACCCAATAATGCATCTACAATTTTTATAAACCCTTTTGGAATATTTCAGAACTACTTCCACCACAAAAATCAAGCTAATACTCAGCTGGAAAATTATTTATTAACAGCAGAAGTACAGCTCAAAGAAAATTATGAAATGAGGGTTTCCAAACCCTAAACTCCACAAAATATAACTATTACCGGCATTCTAAATAATGGAAAATCTGTACATGAAAGAAAATATAAGTTATGTGCCCTAGAAGGCACCAAATCACACCCTAACATAAGTCGCTCCAACTAGGAGAGGCTTATCACTACATGCAAAATCTGTACATGAAAGAAAATAGAAGTTATGTGCCCAATTGGATTTTTGCCCAAAAGTGGAGAAAACTAAGAGCAATCAGCCCAAAGATCAATTTAGAGTAAAATTTGCCAACGTAAATGTGTGAAAAAAAAGTCATTAATCTCCTTAATATATCTCATGCCTGGCACCAAAGACCAAAAAGACAAGACCGACCTCATAAAGCATCATTTATCTTCTAATTTGCCTTTAGGAACTCTCCAGGCCCAGCAGCAGTATGAAAAAAATCAAGATTTCACTCAAATATCACCCAATAATGCATCTACGATTTTTATAAACCCTTTTGGAATATTTCAGAACTATTTCCACCACAAAAATCAAGCTAATACTCAGCTGGAAAATTATTTATTAACAGCAGAAGTACAGCTCAAAGAAAATTATGAAATGAGGGTTTCCAAACCCTAAACTCCACAAAATATAACTATTACCGGCATTATAAATAATGGAAAATCTGTACATGAAAGAAAATATAAGTTATGTGCCCTAGAAGGCACCAAATCACACCCTAACATAAGTCGCTCCAACTAGGAGAGGCTTATCACTGCATGCAAATGATTGCAAATGACTTTCTTTCCTTTTCAATGCCCAAATCTGCAAGATGACTTCACTTCAATCAAGGATGGAGGTTTTTCGTCCCACAACCAACCACAAGAAGGGTTTTTCGTCTTTCTTGGAAAGAACCACACAATTGGATTTTTGCCCAAAAGTGGAGAGAACTAAGAGCAATCAGCCCAAAGATCAATTTAGAATAAAATTTGCCAAAGTAGATGTGTGAAAAAAAAGTCATTAATCTCCTTATATATCTCATGCCTGGCACCAAAGACCAAAAAGACAAGACCGACCTCATAAAGCATCATTTATCTTCTAATTTGCCTTTAGGAACTCTCCAAGCCCAACCGACCTCCTTAGTAGCTTATTTCTTCATTTTGAGCTTAATAAAAGCTCTCCAACCCAGCCAACCCACTTCGTAAGGGAAATACAGAAATAAAAATCATAACTATGAATGAAGCAAACCCAAGGTCTTCCCTTGTTCATCCTTTTCTTGCCTCCAAAAAGAAGAAAGGCAAGAAGTATTATATTTTGGGTTAATTCAAAAAATGGGACATTACAATCCTCACTTCCTAAATTGTTTGTCCTCAAGCAATTGTAAGTACCCAGACCCCAAATGAATACCCATTGTTTCTTCTTTGATGTACATGCACATGAAGTAAACATATCAAATAAAACAAAAGTGTCTAACAACACTTTTATACTTTCCTCATCATGCATTAGGGACTTGTTAGCTAGCTCCCTTCTTTTGCTTGTCTTCATCTCATAATTTCCATCCAAATGATGGATTCCCAACACTTCAATGGTGATGTCCCAAAAATAGCAGTAACTGTAAATTTTTCTTTTAAAAATCAGAATGAGGGGAGCTAAAATTCCACCTTACTTGCACAGAATAGTACAAGTATGTTGGTGTGTAGTGAATACAACTCCCGGTTATAGAAATGTCTATGTATGCTCCCAAACCTTGATAAGAACAATCTGAAAATACACCAAACAACAGGCATCCTTGGTGGAACAGCCATCAAATTGAACCTTTGGTCAAGGTGTTTGTCATCCCACCTTCTTCCTATGATTAGGCAATCAATTCCTTTTGAGAAATAGCACCATGGTGACTGTATGGGGGCTGTATAGTGTCTACAACAGCCATGAAATGCTCATAATTTCTATAACCATATGATTGGAAGTTCCTTCCCCAGTAGCTTATGAGTAAACAAGTAAATGGAAAATTTGTAAACAGCTGATGGAAGGAGGAAACAACAGTTATAAGCATGACATATCTTCAAAATTCTCTCTATAACTGACATAGGGACAGCTGCAATTTCATCATAATTGCTCTCCCCTTCCCATATTCCTTTTGGTTCTTCCATGGAACCATGGGTTAGCAATTCATAGAAAAGAAAATCTGAATTCTTATCACGCTTGTAATGCCTTAAACATGTCATGCTAGAATTCTCCCTAGCTTCATACAAACTCATCACATTCCTTCCTTTCCATAAGCAAAGAGAGAGAAAATTAAAACTGAAATCTTTACCTTCATCTACTTTGAGTTTTGGATTCCAAGGATGTGAGCAATCTATGTAATTCTTCACATGATGAACTTCTAAAGCTCCATTCACGCTATTCCAAATATGGCTGTAGCTGTACCAATGCAGTTTCTTGCTCCAAATCAGTATTATAGTGGCTAGGAAGTCTTCCAAAACAGTGACAAACAATCCTTCCCTGATGGTAGGTGGAACACTCCTCCCCTTTGTGATCGAAAACACTTTGGTGACAGTCTTAAAAGAGGTTAACCCGCTGGTTCTGATGCGGACACCAGTAAAAAGAATAAGATAGAAGCTGTCATACCTCAAACTCTTCATAAAAATCAACCATATGAGGATTGAAAATGTTTTAACAGAACAGATAATTATTCTTGTGTATGGTTGGGGCTGCTTGTATGGCTATAAAAGCAATGTTGAACAAACTAAAAATGTTGATAACACCAGTTGGAATTTTTATGACAGTGTGCCTTGAATCCCATAAAACATGATTTTTACCACTTATATTGGCTCCACGGATTTCCCGCTAAGTTATAATGCATACGGCAGCAAGATAACATCTATCAAGCTCACTACCAAATGTAAAATTCATGAATTCTACACCCACTTTCATTGGAAAGCTTCTTCTAAGAGTATGTGCATGAATTAAGAGTTGAAGATCTATATACAATTGTATGTCCCCTAAAGGACAAGATTCCATACACAATGGAATCCACTACAAACCCACTGAAAATAGAACACCAAACTGAAAACTTATACTGCAGATATAATTTATTCCAGGAATTGCGATTTGCACTAGAGAAAGAAAATACCATAAAAAGGCTGAACAACTTTTTTTGATTTTCAAATAAGTACTGATTTAAGGAGAATAAAGCAATAGAAATGTACCAAAATACAGGCTCCAGATTCTGATTTTTATTTAAATAAGTCTGCAGATCAGACCTGCAAATACAGCTGATAAATGAGGGTTGTGACCTCCAGAAACAACCCCAAAATTAGTAACTAGGATAGCTAAAATCGAGCTACAAAACACAGCTACAAATCTGAACTTTAACTTCTTCATTAATGCCAAAATAAGACCAAAACTGGGTTGCTCCAGCTGAGACAATTAGAGTTTCAATAACCAGATTTTTCCTAAGCCTTCAATGCACCAAAAAGATGGATCCAAGGAAAAGTTTCCGTTCTTCCTTCTATTTTGCCTGAGGGTTTTCATCCTCAAAAAATTGCAGTAGTTGTTGCTTAGCTCTCAAGCCAAATTTGGAAAATATGAGATGATAGAATGAAAGCTAAACAAGTCAACCTCTCCCTAAAAGGAAAGAAGAGACCCAAAGATAACCTCCTAAGCAACCAATCAGCAAACAAAGAAATTTTTATGCATTTTTCACCCATAACCCTTCCTAAACCAAGTCACATTTTTCCCTAGAGGCAATACAAAAATATAATGCTCTTTTATCTTTTCTAAGCTCCCATTTCCCCTTTTAAGGCAAGTTGCACTTTCTCCTAGGATGAATAAAAAATACATTTGGACCTTTTTCTATCTTAGATTTGTTATATTATTAAGTCATATAAATTATTATAAGTGTTTTATATATTTTTCCTTTGTTAATGGCACTTTATAATAATTTAAAAATGACTTAAATCACCCTTATGTTTCCCCCTTAGTCGTCGGCTAGACAAAATAGGCCAAGGGTCTTTCATGATGTTATTTTAGAAAGAGGGACATTTCAACAACTGTTGTTTCAAAACTGAAAGTGTGGTGGTTTTCTTACCAAGAGCAGCCCATAGATCTTGCCTTCTTCTGATAATCTTTTCCGTATTCTTTGTTGTGCCAACTTGAGGATCTCCACTTGTCATGCCACCAAGTTCGAATCTCAACTCCCTAGATTGATAATTTTGGGTAAATTCACCAAAAGGATGCAACCATTGGATCTCAAATAACAAATTTGTACCTTCAATACCAACAACATGGAAATCATCACTTACCATGTGCTTCTCCAAGGTGAGCTCGACAGGTGGGAACCTCTTGGTGCAAGGAATGATGAGGCCCTCTTGTAACATCTCACCCTTCGCAAGGAAGCTTGAATGCATAACAAACTCCATATGATTCCTTGTAGAATTTCTTCCTAACCAGTTGTACGGAAAGAAGCACTCACTAGCCATAGTAGTATGGAACCCATTGAAGAATTCCCTTTCTTTGTATCTCAAAGGATCCATGAAATTTTCACTACTTTGGTGTTCTTCACTTTATCATCATTCCCACCATGTGGTCCATAATGACACAAATATGGCAGGGATATGTGAGGAGGCCAAAAAACTGAAATGTGATTCCTAATTTCATATCTTAGGTTGTCCTTTGCTTGTCCATCTTATTTTTCCATCTTGATTTCGTCCATACCATGTTGGCATATGCATGGAGTCTCTTTGTGGTCCTTTCCCAAGCCATGAACACCTTCAACTTGACTCTTAGGAGCTGTTGTCCTAAACAGACCAGCAAGTTGATTGTTATCATGTCTCTTCAAAAAATGGTTTCCAATCATTCATTTCGCTTCTTTTTCGAACCTGGATTCATCACATGCTGAAATATGATCAATATTAACCAAACAATGATTACTAATTACCTCATAATGATGACTATCAGGGACAATAATGGGATTAAGAACTGAATATTCATCCTTCAAGGCTCCATCTCTCTTTCCAAATGCAGATCTGATTTTTCCCCGGCATGTGTATGACTGTTGAAGCTCAAAAAAATTTCATGTGGACTTGAGAACCGTCTACAATCAAGCCCCTCTTGATGCACAGCATCCACACTCTTGAGTGTAGGGTCCTTGTGGAGGATTGAGCCCATCCTTGATGCTTGGGGTCACTCTTGAGTGTAGGGTCCTTGTGGAGGATTGACCCTGTCCTTGATGCTTGGGGTTTTGACCACGTCCTTGATACTTGGGGTTTTGACCCCATGCCAATTCCAACTCTTTCTGTTTCCAACTTCACGAACTCTACAAAAGGTAGGGCATCACAGATCTTCTCTGGAAGAGCTCTATATTCTTCATACCATGTACCGATGTTGCTCGCTTTTGATGGCTAAGAATTTGACTTCTTTTGAAGAGATCCTTCCACCATTGGAGCCTTGAATGGTATAGATCAGCGGGGCCATTGTGTTGGCCAATCTTCCTTGCCCTAGGGCAAGCCTTTCGAATTTAGCATCACTGAAAAATTCTACCCACCATTTTTTATCTTCAAACCCTCAAGTTGGGAAGACTGAAGCTCTGATACCACTGTGATGTCCTTTTTTGGGACTTCAACTGAAAAGCAGGGAAATCACACAAACCCCACTAATATTATTTCTAATTTTCTGACCAACTGAAAATTAAATCAGTACGGAACAGCGATCAGATTTTTATAACAGCGGTATGAAAAAACTCAAGATTTCAACCAAATATCACCCAATAATGAATCCACAATTTTTATAAACCATTTTTGGAATATTTTAGAATTATTTCCACCACAAAAATCAAGCTAATACTCAGTTGGAAAATTATTTATGAACAGCAAAAAGTAGAGCTCAAAGAAAATTACGAAATGAGGGTTTCCAAACCCCAAACTCCACAAAATATAAATGTTTCTGGGCTTATAAATAATGGCTAATATGAATATGAAAGAAAATAGAAGTTATGTGCCCTAGAAGGCACCAAATCACACCCTAACACAAGTCGCTCCAACTAGGAGAGGCTTATCACTGCATGCAAATGATTGTAGATGACTTCCTTTCCTTTTCAATGCCCAAATTTGCAAGATGACTTCACTTCAATCAAGTATGAAGGGTTTCCGTCCCCCAACCAGGCACAATAAGGGTTTTCGTCCTTCTTGGAAAGAACCACACAATTGGATTTTCGCCCAAAAGTGGAGAGAACTAAGAGCAATCAGCCCAAAGATCAATTTAGAATAAAATTTGTCAAAGTAGATGTGTGCAAATGAAGTCATTAATCGCCTTATATATCTCATGCTTGGCGCCAAAGGCCAAAAAGATAAGACCGACCTCATAAACCATCCTTTATCTTCTAATTTGCCTTTAGGAACTCTCTAGGCTCAGCCGACGTCCTCAATAGCTTATTTCTTCATTTTGAGCTTATTAAAAGCTCTCCAACCCAGCCGACCCACTTAGGAAGGGAAATACAGAAATAAAAATCATAAATATGAATGAAGAAAACCTAAGGTCTTCCCTTGTTCATCCTTTTCTTGCCTTTGGAAAGAAGAAAGACAATAACTCTTCTATTTTGGGTTAGTTCGAAGCTTGATTCATATGGAGGCTCAACACTATAAAACAATTGATTATGAAGCATATAGGTTATATCTATTGTTAATCTCTTTGATAAAGTGGTTTACTTTGGCTTTTCCTATTTTAGTCTCAACGTATTATTCATTTTATTTCCATATCAAGAAAAGTATTTGATTCACACAATTTTAAGAAATTGGGATTGGAAAAACATTTGGCAAGCTTAAGAATATGTATTTCATGAACCTATTATAAAGAGGTGGCTTTCAAACTAAAGGTCAAGTTGGTTACAAGAGTGTTAACATATTGATAACATCTTCACCGTATGAGCTATGATCAATAAAGCTAGAAAGCATAGTTCAAAAACTCACAATCAGTAAGAGCTCAACAGCCCAAAATTCTAACTCAGACTCGGGAAACAACTCAATTAATACAAGACATAAATTTATAAACTAAACTTAAATAAAATGCAAAATAATTGTAAAAAGCATAAGATATCAATTTAGAGAGCACATAAATCTATTTGTTATTAGATTTAGATAAAACCGTATGCACATCATAATATCATATGATGATCGATTAACATCATAAAAATTTACAAACCCTTCAAAAAAATCTCTTCCCCTTCCTCGTAGTCATCAGCATCATCCTCAAAGTGTAAGGTAAAGATTCCTCCTTGGGATTAAATTCACTGTCACTATGTCATTTCTCAATCCACTACTCCCGGTACTTTCACTTCCCCTTCCCCTTCGCTTTCTCTACCACTACCCTTTTTATTGCTTCCATCTAAATATTTGTGTCTCCTCAAACAAACATGGGCTCCACATCCTCGGCAATCTTGTCCGAATATGGATCAATGTCTATCGAGTCATAAAACTCCTTCCCCTCCATTTCTTTGACCCAAAGACGAAGATTGTACTACATAAAGACAAGTTGATTGAGGCATTGTTGGGTCAACTTGTTGCAATTTTTCATGTGAATACTCTCAAACAAAGCTACAACTATGCTCACGCCTAGAAGTGATATAGGGGCATGTGCATGGAGATGGGGGACCAAAAAGCAGCCAAAATCCTTGTTTTGGACATTTTTCACATAACACGAGTGCATTATGATTCGGTCACATTATAATGCAACCATGCAATGAAATGAGCGCGTTATAATGCGCTCGCGTTATGGCTTGGAATTTCCAAGCCTCCAAGCCATAACACTCTCGTGTTATGACATTTATAATGCAATGCCGTTTTTACTACGTAAATTTGAATTTTTCACTAAGAAAAACAAAACACAAGCACATTTTGTTTTCTTTGGTTTGGAAACCACCCACCCTTTGGCTTGGATATCTAAGCCTAAGGTTTGGACTATGTAATCCGTGAATAAATCAGTGTTTTGCAAAAAAAAATACTAATCTCAGGTGTATGCCCCAATTTCTCGTGTTATAAGACAATATTCCAAAAAAAAACATGACCTTGACGTCAAGCTCTGTTTTAAGTTTATGTCGATGTATTTCTTTCTAAAATCCTATTAGTTTAACATTTTCATCCTTAATTTCTTTTACTAGTGTCTTATTTTCTTGGTAAAACACGTATCATTTTTTATAGATAATTTAAGATTTGCTCATCTGAATTTCAAAAAAAAAATCTAAACTCCATTTTACACACTCGGAAAAAAAAAATTGATTTTCAACTATTTTTCTCAAAATTAGAGGGATATACACACAAATATTTCATTTTCAGGATGCGTTCACTTTGAAAATTAGTAAAATATTATATATTCATCCAAAAAATATGAAAATTTGGTGGGACCTCATACATGGTCTTAGCTAACTTTCTACTGAAGGGATTTTTAAAATAGCTTATGGAACTCAAAAAATGGAGGGTGCACACACAACACTGTTATTTTTTTGACACAAAAATAGGCACACTTTGTGTGCGCACCACATTTGACTTTCTTAATCTCCATCATTATCAAATAAAAATAATAGTTTAGAAACTAGATTCTGAGCACTACAATTCTTATTCTAATCACATTGTCAAATTTTAAGCATATGCATGCCAAATTATTAGTTTAAGTTCAGTTTTGCTGATTTCAGAAAAAAAGTGGCCACTTTTGACCACTTACCCATAGGGATAGCAAAGAATATGGATGGCTATCCTCTTAAGATTTGGTGTTTCTACAACATAATCTTTCCACCACAAATCTGCAAATTGGAAATTCATAACTTTGTAAGTAAAAGAAACATACATTTATTAAAGAAATCTATGATTAAAAGACTCAATTGCCTTTACTTGGTTGTTGGATCATTCTCCTTCAAATACATAGAGCTAAAGAAAAGAGCCTCCCTTTTGCACGCTTGTAGAACTGCAACTCATCTAGAATTGTCTCTACTAGTTTCGGCAAGTGTTATCATCTCTATGCATGTGTTGAGGCCATCGATAACCTCATCATCATCCTTAAAGGATTCCGAAAAAAAATGGGGGTACAAATAGCATATTGATGGATGCGTATTGGTAGAGTTGTTGAGTTTATCTTCGATCGATTATGCACCAAATGGATTTTATTTTATTTTATTTATCGACTATACACCAAATGGGTTCTTATTTTATTTTAGTTATCGACTATGCACCAAATGGGTTCATATTTTCTTTTATTTATCAATTATGCACCAAATGGGTTTATATTTTATTTTATTTTTCTGATAATTACATCAAATAGGCATTCTACAATGGCAATTGTGGGATGTGACCCAAGGGGTGAGGCTTGGTGGTGGTGGTTCTAATGTTTGTGAGTGCTTGCTTTTAATTATGACCTTAAATTTGACGTCCATTTGACTATCACTAAGAACTTTGTCATTTCACTTTGGAAAAGTCAATCGAAAAATCATAATATCTCGGTTGTGTTGTGGAGTTTGGAGCCCATTTTTTCTCCAGAAATAGTTTTTCCGAGCATTACACATAAATGTACCTAGATTGACACCATTGTCACCATTCAATGAGATATTTGTGAAGAATGTAATGAAATTATTAATAATCATGTTATGCTAAAAATCTAAGATAAGGGACTTGAGATTAATATCTCTCGATGATAAATGCATTCAAGATATATGTACTAGTTTCTCCCATAATAATGCTTGACGGCCTCAATGGCTTTGTCCATTGCCTCATAGATATAACCCATTGAGTTTTTTTCACCATTAAAAAAAGTTATTGCCAAAAAAAAGTTGAATATTGAAAATTAGAATTAGTGGAAAGTTCAAAAGAAAATCAAAGAACCAAAAATCCATAAATTTTAGAAACTTCCAAAGTAAATGAGTTTATTGCTTTGTAAATCCATTAGCATACATTTACCTTCAAGATCTCATTTGTGCTCTTTGCAAACACATCATTGAAAATTATCGTGTCAACCTTTTACCCTTCCCCTTTCCTGAATATGGACACTCCAACCACTGAGTGCTCACAAACATCTGCTTAAGACACGTTTGTGTTGTATGATGTGATTGAGTTTATAGAAAGTCGTCTAACTTCCAATTGGACAAGCTCTTTTCCTTTGGTGTGCTCTCTCATCAAGCTAAATACCCAGAGGTGGCTGTAGATATATTTGATAATATTCCTTGCTCCTTCAACCACACTTTTCACCCCTCCAATTTTCCCAAAGTACAAAAGATCGATTCAATGGGCAGCACAAGGGCTACAAAAAATGGTAGAACACCTCGTCTCAAGTTATCTCCCTATTGCTACAGATGATACTACATTATCAGTCACAACATGGACGACATTCTCAACACCTACTTCTAAGACTACCACCTCCAACATATTACGTAGTCTCTGCATTCGTCACTTTGTGGGAGCCATCAACAAACTTCAAGAACACCAATGAGCCACTAGAAATTTTATCAATGCCCAATTCACAATCTGTTATTTCTTAGATCTGAGATATTTTGCATCCTTATTTCCTAGCACAAAAATGTTCTTAGGCATAAAAGGCTTATGTTTAATTGTTTAAGTTAAATAATTTATTTAATCAATGGCTCGCCCGCTAATATAAATATAGCTCATGCATTAAAATGAAAGAGAATTATTGGAGACACGAGTGAATGCATAGAAGAATTAACTTGAAGGTTTTTACCTTCATTAAAGAAGAGAGAATTTAAGCTTTTCTGTTTTTAAAGAATTTGTGGGTGAACGGAGAGTAAAAGAAATAGTTAAAAGCATAGCCTAAATAATTACAATGAGTGTATTTAAGAGCATAAATTAAGCTTTTATATTAAAACATTCAAAAGAACTTGAGACAAGAATTAAAAGAGTATTTTAATTGGACAAGGATGAATATGATTTTGGAAAGATGATATGGCATCTCTAGCTGTATCCGTGCAAGATGTTAATGGATTTTATTATGGCAGGTTGCCCACTCCTTTCAATTCTTATTCTTATCTTCTTCTAGTTTTATAACAAATAGAAAGAGTCTCTCTATAGTCTAGATCTTCTTCCTTAAATCAGTTTAGATCCATGTTTTATTTTTATAGTACTACAGCCTTAATTTCAATTCCATGCAAAGAATGTCCAGTGCCTTTTAAATATAAAGAAGACCATTGTGAATCGATTTCTCTATGACTTACAAAATGTGTTGTAGTTAACACTCTCCAACTTTCCTCTTGTGGATATCTAGCCTCAATTTGAAATTCAAGTTAGATCTTATATTTTGTTTTGTTTATATATATTGTGCTGATAAATTACAGATCTTGCATGTAGCTTTGTGTTGTAATCCAGTACAGAAATCAAATCATTCTATTCTGGTGCATCACCTACTTTCAATATTTATTTCTCTAGCCCTTACCCCAAACTAGTATTTTAATTCCAACACTCGGATAGAAAGAGAGGACTTACTCCAGAGGGTGTTCTAGAGGTTAATTCCCACACTGTAGAACATCCCATGTTATGCTTTGATGCAGGTGACAGCAATCGGATATTTTCCAACACTAACAGAAAGAAAAGGACAAATTTTAAAACTTTAGCAGTGAAAGAAATAAGAGAATGAAAAAATAGAACAAAAAAACAAAGCTTTGAAACGCTGGAAGAAAACTGAAAACGAAGAAAATACTTTAAGAAATTATAACAAATACAAAATAATAGGGAAATACCTCACAACATATTTGACATGGTTGTTACGGTGATGACTTCCACTCTTGACATTGTAAATGTTGACAGGTGATTTGTCTTAGGAAGAAGTACTCTTATGATTTTAGGAAATCATGTTTGCAATGGATAATTCATTATTTGTTGAAAATAATCATTTCTAGTTATGAGTTTTTCTTACTTGAAATTAATGCCATTAATCTCTTTATACACCTTAAATTCACTTTTAAGAAGGTGATGAACTTGTATTATGTAGACATAATTTATCTTGCATAAAAACAATACCTTGGATCAATTCCATTGATCCAAGGTATGCTTCAATTCTTCTTACCTACTCATCTTGTTGTCTTTTCATTCAGAAATGGAAGGTGAGCTTGACTGTGACTTGTTTTGTTTACCATGGTGAAGAATTATTCTTAGGGGTTTTTGAACGACAACGGGCCTTAGGGTGATAAGCCTAGGCCTTCTTGTTAAATGTTTTAAATGCTGAGCAGCGTATAAGGGTCATAGACCTGATAGTGAATCACTAAGATGGGTACCCTAACCTAAGTTGGGATGTTCTATACTAGTTTGGATTATAACCTAAGGTAGTTAAGACCTACCTAGGAACTAAGGTTGATTTCTAACCTAATAAAAACCTAACCTAAACTATTGCCAACCTAAGGAGATACCTATGGGCTATTTGGCAAATGGTAAGGTCAGTGGCATCGGTTTTCAAGACATTGATTGGAATTTATTTTGGTTTAAATGCTACAGACTGCCAATTTTGGTGGAGGCATTGGGATTTTAGGGGATGCCTAGTTGGAATCACCACTAAATGGAAATTGCATGCAAATTTTGAATTAAAGGTTAGCCAAACTTTGATGGCGGTGGCATGGAGAATTAGGAGGGAAAATGACTGTACTTCACTTTAATTGATCTCAGTTATGGAGAAAGAAACTACCTAGGATAAATGCATGGTGGATTTTGGAAAGGTTGTTTGATCTTTAGTTCATTTCAATTTTTTCTCTACATGGGGTTTTCGGTTCTTTGAACCAGTAGTTCTATTTTTGATCTATCTGTATTCTTGGCATTCTTGAGCTATTTTTGGATCCTGTGGAAGTATATGAAGAAGTAGAAAGATTGGAGTGGTTGAAATCACTTGGAAAAAGAAGAGACTGTTGAGGCTCAACTGGGAAATCGTCTGCAAATCAAGAAGAATCTCTATCAGGCATGATAGGCTCTACCCATTAAGTTGTTCTACTTTTTCCTAAATGTCTTCATTAAAATAACTTTTCTCTTGGGGACCAAATGTGTTTTCATGTGTTGTTTGATCTGTCTTTTGAAACTTATTTTTCTAGTATTTTATATGTATGGATTAACTCATATGGTAGAAGTATGTTCTAGGTTTTGTTCTTTGTCTTAAAAAAAAGAATTAATCATACTTAATCTTTCTTTGATTTGAGATGTAGTCAAATCTTGAGAAATCCTATTGGACTGTACTAAAACTGGGTAGTATGATTCATGACTATGCTAGAAAAATGTTTTGGGATTTGTTTATTTTTGAAAAATAATAGTAAACATGTTTTAATTCTGATGAACTTGAGATGTTGTTGAATTGAGAACTCCTGTTGGACTATACTGAAACTAGTTAGTAGGAGTTACTGCTATGAAAGAAATATGTTTTGGGTTTTGTTCTCCCTTGCTAGAAAAATGATAGAATCATGTTTAAATTCTTCTTGAACTTAAATGAATTCAATTCTTTACTTACACCTATAAATTTTTGAGAAGACTTGTTAGTGACTTGTCTGATATTGGGTTTGAATGAATCTCCTACAAAACAATCTATCTGATTAGCATGGTTGATAGTTATCCTGCTAGCGTGATCCATGTTGAAAGATTTTATTGAATTTCTTTTTCATCTTTCTTGAAAGTGAGTTTGAGTGTTTTAAGAGTTGCCTTATCGGTTCATCTTGTTGGGATTGACTGGTTCTTTTTATTTAAATTTGATGTACAGTTGATACTGTAGGAACGGGGTATCTTAGGTTGAACTGTTGAATAACTCAACCCTATCTATCTTAAGGAAATGGACTGTAACATTTTCAGTTTAGCAATTCTTCTTTTGAGCTCGACTTCGAGCACCTGACTTGGGGTCGTGTCATTGTTTCGTTGTTTCTCCTTGTGGTCGAATCTGAGTCGGGTTCATTCTTCTCAAACCAGTAGTTTGTTCCTTTGATTCTTGTGAAGTATGTGGATCTGGGTTGGCTTGAATGGAAACTTCGACTGTTAAATCTTGATCTCACATTTTTCGTTTCACCATAAATGATGGGAAATATTTGTGTGTGTTGTCACTTTGAAAAGTAATCGTGGCCGAAAAAGGGTAATTTACTTCAACATTACTCTGTCTCTCCTTTGTTTGGGAAAACTAGAGAAACTTCTAGAGTTGATGTTATTAATGTTTGGAATGAATGTAATGTTCAATTGTTGGTTTTGTTTTGCTTCGGATACTGTTATTAACTGCAAGCATTTGAATAACCATTTTCAATTTGTAGCTTTTGCGCTACAATTACTATTCTCATTTGTAAGTTGGGAAAACATCATTTTCGGTTTCGGACTTTCATGTTACAGTTGTTGATATCAATTGTAATATTGAATAGTTCTTTGTGTTTCAATGGTTGTTGGAGTTGAATGTTTTCTTGGATTTGGACAATCAAATCTGTCTCAGTTCTTTTCAATCTCGGTAAGTATACCTCTTTTTAGGAAGGAATAATGAGATCTTATCTCATCTTTATTCATTGTTATCCTTTCTTTCTATTCTGAGTTAAGGTATTCACAATACCGTCCTCTTCGAACTATTAAGGCAGATATAGGTTGTTCTCTTTGTCTCTTTTCGTTCATCTCTCACTTGTATTACTCCTGTGAAAGGAGCTAACCTGTTCGGTTTGTATCACGTTGAAGGATTTGCAGGCTGGGTAGTTGATGGATAAACCTGTTCTTTCTTCTCTTTGACTATTACATTGGTAGGGATGTAATTGTTGTGATGTGTGGCTAGTTCTAAGTGCATGTAAATTAACTTCATCCTTTGTCAAATTGGTTGACGTTGATTCTAAAAATTTAGGCTAGAGTTTGACTCTGAACTTGGATTTAGTTTCTTAAATAAGAAACTCTTACTTTAAGGTGTTGTTGGTTCATCCTAAATTTTGTCATAAAGTTAATTGAGTTTGGCATTAAATATTCTAGGATGAAGTTAATGCTGTGTAACTTGAATTATTGTTCCATTTAAAGTAATTATATTTCTATGAATCATTAGAGTTGGTATCTTTTTTGGTTAGATGGAATAAATCAAGAGATGAATCATAAATATCTGTAGATGAAATGCAATTAGTGATCTTGTTGAAATATTATTTATCTAAAATAATTCTTTTATGAAATCATCAGCTGAATATTGATTTTGATTACACCAGGATCTTTTCTTGATGTTGATATGGATTATCACTTTGTTTCTCCCTCTTATGACTGTTATTTCTTATGATGTGTCTTTCTGTAATACTTTAACTGTTTCATAAAAATAGAGTTCTTTTTATGAAACAGTTAGTTAAAAGCACATCATTTTAATGCTTAGTGTTTATCATGCTCAGTTCACTGAACTAACCCGTGCTAGCAATTTTTGCAGATGGACTTCGTAAGTGGTAAAAGGGAGACAAGATATTTTATGATGTTTCTTTTGTTTATCAAAATATTGGATCTCTTATGATGAAATATGATTCATTATTTAATGTATTGTTGGAAAGTAAAGTTGTAATTTTATAGAGCTTATTGTTGTTGTTTGACACTAAAGAAGTATGAAGTTATTTGTAATTGCAATGTAAGAATTCATCCTTGATAAATGGAAAAGTTTGTAAGGTTATCCGTATTGGATGTGTCATCCTTTTACATATTCTATGAATAGTAGTGATAACCTTATCTCTGTTCTTTTTATATATATATCTGAATCGAACCCTTTCGGGTTGAAATAAAATGAACTAGGTGGTAAGGGAATTAGATATACTATCCCTTTATTTAAATGCAACTTATCAAGTTGGCATTCATGGCTGATCATTTAATTAAATCACTATGGTTTATTAAAATGATGTTAATGGATAAACGAAACCATTATGATTACTTGGATAATGTTAAGGGGTTACAAATGGACCCTAAATTCTTATAAGAAAAAGGAAGACAACTATTCTGCAATGATAATCAGATTGTTTTAGAATCCTTTGGAATTAAACCTAATGTCATCTTGGAAAGAGGAAGATGTACTTCCTCTCGACTAATACCTTAATCTGAATAAAACAAATAAAAGGTATATATAAATATATAATAGTAGACTTCATTTCAATGAAGTCTATTATAAAAGAATCTGATTTGGGACTTAAACAAGCTAAGTCATGGTTAAGTTAAATAAGTGAACCATATTGTTAGTATGTTGATTCTGTTTGTAAAACTGAATCCTAAATTAGGAAGTTAATGAATAAAAAGCAATCTTGATGTTTCTGCAAAGCAATTACAATTCATTTATTGCTGGCAGCCTTAATGGTTAATGAACTAGGGATTCAACATGGCTATTGTAATTAGACTTTAATTAAAGAAAATAATTAACTAATTTACTTCTTTCTTGGGCATGTACATCCAGATGGGATGACTCTGTCGGATGTTGGCAAACGCCAACTGCAACACCGTACCTCCGTAAAGACTTGGGTCTTCATGAGGATACTATGTTGCAGTTGACATGTTGCAACACCCTTCAGAGTTGAATCATCTAGATCTACATAAACTCGGACTTGATCTTAGTTATACCCTAGGTTAGGTTGGAAGTAAGATCTAGTGTCGAGGGCAACTCACGACGTGAAAGATCCCTAGAGGGCTCCTTCTTACACTATACTTAGGATAACTAGACACACGCAATCGACTTAGGTTGATTGAGTATGTCTATGTACCCTTAGTCACCGCGAGTAGCCTTCTAACACTAGACTATGTTGCTAACCTTGGTTAGGGTTACCGTTGGAAATTTCTGAGTGAAATCCCCTCTCAACCTTGAACAAGTGGACTGACAGGAGTTAGTGAAGACCATTGTAGATATCAGATGAAGTGGGGTGAAGGAAATATTTCGTTTGACGAGTATGTTGTCTAGGAATATTAGCGGAAAGAGGGGACATTACACGATGACATGAACAGTATGTTGTAAATCTTTGGCCAAAGTATTGCAAGCTGCTGGTTGTGTTGTCCTATGTCACCTAGTTTAAGAAGCGAGATTTCAGATGAATATTGGTAACAAGTATTCAAATAGGCCTCTTAAACAGAACACTTAACATCCCAAAAAGGGGTATGAGAACCGAGTATGCCTAGTATACAATTTGATGAGTTAACATGAGAGATTGGTGTTTCACCGAGTAATGAAATGGGAGATCGGTGTTTCATCGAGTCATTACAGTTGCATATGGTTATCTGTTATAAGATTGATTGGCATGGAATGTGTTCTAAATTATGATTATTTAGAACAGAAAACATTATTATAAAAAATATAAAATAAAAAATAAAAAAAATTCTCTTGTTTCTAAAGTCTTAAAATGGGAATGTTACAATTGTTCTATTGACATCATGAAGGCCTTTGATTCAATCCCCAAGCACCGCCTTTTTAAGAGCCCTAGTGACATTGGTCTGGTTGACATGCTCATTTGCCCCTAATGAGCATCTATAAAATGATGTTGAGCATTTTATAACAATGTCGATCTTACTACATGGTTACCAGTAGGGTTAAACAAGGGCGTCCACTCTCTTCAACCTAGTTCAGGATCTACATTGATGAGCTGGGACGAATACTTAGAGAAACCAACCATGCTAAGAACGGTTGTATAAACATGTCATGATACATATGCTCCCTTTTGTAGACAATATAGTCTACGCGGGAAACTAGATGCTTTGGCTTGTATGTGTGTACTTCAATGACTCATATTATCTTAGTAAAACTGATGTTATGGAATTTAACACATAGAATTGTTATATCCAGGTTCCATTTCATGTTAAATGGAGGATTGATTGAGATAAGTATACCTTGAACTTTATTTATATCAGCAGTCTACCAATCCTTCATTCTGACCAAAACCTGCGCAAGTCCTAATTATGCAAGAATTTGCATCTTTAATTGTGTTTGAGCATCCATGCTTTGAATTTCGTTTGCAAGACATCTCTTGGAAATGCACTTCTCCAGCCAGATTATTAAGCCAATTGTCCATTTAAAGTTCTTAGGTGTGCAAGTTTTATTTGTTAGAGTGACTTGAAAGTCATAATATATTCACTAGAACTTTCACAATCTTTATTTGTATAGAAAATTATTGCCTCTTCAATGAAATTTTGTATTCGATGCTCCAAATTAAGTGTCAAGCTAGTTCCATGAGTACAAGGGCCAGCATTTTATATCTTCATCTAAAGCATGTGCCTTGAGGAAATATACCCATTGACAATTTCCCATAGGTCTCTTTTAATAAGACGTAGTTATATCATACTTGTCATGTGTGCAAGTAGCACACTTATAAACTTCTTGATAACAACATTGCAACTAATGAATGAAAGGGACGAGTAGAATGGCAACTATTTAATATTTATATGTACCTATGTAACTGTTATCCAAAACCAGCCCCAGTCCATTTTGAGTGTTTTGACAAGACAGAGAGCAAAGAGTTTTTAGCGTTAAGCAAAAATGAAGAAAGAGTTATTCAAATTTTAAAAAAATTGGGCAAATTTGGATAAAATCAGACAAATTGGCGTTTGGAGGAACAAGAGGAATCGTACCTGAGCTCCTTTTGTTCCCCACATTACCATTTGGGCCACTTTGCAAAGGTAGTGGTGATGTTGGCATTTGTTGGTACCTGAGGAATAGTTCCTCAATTCCGGCAATGCCTCGAAACCCCGCCTTATCCGACCCTTGGAAAAATGCGAAGGATCGGTTATTCAACTAATTGGGGGAACGGCAGAACAATTGGTTAAAGCGGCTTTTGAGGACCCATGAGAAACAATTCACAGGTTCTATTTGTGCTCTAATTCACCAACTGACCCGATGCAAAGCACAAAAATGACCCATAAATGTTCCAACAAACTATTTTTAACTAATTTATTCACCCAATTTACAAATTTGAAGCATCCAAGGCTAAAATTGGAAAGATTACACAAGCAAGACTCTATTTTTAATCATGCAAAGACTAAAAGGGGCACTTTCAAGCAAGTAGAAGTTTTCAGATCATGCACAGGAGTCTAAAAACAGCAAGAACATGCAAGAGGACACCAATCTCTATTTTGGCATGCAAACTTCATTTATAAGCGTGGGCTTTGCTATTTTGGGCATAAATTACTCATTCCTTGGACAAATTTGCCTGTTTCAAGCAAGAAGAGCTAATTTTGGAGCAGAGGAGCAGCATCTACATGCAAACATCACATGCTTTCTATTCTGAGCTTCAAACTTGCATCTTTGCTATTTTCCCCTTCTTCTCTTCCATTCTCTATAAAACTCCATGGAATTCATTATAAAAAGGATCTCTACACCTTTTATTCATTATGGTGGAGTAATTTAGTGTTCTGAGTGGAAGAGCAGGGGTCAAGAGTGATTCTTTGTACTGGTCTCACCTCTTGGATCAATAAAGGAGTTGTTTTTACCTTCTTACAGCCTGTGTATTATGCAAATTAATGTCTTTAAGCTGATTTATCTCATGATATCTGTTTTATCCCTGATTTGCAATCTAAATTCCATGACTTTATGCAGTTATATGTAAATTTGCACGTCATAGATTGTGTTTAACAGACTGTGTGCATGATTTTATTGTGGAGCTCACCAAATTGCCTTCCAAAGCCATTTGTTTCCCTTCTTCATTTTGTCACAAACTTCAAACCCTTCTCTGAAACACTTTTGCATTGACATATCCATTATAAGTTGTGTATAGTGTGTGTGGTTCTTGTGGTCCATCTATGTGGTTCAAACAATTTTGAGATCCTCAAACTTTTTGGTGTATCAACATCTTTTCAGTTTTTCCCTTAATTCCTTCTCCCTTTTCCTTATTGAATCAATAGTCTTAAGAGTAGAATTAGTCTTAGGTCTTACACTAGGGGATCCATCCCACTCTGGAGACTCACTCCATACAAGTCACCCACAACCTAGGAGTGTTTCCATTTTGTCAATTGGAAGGGGAGACATCACACCACTCCCCAAAGGGCACATTCCTCCGTGACAACAGTAACTTAAGAATGACAATCTAGTCGAAAAAAGGATACCTATTAGACATAAATAATATCCAACGTAAGCGAAAAAATAAAGGGTGTTTTTAAGAGTGAAAAATTTATGTGCTTGGTCCTAGGCAAAAAAAAATTCATCCGACATGCAGTGTGAAATGTAATCATGACTAGTTAATATATGCCTACACCAAAAAAATAAAGTATGCATTATCAAAGACATTTGGGATTTGGCTAATGTGGCGATTTTTTGGTACTTAAGCCAAGTGCTTCTAAATGACAACTTTGTGAGAACTACTTTGCACATGCTCCTCATGAAAAATTAGTCTCCTATCATCTATGATATTCACAATTCTAACACTACAGTTGCCCATTGTTCACATCACGAACTCCAGCAAGTCTCCACAGCATGCACATTTATTGATCATGTAACCATCACCGCGGTCCGCATCAATCATCAAGTTTTCCTAAAGAATTGGCAACACCGCCCTTCCAATCACTTTGCTCTTCATATACATCGTGACGAGGTTCGTTTATCATCCACATTAAAACTTCCCTTGTCCCAAGCATACAAGTATATGCAATGCTAACTAAAGGACATTTACAGAGGTTACTCACATAGTGTCTAATAATTGAGTTTCTAGATACTTAACTAAAGTCTAAAACTACAACTTTCATATCTGAGATCCCCAAGGTGTCTATTACTTTGATTTTAAATCTTGATCTCAACCTTCTCATATCGTTTGGCACAAGACTGTTGTAACTGTGCATTAGGGAACAAAAATCATACAAGTGTGCCCTCAATTCAATGGATTCAAGGCTTCTATTATGACACACTTAAGAGCGTCTAAGTTTGATCTTTTGCTACCACAGCTTCAGGCCAAGATCTAGCTTCAATGCCTCACTACTCATTCACCAAATCAGATTTAATTAAAATAAGTTTAGCAACTTAATCAGACTTACTGTACTTGGTGCTCCACTATATATTAAATGCAATCAAGTATCCCTAACGCTGCCTACAACACTGTCCCATAAAAACAGTCGAACTCCTATCTACCAACCCTTGACCTACAAAGTATGATACTACTACTATGTGGTATTAACCACCACCAATGCCAATTCATTTGTACATCCCTAAGCATCTTAACACCTTGCTCTTCATTATATCAACGTTTGAATGCATAAGATATGTTTTTTGTAATGGTATTCAACATTGTAAACTTTAAAATGCATTATTTTCAACTCTTCATTCTTTCCTTCTATTTCATTAATCCAACCACTTGCCACCTTTTTTATTGGGCTTTTATGGTCCCTCTACAGTTGCCAAACATGTTCCTCAATCAACAGTTGCCAGAAAAATTCGTTGATCACATTTGTCAATCGATTTTGTTGGTTGGATCATCGGATGTGGTCATCTGTTGCAATTTCCATTCGAACACTTTGGTATCATGTTTATTGAATTGATCATCTTGTGGAATGTCATCACCAATAGCGTCCTTAAACATGTGGCATTTATTCATAAGTGACAATGTATGCATGTCATTTGATTTATTAATTGATTAAGGTTGATTGCAATTGTTGATTGTTTTGTTCATTCGATGTTTGTCATTCGTTGTAGGGTTTCATTGTGTCTTTCATAATCACCAATAACACAACTCAATCAACCGTCACCAAACATAGGATGTGACCAATTGACAGTCTATTTCCTAAATGTTTCAATTGGATATCAATTACTTCTCTAGAAGTTCAATTAGTGGTTGAAACGATGTTTCTAGTCATGAGGTATTGCTTGCGTCTGTAATGCTCATTTTCTATATACATGCATCTCTTGATATTTATACTTCTGCCCACATAGCACACCTACATAACCATGGACTACAAGTACCTTGGAATGATTTCAATCAATGTTTTTAGTAGCATATCAGATCCAAAACAATTGTAAAGCAGAAGACATTGATCATTAGTGGCAGCGATGACATACACACTCTACCTGCACAAATTTCAATAAGTCTAGAGCCAAAAAACTAATGTCAAAATTGGTGATCATCAGTGGAACTGATGACAGACCATATTCCAGCTACATACAAGACGAATACTGACGTGGTCAGCACCTACTGAAAAAACCTGGTGAGGACCCAATCCCACTACAAATATTTTATAAATGTTCAGTGAGGCCAAATCCAACCAAAGGAACAGTTGAGGTGAGAGCCAGTCCCCCCTGAGGATGAGCATGATGACCCAGTGCCATTACTGGTATGGTTTTGGCGAATAGTTGAGTGTGTCACTATTTGTGTATGTGAACATTCATGTGCGTCCTTGTTCAAATGGGTGTGTATAAACTGTTGTGTCCTAGTTAATGCTAATGTAGTGTTTTCAATGAAACGATCGATTTGTCCACATTCATCAATTGTTGGTAGGTGTGGTGAGGCCTTTCCCGCCACTGTTTGTAAGTGTCATAAATTGCAAGTGCATTCCAGTTTACATATGAGTGTGTTCGCTACCAGAGTTTGAACTATATGTAGTAAAAGGGGGAATTTTAGAAAAATTATTAGTTATCACATATAGTATATATTGTAGAAAGGTTTAATTAATTAAACCTTTCTTAGATTGTTGGGTTAAATAGGAGGTTGAGGGATTTATGTAGGTCGTAGGTTAGTGTGTTGGGTGGTTGATGTAGGAGCATCTGGGTTTGCAAGCAATCTTGCATAGATCAAAAATATGCTAAGAGTAGGAGGATAAGCTAAGTTTAATTGTGTGCAATCTTGATTAGATGCAAAATGTTTTTGCATAATATTCCATGGCACACAAGTGCTATGTTTTCTTTTGAGCCTTCTTGTTAAGGCAGCTTATTTTGGATCTATAAATATTTGTGTGGCATTGTCAGAATGCTCCAGATGGATCCGCAATACTTCATTGATCACAGATAGCTCTTCAAAAGTCGGCACAAAGGAGAAAAGATGATTTCAGGGCTTGAAGGTCTTGTGCAAGCAAAGGAACTTTTGAAAGGCATCGCAGCACCTCCGCATTATGACTACACACTCCAAAGGATGGCACAAAGCTTAAAAGCCTTAATGCAAAACCATATCAGTGCCACACAACTGGAGGATAGTGCAGAACTAATAAACCTTCAAAACATGTGTGGTAACGTATAAGGCATTTCAGAGGCTCACGTAAGAAGGGGAGACTTACCTATGATATCATGCATCCACATGTGAAATCGCAAAGTCAGAGGACAACTGTGCAGGAAGTTCTTGAAACAAGGGTACGTGGACTTACTGCACTTGATAGTGCAAATGGCGGGATCATTAGATTGACAACCTCAAGATCACAAACAGGAGCCAACAATGATCCACCTACTTTCAAATTGAGTTCATTGGGCCAATTTATGTTGTATCGAGTTTAGATATAATATGGGTCCTTTGAGGCCATAACCTCCATTTGATATTTGTAACCCATTTAATTGTTTATGGGTTGGATGTAATTGAGCTGACTATTGTAAGTAATGATTGTTTGTCTATATAAACACATCACTACACTTGAGAAAGGTTGATTCAATACAGATTCCAGCTTGGAAACCAATCTAAGAGTAGTTGTAAAGTGTACTGCAATAATAGAATTGTGTGTAGGTCTGAAAGGGACTAAGAATCATTTGGGGCAACGATGCAGTGTCGAAATGTTTGTAAGCCTGCGAGCATTGTGTATGTGTTGTGAATGAAATAAACCACTAGATTGGCAAAGTGTGTAAGACTATATCATTGGCGATCATTCCCAAATTTGTGTAATTCCTTGAGGATGGATGAAGATACATTTGTTGAAATTGATTCCACTACGTAATTCTGTTAATGTTGCACAGTCTAAGGCATCACTTCATCGCGATCCCTAACAGTGACTCCATCATATGGTATCAGAGCGAGGCACTACTCTTAGATTGAGAGAGTGAAGTTATCCATCTTTGTGAGGTGGGTTGAGAACAAAGAAATGTAACTGGTGTGATTTGCATAGGTTTGTAAGTTGTGCAACATAGGATCTTCAAGTACGAAAGTGGACAACCTGCGTAGGCTTGCAACAGGTGCAACAATGGGTTAGAGGTGTGCACAAAGAAAGTACATAAGAAATGGGTGAAAAGTGCATAGCTCTATAAGCTAAACTAGAGATTGCAAAGTATGCAGTGCAAATTGAGACAAATTTTGAAGCAAAAGAGCGAAGGAAGCACAAGTATATGACACCACGCAATGCGCGGATGAAGACAAGGAGACTTTCTTGGTATAAGCAAACCATGGAGCAGATTGAGGAATCTCTAACAAAGGAAAGACAGAGGTAGCGGTAGAAGACATGCAAGTGAACGCACATGTTACGGGTATAGCAAAAGATATTCCATTTGCCGAAGAAAGGATGCTATGGAGAGTGCATATGTGGTCGCTGCAATAGTTGATTATAGAGATCCATTGTTCGAACAAGGAAGATCATCTCCTACTTGTTGAAGAGTTGAAGGCGATTGAATGGATGTTTGAGCACATGGATACAGATCGTATAACAAACGCAGTAGCAGACAGAGATGAAAAGAATAAAGCGGATGGACTCTTAAAATTCATCTTGCAAGCTGAAACAACAGCAAAGGCAGCTGTGACAACAAAAGTGATGGAGTTATTTGAGGTTCTGATAAGAGCGAAAGAAGAGAATGACATGAAGGCCATTCTAGAGTTTACGGTGGAGAAGATGGGTAGTATTTGCAATACTTATAGATGCAGTAAACCTTGTTGCTTGTGAGATAAGGTGGAAGGAGTGAACACAATGGAAATTATTGTTGAGAAGTGTGCAAACCAAACCCCAAACCTGAGGCACTCCTCACCAAAGGGAAAAGACAACTTTGTTCTATGTACAATGTGGATGGGTAGAGGACGGAGCACAAAAGAAAAGTTAGTGCATAAAAGCATCAAGCAAGAGAGAACAAGGAGAAGTGATGGAAGTCAGTGATTCCGGCGAAAGACTAGAGGAAGAGAGAGACGTGGATGGTGCAGGTGGATGGATTTTAGCCACGCAACTAGCAAAGGATGCATGAGCAAAGAAGAGTGTACAATAAAAGGTAGGAAGAACCTTGCGAAGCAAAGCAAGAATTAACCACACAAGAGAGCGATGGAGCGGAGATGAATAGTGATACCACACAAAGGAAAGTAAGGGAATTGCATGTTGTAGAGCAAGAGAGAATGTGGAGCAAAGACATTGCACAAGAAGTGAGGAAGTGGAGAAGAAAAGAGACACACTAAAGTCAGCCTAAAGAGAGGAAAAGTCAGTGTATGAGTAAACAAAGGCGCATTTGAAGGAAGAAGTTAGTCACGTACCCAACTACTGCCTGCAGTCGGAAGATGGGACTACCCCTTGGAACACAGGCACACCAAGACTTTATTGAAAGGTTGAAAGGGTTGTGCTACCACTCAGCCCGCATGTGTGAGAACATAGATCACACATATTTCTTACCCCAAGGCATATGATGCAAGAGCATCCAAGTTCACATGCAATCTTGCATCAACCAAAAATATGTTACAGTAGGAAGATAGGCTAAGTCTAGCAACATCCAGTCTTGATTAGACACGTAGTATTTTGCATAGCATTGCCAAGCGCACATGTGCTATGTTTTCTTTTGCAATTGTCTGTTAAGGGCACCTATGGTTTTGTTTGTAAATATTTGTGTGCAGCATTGTCAAACTGCTACAGATAGATCTGTAGTAGTTCATTGATCACAGATAGCTCTTCAAAAGTTGGTGCAAACCAATATCTAATGGATCAAAGAAAAAAAGATGATTTCAATGCTTCAAAGTCTTGCACAAGTAGAGGGACGTTGAAAAGGCATCGCAACACCTCCACGTTACGCCTATACACTCCAAAAGGATGGCACAAAATTTATAAGCCTTAGCACAAAACCAGATTGATGTGCAAACAACTGAAGGATAGCGTTAAACCAATAAAGTGTGCAGCAAAGTATAAGGCATTTTCAAATGCTCGTGTTAGAAGCCACATGTGAAACCACAAAGTCATTGAACTATTGCACAAAAACCTCTTAAAACAAGGATGTGTGGACTTACTGCACAACAATGCGCAAGGTTCTTTGATAGCGTAAATGGTAGGCTCATTTGATTGACAACCTCATGATCACAAATGGGAGCCGATGATGATCTACCTACTTTCATAGTGTATTCACGATGATCTACCTAGCTATGATGTGGGTCCTCTGGGGCCTTAACGTCAATCTACTATTTGTAATGAATTCAATTGTTTATGGGCCAAACGAAGTTGAGCCGATTATTGGAAGTAGTGATTGTATGTCTAGATAAATACATCACTACACTTGATAAAGGTTGATTCAATTATAATTCAAGATAGGGAATTAGTCTACATGCAGTTGCAAGGAATACTGCAATTAGAGATTTGTGCACATGTATTAGACTAATAGGATTGAATCATTTGGGGCAACACTGCAGTGTTGAAGTGTTTGTAATCCTGCGGGCATCATGTGTGTGTTGTTAATATAATAAACCACTTGATTGTCAAAGTGTGTGATATTGTATCATTGGTGATCAGTCTTAAGTTTGTGTAATTCTTGTCAGTGAATAAAGATATGGTTGTTGTTGAACTTGATTATGTTGCATAATTTTGTTGATGTTGCACGGTCTATAGCATCCCTCCATCGTGACCCTTAACCATGACTGCATTAGTGGTTATAGCACCCATACGTAAAATAGAGTAGGTTAGGAGGGTTAATAGGGGTTGTTGAGGGATAGTAGGATCATGACAACCACCCAAGATTTGAACAAATATTTGCATCATGAATGAGAAATGATCATAATACAAGCATAGCAGATATATCAATGCTTGTAGGTTTCATTGGTTCAAGCCCCTCATCAAAATGTTAAAAATTTAAGTTGAAAAGAGACTTAAAACAACGAAAATTTGAAATGTCAGGGATTTTAAACTTGAAGAGGGACTCAAAACGTAGGGAAATTGAAATGTCAAGAATGTTACACATGAAGAGGGACTTGGAACATCCGGAATTTTATACTTAAATAGGGACTCAAAACATAGGGAATTTGATATGTCAAGAATCTTACACATGACAAGGGATTCAGAAAATCGGGAATTATATACTTGAGGGAGGACTTGAAACATCAAAAAAATTGTACTTGATGAGGGACTCAGAACATTAGGAATTTGAAATGGCAGGAAATCTTTTTTTTAATGTTCCAACATACTTCTACGCCTAATCTATTTAGGAAGCGGGGATTCTATCTGCCTTATTGGAGGTGAGCCAACACTACCTTGCATGGATACAATGGAGTTTGAACTTTGGTGGGAAGCATGCTTCACATATTAGTTAGACTGCCATCTCACCTAAGGCCCCTGAAATTGAATAATAAACTTGAAAAGCAACTTAAAAAATCAGGATGTTGAATTGTTGGGAAATTTAAACTTGAAGTGAACTCGAACACTGGGAATTTGAAATGTGTGGAATTTTAAACTTTAAGGAGGACTTGAAACATCAGGGATTTGAAATGAAGTGAAATTTTAAACCTGACCAGGAACTCAAACAGTCAGAAATTTTGAACTTGAAGGGGGACGGGAAACATCTCGAATTTTAAACTTGACGAAGAAGACGAGGGAAGAAAAACGTCAGGAATTTTAAACTTGAACACGGAAAAGAGGGTTAGAAAATGTTGAAGATTTCAAAATTGAACAGTTTGAAAAGAGGTAGGAAATGCGATACCAAATGCATACCATGATAACCAATAAATAGGCTTACGATATGAATATACTTACAGTCAACTGAAAGAGATCGTGAGGGCAAAGCCCAGCCAAAAATAGAGGGCAAACATCTCGATCATAATATTTCCGTTTCACTTCTGTCACATCTCCATTGCGATTGGCGCCCATCAAAGCATCCAGTTGCTTCCGAAACGAATCCATTCTGTACAATCCACTGAAATCACAATTTTCCTGGGTTTTCTAAGGCCCTCGTTAAAATATACCAAGAGATTTCAATTCCACTGAAGACCTGGGATTCCAATTCTCCTAGGGTTTTATTTGAGATGACAAAATATGCCGAGGAATTTTCATCTGCTCGGAGTTTTATATTGAGAAATGGCAGCTTCACTGGTCAGATTTTGAGCTCGAGTCGGGCAGCAATAATATATCGTTTATATTTATTTTTTATTTTTTTGTGATGTGTTTTTTGAGACACGAGCCCCGACATTCATTCTACATGCAGACATAGCTAGTACTTATGATTGTACATGGACCCACTTTCCCGTCGTGTAGTAAAAAAAATTAATTATTGGCAAAATACAGTTTTTGTAAAAAATTAAATTAAATTTTGGACATGCCCCATCAAAAATGTGAGTGATATTCTAATGGGTTGTGGTTTAAGAGTGGGTATGATGGTGTAAAAGGTGTTTGCCTAGCCATCCACAAGGTTCTACACCCATGTGATAACAATAAATAAGGGATAAGGTCAAGGTTGTGCCCTTATCAAAAGTCCTTGAATGCTAAGCTTATGAATTTTACAGAGCTTATCCCTATAATTTTACTATTAGAACCACCTTTATATTAAATTATAGACAAAATAATACAAAGTGTTACATAGTAAGGGGGCGGAAGGCAGTGTTCACAGCATCAAAAAAGAACGAGAGCCATGTGGGCAGACAAAAGACAAGCCACGAGGGCGAACAAAAACAAGCCACAAAGGGCTATAAAAAACGACCAACAGGTGAAGAGAGGGCCCCAAAAACTACATCAAAAGAAAACAGGATTAGGCACAAGGAGCCGTGACACCTAGAGGAGGAGGTTGATCATCTCGCGGCGGAAGAAAACCAAGGGAGCGCAACTCGTCTGAAGGCGGATTAAGCAACCAACATCCTGGTCGGGCATCTGAACGCTAAGTGGAACCATAATTCCCCATCCGAGGGGTGGCAAGCCACCAAACTAGGAAGCCCCGCTAGGCAGAGAGCCCAAATTGGAAGATCCAGCCACCGCCTTGCCACGCACCAACGGGCTCCAACCAGGGCCATAGGAAGAGGGTTGTGGGCAATCTGGCGGTGGAGATGGTCGAGCGCTTCAAGAGTGACTATGGGATCAACCACGATGTCTATGAGGTGGCGAGGGTGGCGGGGGCTGCCGATCATCATCATCCGGAGGAACCCGACTCATAGTACAGGGTGCACTGCCCCAGTGATCAAGTAACTGCTAGAGATGAGCAAACTCCAGTGTCACCTTTTATGTTTGTGCCTGAATCTGCATGTGAATAGAAGACAAGATAGCCACCTTTTCGTTAATGGTTAGTTCAGCAAAAAGAGTACAATGCTGAAATAAGGCAGTATTCCTAGCTTTCCAGAGCTGAAACATAATAACATAATGAAATAAATGCCAAAGGGAAGCAATGTAAGAAGGCCAAGTAGCATGGTCACCAAACAAAGCAACTTTCCAATCAAAAAACTCATGGTGAAATGGCTGAAAAAGGGAGTGAATCCAATGTCAAGCATGTTGCGCACTAGGGCAAAACCAAAAGACATGTTTGAAGGACTACGAGCAACCACAACAACTACAGACTGGATTAGGAATGCCAATATGACTTAATATTTCCCCTAAAGGGAGGCCCTGATAGATCAAACACCAAAGAAAGAAATTGAGCTTCAGATCAAATAAGGGGTTCCAGGCCTGATGGAGACGCTTTAACCAGGGGACATGAGAAGAATGTAATGAACATCTGGTATTGAGCTTATCTAAAGCTGACGACATAGGAGGTAACAAGGAGTAGATAACTCCTGAATTGTATTGTAACATAGGAATGTCCACGTTCCAGCGCTAGTCCTTCCACCAAGCCTTGGGCGACTGAAGACCCAACTTATGCAGCATAACATTAGGCAAAAAAGACTGAATAGCCAAAATTGAAGGCAAGTCAGAATTAGCCAGGTTGTATTTTTGTTTCAACGCAAGCCAAGGAAGCCAATCCCAGGAGGAAACCTAGTCCCGAATGGTAGAGATGCCTTTACTAGCTAGCTGCACTACTTTGATGTTGGGTTGTTCACCAAGCGAGAGATCGTCATGAGAGAAAATAGGTGACCACCACATATTGTGCTCATTAAAAGAGAGACCTCTTCGAAATCCATCCAAAAACAAAAAAATGTAAGTGATATAACATTTAAAAAAAACTCAAGACTGAGGAGATCATGCCCAAGGTTAATGAGCATAGCCAAAAAAATATATAGTATTGTTTTGATTATTTTGCATCCATTAGAATGAAATAATCAAAGTGTTTGGTGAAGTTGTTTGGATTGCATACAACCTATTAGAAACCGAACTTTATTTGATGTAAAATTCTAGACATCGATACAGGGTGAGGTTGGAATCGTGTCCCAAGTGAATTTGACGGTGTACATAGTCCACAAACATTAATACTAAGCCTAAGAAAGTTGGTAAATATTCCAACCATGTGTGTGTGTGTGTGTGTGTGTGTGTGTGTGTGTGTATTCAAATTATTAAATAAATACACTAATTTGAATTTGAATTACAATGAAAATGCTAATTTTAAGAGAGAATATAAATTGTGTAATTTGAAGATCCAACCCGAATCATCTTGAAGGAGGAATGTAAAGTGATCATAGGGACCTAAAACCGGTTCAAGAAAGTGTCAATGAATTTAATGAAGAGTAGTTGTAGAGACTGTGTTTGGACGCTACCATTGAAGGAGGACATTACCATCAGGCAATAGAGATTCATGTGATCGGCAGTGTCTGTGGAGGTCAATTAGGTCTTCAACCTCCTAGAATTAAATCTAATTTACATTTAGGGCACTTGAGGCGCTATAATTTCATTTGACAAAGTTTGTGTGATCTCTCCTTTATCCAAACTTTAATAAAGCACAGTAACATATATTTTGAACTATTAGGATGGGTCGACCTCAACACTGCCCCAATGCACATGAGCTTTGTACTACATACCAATACCCCAAAGGAAGATCGATTGAATGTAGTTATCCCACTTCTATATGAATGAGCAACTCGAATAATAATGTACAATCTAGAGTTATCCTTCCTTTGATCCTTGATACCTGGCACCATGCAAACTTGACCCTTTGTAGTACAAATTTTGTAGAGTTATTCGGTTTAAGGTTGCTCTTGGAAGATTTGAGATGTGTATGTATCTTTTTAAAGTGATCTTTGGGGTGTGTGGATGTCGATAAATCATAATAACCTACAGATTCATTTGTGTGTGTGTGTGGTTCGTCATTGATTTCATGCCATATTTGACCCATAAATCAAGAATGGGCAAACCTAGTGAAACTTCCCATGTTAAAAAACTATTTTTTCCCCTACAAAGGCATTGCTCGTGGAGAAACAATACCATCGAATGATACCATTTGGTGACTAAAAACAAGGATTTGTGAAATGGAGAATATGTGTAGGATTTTTAAGGTGTTTATGTATAGAATGAGATGATCCTAAGCAAGTATAATTAGCAAATAGAGATGGTGCGTGTGAAATCAGGTAGGAGGAAAGTGTGGTGAAAACTCAATATATGTCAATTGTTCAAGTGTGTCAAAAAGTGTCAAAATTGATGTTTCCAAGGGTTAAAGACCACATTTAGGTGTTTATAATTTCCTCATTTAATCTGGCATTGAAATTGTTATAACAAAAGGATAAAATAAAATATTTACATGTGATAATCACGAAGGGTGTTGATAGATGTAACTAGAAAGTCCCATTGTCCTATGTAAATTTTTGATGGTATGCGAACCAAGGTGTCACTTCTTGAACTTATTATAGAGTGTCATTTATTAAATGGAGAGTTAAAGAATATGAATACCTAGCTAAAACCACTGTGTGTTTAAATATCCCAACTCATATTATTGGAGAATGTTGTACAACCTTATTCTCTTATTGGCTAAATAATCAAACAAGGGTTTGCAATGATAACATCCACTACTTGTGAGGTCCTAAACAAGATGCATCTTTTGTTGTAGAGTAAACGGACCAAAAAGTGTGTGTACATAGTACCATCATTCACTATGGATCCCCAACTTATAAAATTAAATGTATTAATTTGGATAAAATCCATGTCCCATGTGATCAATTGTCCCTAAATTTTAATGTCTTCTTTAGAAAATGTGAATGTGGTCCTTCAAGTCATAAATATAATCCCTCTATATGGATAAAATTCATGTGTCGTATGATCCATTGTCTCTCTAAATCATACAAAAACCTTCTTAGATGTGATTAATTGTCCCTCGAAATAATGTAGAATTTGTCAAACATGGATGGAATTCATGTCCTATTAGTGAAATATTTTTTTACATTGCAGATTATTGGTTTCCACCAACGGTCACGGGACTAAGCCCCTCCTTCTTGGGTATGTGGAGGCTCCCATTATTGAATGTAAACTACATAAAAATTATGGGGTGGCCGTTAGGCCGAGGATCATAAAGGAATACTTCACTAAACTTGTGGCAAAGTGCTTTTATAGTGTACAATGGAGGAATTTTCTTAGGAGATAGGTAAAGGGGTGTAGGAGAAATCATGAGATGGAGTTAATGCTATGAGTAGATTTACATAATTCATATACATTAGCTAGATTAGGTCCACATTCAATTAGAAGAACACAACAATGTAAACACCGGTAAGACTAATAAACCAGGGACACAAAGTTCCACATATCCATTAATTAAGGGCACAAAGTTCCTTCTTGGGTGCACAAGATCACAATGCTTTCAAATTTAGAAAATTAGAGAGAATGGATGAACATAGACAAAAGAAATAGAAGAAATGTAGCTTTATTTCTTATTGTAGAAACGAAATCCAACAACTTAGAACAATCAACACTTGCCAGCCCCTTCGAATGGAGAAGACATTACAATTTATAGATTTACAACATAACTCTACATCTTCCCTTCACATGACCTTTCACTTTCTTACCATTTTTGACCTTTCATCTCCTAAACCGACTTAAAACATTCAATTTGGGCACAAATACAATATTACACTCCAAAACTTGAGTTTAGGACCCTCCATATTCCTCTTCTTGGTGGAAATCTAAGAGTTATTGAGGAAATTTACAAAACAATCAGTTTAGGAGGCTTAGCGTAGAATTGGAGGAACTGAGGAATATTCCCTATGGGCCTATAAAAGCCAACAAACCTATTTCATTTGTTTTGTAGGCGGGGTGGTAGATCGGGAAATGGAGGAATAGTTCCCTTTATTCCTCATTCAGATGACATAGCCAACTTTTCATGGTGAACGTGGGTCTACAAGGTTTCGATGGAACAATGGAACAATTGAACAATTATGTGAGTGTCGTGGCGAATTGATAATGTTGATAGGATTTGGGACGGTTATCGCGGGTGTGCGGGGAACTGTCAGAACAATGGAACTGTCAAAATAGTGGAACTGTTCTGAGAGTTCCACAAACTTCTAATATATCCAATTCAACACATCTTCTCCCTCATGTTGGTCAATAAAGAATTTAAGGGAACTACCAGAACTTGCGAATTGTTCCACAATTGTCAGGGAAACTTGATTTTGCCAACTTATAAGCCCATTTCGGTCATGACAGAAATGCGAGGAAAAAGTGGAACAATGGAACTATTCCACTTGTTCCTCATTTATCTTATTTCTCAAGTTTCTTAGCAAAAAATGGCCAATGCGGTAAAGCGAGGAATAGATGGAATAGAGGAATTGTTCCATCTGTTCCTCAATTGTTCGATTTTACCCAAATTGCCCCTAAACTTATAATTTTTTACTAACTCCTAGACTATGAAGCTCAACAAGAGGATAAGAACACAACCAAAGCATGAGGATTTTCCCATGACTTCAAAAGTCTTGAAATTGCATTGATCTTGTGACAACAACACCATTCATCCTTTTAGCACGGAGGAACATCAACAGTGTATCGAACTATCACGGAAGATTCTTAAGTCTTGGAACAAAATTGATGTGTTTGTCATGGAGAGGGATATAGTAGCTTCCCAATGAAGGTTTTTTTGCCTCCCATATCCTCCTACAACTCCCAAAATCATTTGGACCAGTCAACTTACACCACTGGAATATGGCATTCCCAACACCTGGGATGACTCAATTTGACCTGTTTTATTCCTGAGATCACTTGTTTCCACATATCTTCCCTAAACTACCAAGGATAACATCATGGCTCTCCTTCACAACTTTTAGATGGTTTATATCTTCCCTGTTAGCTTCTGGAGGGTATCTGTATCCTGCAAAATGACCAAAATGGCCCTTTTAAGGCCTCTGGGGATAGTTATTATTCCTTGAATCTCAATGACTTTAAAAATCGCCTTAGGCAAACATCCTTGCACATGAAACACATTTTAAAATCTTATTATCATGTTCCTACTATCCAAAAATGAGAATGACATTGTGGGTAGGTTGGCTAAAAGAAGTGTTTACAGTGACCGAGAGAGGGAATTTTCTAGTGTGGGCTTGGTTGTCATGGCTAAAGTTTTCAACTTTGCATGCTGGTCATTTTTCATGACAATAGTTAGCTCTAGCTTGGGGACATTAGATTGTAAGGGGTGATAAAGAAGCTCTGGTATCTCATGGGTAAACAAACCAATGCCTTGTCCATTGGGCCATGTAGTCACTATACTAAAGAACAAACAACACTACAAACAATACCAAGAAACAAACGAAACAAACACATGACAGAGAAAGGAAACAAAAAATGGGAAAAGAAACACAAAACAAAAAGGCAAACCATGACATAAAACTACATCACCTATGGTATATGTGGGGGACAACCCAATTTCATTGTAGCATTGATTCTTTGTTGAATTTATACTCATGCACGAGTATCACCAAATGCCTTTGTTCTACAAATCCATTAATTGGCTCACTAAAATATGACCCTTCTCTCACTTTCTTGAGAAATTTTGCATGATTGTTCTAATAAGTGAGGGTCCATTTAGACAGCTCATTGCCTTTTTTGTTTTGACATCTTGTTTCCATTTGCATATTCATTTCCAAATTCATTCCAATTGCCGATTTTTCATTATTACTACGAGAATGAGTCTTGATCACACTAGGCTTGTTATTTTTGTACTGAGGCTTATGATCTTTGATAGGAATTTTAATTTTAATTGTTACATGCTTCACGATCATGATCTCTATGAGTTGGTTCTAGGCAAATATTTTAAGATTCCAAACATTGTCACAAGCCTCTTGATGTTCCATATTTATCAATTTATCCAAACAACTATCCTTCACACAAATTTGCTCATTTTGACCTATTTCTCCCTATGATGTGATGCCCACAGTACTTCATCCTATTGGAAAGAAAACAATATATGAAGAATGAAAACCATCCTCTTCTCTATCTTGGCCATTTTGAGCCTCAAAATCCCTCTTCACGATGAAAACATTCTTTCCTCCAGTACAACCAACTTTTAAATATTCAATCATCTTCTCATTCATGCATTCCTCATCAAGAAGGTCTTTGTCTTGAATAGGATCAACCTTTGGGTAACTAAGCACCATTCCATCTATTTGTTATTCCCCGAGAAGGCCTCTATCTCTTTGAAAGGAGAACGAGCACAATGTTGGGGCTGAAATATCAAGATCATCATTTTCCCAATCTTGACCATCACGAGCTTGGAAGCTCATCTCCATGATGGATTCATCATATTTTCATGCGGAGTCAACTTTTAGAGGCCCAAACATCTTGTCATTTATGCATTCCTTCTTGAAAGAGTCATCCTCCCCCAATAGGAAAGAGAAAACTTCACCTTCATAATCATGCTCATTTAACGAGTCTTCATATTGAACCTTGAGAATGTGACTCACATGCCAAGAAGTTGTTTGATGTCACTCCTTCTTGATCCACATTTCTCATCACCTTGGGATTGCCTCACTGTAAGCCAATATTTCCATGACCTTCATCACCAACAAATAGATAAGTTGCATTAATGTCCAACAGGAAATAAACATTATCAAATTCTAACTCCATCAGGTTATCTTGGTGTTTCTTAGCCGACTCCACTACACCTGGGTGCTCCTCAATCAACATGGGAAGTGTATATACAAAATCATGCACTGTGGGTAATTATTTAGTCCTGGTCTCATATGACTATTCGTATTGTTCTTGAGTGAAAATGGTACTAATTAACCCATGTCTTTGGCCATCTTTTATTGCTCTTTTTTGCTACTTTTAATCTTGCACCTATACTTTCCCTATTTGTACCTTCATACTATGTTTTCCCTATTTCTAACTAGGGCTTCCAGCCAGGGTTGAGGTGCCCTGGTCCCCTCTGGGTGCCCTGATCCTCTTTACACTTTCCTCTCACTTTTTGGGCACTTTTTAGCCATTTGAGCTTCTTATATTTTTTGTGGTCGGCCTTTTTAGGGTTAATTACAAAATTAAAGCAAGAGAACCATATAAATATAAAGTTATGAGACCATAATGAGGGACCAAGGACTAAGCAATAATATCACCACCTAAGGTTACATCTATCAAAGGCTTCTATTGCTCCATTTAGCTCCATCTATCTCCATTACAAGGGACAAAGGTTGGTTCATCTGCATCACACTTCCTAGGAGGGGAGTTTATTCTATTCCATGCACCATTTACTTACATTCTACATCTAGTTATTGCTCGCTACTCACAAAGTGTGACTGACACAAGAGCACCTAAGGCATGATTTTAGCACACACACACACCTAGAACTACATTAGGTCTGAGATGTAGTGTAATGCTCAGTTAGTAAGTCCACCATTGTGGTTATTGAGGACATTCTGACCCCTTCATATGCATCTTTCGTTTTTAGGGGTTTGATGCTTTGTTTGGGGTTTTACATGTGATTTCATTATTGTAGGTCTAAGATGACATTGACGATCACACAATGACATAAATGTGACTAAAGGCAAACACATGCAAACATCCACACCTCAAAAGAGTTTTACAGAGTTTTTTCAGAGACTAAGGCACCCAAATTGTAGACCAGGGTGCCCTAAGTGCCCTAATCCCTTTTCCAAGCGCCCTAGTCCATCCAGACAACTCGGATCTGCATTTTCTCAAGCTCATGTGCAACAATTTCCTCCTCTTGTTCAGTCGATCTCCACTGCGACACAGTCCCACAACCTCGACAAATTAGTTAAGGCCTTTCTAACCCTCTTTGTAGATAAGGGTTTCATATTTCATTGCTTAGATTGTTTGGGTGCATTTACTACATTTTATTGTCATTTATTTACTGCTTCTATAGCATTAGATTAGGCTAGAACATTTACATTCTAGTTTAATCATTTTGGTGAACATGTAACGACATAAATATGACTAAAGGCGAACACATGCAAACATCCACACCTCAAAGGAGTTTTATAGAGTTTTTTCAAAGACTAAGGCACCCAAATTATAGAGCTCGTTCATTAGTCTCTATTCGTGGCTTTGACAACATTCCCAAGTGTGTATTAGGTATTGTTAATTTACCCGTCACTATTGGTCCTTGTACATTCATTATTCCATGTCATGTCATGCCCAATAACATTAATTATAATATTATTCTTGGGTGATCTTGGATTCATGTCATACATGCAGTCCCCTCTACTCTACATGCACGACTTAAATTCCATCATCAGGGTGTTGTCTATGATGTTCCAACTGATCCATCCCCTTTTGAGTTTTGTCTTTCTATTGAGAAATCCAGTGACACTCTTAGTTCCTCCGATGTTACTCAAGCCTTCTCTAAATATGGGTTAGGGTATGAATACTTGCGTCGTTATGGTTTTTTTGATACAAGCTTAGGTCAACAAGAATATAAGGTGACAACACTTTAGGATCTTCCTACGCAATCCCACAAATTAGGACTAGGGTATCACCCTCCATCTTTACCTTCTAATGATGTTTATACCGCCTTGCACTCTTCCTCACTTCCTTGGTACATCCTGAACTCATTAATGATGTTGCATCTACAACTTGGGATAGCTTAGACATTTTCTCTACCAATGATGTTGTAGACACCTAAATTCCGCTTTTACAATCTTATTGCCAACACACGCGCAAATCACTCTCATTCTTACCGATTTAGTCATAATTAGTGATATTTGCTAATTAACTAACGTTTCTTACCACTTTAGCCAATTAACAACACTTTGTTGATTACATAACCCCTTTCACATTCAGGATGCCACTTTACGGCGAATCGTAAGTCAAAATCCTCTTCAAAACAAACAATTAGTGTTTATTAGCTAAGTAAGCCTATTTTGCCCTTATATTGTTCAATATACCCTAGTATTGACTCAAACCCCTCTTCCAACCACTCAAAATCACCCCATTCACCTCTATAACATCCCAGCAATCTTGAAAGGCTTATCCTAACCTCCTAGTTGACCCTAAGTGGTCGATTAAGGATTCACACCTCTTAATCACTTGGTAATTCATTAATTGTGATTAGCAAGGCCTTATCATGATTAGCAATTCTAGTCCAATTTGGGGCTTTTAGTCCCACATGCACCAAAATACAAGTTTCTCCCAAGAGGAAAACTATAAAAAGGGTGCACCTCATTCCTTTATACTTTACACCATGCTTTGATTTGCATATCATATAATAAATATGATATATAGCCAAGTTCAATCCTTGCTTAAAGCCTTCAATGGGGTTAGTAGATGGATATCCAAAATGACCAAGTAGTCATTGGGAGAGGCCATTTCACTTTGTTTAGAGTAGCAACCATAACTATTTGATTTCCCTCTTAGGTCTATTTAGGCCCATGTTAGCTAATTCAAGCATATTAGTAGGCATGTTTAGTTAGATTTTGTATTGTTTTCATACTAGTTAAACATTCTTTTAAGCTTTTATCTTAATGTTACATTCCTAGACTTAGAACCTTAGCTAGATGGATGGCAATGGTGTTAACTTTCCTTGTTTAGTATGCAATTTTCTTTGTAAAGTTTAGGGTGTCATCAGATGTTTTACTAGAACATATAGGTGTTTATGGTCATTTCCCTTCTTTTCACCATAAAAGGCATTCCTCATCATCTCTCATTACTACTGCTTACTTTGGAGAATTTGATGTATCCCCTGACAACGTTGATCCTCCTAATATTATTCCTACTGATACATATATAGAGTATTGGTTGGCCCTTCTCAATGAAGATACAATATAATACAACCTGGGTACATCTGAGAATCCGCGAATAGTTTTTCTAGATGCCTCTCTCACCCCCACCAAACAAAAAGATATAAAAAAAGTCCTTCATGATTTCTATGATATTTTTTCATGGGATACAGTGATATGCTAGGTATTGATCCATCTATTGCAATGCGTAATATTTTCCTCAACTTTGGTGCCAAGCCAGTCCAACATAAAATTCGTAAAATGCATCCCAAAGTAGCACTCCTAGTCAAAGAAGAGATTAAAAAACTCCTCGACGCCGATTCTATTGGCATTGTCGACTATCCTAAGTCGGTATCTAATATTGTACTTATAATGAAGCTGGATGGTCGAGTTCATTGTTGTATTGATTTTCATGATTTAAATAAAGGTTACCCTAAGGATAGTTTTCCCTTGCCCCATATCGACGCCATCATTGATTCTATAGCCAGATTTGATATTCTCTCTTTCATGGATGGCTTTGCGGGTTACAATCAAATTAAAATCAACCATACTGACCAAGAAAATAGCTCTTTCACCACACCATGGGGAACATTTTTTCATATTTTCATGCCTTTTGGCCTTAAAAATTCCGGGGCCACTTATCAATGAGCAATGACGCACATATTCCATGATTATATCCAAAATATCATAGAAGATTACGTTGATGACATCTTGGCCAAATCTCGACAATGTTCTTCCCATGTTAAGGATTCACGAACATTATTTGAATGCTTACGACAATATCATGCATGCCTTAATCTCAAAAAATGTGTTTTTGGGGTAACAACTGGTAAACTCCTTTGATATATCATCTCTCAATGTGGCATTAAAATCGATCCTAACAAGATTAAAGCCATTATCGATATGCTTCCACCTAAAAATCTACATCATATACGATCATTACAGAAAAAATTCAAGTTACTTGGTGATTCATTGCACAATTCACTGATAAAACCCATCCATTTACATGACTCATGAAGAAGGATACTAAATTTATATGGGATGAACAATGTCAACAAGCATTTGAGGACATAAAGGCACATTTGTTACACCCACTTGTCTTAGTACCTCCGTTATCCGATCGACCTTTCTTGTTGTACATTTCTGCTATGTTTCATGTGTTAGGCGCTCTACTGACACAACACGATGATGATAAACATGAAAGAGAAATTTTCTATATCATTCGCACGCTACTCTCTTATGAATATAACTATAACTACATTGAAAAGCCATGTCTTGGTCTTGTCTTTGTTGTAGATAAGTTGTGTCACTATCTCCTCAATAATGAGGTACATATTATTACCAAAGTCGATCTATTATGATACCTCCTATCCCATACACATTTGTCAGGATGTCTGACACATTGGGTTATGCTTCTCATTGAATTTGATTTCAAATTCATCCCACAAAAAGTAATCAAAGGACAAGTTATAGTCAATCATTTAACTGCGCCACCCCTGTTAGATGCATCACCCATCTCTAACTCCTTTTGTGATGATTTCACTACCTATAATGTTGAGCAACGTACATGGACAATGTATTTTTATGGCTCTCATTGCTGCTCCGACATTAGAGCTAGGATAATATTCATCACCCCACAAGGTGATGTACTCCCCTTTGCATACCGCTTAAATAACATCGCCGAATATGAAGTCCTTATTTTGGGTCTTCTTACCACTCAAAAACTCCTCATTCACAATTTGTGCATTCATAGTGACTCTTAGCTAGTCATAAATCAAGTAAACAATATGTATAACACAAAGGAGGAGCATTTAATTCCATACAACATGCTTGTAAAAGATCTCTTGGCTACATTTGAGTCTTATTCCATTACTACCATTCCTCATAAGGATAATCGTCACGTAGATGTTATGGCTAGTGCTACGTCACTCATCCTGCAAGATACTATTGATGAACAAACCACATTTATAATTACACACTTACGACATCCTTCTATCTCTGTATTGCCTCTTGCATATTGCGCCATAACGCATAGTCAAAACAACTCTGAATGGTTTACACCTATTTAAAATTACTTATATAAGCAAACTATTCCTGATAACTTGTAGCCTCACAAGGCTCGATGTTTATAACCTGAGGCTACTCACTATGTCATTGTTGGGATAGAATTATTTAAACATGTAATCGATGGTCGATTATTACGTTGTTTAGCGCTTGAAGATATCCCCACAACTATCTTGCAGATACATGACAATATGTGTGGTAGCCATTTTTCTGGTAAGGCTATATCAACAAAACTTATATGCCAGGGGTATTATTTGCCTACCATGGAGTAGGATTGCCTTGAATACATTACTCGTTGTGAACAATGCCAAAAACATGTTAACCTCCACCACACCCCCGCATATGACCTCCAACCAATCGTCTTGGCCCTTCTCTCTTTGGGGACTCGACCTCATCGATATGATCAATCCTGAATCTGTCAAAGGACACAAATTCATCATTATTGCGATCAAGTGCTTTACTGAATAGGTTGAGGCAGCTCCCCTATGAAGGGTCACTAGTACTGACATTTATGGTTTTCTCACCACCAATATCATCACACACTTTGGTGTGTGTTGGCTAGATTTTCTACACAACTGAAAACCTAGGTAGTCATGAGATAAATTTCCCTCATTTACCGGTGAGGCTCCCATGTAATATTTTGTCAGTTGTATTTCCTAATATCTATTTGTTGGTATTACTTTAACTATGTAGCTCATGAACAATAGCTAGACAGTTTTGCAGCAAGTAAGTAGCTGTAAGAGAAAGGAAATATATGTAGAAGAGGAAAATAATAGAAAGCAGGAAGAAAGGAGAGAAGATGTGCAACCTAATCAATAGTTTATAGAGTTGATCGCATGCACATAGATAAAACAAATAGATCTTTTAAAGACAAAATTTAAAATAAAGGATAGTTTCATATCCAAATTTAGAATAACACAAAGCCTATGAATATATCTAGAAAGAAATAAGAAGAAAAATGCACCATTGACACAAAGTTCTCTGGAAATCTCTTCTCTATTCCTTTACTTGCAGAAAGCTATCAGGGGTTTCAACTCAAAGTCTAGAACACAAGAATGCTGATTACAAATTCCGATCCCTTTAACCCGTAGGTTCTTCTTCTACTTATAATGTGTAGAGGGGGAAATTACAAATGGGAAACTACAACTGAAATAGAACATGAAGAAGTAGTAAAGGGAACATTTGGCAATCATCTTCCTAGAATTCCTCTTTTAGTGACATGCATCAGGAGTTTAAGAACAAATTGTGCACATTTATCACCTATCTTAAAGAATCTTTCCAAATAACTTAAAGTAATGGTTTTTAAACCAATAAATTTAATCTTACATTTTCATTTGGGAACATAGAAAATAAGAGAAGAAAGAAGAGAAGAATGAAGATCTACCAACTATAACACCTATATTTTATTTTTGTTTTGATATTGAATATACTTGTCAAAAAATGTAATTCAACGTCTTCCCCTATGTTTTAACAATAACATCTCTCTTTGTTCTAAACTACAACAACCCTCTGGACAAAGTAGTAGTGTTAGCCTTTACCTTCTCTAAACCAGGCCCATATCCCTCAAAATCTGCTTGAAACTTTATGAGTCTACTAATTGAATCCATCATGAAAGGCATAGTGGCTTCATTAACTTCTTTACGCACAACCAGAATAAATTCCTCATGGGAAGCAGGTAATTCATCTGGGATGCCCTCTGGCACTTCTCCCATCTTACTTTCTAGCAACTGCATCCTTTTCAGCATGAGCTTGAGGATCTCTACGCAGAAGGAAACTGAAATTTCTAATTGCTTCCCCTTTTCCACCAATCCATCAGGTAAAATTTGCTCGGTAACTAGCACATCATCTAGCAACGAGTGTATCTTAGCTAAAGTATCCAGATGACTTTCAGTGACTATGTTCTCATCTTCTATCCATGTCATCAGTTCCTTTAGCTAAGATACTGCCATGTGCATATTCTCCAATTCAGCTGGTATTCTTTTGAAAAACTCTGAAGCTTGGTGAATGATTTGCTCTTTCCATTGAGAAATAGCTTTAACCTGGCCCCCTGCATCTTCTACCTCCTGCATCAGATGATTACTCACCTTCTCATGTGCTAGAATGGGTTGAGAGGAAGGTTTGACAACCTTAGCAGTGATCTCACATAGCTGGGACACATGCTTTTGAAGCTTGGCTCTCTTAGCCTTCTCTTTATCAAGCTTACGGAATACAACGTTCATTAGTGTCTGTGTATCCTGCTTTAATCCTTCTATGATAGTTTTAACTATTGACACTTTGGTCATTGCTATATCAGCCATCGTGAGCTCTCCCTTATGCTTTCCTTCTGCTGGAACTGATAACTCGGTGAACTCCTATCCTGATTCCTCAATAATCAACCTAGAAGTCATTTTGGCAACTTTAGGTCTTCTATCTCTTCCGCCCAAACTCAAGAGTAGTTGAAAGACATGTTCTTATAGGTTGATCTCCTCTCTGGCTTCTGGGATTGTCTGCAAATCCAACCATGATGAAAATTTACTTCTCAGGGAATGAGAAGTCACTGAGTGCACCACCATCTCATGCTATGATTCTGCTCTATTTGAATTTTCCACTGTGTTGTGACTACCACCCTCTGAATTGTCCAAAGACAATGCTTTTTCAAACTCCACCATTTATGCTTTCAACTTCTCCACATGGAGAGGTGAAGAACTGAGTGGTTGAGGAGAAAATACAAATGATGTCGGATTCAACGGAGGAACAACAATATCTCTTTGAGATTCTGGGGTTGCTGAAGTGCTATAAGTTGATGTTAGAGAAGCTAAAACTAGCACGATAACTGTAGATTTGGCCTTCTCCTGTATGTGTGACTTCTTGTGAACTTTAAGCTTTTCTGGCCTGCTACTACTTTCACCTTTGTGCTTTCTTTTATTGGAGTCTCCTACGGTAAAGTTACATGTGATCTGGTTCATCAAAGCTTCATCCAAGCAATACCCCTTTGTCAACAACCAGTTTGAAGTGTTAACTAGAACTGTGAAAGATCTTTCCTTAATCATTTGGTAGCCACCAATGTTTTCTTGAAGAGCAAATCTATCCCCTCCCATCCGATGATATGATTCAAGTATCACATGCCCATCATCTGCGAGATCTGCAAGTATCCATGCCAAACCATAACTAGACACTTGTTGCAACCGATAACCTACTGAATTCTTTCCTTTTGACTTCATATTCATTTATGCACTTCATCCAGAAGTCTTCCAATGAAGACACGTGTGAGTATTCCTAGGAGATTGTCTTCCTCGCTATCCCATATGGGTTAAAGTTTAGTCATGCTGGGAAGAACTTAGAAAATATTTCAGTTTCAACTCCTCTAGCTTTGTGGATGCTCTAGCAGTTGTAATAACCCATTGTGACTGGAAAGAAATCAGTAGACTTGTGCCACTTTGATTGTAAGTCATGCATCTTCATGAGCTGTCTACACAACTCCATGATGACCCACTTTTCATTTGGATACCTCAGCAACTTTACTGGTTATGATGAGATAGGTGAAGTCTACAAACTGGATGAAAATACAGTCACGCTGGGATGCAACTTCCCAAGCTTCTTTGCTTACCCTATTGGTCTTCAAATCACTATTTAATTTGTAGATGAATTCATAGAAGAACCCATCATTGACTGCTTTGTAATCTTCGTGGCATTCATGAACTATCAACTGTGAGAAGCACTCAAAAATATGATCTTTCGCCAGTACGCCCCGTCTATCCAGCTTGGAAAATATACCCTGCGAGGCTTTTGCATATACTAGGTATGAAGTCATTTTGAAGTGTTACGTCCACCTCACACTCCGGAGTTGCTCACCGATGTTGTCACTGATGATCTTTGCCCAATTTATTATTGAATCAACTATGTTGATCTCAATGGTCCTCACGAAAGCATACATTGTAATATCCCCTTTTGGGATATTATCCAAATATACAAAATAACTTTACTGAATTGACTCTAGAAGGACTAAACCCTCCTAGTTCGACCTCAAATAATCCAATGTTAGCTTCAATACAACCCTAAAAGGGTTAGAGTGAGCCAAGGTGGTGGATTAGATGGGAGAACCGGTTAGGAAATTAATCACTTCAAATCTGAAATTAATTACAATAGTAATTAATTTAAAAATGCACTAAACTGCTGCAAACTTCAAACAATAATAACTCCTTCACCATCCATTATTTTTCTATCAAACTCTTGCCAAAATATTCTTAATATTTTTAGCTTTCCAACAAGCTATAGATCACATTTTTTGGATAAGTAGAAGGCATGCAAATCAACCCATGAAATCTGAAACTGTGTAGATAAAACCCTGGCACAAACAGTTGAAACTTGGAAAATTCATAACTTGCTCAATACTTCATCTTTTGACATGAAATAAAGTACAGATTAATCTATAATTCAAGAGCTTTCCAAAGATATTAAAATTTGAATTTTATGATAATTGAAACCCCTTCAAAACAACCCCCGAAATCCCAAACCTAGTCGTTAGGGTTAGAATAAATTGCACAACTAATTTCCAGCACTTAATAATCCTTCAAGCATGCTAAAAGATATCCTACTCAAGTCACCATAGAATAAAACCAGCAATGACCAACAAGTCTAAAACACCATAAAACCCTTCATAATATTCAATAACATGCAAATTTTACTCTCAATAAAAGGTGACAAAGCTAGAAAGAGAATCACCAACAAGTAGATTTGCAAATCTCAGGAAAATACTTCAATTGAATATCAAACCAACACAAGAACTCCCACATAAGACAGAGAGAGAACATTAATGGGCATGCATCCCAACTCCAAGCATGGAGTGAACATCAAATGATCAATCAACATACCCTCTAAGGAAATGCAACCTCCCTTTTATAGAACTAAGGGGTGCAATATCCAATAAAGACCAACCTTTCCCTTTTGGAGGGAAAACATAAACTCTCATTAAAATATTTAATACTAAGACTATGTGCAGCTTATTTATTTTTTAATTAAATAAATAAAAGTAACTAGCCTATGTGCACATTAAACTAACTAAAAAGACTACCACTTGTAGCACTAGGCATGCCAAGGGGTACAAATGCAAATGAAAAATAAATATTAATAATGTCCCGAAAAGGGGGACATTACATACATCCATTAGCGGAAGTTGTGAGTATTGGATTCTCCACTTAACTTGCAGAGCAATTTAGTAATATCATCCACCTCCTACACCAAGTTGGACCACGGAAGAGTCCTCGGGAACTTTGATGGGGACCTGAGATTCTTCATATATCTGTTGTTCATCATGCCCATGAAATCTGCTTTGTGTTTCTCCCATTTTTTTCCAGCATCTAGCATGATAATTGCAATCACCACCGTTTGTGTCATAATCTTTAGATAATAATATATAAACTGTGCATCCAGCCTAATTATTGTCTTTCCAGCAGCATCCTGGATTGTTCTGGAAAGCGGATGATATGACCTTGCACACTCCATAAAAAATTCGGGCAACTGAGTTGTGACTAGAAATGTTGATGCTTGAATGATTCCACTGATTTTTATTGCCCGCATGAGATATGTCTTTTCGACCCTAGATCTGTCAATTATTTCAGAGATGGGTTCGGGGCCTATGTCTGTGTCATTGATATCAGCAAATCTGGAAGCTATGCATGATTCTGTTGATCCTTCTCTTTCATCACACTTCATCATGGCTGGAGCAATTTTTTTCTGAGCAATCTTTGTTTGTGTTATTTTTCTTTTAATCCTATCAGAATTCTTTGCAATTGGATCAATTTGTGTAGATCTAGCAATTTTTTTAGATTCAGAAGATTTATTCAATGTACTTGACATTGATTTGAACTCCCTTTCACTTGTATGAACACCTGTAATGAATACCTGCAATTATTTCAGACAAAGATGAAGTCTAGAGCATGAATACTTGATTTCTGTCACCAAAAATTTGCATATGAAGCCTGCTGCCCTAAAATTTGAGGCTTTGCTTGCATGCAAAGCAAGCATAAATATTTTTAAATTCACCTGGGCACTTATAGTAACATGCAGATAATTAATAATGGCAGCCCATGCTTATATAACCCTCGACATTCTATTTTTAATAATTGTCCTTCCTATTCCTGACAATTTAATTAATAAACAATCATATGTATTCACCCAAATTGGGTGCCCAATTATGCATGTTGTTGGTTGCCTTTAAATAATTTATTTTTAGCATGGATACATGATCTATTTTCAGACCATCCTATTGCTTTGACTTTCATCCCATTCTTGGTGCCAAAATTAGGTAGAGAAGCTATTAATAAATATTATTAAAAATATTATTTAATGTATAGATGGGTCGCACTTTTTGGCAAGGTTGATTTCTAAAAATAAGAAGTCGACTTTGATGGGATTTTATACCCTACACTGCAACTCCAAAAATCCCTTATTTCAATTAAGTTGTTTGACTTCCATAATGAGAATTTTTACCCTGTAAGGTAGGTAAGAAATTCCTGCCTACCTGTCACTGCCAAAATTCCCATTATCAAATTAAAATATCTCCCAAAAAGTGTGATTTGCATTAAAATTAGCCTCCTTTGATAAAGTGCGGCTTGCATGGGTGAATAAATCTCTTTGGTGGGAAAAGTTAGCCTGCCAGGCAGACAGAAAATTCCCATCGGTGCTTTAAGTGATTTTTCTTTATTTTATAATGGGAATTTTTACCCTGCAAGGCAGGTAAGAAATTCCCGCCTGCCTGCCACCTCTAATTTTCTCATCATAGCTTAAGTGAATTTGACTTCATGTGAAAAATTACCCTACAAGGCAGGTAAGAAATTCCCGCCTGCTTGCTACTACAAAAAATCCCATTATAGCTTGAACCCATTTATTCCAAAAAGTGTGACTTGCCTAGGAGAGGCTTTTCTGTGCATGACTTTATCTTTTTTGTTCAAAAGTATGCTTTCTGAGGCTTATTCCTTCTGGTGCAGTGGCCATAATTAATCTCTAGATGTTCCAGGAAATTAAACAGACTATACAGGACAAAGAACAGACCCATGGGAATTAAACAAAAAGACCACGGGGAAAACCGGAGAAAAATGCGAAAGAAATAAATAAAAACCAAAAACATTGCCAGAAGTCATTGATAAAGTTTTGAATTCATTCCTAGTGAAAACCCTATTGAGATGTGTGAATATTGGCATGCAAAACCTCAACAGGATTCAACTGGAGCACAATTTACTTTAAACAGGGCATTATTTATTTAATAAATAATTAAATAAAAAATTCCCGTAGACAAATCTTGGAGGAGGGATAAAATGAGTTTTGGCATCTGGGTATTTGTCGAAATTGGCTCATATGATTCACTGGGAATATCTTAACATAATACAGACATCTTCTGGCAATGAAAACACAAAAACCCGTTATTTTAAAAAGAACAATTTTTTTTCAAATGGGTAGTCCCAGATTTCAGGGTGAAATCTAGGGACACCAGTGTGTCTTTTGCTATAATTGTTGATAATGGATTGTCTTTCAGAAATAAGGATAATAAAAAGTTTTGTGTCAAATTCAAAATCAAACAATAATTTTCTACACCTTATTACCCTCAAGGCAATGGCCAAGCTGAGGCCACCAATAAATCCATTGTCAAAATATTACGCAAGACGATAGATTCTAGTAGCAACAATAGGCATAATCAACTATTTTACACTCTATGGGCCTATCGTATCAGTGTTCGTACACCTACTAATGCTACTCCATTTGCCTTGGTTTATATTACTGAGGCTGTTATTCCGCTTGAACTCGAAATCCCTTCCTTGCGTGTTTCGATCAAAGGATTCTTAAAGACGATGAATATCATGAAAACCACTTACATGAGTTAGAAATGTTGGACTCACATCATGTCCAAGCACTTGAGCATCTTCGTGCATATCAATCTCGCATTGCACACACATACAATTGTAAAATTCGCTCTCGAGAGTTCAACATCGACGACCTTGTCTTAAAAGAGGGTCAAAAGAATAAAAATGTTGAAGCCCCTCTCAAAGGTAAATTCAAACCAAACTAGCTTGGTCCATACGTTATCACTGACAAACTCGATGATTGAGTTTATAGCCTTGCCACCCTTTTGGGAAAACCACTCGAAAACCCACTCAATGTTATGCATCTTAAGAAATACTATGCCTAAGCACCACACTCATTATCCGATGACACACTCTTGTGCTTCGTTTCAAACTTGACTGTTAAGGAATTCCTACACACATGAACCTCACACACTACACAATAGGCATTACACATCTCGCATTACACCTCAACACCACTACCCATACAACACATTTTACACATCTACTTACGCGCTAAACTGACTACCCTATGACGCACTCTAGTCCCACTGTCCATACAAATGAACCTTATCGCATTCACGCATTCATCATTCAACCTTATATCATGTGACATTACTAGGTTAGTGACATACGTTATAGGCTAAATCGTCACCTATTCCATCATCTTGTAGTGGTATACAACGTCAGCTACATCACCACCTCCTTTGATCATCTCATCGTGATATACGCTTTAGGAAAATCATCACGCATCTTCATACATCATCTCTAGGTCGCATATTATCACCATATATACACATTCAACACAACACGCTACACACAACACATAGTTTGACCATTTCCCGATGACCCACTCTTGTTTACGGTTCTTTCTAGACTACTGAGGGGGCATACCAAATGAACCTCACTGCATAAAATTCCATTCATTCGGGGGGCATGTAGTGTCATCACCAATCCGGCACTATGATAATTCTTCACCGGGAACTCCTCGTGTTATGATTATTTACTAATGCACAGACTTTAGTTTGGTGGATGTAATCTGGAAGCAAAACAACAACCGAACACAAGAATACCATTGACTATGATAAGACATAATGACAAAAAATCTCAATATATCAAAATAAATTATAATATTAACATGAAACTATTACAATCTCACCCATGAGATACTTCAACAAGACTATGGGAGAAACTTTACAATTACACCTCTTGATGGCTTCTTCAACACACCTTTAACTGATGGCTTCCTTCGCACACTTCCTACAATATTTCTCACTACTTCTTTCTATGCTAAATGAGGGGGGTGGCCTCTCTATTTATAGAACTTCCAGGCTTATCCATCCTATCTCTAAGATAGGATAAGAAATCCACTCTGACGAATCATATTCCATACCTTAACTCTTATCTGTACATGTAAGCTTATCTGTTAAGATAAGATAAACCTTATCATTTTACATGGGTTCCACATTTTTAGACTTTTTACAAATAAAATACACAAAATATTTATGACCTCACTCCTTGTCCTTATTACCAATATAATATTTCTAATTCCTAATCATGTAGACCCTACTTCTCTAATTACCCAAACTTTGACATTTTAACATTACCGGACCACTTACGACAAATATTTACTTTTTACAACATTCCTATTGTACTTTGACTGTTACCGTACTCCACATTATTGGCGGCACCGTACTGACGGTGCCGTTATCTTCTATCGGACGCTACTACTAATTACACTTAACAACATCCTATTCCTAATACATACATTAATGAAATAGAAATTTTGGAGGAAAATTTTAGTGTCGACATCTTCCCCCTTCCTAGCTTCTACTCCGTCCTCGGAGTAGACTATTCTGGTGCTTGGAAAATCTTCAACTTGTCATGGTTGACCCATTTCGTAATGGGAGTGCCATCCAATTCCTCCAGTCGGTACGTACCATTTTCATGCACAGCTGCTATTTTGTAGGGCCCCATCCATTTTGGAAGAAATTTTCTCTGTCTTCTTTTTTTGTATCTGGAATCATATACTAGGACCAAGTCATTCACATGAAATGGAGACCATCGGATCTTTTGATCAAAGTATTCCTTCTGCTTCATTTTCTTCTTATGGCTTGTATCCTTTGCTATTTCCCTCATTTCCTCTAGCAAATGAAGATGTACCAACCTTTCTTTTACTGAATCACTTTCATCCATCCTTTCATTTTTCATAACTCTCACAGTGGGAATATCAAACTCAATAGGAAGAACTGGATCAATGCCATAGGCCAACTGAAATGGGGAGTATCCTGTTGCTGACTTTGATGTTGCCCTATATGCCCACAATGCTGCATGAATCCTTTTATCCCATTTATGTACCTGTAAGGCTGCATCTTTTGCTAGAATTTGACACAACACAAAATTTGTTCGTTCCACCTGTCCATTTGTGCTTGGCTTGTATGTTGTTGCCTTCCTGTGCTTGATAGAAAACTTATTGGACTAGGGCTTCTACCACCTCATTAATGAAGTGGCTTCCTTGATCTGTTACAATTTCTAATGGACAACCAAATCTGGTGACAATGCGTTCATATATGAACCTTGCCACTTCATCCATGGAAGTTGTTTTCAATGGCCTAGCTTCAACCCACTTGGTTAAATAATCTGTGGCAACTACCAATATACTTATTTTGACGTGATGTAGTTGGAAGTGGACCTACAATGTCTATTCCCCATTTTTCAAAGGGACCAAGGGGAAGAATAGGACATAATGGAGCTGATGAAGTCTTACGGTTACCATGTGTTTGACAAATATCACATGTCTTACAATAATTATAACAATCTTTAAAAAGAGTGGGCTAGTGATAACCTGCATCCAAGATCCTTCTTGTTGTAAGTTGTCCAGAGAAGTGCCCTCCACATGTACCATTGTGGAATTCTTCTAGCAGCTCCTTTCCTTGATCACGTCCAACTGCCCTCTTGTACTGTCCATCAGGTCCTATTCGAAATAATGCTCCATGCAGAATAGAATATGGACGACTGGCTTGAGTAATCTTTCTCTTAGTCTTTGCATTGGCACCATCAGGAAACTTGAATTCATTCAGATAATTCCAAATATCTATGTATTCACTAGGGATTGTGTCAAGGGAGAACAATGCTGCATCGGGAAAATCATCATCATCACAAGATGATCCTAAACCATCATAGGCTCGAGAGAGTGCATCTGCATTGACATGCTTCTTTCCTGGCCTATCTATAATATCAAATTCAAATTCTTGTAGCAAAATTATCCATCTTGCTATCCTCCCTGATGGGTTAGGCTTATTGACAATATATTTCAGAGCCTGATGATCCATTACAACTATAAATTTCTGCCCTAGCAAGTAATTTCTAAACTTCTTTACAGCAAAAATGATAGCCAGAGCCTCTTTTTCAGTTACAGTATAGTTTACCTCAGCACTGCTCATTTGTCTGCTCCCAAAGTAAATTGGATGTTCATTCCCATTTTCATCCTTTTGGCTCAAAGTACTACCTAGTGCTGCATCTGAGGCATCAGTGTACACAATGAATGGCTTGCTCCAATCTGGATTCTTCAAAACAGGTGAAGACACCAGGGCTTCCTTCAGTTGTCCAAAAGCTTCATGCGCCTTGTTTCCTGGTTCATAAGCAACATCCTTCTTCAAGAACTGGGTTAGTGGCTGTGCAATCTTTGAGAAATTCTTGATGAACCTTCTATAGTAACCCACATGGCCTAAAAATGATCTCAACTTACTTCTATTCATAGGAAATGGTAAATCTTTGATTTTTGAAACTTTATCAGGATCAGTACCAATACCATCTCTGGATACAACATGCCCTAACAAAACGCCTTTAGAACATCCAAAGACACACTTTGTAGGGTTTAGTGAGGCTTGTGCTTCATCTAACCTTTGAAATGCTGTCTCCATCTGGTGCAGGTGGTCCAACTTGCTCCCATAGATACAAAAATCATCCAGAAATACTCTGATGAAGGTCCCAATGTAGGGTTCGAACACCCTATTCATCAAACGTTGGAATGTTGCTGGAGCATTACACAACCCAAAAGGCATAACTCTATAAGCAAACGTTCCCCAAGGAGTGGTGAACGTGGTCTTCAGCCTGATCTTTCTCTGCTATACGAACTTGGTTGTAGCCGCTATATCCATCAGCAAAACTATAGAACTCCTGGCCAGCTACTTCGTCCAAGATCTGATCTGAAAATGGAAGAGGGTAATGATCCTTCTTTGTTGCCTTATTGAGCTTCCTGTAATCAACACAAATGCGTAGCTTCCCATTCTTTTTTATTGAGATCACAATGGGAGAAACCCATTCTGAATTCTCCACAGCAAATATGAATCCTGCATCAAGCAACTTATCTATTTCTTTTTTTACAGTCTTGGAAAAATTAGGATTCATTCTATATGGCATTTGCTTTATAGGCTTAGCACCATCTACCAGCTCAATACAATGTTCTACCCAACTTACTTGACGGAGTTCCTTGTAATCAAAAGTGAATAGGTGTATGTACCTTCGAAAGAGCTGGAGGTAGGATTCCTTCTCACTCTCCATCACAGCATCACCAATCTTTATTTGTTGGAGACGATCATCAACTTCTTCTTCAGATAATTTTATGGGGTCATGAGTTGGTGTGACTGGCAGGATATCCATGACTGAAACATCCACCTCGCTTTCTTCATCTTCAGTGTCCACTTCACTGGTACTAGAGTAATCAGAGGATGTCCAATCATCAGTTTCATCACTTGAATCCACAGGTTCTACTTTATGATGTCGAGGGATCACGTTTATCTTCACCCTCTCTCTACCACGTCCAAGTGTCATGAAACCTTCATTCCAGTAGTTTCTTGCATGAACTCTCCTTAGCCATGGTCTTCCCAGCAGCATTGGGTACGCAACAGTACCATTTTTCATCACCTGAAAGTCTACCACACATACAACACCCATAACAGATATTGCCACATTTGAAACTACACCTTCTGGTTTAGTTTTTCCCTTATTTAATGACCTTAACATAAGTGTTGAAGGGCGATCAATTTTTAAACCCAACATATTCATTACAGACTCGGTCATTACATTAACTGCAGCACCTCCATCAACTAAGACATCATGAATTGAAATACCATTACATAATACCTCAGCTTGTGGAGCATAGGGATCTGCCTCTGCCTCCAAAACAGGGACCTCAACCTCCTTCCTTCTTCGAGCATTGAGTCCACCTCGCAACTCCCGCCTCTTCTCAGAAGACATAGCCAAGAGTTGACCATATGTAATATTTGCATGCCTTTTGGACAGATCTTCCAAGATGGAGTATGGTCCTTGCCCCTGTGAAATCAGAAAATCCTGCACACCCAACTTTCTTCTCCTATGTTTCTTACTAGTTTCTTCTTTCATCTTCTTAGGATCATTTCCATCTTGATTATCTTTTTCTTTCTTTCTTTTTGTTACAAACACATCTACTTCATTATTTCTGCTCTTATCTACTACATCAAAAGAATTCACAGGTGCTTTTCCTTTATCATTATCTCCCTTACCAGATGTAGAAGCTCTATCTGGACAATTATACTTATAATGACCCTTTTTATAACAACCATAACAAACAACTTCAGAAATATTTCTTTTTGGACCTCTATCTCCTCCCTGAGAACTAAATTCCTTTCCTTGAAGAAGATTAATAGTTAACTGACCCATCTTTTTGAGCAGATCTTCATACTCAGTAGATGTATTAGGAGAAATATTTGTGCTCACCGGGAGTGGTTGTGGATTCAGGACCAAAGGTGCTGGTGTAGGCTCTACTTTAGCAACAATTTCTTTGGGCTCCTCTTCCATGCTTTCTTCTTGCCTTCTTGCAATCTCCTTTGCTTGTTCAATGGTAGCTGGGCGGTCATACTTCACTCGTTGTCTGATCTCCAGCTTCATCCCAAGAATGAAGTGCTTACAAAGGAGATTATCCACGCCATTCATCAACCCATCCGCTAGTCCTTCCTTCCGGATCTGGGCATCGAGCTTCCTCCTTAGCTCTAGAACACGAGCATGATAATCCCTTATCTTCTCCTTCTCTCCTTGGGATAGCTTTGTGATCTCGATCATGAGATCTGCATATTTCTGTTGTTCACCAAATTCTTCAAGAAAACTTTCGGTTAATAAATCCCATGAATTTTTCACATTATCACCTAGTGTTTCAAACCACCTAAGTGCTGAACCATCCAAAAAGGTAGGAAAAAATTCAGTCCATTGTTCCCTTCTTATAAGGCCATTACAAATACAAGATCGTTTAAACTCTTGAATGAAAGAAGAAGCATCTTCATTAGATTGAGCTGAAAAAACAGGAATCTTTCCCATTTTCAAAAGTAACCACCGTGAAATACCAACCCACAAGTACAATTAACAAGACTTATGTGCACAAATAATTGGAATCACTATACTAGAAAGTGACTTTACACCTTTCTACAGTAAAATAGAAATGACCACGGTAAACTATGGTAAAACTTGACTTACTACGGTAAAAACTGACTTTACTGTGGTAAACACTATTCACGGTAAAAAGTGAAGTTACTGCGGTAAATACTATTCACGGTAAAAAGTGACTTTACTGCGGTAATTACTATTCCCAGCAAAAAGGACTTTACCAGGGTAACTACTATTCATGGCAAAAATGACTTTAACATGGTAACTACTATTCACGGTAAAAATGACTTTACCATGGTAACTACTATGCACAGTAAAAACAAGGTTACCCTCCAATTAATTTTTGCCTAAGTGGGAATATCTCTCCAGAAAATCCACCAACGAGGAATGGTCCCGGCAACGGAACCAAAATGTCATCACCAATCCGGCACTATGATAATTCTTCACCGGGAACTCCTCGTGCTATGATTATTTACTAATGCACAGACTTTAGTTTGGTGGATGTAATCTGGAAGCAAAACAACAACCGAACACAAGAATACCATTGAATATGAAAAGACAGAATGACGAAAAATCTCAAATATCAAAATAAATTATAATATTAACATGAAACTATTACAATCTCACCCATGAGATACTTCAACAAGACTATGGGAGAAACTTTACAATTACACCTCTTGATGGCTTCTTTAACACACCTTTAACTGATGGCTTCATTCGCACACTTCCTACAATATTTCTCACTACTTCTTTCTATGCTAAATGAGGGGGGTGGCCTCTCTATTTATAGAAATTCTAGGCTTATCCATCCTATCTCTAAGATAGGATAAGAAATCCACTCTGACGGATCATATTCCATACCTTAACTCTTATCTGTACATGTAAGCTTATCTGTTAAGATAAGATAAACCTTATCATTTTACATGGGTTCCACATTTTTAGACTTTTTACAAATAATACACAAAATATTTATGACCTCAATCCTTGTCCTTATTACCAATATAATATTTCTAATTCCTAATCATGTAGACCCTACTTCTCTAATTACCCAAACTTTGACATTTTAACATTACCGGACCACTTACGACAAATATTTACTTTTTACAACATTCCTATTGTACTTTGACTGTTACCGTACTCCACATTATTGGCGGCACCGTAATGACGGCACCGTTATCTTCTATCGGACGCTACTACTAATTACACTTAACAACATCCTATTCCTAATACATACATTAATGAAATAGAAATTTTGGAGCAAAATTTTAGTGTCGACAGTAGTTCCTATCATTCACACTGCATTCCATCCCATCCATCCAAAACATACTGCATATCTTGGTCGCATTTACTTTTACTTACATTTGCTTATACATGTTTGTGTTATTACACATGCTAGATAGATTTCTTGTATGTCATTATCTTTACCTTACACACATGCGCATTCACCTCATTTTCTAGTTGTGATTGCAAATACAAAGCTCCTACACGTAACACAGATGCTTGACACACTACCAGTCCCATAATGGATCATGGGGGCATCCAATTTTATATACTACAGATGTTATTATTTCATTTTTTATTTAGCACTCTACTTTATCAGTTATACACGCTTTGACATACTTTTTATATTTCTAACATGCCAACGGTTGCTCCATGTGCAACATTTATTTTGCAGGATTACTTGTTATCATGGCTATTTGTTTGTTTGTACTTGCCTATCTTTGTTTGTTATTGCTTGCAGGATTTTCCCTTTGTTTAGTGTGCACACTTTCTTGTTTGTATGAGGCCACTATGGCCTTGAGTGTCTTGTGACATTGTGAGTGATGTCCCATGTTTGTAACCCACGTTTTGCGGCCTATGTTGGTTTCTTGCGTGATTACTTGCATTCTAGCTTACACTTGTTTTTTACATACATGTTTGTTCGTATTAACACTTGTTTCCTAGCCAATTGTTTAGATGTGTCATGGTTTCTACCAAGCACATCCCCTTCCCCCCTGCAGGGCACAATTCTCATGGTTGGTCCACTTTTGGGCTGCATTCTCCTATGCGTGGCATCGCATGCACCCCCAAAGAGGGGTGGCATCATTTGGGTTTACACACATTGCACATTGCAGTACTGATACAATGCACTTTTCTAGTTTTTCATCCATGACACAATGGGTTACACAACATGTGGGTTCAAACCAGTTTACAAAAATCCATACACATCGAATTTTATAGGGCATATTTTCCTTAGCATTCCAGTGAGTAGTTATAAGTTAGAGGATAAATCAGACCTTCCTCTCTACACTACTTCGGCCAGTGGCATTAGATCACCCAATAAACCAAATAGTACATAGATCTCTTCACTCTTGGGAAGCAGTTATAAGTTGGAGGATACAACAGACTTTTCCTCTCTACACTTCTTCGGCCAGTGGCGTGAGATTGCCCAAAAAAACTCACATTTCATCAACATTTACAAGATCATTTCTACACCCCTTTTCTCATCACAAATCAGGTGCACATGTTCCTTTTTCATTTTTTGTACTTTTATTACATAATTTTTACATATATACATGAGTCTTTACACGGTTTTAAACATATACATGTGTATTTGACTACTTGATCATCTTCTCTTTTGCAGGTCTGTCCGTATGGGAAGCAAGCAATCAACAACAATGACGACATCAATCGATGTCACACACATCATACTAACATGCCGGTACATCACAAACATTAGTGTCTACACACACGCTTCCACTCTATGTTCACTCTCATCACTTTTTACACTTTTGCATCTTTAGTCTCCATGCTCCTTCTTTTTATTACTCCACGCTTTGTCTAGTCCCTCTACATGCCTTCTACACCACTCTACATGGATATCAGATACACATATCTATCTACTTTATGTTACTGAGCATTCTTATCACCAACTTAAAGTGGGGGCAAATGTAGACACAAAAGCATGCACTTTAAATAATTATTTAGTTTCAGTTTCAAACTACTATTCACATGGTTCTTGAGTGATAACAATACTAATTAACCCATGTCTTTGGCCATCTTTTGTTGCTCTTTGTTGCTATTTTTGATCTTACACATGTACTTTTCCTAGTCTGTACCTTCATATTGTGTTTTCCCTATTTTTAACTAGGGTGCCCAACTAGGACTAGAGTGTCCTAGGTGTCATGGTCCCCTCTGGGCGCCCTAATCCTCTTTGCAATTTCCTCTCACTTTTTGGGCACTTTCTAGGCGTTTGATCTTCTTATATTTTTGGTGGTCATCCTTTTCGGGGTTAATTATGAAATTAAAGCAAGAGAGCCATATAAATATAAAGTTATGCGACCATAATGAGGGACCTAACACTAAGCACTAGTATCACCACCTAAGGTTGCATCTATAAAAGGATTTTATTGCTCCATCTAACTCCATCAAACTCCATCACAAGGGACAAAGGTTGGTTCATCTGCATCACACTTCATAGGAGGGGAGTTTATTCTATTCCATGCACCATTTACTTACATTCTACATCTAGTTATTTCTCGCTACTCACAAAGTGCGACTAACACAAGACCACCTAGGGCACGATTTTCGCACACACACCTAGAACTACATTCGATCTGAGATGTAGTGAAATGATTAGTTAGTAATTCCACCATTGTAGTTGCTGAGGACAATCTGACCCCTTCATATGAATCTTTCTTTTTAGGTTTTTGATGCTTTGTTTGGGGTCTTGCAGGTGATTTCTTTATTACAGGTCAATGCGACATTGACGATCACACAACGAAATACACACGACTAAAGGCAAACACATGTGAACATCTGACGACACCTCAGAGGAGTTTTACAAATATTTTTCAGACCGAGGCGCCTCAGGTTCCCTAATCCCTTTTCCAGCAGCCCCAGTCCAGCCAGACAACTCGGATATGCATTTTCTCAAGCTCATGTGTGACAATTTCCCCCTCCTGTTCAGTCAGTCTCCATTGCAACAGAGTCATGCAACCTCAACGAATCAACTAAGGCCTTTCTAACCCTCTTCGCACATCAGGGTTTCACATTTCATTACTTATATTTCTTGGGTGTGTTTATGATGCATGTGCATCAAGACCTTAGTATAACTTAGGAGTGAGAGAGAGAGAGATATGAGCAAGTATATATCATGCTTAAATGGGTGATTTATTGTTTTACTTATGTAAAAGTGAATATGTCTGTAGAAGTAAACTAGGTGTGTCAAGAGAGTAATTTAGTCATTTCAAGCCTAATAAGGCATAATGATGTGTCAAAGAGTGAGTTTAGGAGGATAAACGAGCTGAGGGAGTTGTTTCAACTTATTATAAGCTAGGTGAGTGTGTTGAGCTCATCTAGGAGCTAAAAATAAGTGATTTAGTGAGTCAAGTAAGGAAGAAACAAAGTTATTTCAAGCGTATCAGTCATGTATTAGTTCCATAACATGAAAAAGAAGATGTAATGGAAGCTTGAAGTGAATAATAAAGATGTTGGAATAATGTTGGAGGTATTCAAGTGACAATTTTACATGTTTTGTGCATGATCTTGTAAATTATATAGAAACTACCTTGTCCTAATCGAGACCTTTAATTTTTACAATCATGCTAAAACATACTGTTTGAAAATTGTGATGGTACGATGAGTTAGAGGAAGGTGAGATATCCATAATATAATTTTTATAGCCCTTGAACCTTCGAAATTTGCTATGTAGCCTTAATTTCTTGTTCTTGGGCCCAAACTAGGGCTTTGAATAACTTGAATTATATCCAGTCAAATATACTATAAATTTGTGAAAACCTCTGTTTATATGAATTGAAGGAGTGTTTCAAATATCAGGCTTTAGGTCACAAGTGTGAAGGATTTATGATAAGGTTTTGTTTGCAAACTGTAAATGTGCCCAGAATTGTGTAAATTGAGTTGCATGAGAGGGAGAATCAAGGACTCAAGCTTTGGAACTTGGTAAATATCACCTTATCATGTTTGTAGGAGTGGATCTATAGGATTTTAGGTGAGGTCATACCAATAAGTGTCACTATCCTGATTATAGGCAGAAAATAGGCCTAATTAGTACTGAGAAAGGTCATGAAAGTCAAAATCCATACAAAGGAGTCGACCTTGGAATTTACATATGTTTTATAACTTTGTAAGGGGTTCTCAAATCATCCATTAGTTGATAAAAAGTTTCAGGGGAAGTGGAGATATAAAAACATTTGTATGGTAGAAGGGATAGAATCCAAATAGGTCTAAACAGAGAACTATGTTGAGATGTAGGGATAGTACCGAATCTATGGTCTAAACACCTTGTGTTAGGCTAGTCTAGGTGTCCTATGCATGATAGGAGTGATCCAATACCCTGCTTGAAGTATTGAATATTTTGACCTTTAGAAGCCTATTTAGCATAGCTCAGTCAGGCGAGAGCATAACATATGAAAATTGGATTAGAGTATGTGTAATTATGATTGATGATCAAAGTAAGAAGCCTGATGTTAGTGACATGATCAAGAGTAATTGAATTATGATACATAGCCAAGGTATATCTATCTCATTGTTTTCCTTTCATATGAGTACTAATACTAATATGAGTATGTATAAAGAAGCAATATACCTCAAGTTGTTTGAGCATAGGAATGATGTTATGGAATGTGTGATAAGATCTTCAAGACATTGGTGAGAAAGAACATCATGAGCAATAGTGCTCATGTGCTGAGAAAGATCATGCATACTCAAAGGTAAACATGTTCAATATACTAACAAACAAGGAAGTATAGACTCATGTCATCAATTTACTACATTTTATTGTCATTTATTTATTGCTTCTATAGCATCAGATTAGGCTATAACATTTACATTTTACTTTAATCAGGAAGCTCAACTTCTTCCTCCGAACCTATGGAAAAGTTTCCATACCTCTGAAATAGTATGTCTTCCTTTGGGTAATTTGTTATTTGAACTGTGTAATTCATTTTCATGATGGGAAGAAGCTTCTTCATCTTACCATTGACTGGAATGGTGGCATCCAACCAATCCATCTATACATCTCTGCCAACATCCCTATAGAAGTTTAGGCTTAACAACATACCATCTAAGTTTGGCATATCAACTACAAGTATTTTCATCATGATCTTCTTATCCGGAATATCTGTAAATGTTACTTGAGCATCCTTCACTTGGCCAATGAGAGGTACTTTTTTGGTTTCCACGGAGTAACACTAGCTAGTAGCAAGTGTGAGAGAGAGACCAGGAGCTTTAGAAACTTTTACGTGCATGACATTGTCAGAGGCACTAGATTAAAAAATGCAGCGATTCAATTTATATCCATTGACCAACAAGGCTAGATAGAAATGTTCTAAATTCCTAGAGGTGGAGGGTGTGGAAGCAAGAAGGTTTTAAGAAGGATTGGTACTGAGGGAAAGGAGTGGTTCTTTAGTAATGGCATTTTTGGAACAACTAATTGCTTTAATAAAGTGGACAAGCCTATCAAATTGCTTGGGATGAGTTCTCAAGAACTCAAACTCAAAAATCTAATTTTTGGATTTTTTAACATGGTTAATGATGTCAAAACATGGAGAAGTGATAGGTACATCTGGAACTATGATTTCCTTGGCAAGAGTGGGATTTTCATTTTTAGGATCAATAGAAGAAGAATTTGATTTGACAAGAGGAGATGAAAGAGACTTTCCCGAAGAGGCAAAAGGATTATTGACTGAGGTAGTCTCAAGATTATTCTTTGTTGATCCCATGGAAGTGAGCAACGATGATCCTCCTTTTGTTTTTGTTGTATGCAGAGTCAGGATTTGAGGATTCAATTGATTTGCTTGGGCGGCGAAATAAGAGGCTCCTTTCTCTGTTTGTGAGGGAGTGAACACTAAACAAGAGTAATGATTCATATCATCCACGGATTCTTTAGAATCTTCATCCGATGAGTATTCACAATACCCAATCCTTACACATCCATCTTTTTATTCTACTTCAATGTATGATTTAACAATTTATTCTCCTTCATCTTCACATATTGCATCAATTGACGAAGCTTCCAAGGCAAGCCTTTGGGGTGCTCTTGCAATTTGATTCTTGTTCCAATTTTTGTATGGGGCATGTTGAGTAGTTGATTTCTTCAATGTGGTCAAATCATTGACCGATTTTCGCAGCAGTGGATCAACTCTTTCATCTTTGAAACTGTGGACCTTACAATTTGATTAATATTTCTTGATCTTCCCATATATGATAAGGTCATATTCCACTTCAATGAAAAGTTCTTGAGCATTGTCTAGAGTATTTAGTTGAGCTCTCTGTAGTATGAAACCAACTTCAGGTAATTGAGCATTCACAAGGAACCTCTTTTGATTATCTGTAGTAGGATGAGCACCTATAAGAAACTTGTTGATCAATTTATTGAACTTTGATACAAATTATCTCATGGGCTCCTATGGTTCTTTATTCATCTAAGTTAAATGAGCAAGGAGGGCATGTTCATCTTCCGAAGTCTTGAATCTTACTTCAAATTTGGTTTTCATATCATCCCAGTCAGTAATGGAACATGATGAAAAGTAGTAAAACTTGTTCGCAACAATATCCGAATGACAACATCTTCATGTCCCACTCCCAAAATGCCACAGGTTGTGGTGAAAGAAGCAATGTGATCATCTGGACGTTGTTATCCATCTCCATAGAATTTGGGAAAGTTATTTCTCGATCCTTTTGGTAATTCATGGAGTGGAGGATCCAACGCTAGTAGACTAGTGTTTTTTCCACATGGCATGAGTGTAACTACGCTTTCTTCTTCTTTCGAATGAATGAGATAAAGTGGTTCTACAACAGGTTATTCAATTTGATCTTCAAGAGGAAAGTTAGGATCAAATTCAGGAAGGCATTCTTCCCTAACTTACCTTATTGCATGTATAATGGGAAGTCTAAAATCAGCGTATTGTTGCTCTTCAAATGTTAGGTCAACTATGCCACTTACTTGATAAGCCCTCATATATCTTGTTTTTGTCAGTTTGTAGGATTCAAGATACAGATGTGACCAAAAAATGTAGATTTTTCAATGGGATTCAGTAGGGCTTAAACACATTAAGATGGTATTTTTGGTATTTTCAATTTTCTAATTTATAGGGGTTTTTAGTATATGTGTGTGTGTGTGTGTGCGCGCGCGTGTGTATTTTCAAATATCTTTCAATGGTGCAAAAATGGAAAATCTTCCCTAACGGAGTCACCAAAAACTGTTGGTGAAATTATATGTTGCAATACAAATTATTGGTTTCTACCAACTGTCACGGGGCTAAGCCCCTCCTTCTTGGGTATGGGGAGGCTCCCATTATTGAATGTAAAATAATTAAAAATTGTGGGGTGGCCCTTAGGTCAGGTATCACATAGGAATACTCCACTAAACTTGTGGCAAAGTGCTTATACAATGTACAAGGGAAGAATTTTCTTGGGAGATAGGTAAAGGGGGGTCAGAGAAATAGTGAGAGGGGGTTAATGGTGTGAGTAGACTTACAAAATTCACATGCATTAACTAGAGTAGTTCCACATTCAATTAGAAGAACACAATAATCATAGTAGCAACAAGACTAATAAACCAAAGACACAAAGTTCCACACATCCATTAATCAAGGACAAAAAGTTCCTTCTTGGTTATACAAGATCACAATGCTTGCAAAGCTAGAAAGTAGAGAAAATGGAGGAATATAGACAAACACAATAGAAGAACTGTAGCTTTTTTGCTTCCTATCATAGTGAAATCCAACAACTTACAACAATCAATAACTACCAACACCTTGGAATGGAGAAGGCATTACAATATATATATTTACAACATGACTCTTCATCTTCCCTTCACATGACCTTTCACTTTCTTACCATTTTTAACCTTTCATCTCCTAAAACCAAGTTAATACATTTAATTTGGGCAAAAATACAATATTACATTCCAGAACCTAAATTTGAGACTCTTCACATTCCTCTTCTTAGCAGAAATATGAGAGTTATTGAGGAAATTTTTAAAACAATAAGTGCAGATGGCTTGGTAGAGAATTGGAGGAATTGACCTAAACGTTCCATGTGGGCCTTCAAAATTTGACTTGTTTATGTTAGGAATTAATAGTGTTCACATATTATTGTTGATTTGTTGTATAACAAATAGTACTTACGGTTATTTGGTTAGTTTATAGAATATATGATTCAGGATTGATATTTTTGTGGTTATAACAATACTATTACATATAGTTTTGTTAGGGTTTGGTTAGTAGTTTGTTGGAGAGAACATATCCATGATTATAGGGAAAAAAATTCCTACATACATATGCAATTCCCAACGAATGTAACGTGTGAGAACATCAATATACTGAATATTACACTGTGTTTAACATTATTTGTAGCATATAATCTCCATTTGTTTCTATTAGTGGTATCAGAGCATGCTAAAGATCCTATGTCTAAGGGAAGCACACTGAAGTTTTGGGGGCAGTTGTATTATGCTTCGCCCCTAGAATGAGAGATTAGATTCGTAAACACCAATATTATTTTGTATAGTTTTTTTGGTATTGAAGCATTGGCTTCGCATATCTATTTTTTTTGTGTGTCACCTCATCCATCCATCCATTTATTTATGTGTATGGATTATACCTTTGATCCGTTCTACAACCATCACAAACAACACGCCTAATTCACATAGAGGGGTTAAAATCTATTTGGTGTTGTAATTTTTACAAAATAAGGATGTTGCCTTGTGGCCGTGCACTTCTGACAGCTGAATACCTGCATGTCTATTTTCATTGGCATCTGAAAATTATTAGCACTTTTAAATAGAACACAAAAATGCAACTGCAAGTTTTTATCTATTTCTTATTCTTATTTGCTTGTGCTCTGCTAAATCAGAGAATACAATCTTTATAGAATAACAGTAAACAGAGTCTTATTCAAACTCAAACTCAAACTACCCTATCTCTTCTCTTCATCCTACAGATGGACAACATATGCCAGCATGTACACATATCATCTAATGTGCTGTCAATTACAAAATAGCTTCCCTAAATGCTAGCTACATAATCCTAAATGATAACTACAAAATCCCTAAATATTAGGCTATAATTTCCGCATGTCTAACACTCCCACTTAGCCAAATATTTTTCAACCAACTTGTATGACATCGAATCCTTCTTTGAAAAACTCAAACTTATTTCTTGGTAATGCCTTTGTCAATGCATCCGCCACCATCATCCCATTTGCATAGTATGTTATGTTTGTGGGGCCTATTTTCATGTTAGAGTGTGGTACACCTTCTATGTGTTACACTCGGGTATTTTTACGGCGGTCTCATGGGTGGGTGATTAACCCATGGGTAATGGGTAACCGTTATGGGCTGTTTTTGGGCCCATGGTTTTTTGGTACCCATTGTTTTGATACCCACGGTTTTTGCCCATGGTTTTGATACCCATGGTTTTGTATCAAACTACTTAAGCACTTGTCTATTTATATGGTCTTATGCATATGATAGATAGACAAACAAATGTATTGTAGATGTGTTTTGGATTCAGGTGTGAATTCTATAGAGTTTGTTGAGCATAGCTCCAAATGGATCTAGGTATTGTATTGAGAGAGTGGAGGCATGTAATAAAATTTGAGTAAGTGATTCTTGGTGGATGTAGCCCAAATTGGGTGAACCACGTTAAATCTTGTCTCTCTGTGTTGTGTTATTTATTCTACACTTTTATTTGAGATCTGTAATATTTTCTACATATTAGTTTCTACTGTTGCGATTCTGTAAGGGATTATTTTGCATATTTTATCTCTTATTTTCTAACATAGTAATCCATTTTGATAGTGTTGTTCTCAATTTGTTCACAAATGAAATGGTATTGTATCCCTATATGTTTAACTCTCCCATGATACTTCGAATTCTTCGTCATGGCTATGCAACTCTGGCTGTCACACTTTAATATTGTTGGTTGGGATTGAGTAACCTCGATGTCCTGCAACAATCTTCTCAACCAAATCAATTCTTTTGCAGCTTAACATGTTGCTATATATTCTTCTTCTGCACTGGAGAGAGAAACAAATCATTTTTTCTTACTTTCCCACGAAACTGCACCTCCACCAAGGATAAAACATAACCTTGAAGTTGATCCTTTACTATCAACATCCCCTGCCCAATCTGCATCACAATACCCAGTAAGTTGCAGAGAATTTTTTGAACTCCCACTGAATCTTATTCCATGTTTAGTTGTTCCTTGTAGATATCTAAAAATTCTTTTAACTGCTGCCCAATGTTGTGGCCCAGGATTGCTGGAATATTGACTCACAATACTTACAACATGTGCAATATCAGGTCTACTAAAAAAACGTTGCATATATTAGGCTCCCAACAACCTTTTGATATGGAACCATACTCATATAACTTTCTTCTTCTTGTGTTTTGGGACACATGTCCAGTGAAAGTGTGTTTCCTACTTCCATTGGAGTACTTATTGGCTTGCAATTTTGCATCCCAAATTTCTTGAGAATGTTCCTAATGTACCTCTCTTGGCTAAGATGGATTTTTCTCTTCTCCCTATCTCTTAAAATTTGAATGCCCAAGCAATAATGAATCTCACCATGATCAATCATCTCAAATTCTGCAGCTAATTAAGACTTAAACATGCCTAACATCTTAAAATCATTACTCATAATGATGGTGTCATCAACATATAAAGCTAAGATGACTAGAGACTCACCAATATTCTTTATGTAGACATTTGAATCAGCATTGCAACTTACATATTCTTCATTTTGGAGAAACCCATCAATATGCTCAGACCATGCTCTTGAAGACTGTTTCATTCCATACAATGTTTTCTGAAGCTTGCATACTAACTGCTCCTTTCCTTCTTTTATGTAGCCTTCAGGTTGTTCCATATAAACTTCTTCTTTTAAGAATCCATTTAAAAATGTAGTTTTTATATCTGGCTGATGTACATGAAGATCCAAGGTTGCTGCCACTGCTAACAGAATTTTGATGGATGTTATCTTAACTGCAGGAGAAAAGGTGTCATGATAATCCAAACCTACAATTTGGGTATATCCTTTTGCCACCAATCAAGCTTTGTAGCAGTCTATCGATCCATCAGACTTGTACTTTTGTTTGAATAACCACTTGCATCCAACCACTCTCCTTCCAGGTGGAAGAATCGTGACTCCCCATGTCTGAGTTTTTATGAGCGATTCATATTCAACATTCATTACTTGCCTCCAATCTATTGCATAAATACTTTGAAGTGCTTCTTGAACACTGAGTGGTTCATCAACCTCTACACTAAGTGCATATGATTCAAATGCCTTTCGAGTGGATTTTCGTAGTCTTGTTGATCTACGAAGCTGCTGCTCTCCTTGTTCATCTCCTATGGGTTGTGTGGATGCAACTTGTAATGGTCTTGCTGGAGTAGAATTTTCATCCTCAGATTTTTCATCAGATCTGAAATCATAAGGCCTTGTTTCTGAATCCTTATCATTTTCCATCTCTGCTGATTTGTGCAAAACTAAATTTTCGTCAAAAATGATGTCTCTTTTGACTAGAATTTCATGTGTTATAGGATCATAAATTCGATATCCCTTTGAATTCAAAATGTATCCAACCATTATACACTTCTTGCTTTTGTCATCTAGCTTCTTTCTTTCTTTATCTGGTATATGTGCATATGTTATGCAACCAAAAATTCTTAAATCATTGACACTTGGCTTGCTTCCATGCCATGCCTCATAAGGAGTCTTCTTATGCAATGTAGCAGTTGGCAACCTGTTTTGTATATATGTTGCATTAGAGACTACTTCAGCCCAAAAAAATTAGATAATCCACTACTCTTAAGCATGCATCTAGCACTTTCAACAAGAGTCCTATTCCTTCTTTCAGGGGCACCATTCTGTTGCAATGAATAAGGAACAATATACTCAAGTTTGATACCTTCTTTTACACATAAACTTTTGAAAGCATTTGAGGTATATTCACCCCCATTATCACATCTGAGTCATTTCAAAGGTTTTCCTAACTGCTTCTCACCAAATGCTTTAAAAACCTTAAACATCTCCAATGCACATGATTTATTTTTGATAAAATAAACAAAGGTCATTCTAGAGGAATCATCAATAAAGGTAATAAAATACCTTGCCCCATTGTGTGACATTGTTTGCATTGCACCGCAAATATCTAAATGTACAAGTTCCATTTTCTCCTTAGCTCGTGTTGCTCCTTTCTTTGGGAAGGGGAATCTATGTTGCTTTCCTAAACAAAAACCTTCACACACTCCTAACTCAACTGGTAGATGAAAATTAAAATCTTCCACAAGTTGCTCTGATTTTAATATTCGAAGAGAATGAGGATTTGCATGTCCGAATCGATGATGCTAAAGAACTGAATCAAATATTTCATTATTTGTTGTTAACACCACATCAGGTTCTGCTACACATAACTTGTACAAATTGCCATCTCTGATTCCCGTAGCAACAATTACTCCTTCAACATCCTTTAGGACACATTCCTTGCTATCAAACTATACAATTATGCCAATATTGGTAATTTTTCTCACTGATAAAAGACTTTTTCCTAGAGAAGGTACATACCATACATTCTGGATTTTCTTGTATCCACCATTTGGCATTTGCAATGGAATATCTCCAATTTCGATCATCTCACATTTGCTATCATCTCCAAGATTGACAGTCTTACTCTTGGGTGCTTCTGTATATGCCGTAAACCAGCTTCTCTCAGGTGTCATATGCTGAGTTGCTTCTAAATCTAAATACCAACAATTAGAAACATCATAACTTGTGGTTGTGACAACCGCAAACAAATTTTCTTGGTCATTGCTTGAGGTCATGTTAGCTTCAACATCCTTCCTTTTCTTTACCTCTTCTACCCATGATAACCACTTTCGGCATTGTTTCTTAAAATTCCTAGGAGCTCCATAATGAAATAAATTTCCCTTATTTTTCTCTTCCTTTGTGTCTTTACCATTCTTTGAGACATTGAACTGGGAGGGATGAGATTTGTTGTCACTCTTCCTTTTTGCTTTGCGCTTATATCCTGCTGAAAATAGTGCTGTATGATTCTCATCATTCATGCCCCCATCCTTCCTTTTAATTTCTTCTTGAAGTAGTGATGCTATTACTTTTGTCAAATCCAAATTGGATTGGGTGCTTAGCACTACTACTAGTCCAGAATAGGATTCTGGAAAACTCCCAAGAAGTGACATAACAACATCTTCTTCTGTAATCACTGATCCACATGCTGCCAATTGATTTTTGAGAGATTTAAATTGATTTGAGAAATCTGATATTTTTTGTGTTTCCTGCATCTTTAACTGAAAAAATCTTCTTCTAAGATATAATCTTGTGCTAACATCATTTGATTCATATAACTTGATTAATTGATCCCAAGCTTCCTTTTCTGATTTTGCCTCACTTACATGTAAAAGCACATTATCACTCAAACTTAAAAGTATACAGGAATGAGCCCTACCTTCCTTTGAATCTCACTTATTGATCAAATCTGCATCCTGGGTGGGTTTAGTCTCAATCCCTTCAACTATATTGAGTAGATCCTTGTTCAGCAACAACATCTTCATTCTAAGCTTCCAGAGATTAAATCCCATTGCATCAAATCGTTTTACCATCATGTGAGGATATCCTACAACAAATGTGGCCATATCTCTGTCTTTAAACTTCTGATACTTCTCTGCAATAGCACTTCACCAACACTGCTATGATACCATGCAAATTATTAGCACTTTTAAACAAAACACATAAATGCAACTGCAGGTTTTGATCTATTTCTTATTCTTATTTGCTTGTGCTCTGCTAAATCAGAGAATACAATCTTTATAGAATAACAGTAAACAAAGTCTTATTCAAACTCAAACTCAAACTACCCTATCTCTTCTCTTCATCCTACAGATGGACAACATATGCCAGCACGTACACATATCATCTAATGTGCTATCAATTACAAAATAACTTCCCTAAATACTAGCTACAGAATCCTAAATGTTAACTATAGAATCCCTAAATATTAGGCTATAATTTATGCATGTCTAACAACATCACTATATTGTTTGTCTAAATTCTATAGACTCAATTGCATGCCCACATCGTCAAAAAACTCAACATCTATGCCTTCTATTATTTGTACCTATAGGTGTGGATCTCATATTGGCATTATGTGTAGCTCTAAGGTGTCAGGGGAATGGAATAATTTTGATAAAAGAGAGAGTGGTTGTAGTCTTTTGAGTTGGGTTAGATATAGTTTACCACGTAGAAAAATACCCATCGATGTTCATCCAAATGAATTATTTATTGCATGATCTCAAGCTTGCATACAAACATGGCATTCCTGGCTGCATATGCATTCTAAGCATTGGATCTGATTTCTACTTCTCCTTCATCTCAGTCGATTGTCTTACTTTATGTGATGTGGGAAGCATTTGAGGACATCTTATCTAGAACGGTTGGTGAAATCTTGACACTCTACTTGGCATACACGCGTATGCAAAATAATTGTCAAATAACATTGGTATTCCGCTTCTGATTTCATATTGATAGTGGTCTTCAAATTTGATAGTTTGTTGTCTTTATGTTATCATTAGTGTGTTGTGGTCAGTTTAAATAAATTTGACAATCAAAGTAAAGTTTCTTCATAAAAGTGTGTCAGTGGGATGTCGATGCATATATTTAGTTTCGTGTAGTTTAATAGTATTTGTCAACATTCATGTTTTGAGTCAATAGGCATTGTGTTATAAGTGAATGTTCCATTATTCATATGCAGGTATTAATGTGTTCTACGAGCCATTAAGTCTGAAGTCATGTTATGTCATTTGTTAAAATTTAAGGTCACTTATATATTTATTATCATTTAATCATCAATAAATGAACAAGTCAGTAAATAGTTATTGTCTTGTCAATAGTTATCTTTTTGTGATTTGGAGTAAAAAATGTGTAAAAATAAAAAAAATTGCCTTACAAACGCATTTTCGGTGGAATCCGACGTTTGTTTGAGGTATGTAAAATTGAGGTCCATGATAAAATCTTCCTGAGTTAGTGAACTTCTATCGGTGGACGAAGGCAACGGAAGTTGGAGGTCGATCAATGACCTCTCGTCAGTCGCCAATGACGGGGCCGCACAAATGGTTTGGTGACATTTTTTTTCAGTTGTGTGTATTTCAATATGCTTCTAGTTTCAGTGTTCCTATTTTTTCAGTGTGTTGGTTTGTTGAATAAAACCCTTTTCATAATTTTGGGGAAGATTCGTATTTTCAGAAAAATCACTTTTTGGGAGTAAGAGAAGACTTCGAGGTAGACTCAAAGGATGGTTATCCAGTTAGTGCCAAGTTTGTGGATCTTGGAGATCCAGAATTCAGGCGCCCTAGGAGAAAGGGAAAGTCCCACAGTAACCTAAGGAGGTAGGGATTATTCTTGCATAATTTGGTTTGTCACTATGCCTTTACAAGGGTAAAAAGATAATCTATGGAGTCTGTACCTGGTCTAAGCAGTGCTTTCAGGAGGTGGTTCAACTTCTTTAAAATATGGTTCTTACATGTGTTCACATTAAGGGGGTGACTTCAAAGATTAATAATGTTCACACTAAGGGGGTGAATGTTAGGAATTAATAGTGTTCACATTATTATTATTGAGTTACTGTATAGTAAATAGTACTTACAATTATTTGGTTATTTAGTTAGTTTATAGAATATATGATTTGGGATTGATATTTTTGTGGTTACAACAATACTATCGCATATAGTTTTGTGAGGATTTGGTTAGTAGTTTGTTAGAGAGAATATATCGATGATTATAGGGAAAAACTTTCCTATATACATATGTAATTCTTGGATAAATGTAATGTGTGTGAACATCAATATACTAAATATTACAACGTGTTTAACATTATTTGCAACATATAATCTCCATTCATTTTTATCAGTCTATTTCCTTTGTTTTGCAGGCGGGGCAGTAAATCGGGGAACACAAGGAATGGAGGAGTAGTTCCCTTTGTTCCTCATTCGAATGACATAACCAATTTTTCATAGTGAATACGGGTATGTGGGGTTTCAACAGAACATTTGAATAATGAAATAGTTTTGTGAGTGACATGGCGGAATGATAATGTCGATAGGCTTTGGGGCGGTTATGACGGGTGTGTGGGGAACTATCAGAATAGTGGAACTATTCCAAGAATTCCAATAACTTCCAACATATCCAATTCAATGCATATTCTCCCTCTTGTTAGTTAATACAAAGTTTCAAGTAACTACTAGGACCTATGAACTGTTCCACGAGTGCCAGGGAAACCTGATTTTGTTAACTTCTAAGACCATTTCGATCACGATGGAGATGCGGGGAACAAGCGGAACGATTAAATTTTTCCTCTTGTTCCTTTATCTTGTTTCTCTAATTTCTTTGCAAAACATTTCCAAGGCATTAAAGCAGGGAATAGATGGAACAAAGGAATTGTTCCATTTATTCCTCAATTGTTTGATTTTTCTCAGATTTCCCCTCAACTTGCAAATTTTGACCAACTCCTGGACTATGAAGGTCAAAAAGAGGATAGAAACACAAAAAAAGTATGAGGATTTTCCCATGACTTAAAAAGTCTTGAAATTGCACTGATCTTGTGACAACAACACCTTTTACCCTTTTAGCATGGAGGAACAACAACAATGTATTGAGCTATCACGGAAGATTCTTAAGTCTTGGAAACAAAGTGATGTGCCTATCATGGAGAGGGTTCCAATAGCTTTCCAATGATGGGTTGTTTTCCTCCAGCTCCTCCTAGAACTCCCATAATCATCTGGACCAGGCAAATTACACTATTGGAGTATGACATTCCCAACACTTGAGATGACCCAGATTGACCTATTTGATTCCTAAGATCACTTATTTCCACAGATCTTCCCTAAACTGTCAAAGATAACATCATGGATCTCCTCCACAACTTCTAAATGGTTTATATCTTCCTTGCTAGCTTCCAGAGGGTATCCATATGCTGTAAAAAGGCTAAAAATGGCACTTTCAAGGCCTCTAGGGATAGTCATTCTTCCTTGAATCTCAGTGAATTTGTAAATCACCTTAGGAAAACATCCTTGCACATGAAACACACTTGAAAATATTGTTATCATGTTCCTACTAGCTAGAATGAGGATGAAATTGTGGGTAGGTTGGCTAGAGGAAGGGTTTGCAATGACCGAGAAAGGGAATTTTAAAGTGCAGGCTTGGTTGCCATGGCTAAGGTTTTCTATTTTGCATGCTAGTCATTTTGTATGAAAACATGTCCCATGTGACCATTTTCCCCTAAAAATCACTTGAAAATTTTCAAACATGCATATTTTTCCCTCAAAATAATTTGACGTGTCTACATAATCTCAATATGATCCTTCTAAACCATATAATTTTTTGTTCAAAGTGATATGTGCATCATGCGTAAAATGTATACAAAGATGAAGGAAGATATAATCATGAAAAGTGCGTATATAAAATGCTAAAATACAAATCATTATATAAAGATTTTATCATTGTAAACACAGGAATAATGTATTCCAAGGCACACAAATTTTCTTTTTTAGTAGCATGTAAGATAACATCATGGAAAATCGGATAGAGATGGATGTTTGTATTAGTAAGATATAATAATGAAACATAGAATAATAGGTTCCCCAATTGATGCATGCTATATATCATGGCAACATGAACACTCATAGATTAAAAATAGTAGTAACTAAAATAACGAATAATTCAAGTCATATAAATAAGGGCATCAAATACAATATTATGAATTGTCAAAGATAAATAGATGTTGTGATTACTTGATTTAGAAATGACAAAATAATAGAGAGATGACCTACTTAGTTGATCTTGATTGTCTAACACCCATAAAATATTCCAAAGGACCTAGATATGATTCAAAAACACTTTATCATGTGTTTTAACTTGGAACTGTAGACACAAAATCACATACTTGGGTAAATTTCTAGGTCCTAAAAGCATGCCCGCATTTACATGATTCCCAAGCAAGAAAACTAGGGGTTGATAACTATCTTTGGCCTCTTTTCATTATCTCTTGTTTTCTATTTGGTCTTAGACACCCTACATCCCAGTCAGAACTTTTCTTATTTATGTTTCATGGTTTCAAAAACCAACACCCAACCAAGACAGTAGCACTCAGGTTCTCTTGTCCCTCATGGGTGCCCCTGACCTTTTCTTATCTTACTTGCTCTTTTTGGGTCTTGTTTATCTTTTGGGCATATTTTTCACTTATGGGTTGTCCTTCCAATTGTCAATTACGAAATTCAAATAAGGGAATCATAGAAATACATAGTCATGTGTTCAAAATCAAGGATTGAGCACTAAGTGTTATAATCATCACCTAAGCCTGCATTCTAAAGGCACTAAAAGCACTCAAAAGACATCCATATAGAATCCATTCAAGGGAAAAGGGTTGTATACTTCTGCATACATTTCATAAGAAGGGGAAGTCTATTATGTTCTATCCACACATACTATTACATTGCTACATTCTAGCTATATCCTGTTATCTAGTGTAACTTGCACAAGGGCCTCCTAGGGAAAATTTCTCTGCACATGCTTATAAGAACTACATAGATTCTAAGATATAGTGTAGTAGTGCACGGTTGTAATTTCAATCTCAAGGATAACCACCACGGTCAGTCTGATCGCCCTATTCTGCACTTTCCTTTTTAGGTTTGATGTTGTTTGTGGGCTTGTGCAGGTGAACTTATCTTTTATAGGTTATAAGTACCTTTGACAATCCAGAAGTGACCACTCAAGAGATCAACCGGGAACAACTGCGTTACACCCCTTGTGATACAACACAAAAAATAACTAGATCCAGAACTTGTTGCACAGTTGCCACAGTGCACTCAGATCCGGTCATCAACACCCAAGCACGCCCTTGTCCTATTGTAGAGCACTCCTACCCAGCCGTGTCCGCGAGTTCCAAAATTTACAGAGGAGAAATATATGGCGTTGCTTTTTTATCGTGTTCAAAACTTTATCCCTGCTCAAATCACTTCCATGGTGTGTGCATATATCATAGCTAAGTCATATTATTTGATCCCTCCTTTTCTTAGGGGTTTACGTTATGTCTTGTTTATCTCTTGGATCTTGTTTCATATTATCATTGTGTACATCATTTATTTCAGTAGTTAATCTACATTTGTAGATTTAATTTCATATTAAATTAAATCTTTTGGTAAACCCCATCGCTTAAACCCTACCTTCTGAGAACACATCGACACTTTTTCTCATTCTTTTGAATTTGTGGATTAATCATCATATCCTTCTTTTACTCCAACTAAGGTTTCTGGCATGGTTTTCATTGTTGCTGATTTTATGCAAGTCCCCACCCAACATCCTGCCTTCACGTCATCACACTAATGATCTAATCCAACCATCAATGCATTCACCACCTCGCCACACTCATCCTCCTACATGGCTCCACCCATATCTCTATCCCACTTCCAATCACTTCTACAATTCTTACCACCACCTCTAAGGGTTATGACATCATTGATCAGTTTAAGAACACACTAGCAAAAATATCTCTTTATGATCTCTTGCATAGTGAACCCGATTGTCATCATACATTAGAGGTCACCCTTCATTCCATCCACATTAAAAGCAATAATTCACATGTTTTCTTTACTCATCTCATTCAATCCCTCAAAAAACATACCACATGTTATATCTTTTAGTGATGGGGATATCATCCCCTCTGTTGATGACAATCCCTTTGCACCTTTTCTTATCACCACTACTAATAGCACCATTTTTATTAAGTGTGTACTCATTAATGATGTATTTTCTATAAATTTACGTGCTCTCTCCCTCCTCGGGAAAATAGGAATTTTTGATGATTTAATTAATAAATCTTCTCAAGTAATTTGCTTGGCTGTGATTCCATTACTTGTACATGCATGCGAATTATCACCTTACCTCTACAAGTTGGGCCTAAAAATCATTCCTACTGTTATTATTTGTTATTGACGCCTCATTCTAATTCAATTGTTTACTTGGTATGACCATGGATTCATGAAATGCATGCGGTTCCCTCCAAAATTCATCGATGCATTAAATTCATACATGATGGCTATGAACATAACATTACTGATGGACCCTGAACCCATTCAAGTTCTGTTCCACATAGACCCTGTCACTTCCATGCCCATTCCTCCATCACAACCTATTGCATATCACAATATTAGCACATACTATTTTGATCCAATCTAGTGCTCTTACTTTTTCTGCTACATCTACATGCCTTCCATCCACTCTTACTCATACTATTGATATCCTATCACCTATCATGTCTACATTTATGACAACTACTTCACCACCTATGTCATGGCTCCGCTCAATTTTATATCTAAACTCTATCCCTTCTAATATCCTTGATAATGGTATATAACAATAGGATAATACCAGACACTGAAAATTTAACGATGAAGTTGATGGTGCATAGAAATTAATGATGACACATGGCATAATCTTAACTTTACTTCTATTCAAATTAAATGAATCATACTTCTTAAGATACTTTTTTTGATATTAGTCCATGTTGAATATCAATTCAAGAAGCCTCCTCTTTCCACTTACTGTAATGATCCCTTTTCAAGGAGTTCATTACATACATTAAACATCTTACCGTTTCATACATCTCCCCAATACCACTCTGCATTGCAGCCTGATCCCTTTCACATGCACACTCATCATTTCATTAATAACTCTTATTGGCCTCTCATGTCCGAATCAACCCCACTTGCTCTAAGATTGTTCTACACATATGATGGATTAGCCCAGGCCTAGGGCTCATACACTTACCAATGATCTCTTCCCTCCACCTCATTCCCCTCACCTCTATCACTGGATGTATACTTTGTTACCTATTCCTTATGGCCTATCCACGTATTTCCATTCATCAGTATTACTTGCACGTACTCCTTGTTCCTCTCCACTCATACTTGGGCAGTCTTGGATTGATTACATTTGTGGCATACTCTGTTCCAAATCATATTGATATCACATGTCCCTATGCCTTTTGGCCGTATCTCTGTTTGCAATTTTTCCTTCTTTGATTATACTCAAAATCTCAGTTGTTGGTATGCGCACGATTATCCACAACCTCTTTTTACTAGTGAATAATATGTTATGAGCATCTGTACAATTTACGTCGTGTGGGCTCTTTGTATGATAAATGCCACAATATTGCTTATCAGGTCTCTGATTCAATTTCAATCAACTATGACCCTAACATGGATGACCTCCTAGATGATTTCACTTGATCCTTATCCACGTCACACACTTGAGGGCATCATGATTTCTTCCCCCCTTACAATCACTATCACTTATTTTTAGTACTTATTACTACACTTTATGCTATGTGAATCATCGATAATCTTCGTACACACTCTCATATCCTTTGATACACACATTGTATCATTATTACCATATGACACACTCTAGTTCCACGGTTCATACTCGATAGATGAGGGTCTAATTCTGAAATGAACCTCACATCTACCACACATTTCACAATTTGTGCTTCACGATACATCTGTCTAGCATCTACTTTCACACAACACATTACCCGATGACACACTCTTTCTCTATGGTTCATTCTTGACTGTTGAGGGTTCCTATAAATGAACCTAATCTTGTACACATACGATGGGGGGCACACTGCTCCTAACATCTTCACAATTTATATTCCATACCATCACACTCATTCATATAATTCATATATCTTGGTTGCATTTACTCTTGCTAGCTTATTCTATTTGCATGCTACACTTTTTTTTTTCATGTTAGACGTATTCTTAGTATGTCATCATCTTTCTATATATACACATACATGTTCACTTGGTCACTAATTGTGAATGCATATCTCTTACAGGTTCTTACGTGTTGCAATGATGCTTGACACTAAACCTTTTACTAGTCCCACCGAGGCTCCTGGGGGCATCTACCTTTACTACTCTCACACATTAAATGTGTTATTGTTTCATCATTTACTACTTCTAATTTATAGCACATTACTTTCCATTGATACATACATGTTTTGACATACTATTTATCTTACTAACATGTTAATGGGTGCTTCATGTGTAGCATTTGATTTGCAAGACTATATACAACCATGATTATTTGTTACTAATTGATTTTCATTTCCTTCTATTGTATGTTATTGTTTGTGGGCTATGGCCTATGTATTGCTTGATCACTGTTTTCTTGCTTATGGCCGCTACAGCCCTGATTGTCTTGTGACATTGTGAGCAATGTCCCATGTTTGAAACCCACTTTTCGCAATCTATTTTACTTGCACACTTGCTTGTTACATTGTTTTCTATTACATTCTTTGCTTGCACTAACACATATTTATAGCCCACTTTGTTTGCATGTGCCTTGGTTTCTACTAAACACATCCCGTACCTGCTACATGCATACATTCCAGTGTAACATCAGGTCCTCTCTTTTGGACTGCATTCTCCTACTTTGGTCACATGCACCCCAAACAAGGGGGCATATATTGGGTAAAAAAATCATCCCTACAACAACTTAGAGCTACAATACAGATCAACACAAGAACACAGTCACATAACGCCCCTAAATTTGACTTGGGTCCAAAACATAGTACATACACAAGCACCTAGACTCAGACAATAGTGTCTAAGCACCTGTGTATTCCCCTAGGCATTAATGACCTGGGGGCACCAACATTTATCTTCTCATATCATCACAATTCCTAAAATTCTTCAGAGCAGTGTTACAGTTACAAGAACATACCTTCAGTTATATAATGCATTCTATCTCCTACAATCAATACAATAGAAACAATTCAGAACTAATCAGGAACAAAAGGAACAAATTGAGACACACCATCTATAGTGGTGCTTATCGGACATAGTCATGGAAGGAGAGTAAAACTAGACCTCTCTCCCCAACACTTACTCTTTGGCATGAGATTGTCTAAAAAACTCATACTTGGCATGAAATCGCCCCAAAAACTCGCACTTGGCATGAGATGTCCCTTGACAAATAACTAATTCAAACATACTCACCTAACCATGGCCCCTTTCACCCCACTCTAATATTAATTTAATTAAATTAATTCATGATCTCATAATATTTATTATTTAAATATCCTAATTGGGATAATGCCCACACCACCACCTCACCTATACACCTCATCTAGCCACCTCACCCTAAGACCTATTCTTAGTATGTTGCCATAACTAACTAAGACCTACCTAAACCCTAAAAATCAAAGCCTACATTCCCTCTAACCACATTCCTACCCATTAGAAAGGAAGCTTCCATTCTAATCCATGGAAGAAGTGAACGAGATCCAAGAAAATCAAGGGGATATGCCCATTTTAGTAAACCTAGGAAATCCTTCCCTAACCGACGCCGGTTACCCTAAACCGCCTCCTGGTCAACCCAGAACCATCGTTGGTTACCATTTATTCCCCAAAACAACCTTATTTTGAGGTTGGCACATTTTCTGAGAGCAAGAGATGAAACCAGAGCTGCATGCAAGCAGAACTAGCATTGTACACGCATCAGAGCATTCACAACAAGCATCAGAAGCAATCACAGAGCCATTTGCATTCATGAGAAGCATCTGGGGAAGCACCATCACCACATCAAATTCCATCCATTTGATCAACTACCATTGCCACCCAGTCATCAAGCTCGTATAACAGTAAGTATTTTATTAACCAGCATTCATCTACTATCATTTTAGTAGGCTTTGTTATTTGTTATCAGTTTCTACTTGCATTCCCATTCTCCCATCATTTACCTTCATGAAAACTTGATCATTCCTTCACCCACACCATTAAACTACCCATACCTAGTTTTTAAAGATCCCTGAGTATACCTAAGACCTACACAGACCTTGTCATTGCCCTCTCCATTTCCATTTAGCCTCAGATCTGTCCTCACATCAAGATTTTGATAAGTTTCCTCTACCCGACCATACCGATGCCGGTTACCCACAACCATCACCTAGTTCACTTAAACTGACATCGGTCATACCAAGACTGACATCAGTCTTGTGTTTTACCCTCAGACCAAGAACAAAGCCTAAAATCCCCACCAAATACCCAAAACAGCCCAGAACCAGACCCTGACCAGTACCAGTACTCTGACAGAGACCTTGACCTTCAGATTCAATCATAGCTTAGCCTATTGTGAATGAATTTTCTTATTGTAGTCGAATGAGATACCTAAATCATTTTAACTACAGTAGGATTTCATTTATTGTTAACATTGAATTGTTTTAAATAGTGGATTGACAAGCCTTCTAGGGAGTATCACACTTCTCGGATCTAGCATACGCTAGGCAGTCCACTGCATATACTGTTTAACTTCTATTTGGTGGTCTTGTTTTCTATTTCAGGTAGTTCCTCCTAGCCAAAAGGAAGCTCTCACGATCAGCTATGGATCAAGAATTCATACGCGTGTAACAACCTTCAACCAACTTTAACAGGTATTCCTCCTAGCCCATTTACCCTTATCTGTTTCATCAATATTCAAAGAAACACTCTAAGAATCAGGTGAAACATTTTGGCACGCCTGGTGGGACCCATTCAGGGTTCCTTGCATTTCTTCATTCCTAGGTGAAAATTTACATGTTTGTTTCCTTTTTGAAAGGTTCTCACACTAAAATTTCTCCCCTGGAATCTTCTCTTCTTTCTATTTGTCTCAAAGCAATCATGTTTTGGTGCTATAAAAAGAACATTTCTTTCCTTTCATTAGTATTGCATTAGTGAAAGAGCATACTTTCTCCTGTTCATCTTCTTGTGTCATCGAATTCAATATTTTGATTTGGGCTTAAAATTAACTTCATTTCATTTTGACTTTTCTACATTAGCTCACATTAACTGAGGGCAACCTATACGCTGGAAGTCATTCCCAGCTGATGGTTGAAAAACGAATCGTAGAAAGCACATTTTTCTCTCTCTCTCTCTGAGTCTTACCAAACTACAAAATTCAAAAATATACACATTCTTAAATGACATCTTTCCTGGGAATGCATGTCAACGATCACACTGATAAGAGGATTGGAAGATACTCCCCAACTCATTACTTCTGTCGAGTCATATCTCAAAAGATGGCCCACCCCCACCATAACATACCTGAAACCTCTCCTTGTAGATCTCCTTCTTTGTAGGAAGCCTTCCTCACCAAAAACTCTATTCTAAAGTTCATAAGTCAGTCCTTAATAGCATAAGTTGAACAAACATAATAGAAAAATCACTCTTAGGATCGTATTTTTCTTAGTGTTTCTACTTGGCTTGTGTTTTGAGGTGAGAGGACATGTTCTTCATCTTTTTATTTCTCCTTGCATGCTCCTCATCATAGTTGGTGTATTCCAGCTTCATCTGAGTGTGCCTGGACCCTATTTTCATCATTCTCAGAATTCTGGGTTTGATTCCACATTTGATTTTAACTCACAACCACCTTTTCTTCATCTCTTGTTTCAATTTCACAGTAACCAGTGTCGGTCTAGTGACCATCGTGGTTACCCTCTGACCATCATCAATTTTACCCAACTGGCATTGGTTTACTGTTCTTTTGGTTAACCTACCCAAAAGGACACCTGCTTCACCTTCTTTGTTGTTCAGAGTCTCTGTAACTCTTATCATCTTCTCTATCCTGATAAAATCCATCAACATCTTATCTACTTGGCAGATTATTAGCCTTTTGCCCTGATTTGACAAACTATCCATTTTCACAGTGACTGATCGCGGTTACCTATGACCGATGTTGGTTTACCCTAACCGGCATCAGTTAGCCTGTTCAAATTTCCAGCTGACATTTTGTACCTAATCCACCTACCACCACCTATTTTTCCTATCTTTGTTGTATTTCTATGTCATTTACAGAAAGCAGTCCTACCACATCAGTACTTGTTCACATGGTGTTGATCACGTAGCCAAGAAAATGCCCTCATATTCCATGCTAGTTGTCAACCACTCCCACCTAGTCCTTCACCACCTTCTATTTTATCACCCATGGATCCTACCCAACCTATCACTATCGCCACAGGGGATGAGGAGTTCACACGACTCCTTGACCAGAACCCTGCCACCTTACAGTTCTATCTTTCCCACTCATCCACTTGAGATGCCTCGGGTCAGTTGATATATGGCATGCCCATATCTATCCCCTGACACTTGTTCCTACTTCTGCATCAGCCTTTGTTAGCTCCGCACTGCCTACACCTGCCTTGCCCCAGTCATTTCTCAGATAGGCCCTATACCTGCTATGACCACCACATCTGCTACATCCATTGCACCCGCAACATCCACTATACCTTCTTCGACCACCCAGAACGTAACCTCATCCATGCCTATTATCTCACATATACCCGTAGCTACACAACCACCCACTGTGTTGATGACCACTACCCCTTTTCAAAACATTGTCCTTTCTATTCCACAAGTCCTTAGCCCCCATTGCTACTAGAGTCACCTCAACCCTTCCACCTCCATATATGTACTATCAACAGCCTCCCATTTCATCTATCAGTCATTCTAGGTACGTACCCCCTATCTCACTCCCTCTGTCTCAATCTACCTAAACAACAACGCCATATACTAGAATTCCACCCCCATCATATGTCCAATACCAACCCTCTTATGCTATAGGAGGTACCCATCCATCACCACCTACCAATGACCTAATCAAGTTAATGATGGACAAGATGCAGACACTGGAGGCATCAGTTTCTGGCACACACAACTCTCTCACCTATGATGAGATTTGTAATGAGCCCATCCACCCATCCATTCCTATTCATCCATATCCCATACATTGGGAAATGCCTAAATTTAACTGCTTCAATAGCAAAGAGGACCCCGCAACAGCACTTGCGGTCTTTCAAACATGGTTGTTATCTGATCACCCATGATGATGCTTTGCTTTTGAGGACCTTTCCCATGTCTCTGACTGGGCCCACATTAGATTGGTATAGTGGGTTACCTAGACATTCTATCTTCTCATTTAATCAGGTAGCCCAAGCCTTCTTGGATCACTTCTCCATCAACATTGTTAAGAAGGTTACCATGACTGACCTCTACTCTACACATCAATATGATGATGAGTCTATCAAATATTTTGTCACTCATTGGTGTAGCCTGATCAATCAACTCACATTCCAATTACCACAAACTGAGCTCATAGAGCTCTTCACTCGGGCTTGTGCTAGACATATCTCACCAACCATGCAGGTCCAGACTTTTTGAACCTTCGATGAGGCATTCACCATGGCATGAAAGCTAGAGATTCGGGCCATCAAAGAAAAGAAAATTCAACTACACAATAAGAATTCACATTTAAGTCAAATGATACCTCTTCTTCTTCGAAACCACAGAATAATTATTCAAAATCCAAGGGAACCACTAACACAGTGGTACTCAAGGCTGGCCCAGCTCATCCATCAAATCAGGCTAACCCCTCATCTAATCTTTCTCCTATCCAGACCTTTCAATTCAGACGAGAACAACAGAAATACACCCCAATTGGGGAGCCTTATTCTTCTGTCTTAGAAAATCTCATTAAAGCTATGGGGCCATCACCCTTCCTCCCGTAAAACCACACACTGGTTTTGATCCTGCTCACCCCACACCCGCATGGTACAAAGAGCACAACTTCTGCAACTATCATTGGGTAAAAGGTCATAGTGACAGAAATTGCATCACTTTCAAGAAAATTGTCCAGGAAATGCTCGAGAATGGAGAGTTAGTCTTGGATAATCCTAACGCACCTGCCAATCAAAACCTACACATCTTCAAGAAACCATTTCCTAATCACGCCCCTTCTTCTGATCAAACTGGAGAGACCTCAACTAATGATAGCCATACCCATGAGGTCCATGCTATTTTCAGTGATGCACCAGTTGCTTCCCAATTACCTCATATTCCTTCCATAGAGGAAATCCTAGCCCGAAGTCCTCCACCTACACATGAACCCACTTCACCTATTCCTCCACCCACAGAGGAACACCCTTCATCTCCCCCCTCACCTGTGAAGGAGCCTTCTGTTAACATCGAGACCGCTTCACCTTTGGCTTCTCCACCTAGAGAGCCATCACCAACAGTACCTCTCTGACCCATGGAAGATGCTTTTTTATCTCCTCCACCCATAGAGGAGCACCTGTCATCTCCTCCACCTATCAAAGATCCAGTAGAAATTTCGTTTCCTCTAGGTGACCATTCTCCATCAGCCACCCAAGATCCTACAGACTTACTTTCAGCTCTCTTACCCACAGAGGCTGAAGCTAGCGAATTCCCCATTTCTAAGACACATTTTATGGGAATCACCATTAGATCCACATCAACCTCACCCACTGTAGTTCCATTCTCATGCTTAGCCAACCACCTAGATTATGTGGATAGAGCCTTACTTTGGGGGCATCTTCTACTTCCTGTCTCAACAAAAATGCAGATGTCACTCGCTGACACTTCCACTATCTATCCAAAAATATTTTCAGATGATCAAACCAAACACAACCACAACTATCACAAATTTTCCCATGATACCACTCATGGCTCAACTCACACCTCTACCCATAACTCAACATGCTTCTACATCCAAACCTACACCTACATCATCTTCCTTGCCTAAACCTATTACTACCTTAGGGGTCATCCTAATGGCCAACCTTACTCATCCACCCATCAAATTAGATTTAGCTACATCCTCCAAAACTAACACCAAACTTAATCTGGCCCCCAAACAGAAGAACCAATCCCCTAGATCTCATACCCCAACCTTGTTGATCACACCTTCATCACCTTCACCCTTTTGTCCATCTTAGGACCTCACCCTTCTAGCCTAGTTAAGAAACCTCCACCCACCGGTAAACTAAAAATGCTAGCAGCCCATTCCTCCCTCGCAGACCTCTAACATACCCAAGCGCCTGACACAACTTCTGCCCACACCTGCAACATTTTTACCACCCATACCTCCAATACCATCGATAACTTCTTCACTACCCATGACACTTCAGTCTCTTTCCCTCACACCTCCTGCACGACCACCTGTGCCATCTACCTTCACAACACCTCGGTTATCCCCATGGGTAACTCACCCTCTTCCACCATACACTTTTCCCTCTAGATCTCATGCGCCATGTATCACCTTTACCAAGAAGGTGCAACCTAAAGGAAAAAATCTGCTACCCTCCAATAAGGTAGTCAAACCAACTACACACTCTATTTCCAGTTCATCTACCATGCCCCTACCCAAGCAGACACGACCAACACCTAAGACCACACCAGCACCTAAAACCATAGCTCGACCCACTCCCCCTCTTGCAAAGACCCTTCCTATACAATCAACCACACCTGCACCCAAACCCACATTCACTTCCCATTGTGATCCACTGGTAGGATCCTATGCCAAAATTTTAACCAACCTCCTTGAAACTTTTGTCATCACATTACCCCCTCTTAGACCTTATGACCCACTCAAGCCCAAACCAAAAGGGTTTGATGAAACCAAAATTTGTGCCTACCATCATGTGTCAGGCACGATGTTGAGAACTGTAAGGCTTTGAAAACCATTCTTATCCAGTTGTGTCCTCCTAAAGAAAACTTTGATGATGATGATCTTCTTGCTGAGGACCCCATTTTACCTAGCACCAATTTCCAGTTCTTCCTTCATTGCCTACTCAGCGACCAAGACCTCCACCCCCACAACTCTTAGAGCCACCTCTGAGATTTGAAATTAACATGGTGCGCATCAGAGAACTTTCCAAACCTCCACCCAAATGTCGGTGTGCCCAACTCATCTCACAAGGTTCCTTCCACCCCTTGAATTTTTCCCTTCCTTGCTATACCTTTCATGGCTCACCTACTTCACCTACCTCCCCACCTCAAATTAACATGATCCATGTTGCTACCCAGAAGGATAAAGGCAAGGAAAGGCAACTGACCCACCAACCAACCCTATACCCAACATACCATCTACACCCACACCTAAAGTCACTATCCATGGCCCCACATATCCTATTTCTAATGGGGTTACACATCGTGATGCTCAAACAATTACACCAATCCTCCCTCAAAATGTCCCTATATGACCTCATCCAAACCTCTGAATCCCATCGCTCAAGCTCTCATGGAGGTCCTTCAATCTATTGAGGTTTTACCCAATGATCCTACACCTGTAGCCTCCATCATCACACCTCATCATGTAGCCTCTCTTACCAAATTACCATCTTCTTCTACACCTCCACCCACTCACCAAGTAGCCACCCTTAGCTTCTCAGATGAAGAGATTGCACCTGCACCAAACCGATGACCCAGATCCAACCCTTTTCATCTCCATCCACATTGATGATATACGTGTATGACATGTTATGATCGATGGGGGTGCTAGCATTAACATCATCTCCTCCCATGCGTTCGACCAAATGCGCATACCCGATAATTACATGCATAAACATCCCATCATGTTGCATTCATTTAATGACGCTATCACCTCTACACTTGGCACCGTCATCCTCCATGTTCACATGGGCCCCCACACTATTCTAGAGTTATTTTATGTCTTGGAGGGGGAATTTCAATATAACCTATTGCTCTGGGAAAACCCTAGATTCATGTCATGGGTTGTGTTCCTTCCACTTTGCACCGTTGTGTAAAGTTTGAGCATGAAGGACACACTTATACCATTTTGGCTGATCCATCACCTTTCAAAACTTGAAACATGCTTTACCAACCCAATGACGTGCTCATACCCATTAAAGCATCTTCACCTCCATGACCACTTCCTCTTCACCTACACCTCCACTCACCAATACCGCTACTACATCAACTACACCTAACTCCTCCATTCCTACCACCACCACTACTTCCACGGCCGACCCATCACCTCCCAATCAGCTAGCTCCACCTATGATCCAACCTCTAACACATCGTCTATCCTAGCCACCCACATATCAACCACTGATCCATTGGAAGGAATTTTTTAATGCCTCACTCTGGGGGAGTATCAAACCTATATAATGTCAACACATTCCTTACTCCACAAGAGTATGGAAGCCTTCACCAACACCCTCATTATGATCACCGCATAGGAGAGTGTCTCCTTTATGGTCCTCCCCACCTTCACACCAATCTCACCTATGGGGGACTTGATACTACCACTTATACACCTGAACCACCATCACAAACCCGCCCATTTTCTACTGACCTCCAGTCACTCACCAATCGCCATTTCACCCACACCTTCCTGCACCGATGTGCATGGAAGGGTTTTGGTTTTGGATTTTATGAGAAAGGTTATCACACTATTATTCCATGCACTACCCACAAACATAATGACCGTAGTGGTATCAGATTTGTTGAACCACCTACCAAGAAGGCCCACATTGAACTCATTGAGGACATAAACCCTTCACCACCTTCTTCACCTTCTCCACCTTCTTCACCACCATCACCACCCTCACCGACAGAGTCGATGGATCCAGAATCCATTCCTCCTAACTTTTTTTTTTTCATAAACACCATTTCCTTGGGGCCTCTAACTTATCAATGTGAGGGCGAGGCTCCCTCTTCTCTTCCCTTCCTGTATCCTGAAATGATCGATGATGATACACCTTCTATTAATGTTGTTCAATGTCAGGATGATGAATCTATACTCACCTACCTTGGTGCATAAGACTCATATATTCATCGGTCGTTACCATCTGAGACACAAACCATGTTGAACGAATCGACTATCGAAATCAACATCCATACTTAAGATGACCCTACACATTCTAAAGATTGGCCAATCTTTAGATACTGTTGAATAGGAAGCCATCACTTCTTTTCTCAAAAGATCATAACCATGCTTTTGCTTGGTCTTATGCAGACATGCCTGGTATTGACCCCACCATAGTGGTCCACAATATCATAACCATTCCTGATGCCAAACCCGTAAAATAAAAGCTGAGGAAAATGCACCCTCACATTGCTCTTCTGGTCAAAGAAGAACTTCAACACCTTCTTTCCATTTCCTTCATCTTACCCATTGATTATCCTCTATGGATTTCTAACATTGTCCCTGTCAGTAAGGTGACAAGGGGACTCCACATTTACATAGATTTCCGTGACCTCAACCTAGCTTGCCTGAAAGATGACTTTCCTCTACCTAGTATTGACCAACTGGTTGACCTTACCACTGGTCACGAGATGCTATCACTCATGGATGGTTTCTTAGGTTATAACCAAATCTTTCTTACCCCAAAGGATCAACACAAAATTGCATTCATCACCCCTTGGGGGACCTTCTGCTATCAAGTCATGCCTTTTGGCCTTAAAAACGCTGGTGCCACATATCATTGGGCTATGACTTACATCTTCCATGACATCATGCACCATATATTGGAAGATTACGTAGACGATCTCCTTACCAAATATAAATGCTTCTCTGAGCACCTCGCCATCCTAAAAACCATCTTTGACCACCTCATTAAGTATTGTGTTCACCTTCAGCCCAAGAAGTGCATCTTCGCGGTTCTCTCAGGAAAGCTCATGGGATTTATCGTTTCCTTACGTGGTATAGAGGTTGACCCTGCTAAGTCAAGGCCATTCTCAAAATGCCTCCACCCACTAATCAATGTGGAAGCTCCGTAGCCTACAAGGTAAGTTACAGTCTATTCATTATTTCATTTCACAACTGTCCAATCAGTGTCAACCATTTCATCACCTTCTCAAAAAGGATGTTTCCTTTAAATGGGATGAGGACTGCCATAAAGATTTTGAATCCTTAAAACAATACCTTCTCCAACCACCTGTACTCATTCCACCTAAAGACGATCAACCCTTCTACCTATACATCTCAGCTACCGATCACTCCTTGGGGGCCATGCTCACTCATCACGATGAACAACATAGGGAGCAGGTGGTTTATTACATAAGCTGTACTCTTTTGGACTATGAAACCCGATACACCCTTGCCGAAATTTTTTTCTTATCCTTAGTTTTTGTTGCCACCAAACTCTAGCCATTACCTACTTAACCACAAAACCTATGTTGTGACCAACACCGACCCCTTACACTTCATGTACTGCCAAACCTTACCAAAATCAACGAGCTACACAGCTGGCTTATGCTTCTGGCCGACCTCAAACTCAAATTCACCCATCAAAAGTCCATCAAGGGCTAGGCTATCGCTAACCAATTGGCTGATGCACCTATTTTTGGGGACCAACCCTCTAACTTTGACTTTCTAGATGAGTTTATTACAACCTGATCCTTGGACGAACCTGCATACCAAATGACACTCTTCTTCAATGGTTCCAAGTGTCAGCGTGGGGGTGGGGCTGGTGTTATCCTCATTCCTGCTTGATGGTGAACCCATGTCTTTGTCTTTCAAACTTGATTTTGATTGTACAAACAATATTGTTGAATATGAAGCACTCGTACTGGGTCTCTAGGTTTCCTATGCCTTATATTTTAAGTCAATCAACATCTTTGGTGATTCTCAATAGGTCATAAACTAAGTCAATGGTATATACCAGTTTCGTAATGAGATACTTTAAAATTATAAGCATCATGTGGACATACTTCTGGCCACCTTTGACTGTTACGCACTTCAAACCATCCCATGTTCTACCAAAAAATTTATAGATACCATGGCCTACTTAGCTTCTCAGATACCCTCTTCACCCACCGAATCTAAAATCTTTTTCACCGTACAAAGACTCCTTTCACCCTCTTATTTACCTTGCGAAGTTTAATCTATCGGAACCACCGCTCCCTACCCGAGTGACATTTGGTATAAACAATACTCAGACTATCTTTCCCTCTCAATATTACCTCCCGACCTCACTCGTAATGGACAATGTGCCTTTCTTAAAAGGGTCTCTCGTTACTTCATCATGGGTGGCCTCCTCTATAAGCGCGACTTTGATGGTATTCTCTTACGGTGTCTTACAAGTTCTGAAATTCCTTACACCATTAAGGAAGTTCATGATGGCATATGTGGAGGTCACTTCAGTGGCCTTACTGTTGCTAAGCATATTCTTCGCCTAGGCTATTACTGGCTGACCCTTAACCATTATTGTTGTGACTACTTTAAGCGTTGTGTAAAATGCCAACAACATGCCAATCTTCATCATATGAAAGGAACGATAACCAGATCGTACCAAGCCAAGAACACAAATGCTAATTAAACACCACAATCAATAAGATGAAAGCAATTTGCCAGAATAAATTTACATAAAACCTTTGCAAATAAATGAGCAACAATATCATATATTATTATGGAACTCAATGCAATACATTGAGAATGGGCCTTGCTTAAAAAGGCAAGGAATAACAATCTAAGAACCAGTCAAGGTCGTAGATCAAGCCATAAATGAAGGAAATAACTAGTCATCAAAGAACTAGTCAAGACCATAGATTTAGGAGAGAACTAGACATCAAGGATCTAGTCAATACCATAGATCAAGGAAAGAACTAGTCAATACCATAGATCAAGGAAAGAACTATACCTAACAACTAGATAATATCTCCTAATATCTAAATAAGATAAAAGAAATATCCACACACATAAGTGGGTGAGGATAAATACAATAAAGGTAAATAAAGTACCTAGGTGAACATGAGCTAAGGTAAATACCTACTCTAACATCATACACCAAGTCATGCCTTACAGGTCGCCCGTGACCTTTGACCTTTCTCTCAATGGGGTTTGGATCTTGTCAGAGAGATCAATCCCCATTCCTCCCAGGGACATCAATGGATAATCACCGCTATTGGATATTACACCAAATGGGTTGAAGCCATACCTCTCATCTCCAAAAAATCCAAGAAAATATGTGAGCTTATCAATCATCACATCATTTGTCGCTTTGGTGTCCCACATTGCCTCATCACTGATAGTGGAAAACAATTCAAAAATAAAACCTTCTGGAAACTTTGCGACACCTTTGGTATTCAGCTAAGTTTCTCGTCACCATATTACCCACAAACCAACGGCTAGGCAAAATCCACTAATAAAACCCTGAACAAAATTCTCATGAAAGTGGTTAATGATACTGGGAAGGACTGGCATACACACATTCCTTTCACCCTGTGGGTGTACCGTACTAATATTCACACTTCCACTGCTGCCACACCTTTTTCTTTGGTCTACGGTACAAAGGTTGTTTTGCCTCTCGAAGTCCAGATTCCCTCATTCTGCATTTCTCTCCATGACATGTTCAATGATGATGAATTTCGCCAGGACTGTTTAACACAACTTGAGTTATTAGACGAACACCGTCTTAATGTTCTTGACCATGTTCAAGTTTACCAAAAATGTATCAAGTGTGCTTATGAAAAATGTGTCCATGAACGAACCCTCCAAGTTGGTGACCTTGTCCTAAAGGAAAATCAACATGTAACCAAAGCAGAAAAAATTAAATGGGGTAAATTTGCTTCTAATTGGCTTGGACCACACATTATGACTCATAGTTATGGATTAGGTGCTTATCGTTTATCTTCACTAGATGGTAAACCCGAACCTGAACCCCTTAATGCCTTGCATCTTCGACCATTCTATTTTTGACTTTTAGTCTTACCTCACATTTTTCCTCATTTCTTGCTCGTCCCTTGAGCACTTTTCATTTCCCTTCTTTCCTAATGCTACCCCTCAATGATTGAACAAGAATCATGTGCGTACCTGTCACTGTTTTATCTTCTCTTAAATATGTGTACCACAACGTTGCACATGGCATGATTCTCATGGATACTTTTTGTCTGCTTTTAGATGAGATCCCATGGTTGTTTCACCTTGCTTTCTGAACAAGAATCCAATTCTTCACCTTAGTTTTGTCCATGACTTAAAAGTCCTCACGTGGTATCCAACTCCTTGAGTCAAACTTCTAGTAAAAAGATGATTCCCTCAAAAAGGACATCTTACTCTCTACATCATTGCTATAAATAGACTGCTCCCTTGAAGGAAAGCTATGTAAATCTTGCTAAAAAAAAGAAAAAAAAAAGGGGAGAATTCGAAGCTTCTCGCATCGATCAGCTTTGCGAAGACCTCAAGGAGTTAATTTCCTCATCCCATATAGACTTTCCACATCGATCAATCTATCTTAAATACTAGTCAAAGCATAAAAAAATTTCATCATGGACTTGCTCATTGTGATCTTGGATCTCTTGCCAAAAGGCATGCTACCTAATACCATATAACCTACCCATTTTCACCTTCTTACCATTTTCACCTTCATTTCCTACCGCCTCAAGGGACCTATCAGAATCGTGACATTTGGTGATCATGTGACTATTCTTCACCTTTAGAATAATCAACCATGCAATGTCTTCAGGGCCTTACGTTCACTAGCCTATCTAAGGTATGATCCAACAGTTATGATCCTTGTAAATCAGGTGGATCTCTTGCCTCCTCTTATCTTTTAAACTTCTTCATTACGTATTGATCATCTTATCCAAGACTAGATCCTCGACGCTTATCTCTGGGAAATTTTAATCTTGCACCACAATCACCTTAATATCACCCATACCAAGGTGCTGATAATTCACCCATACCTAAAATGACCTTGCCTCAACCATGCCTATAACCTACCAACTCGTTCTCATACATCTTTACATTCTTCCCTAGCTTATGGGAGAACTACATCGGCTTGAGGTTCCTTTTCACCGAGACTATGTAGGCAACACTTCGAGGGCATGGGGCCCTTGGAGGTTAGCTCGGCCACTCTCCACCCTAACCAATCTCCCTTTCCTTTTCCTAAATCACATTTTACCCTAGTTAGTTTCCTTTTTATATCAATAATTGGAAATTAAATCAAACAAACAACAGATTACTTCACATCTTTGTCATCATCATTCATACATTCATTATGTCTATCATTTCTTCACCATTATCGTGCATGTTACTATAAGACATCTCAACATGACTCATATCATCATTAATTGCACAAATTAATGAATTACAAAATTAACCCATTTCAACTTAACCATCCTTAAACCAACCTAATGCAATCCATACCTATGACCTGACTCCATCCATTCCTACAACCAAACACCTCCATGCCTATGACTTGACTCCATCCATGCATACAACTAAACACCTGACTCAATCCATGCCTATGACCTAACTCCATCCATGCCTAAACCACAACTTGACTCAATCCATGCCTATGACTTGACTCCACCATGCCTAACACACCTATCATCCATCCATCTACGCATAACAATCAAATTCTATCAACACAGATACATCATCACCAAATCATCCATATCATCATATAAATATGTGTATTCATACAATATATACTGATATCGAATAATATGCATCTCTAAAAAACTCTCATATACAACCTCACCATATTTGGCACGCAGGCCAGTATATGATAAAAAATACACAAACTCTCGTAGACATCCTCACTCTCTTTGGCACACAGGCTAGTATATTATAAAAATGAATAACTACATCAAAATGGAGGGACATACATCACGAATCATCCTGCTGGATATCCTCCATATCGATCTCTCTCATCTCCTCCTCCCCCTTGGCTCTTGTCCGGCGGCCTGATAACATCTCACCGCCTGTCATGGGTCATGGTCGGGTCCCTACTAGTACATCACCTGGGGCTGGTCTTCATGAACTGGTGGCCTCACCTTGATCTTGTCTCGGGGCTTGATGGCCCTCTGTGCTCTCCATGTTGGGGGTGCGGGATTTGGTCCTCTCACTTGAGGCCTGTTATGCCCTATATTCTCCATAGGATAGAAAATCTATCCCTGTCACCATCAACTGGTCCTGATAATACCTGGCCTCACCCAGGGCATTCCACAATCTAGATACGGGTACTGTCTGTGGTGGCCCCATCGGCCTCTGCCCCTGTGCCTATCCTGTGGGACCCTGTCCCACCCTTGTCTGTGAACTGGGACCCTATCCTGGTGTCTGTGGTGGTACCATCAGCCTCACACCCTGTGCATGTATCTGGGCCTGTAATGCCGCAATATATGCATGTGCAGTGGCCAACTAGCCCTGCAAACCTGTAAACTACACCTGTAGGGTGACCACCTGATCATCATCACCATCTCCACCATGGGCCATCTGGGCTCGTAGACTGGCCACCTGTGCATGCAAAGTGGCCACCTCCACCTTTGAACCTGCCAACTACCACTGTACCATCCCCAGCTGTGTAATCATGATCGCCACCTGCCCCTGTAGGGCGTCTCTCTGAACGATGGTGGTGACTAAATCTGGCTGCTTCAGCCTGGGTGGCATTGCTCGTAAATGAGCTGCCCACCATTATCTATACCTATCAGTCACCCCGACATCATCAATCCACCAGTCTATCACCTGCTGCTCCTACCTTGTAGGCACTGTCGGTTGTGGTAGAGGCAACGACCTCTCCACGTCATCCCTCCTATACTATGGGAAGGGTGGCGGTATATCCTGTGGCAGCCCAAACTACTGTCTGACCCTATTTACTAGGATCATCTTGTGCTCCCCTTCACAACGCCCCTTAATCCATCTGAGTAGCTACAAGCCGTCTAACTCATCAGCCATCTGTCTGTATGAGGCATAACCCACATACGGTCTCCTAATAATGTCCACGCCAGAAAATCCCTCCAGTAACCACCTATAATATGCTACATCATGAGTAGCCCTGTTGGCTCGACGCTCTCCAATCACAAGCACCCATCGCTTGTAACCTACCCGAACCAAACCTATATCGAATGCATTTTCTCGGGGCATACCAATCAGATGAACACACACAATGTGCTCGTAGGCCCAAAAGTGAAGAATAAATGTGTAGCATAAGTTGAACCTATGGAGCCGCCCACAGGCCAATAGCTCTCTATATAGCTACACCAGGAATGATGATGCCTATGCAAAGCAGGTCCTGTCCATCACAATATCATGCAACACCCCCATCAGTGATCATAGGAATCTCCCACCATCTACATATGGCAGTGCAAAACAACAAACTACCTCTATCAATAACACTACTAGCCTTGTCTCCTCTAGACGGACCAGGTACATCTCTTTGTAGCTCATGCTGGTGCTGTGGAATGTCATCTCCGCCAGTCCCTCTCCAAATACTGTCAGCATCAAATCCTCAGATGCCTTTGAGGAGATTGAGTATACCTATGTCCCCAATATCGGTAACCACAGGATCTTGTAAACATCCTCCAGGGTGACTGTCATCTCCCCCGTCAGTAAGTGGAACGTGTTGGTCGCCGAATCCCATCTATCGACGAGGGCGACCATCAAAATTGGCTGTCAGACTACATGCTAGTAGCGTCTGACACCACTTAGGCCCACATCTGTGACATGCCTCCACTCCTCGACTGTCGCAGCCCCATGAATTATCAAGAGAAAGGGTGACACCCTGTCTGGCATCCTCAACTGATCTCTCGCATGTATCTAGAAAAACATCACATTACTACACCTTAATCATACCCACTATCACTCTCGACACCTCACCTATACTTACCACCCTACCTCTCTTTTCCATACCTCCTTACCTTCGTATCACATCTTCTATCTACCCACCCCAACCCTAACCCACTATCATTCACCCTTACCTATTTTTACCCCTTACCTATGTTATGATTTTTCCCCAAAACATCTCCTCCTTACTACTACCTCTCTCACCCACCCAACCTAGATCACTTTTGGCCCCTTTTCCCCCATATTCTGACCAGTCTTGGTTACCCCTAACCAATCCCGGTCCCCCATAAATTGACATCAGTCACCTTTTTCGTGACCGATACCGGCTAATCTTCAACCAACGCCGGTCACTGTCATACCGAAAACCGCAACACCCAAAACCCCCCTCTTCCTAAAACTCCCCTTTCTCTCCCTTCTACCCATCAATTCAGACCTCATATACCCCTCCACCCCTTCCCACCCCTCATTCACCCAGCCACCTCCCTCCCGATTCCTATTTTACCCGATTTGACCTCCCAAAATTCAAAATTCATTTCCCCCCAAAACCCGTTTTCTCAAACCCTAACCTCTAAACCAATCTAACTCACAAAATAAAGAAAGGGATTGACTCTTACCTCATCACGCTACCATCGTTGTGGTGGCACGGCGGGCCGCTGCACTAGTGGTCCACCCGATCCCTCTCCTGCCTCTGCCATCACCCATTCAACCTACTCACCTCCAACCAACCGAATCGATCGATCCGATCTCGTGGACCCGCCTATTAACTGCCACTCTCCCGCTACATCGCTTGCAAACTCAGCTCTCCATTCCACACGGGCACTTTCAGCCTTTCTCTCTCTCTCACATTTCATTTTCTCCTATTTGACAAGTGACAAATGATTCCATCAAAAGTGAAATTTTTCTTTTTATAACCTACCCGACTTGATTGGTGATGATTTTACATTGAACGACATTGGTCATGTGCCCTCGCTTACCATGGTCAGTCCATTGTGACCGCCATCAGTTCTTTTTAACTGTTGTTGGTTATCCTGCTTAGTCTTTTTCCTACCCCCTACCCCTAATTTGCTGACCTGCATCCTTTTTACCTCACCCACACCTGACTTGGACACTTCACTTTATCCTCCTGACCTCATCATTTACTACCTCACCTCGTCCTCATTTAGGGACTCATTATTTTACCCATAACTCAGCCCTACTTGTGCCGTGACCTCATGTGCTTGTTATACCTTGTGGCACTGTTACCCGTGTTGATTGACATACTGACCTTACCTTGCCTCTTGTCGTGACCGTTTATCCTGACCCAATCTTTGGTGTACCGGAACATACCTAAATGTTCATGCACTTGACATGCGATGTGTTTCCTGACCATATCCTATACCTTGGATACCGGAATCACCTCAACCTTGTTTGGATAAACCTATCGACCTTAGACAATGTAGAGTTTACCTGCTCTTCAACCTGGTACCGTGCTGTAATTTATATGTGTGCGTGCATTTTACTGTTCCTACCTTTGACCCTAACCCATTACTAGGATTACCCAGTTATACCTTTACCCCTTTTTACCCTTGTTTCCCACCTTCCTCTTCATCACATTCACCTTTTATCAAACCACTCACCGATTATGCCTTCTGCCTTATCAATTCCTAGTTTGAGGGGGATCACCTTTACCCACACATGGGGCAACCACATCTTATTTTTTGTTAGCATCACTTACCAATACAACCTACGCAACAAAAAGGGGAAAAATGTAGACACCAAAATTGGGTCACACTCCCCTTGGTCCCTCGACAAATAACCAACTTGAACACACTCACCTAACTGTGGCCCCTTTCACCCCACTCTAATATTAATTCAATTAAATTAATTCATGATCTCATAATATCTATTATTTAAATATCCTAATTGAGATAATGCCCACACACCCACATCACTTGTACACCTCATCTAGCCACCTCACCATAAGACCTATTCTTAGTATGTTGCCATAACTAACTAAGACCTACCTAAACCCTAAAAATCAAAGCCTACATTCCCTCTAACCACATTCCCGCCCGTTAGGAAGGAAGATTCCATTCTAATCTGTGGAAGAAAAATGAGCGAGATCCAAGAAAATCAAGGGGATCTGCCCATTTTAGTAAACCTAGGAAATCCCGCCCTAACCTACGCCAGTTACCCTAAACTGCCGCCGGTCAACCCGGAACCGCCGTTAGTTACCATTTATTCCCCAAAACAACCTTATTCGAGGTTGGCACATTTCTGAGAGCAAGGGATGAAAACTAGAGCTACATGCAAGCATAACTAGCATTTGTACATGCATAAGAGCATTCAAAACAGGCATCAGAAGCGATCACAGAGCCATTTGCATTCACGGAAGCATCCAGGGAAGCACCATCACCACACCAAATTCCATCCATCTGATCAACTTCCATTGCCATCCAGCCATCAAGTTCATACAACAATAAGTGTTTTATTAGCCAACACTCATCCATTTTCATTTTAGTAGGTTCTATTATATCTATTACTAGTTTCTACTTGCATTCCCATTCTCCCATCATTCACCTTTATGCAAACTTGATCATTCCTTCACCCACACCATTAAATTTCCCATACATGACTTTTAAAAATCTCTGAGTATATCCAAGATCTCCATAGACCTTGTCATTTCCCTCTCCATTTCCATTTAGCTTCAGATTTGTCCTCATACTGAGATTTTTATAAGTTTTCTCTACCTCGACCATACTGATGCCGGTTACCCACAAACGCCGCTGGTTCACTTAAACCAACATCCATCATACAAGACCGACGTCAGTCTATGTGTTTTTACCCTCAGACCAAGAACAAAGCCTAAAATACCCACCAAATACCCAAAACAACTCAGAACTAGACCCTGACCAGTACTAGTACTCTGACAGAGACCTCGACCTTCAGATTCAATCATAGTTTAGCCTGTTGTGAACAAATTTTCTTATTGTAGTTGAATGAGATACCTAAATAATTTTAACTACAGTAGGATTTCATTTATTGTTAACATTGAATTGTTTTAAATAGTGGTTTGACAACCGTCTAGGAAGTATCACACTTCTCGGATCTAGCATACAGTAGGAAATCCACTGCATATACTATTTAACTTCTATTTGGTGGTCTTGTTTTCTATTTCAGGTAGTTCCTCCTAGCTAAAAGGAAGCTCTCACGATCAGTTGTGGATCAATAAGTCATACGTGCACAACAACCTTCAACCAAATTTAACAGGTAGTCCTCCTGGCCCATTTACCCTTATCTGTTTCGTCAATATTCAAAGAAACGCTCTAAGAATAAGGTGAAACACACTTATCTTTACTATTAAGTTTACACACTTCTACATACTTTTGCATACTTTACTCAAATTTATCATATACAAGGATTTGACTACTCTTTTTCTCTTCTTTTGCAGGTATGTCCTTAAGACAAACATAAGGGTCTAAAAATTATGGGGGACCTTCACCTTTATCTACAATTTTCTATTGAGTATCTAAAACCTCTTAGATCTTGTGCAATGATGTTTATTTATACTCTTCTTTGTCCAAACCATAATTGTGCTAGTAGTTGATCATAAGTGACCCTTAAAAAGGGATTAAATTTTTGTATTGTATAACCTTTCCACACCCCTAATGATGTGATGAGTGTTTCCTGCATATTAATACTCTAAAGAGGTATCAAGCAACATGTAATTCTTTCTCATATATAAATGTGTACAAAATCTTGTGCATGAACAATTGAATTTCGTTTGGACTTTGACATTTTGCATTATGCAAGTTTGACCTCTTTTAATTTAAATCTTTCTCTATGGACTGCTCTTGAGATTCTCCTTGAATATTTGAGATGTGTGTATGCCTTTAAAATAATGTTCTCCAATAGTTAGAATGGTTCAAGTGTTCTCCAAGGTGTAAGGGGTGATTTACAATTTTATAAATGATTTTTGTATATAACCAACTCTTTCCCCGTCACAATCAACCCATAAAACATGTCTAAGTTGACCTAATCGAGAGTTCCCAATTTGAAATATAGTTGAACTGAGGGCCCTTAGACATTATTGATAAAAGGTTACCCTTGAGGTAACCAAAAATGTCCAAGTTTATTGACAATGTCCTAAGAGTGTGAGACATGGATTTGAGGTATAGAGTATGTATGTTTAGGATTTTGAATGTGTTCCTATATTTAGTGGGATGATATTGAATTATTATATCTAGAAAATAGAGGTAGTTAATAACGTATATGTGTATATAAATGGAAGGAAAATATGCTCAAGAGTCAACAATATGGGAATCATCTAAGTGTGTCAAATTATGTCAAAATTGTCATTTTCAAAATATCAAAGAAAAAAATTATGTTTCTATATATGCCCCCCTTAATCTAATATTGAAAATACAAAATTAAAAGAAATAAAATAAATTTTACATGTGATTCAACTACATTGGGTGTTGTTAGGTGTAACTAAAATGTGTCATTTTTTGAATGTGAAATTTGTATGAAAATGTATGTAGGTTAATGTCCTCTCATGATAATTTTTTTATATAATTTAAACCATCAAAAAGATCAAAATTACAAGAGCTATTGAATGAATAATTTACAGTATGCAAACCAAGATACTACTTGTTAAACTTGACTGGAAGATTCCATAGAGCACACCATATGCTATTGGAGATGTAATTGACGAAATAATGAGCTAATGAATGTAAATTCCCAAAGTGTCATAGAGAAAAGGTGATGCTAGAATTTTAATGACATAATAAACTCGACCACATTACCCAAGGTATTTGAATGGCCTACTTTTAAATGGAGGAAATTTTATTTTAACCTTATTCTCTTATTGGATAAAGAATTGAAATGACAAGTTTTGATGTCATCCTCAATATATGGAATATTCTAACCATATTTGTATCCAAAAGGATCAATTGATGAAAATATATACAAACACAAGTTATTCATATAGTATCGTTTCTCTTCAAAAAATAGAAAATAGAAAAGTGTACATGAATTAATATATGCCCCAAGTGATCAATTTGTTCCTCAAAATGACAAGGCATGCCCATATTATTCCTCAAATTCGTATAAAATTCCATGATATTTTTCAATTTATTCCTCAAAGTCATGTGAATATGTCACAAGAGGGTCGATATTATCCATTTGAATCATATCTATCTCATAATGTAAAATTTTCTATTTTGATATTGCTTAAATATCTCAAACAAGCCCACTCTATGCCCCCCTTTATTGGAGAAGTGGAAACTCATCCAACATGATTTGTACCAACAAGACATTATCACATCCTAACATCCATTTCACACAAAAAATTACAACACTTACACATGCACATACGTAAAAAAATATTGCATAAGTAAGAGTCTCTCATATTCATGTATATTGTTAATAATACAACAAGATTCCCCATATTTATAACTGGGAAAGGTTTGTTTCATGCAATAAGAATTTGTTACATTAAAAATCACAAAATATAATAACGACATAAATTAGTGCACTATTAAAATTGTACATGCACACATTGAGTTGATACTCCAACAAATAATTAACCACTCCCTAATTCAATCTTACCTCATGTGTGAGTGCGAACTTAGCTAACACCAAGTTAGTTTGGAAATAACCAGAACCATTATCCAATTTTAGCACACACACTCTAACACCCTCTCTTAAGCGCAAAACGAGGAGTAATAAAAGAGGAATCTCAAAGAGACCAAAGGGTCATAACAACTAGGCTTGATGAGGTATCCATGTACAAATATATAGTGGAATCTAAGTGTCCATATGGTAACCATTCCAACTTACCAGAATACATGGATGTTGAGTGATTGTAATCGTCAAGTCATATATGAATGGGTACTCTATACGAGGCTCACTTAGAAAAACACTGATTAAAAACATGGGTAAAAAGAGTTTACCATGGATGAAATGTATCACCACAAGGAACCCAAAAAACCAATAATACAATAACTAAAGTAGTCTGAGATCTTATGCCATAAGTTATCCCAAGAAACACGACTCAAATACTAGCCACAATGTTGAAGTAGGTACAATGGATGGAATGATGCCCATCAAACATAAGTGCACTCAATGGACTCAAAAATCACAAAAACTATGACGAGAACATGTGGTCAGAAAGCTAATAATGTTGACAGATGTTGGGGATCTAAGCTTACAAAACAATGCTAAGTCCAAATCCATTGCTCTTCCCGAGAGCTAAAATTTTGCTAATAAAAAGAAATGTTTGGTTGACAAATGGTCACTTAAAATCATTTTTACTAATGGTTTGGATCTACTAATCCATTACACAAAACAAAATAATTAACACTGTAATTCACCATAATAGCTCCATGCAAGGAGACTGCCAATGGTGTTAATAGTGCAAGAGTTCACCAAACTTTAAATTAAATCTACTACAAGAAGGTGTGGCACATCAAATACCAAAAAAAATGCCAAGGAAATGGACACGAATCCTGAAGTAGGATCAACACTATACCCATCATACTATTGAATGGGTGGAATGATGCTATAAATTTGTATGAGTGGATATAAAACCAACTACTCAAACACTTACAAGCTAACATTGGATTTCACTAGATTAGCTACACTTCAAAAGGAGGGCAAGCTCAAATACAAGTTAAAGGAGATTGTCAACATGCTTAAAAAGTGTCGAAGATACAAATAAAATATACATCTCAAGAAGATGGCCCTAGTGATGTTGGGAAATTCATCCAACTCAAGGAGAGAAAAGTGCTCAAAATGGAGCACAACCACATGAAAAAACTCCATGGCTCTATAGACTCAATGCGACTACAAAATGATCCCATACAAAATAATATCACCAAGTAATGCATATAAACTCCATAATGATGTCAATATCCAAAGGACACGATCTAAAATAAGAGAGTTTCTCTACAACTACCAAAGAAAATATCTCAAACAATAAGGAACATTAAAATGTAGGAGTGATGATGAGAAGATCAAGAAACTGAATGGTGATAAGAAAATATTAATGGACACTTACTTTTCCACTACAAGTGATAAGATATCCATCTAAAATAAACACATGTGGCTAAAGAGGTTGCCTACATATTATATGGTGTAAAGTGCACAATTAGAACATTCAAGGAAACATCGTAATGCATGCTAGGTTGGCCATTACTGATAACTAAAATATTAAGTTCATCAAGCTTGAATGAAGGTGTAAAAGAACTCATGTGCAACTCATGATTCTCACTAAGATTTGAGAAAACAAAAATAGAAGCTCTATCAACAAGTGATGCCAATGAATTATCTACCTTATAACCAATGTTATGGCGAAATTGCCACTTAATATGATGAATAAGGAAAACTATACCTAGTGAATGTTTTCCAATACCTATGCTAGATAATCCCATAGGATGGAGTATCCGAGAACCAAATGCAGTGGTATGCTTCTCAAAGGATCCATGCACATAAAAAAGTAAAGTAAAAGTGAGATTCATAAAATATGTAGCTACAATAGGCGTATGCTCATAAAAAGAAGGTTCAACAACATGAGCAATACACACAATAGAAAAAGCTGCAATAGGAGCATAAAAAACAAGAGAAATCACACCTACTGAGCAGTCTCACCTACTGAAAAATAACAATCAATAGTTGTTGGAGTAAGAGTAGCTGGTGGACTAATAGAGGGGTTTTGTAGGTCAACATTATGAGGGAGATGCTCAATAATATCCAATTTCTATTGTAGAGAGTGTATGAGGTCACCTTTTTTAAGAATGAGGGAGTGTAAAAATACATTTTGCTTCAATAATTTCACATTTTCCTCCTGCAAGGTCATAATGGAAACCATAATATAATGTAAAAAACTAGAATTAATAGAAAATTTGTACATGAGGGGGTTTGACCTCTTACCATACTAGACCTCATCATTCAGTCTTCGACACAAAGAAGAATTTTCCACCAAGTAGAGAGGGCCACCTTAAAGTACTTAAAGTACTGAATCACATAATGAGAAGCAAGGGTTTGGGGGCAATAGCCCCTAATGAAGTTGAGGGGCAATGCCCCTCACATGGTCCGATTCCATTTGAAGTGACCAAAAACTCACCCTTGCAAAACAAAGAATCACCTCTTTTTTCAAACAAATTTGCCCCCTTTTTTTACAATAGTTTTCCCCTTTTACAAAAAAAATGCCCAACTGATCAAATATCCATCCCAAATAAACACGAATGGTTGATGAGGATGCCTGCATACGATTTGGTGAAAAGTGCACAATTGGAACATCCAAGGAAACGTCAACATGTCTTCTAGGTTGACCATATTTGACAACTAAAATCTCAGGTTCATCAAGCTTCAGTGAAGGTGTAAAAGAACTCATGTGAAACTCATGATCCTCACTAATAGTTAAGAGAACAAAAATAAGATCTTTGACAACAAGTGATCCCAATGAATTACTACCTTATAACCAATGTTGTGGTGAAAATGCCAATTAATATGATGAACATGGATAATAATACCTAGTGAATGTTTGTCAATACCTATACTAGAAAATCCCATAGAATGGAGCATTTGAGAAGCAAATGCAGTGTTACGCTTCTCAAAATATTCAGGCATGTAAGTAGGTGAATTAAAAATGGGATTCAAAAAATGTGTAGCTACAATAGGCACATGCTCAGAAAAAAGGTGTAACAACAAGAGCGATAGGCACATTAAAAAGAGCCATCAACAACAGGAGTAGTCTCACCTGCTGAAAAATCATGGTCAGTAAGTGTGGGAGCAAGAGCGATTGGTGGATAATAGTAGGGTTTTATAGATCCACATTATGAGGAGATGCTCAAGACTATCAAGTTTCTATTGTAGAGAGTGTATGAGGTCACCTTTTATGAGAATGAGGGAGTGTAAAAAGGCATTTTGCTTCAACAATTTCATGTTTTCCTCCTACAAGGTCATAATGGAAGCCATAATATAATGCAAAAAACTAGAATTGGTTCTCAGGTTATGTCAACTAGAGGAGGTCCTTGACCTCTATCCCCATCACCTTATGCCAATTCCACCCTCTACTTCATCTGACCACACTTTATGTACCTGCCACCAAGTAGAAATGGCCATCCTCCAATAGTCCCTGACTGGTAGACCAATATTACAAGGGTTTGGGGTAAGTAGCCGCTCAACCAATGTCGAGGGGGCAACTCCACTCTTACAAGGATGATTCCCTTTGAAGTGGAAACCTTCCCAGCACTCACCATCAAATAGATCCATTTACCCCCTTCCACACCATAATGATTTCAATCCTTATTACAATCAAGTATTGTAACATAAAAACACCTCTTTCAATGAATCCACACATACGCTCTAACCTATTGATTCCACATCTATATATTGGTCTCATCCACATCCATCATCCTACATCTATACCATCCTTACCCATAATACCATCCATAGATCCAATATGATTTCCTCACACCTGGATTTACATCAATCATTGAGACCACATCCACATGGAATCTTCCCCTCCTGCATCATTTGAAGATTCAAATCCGAGAAATTCCCCAATCTTCAAGCCTTATCAATAGCTTCAAATAATCACTTCTAGGTCATCAATGAAATCGAAGTCATATCATTGGAGAAGTTGGGTTCTTAGCATTTCCACCAATAAAATACTAGCTTCTTATGCCTATACCAGCACCACCTCGTGAATCCTTCCATTGTAGAAATCGACTGTTATTCCTCCTAAGGATGCAACCTCTCAAACAAAATTCACTATCATTAATAAATCACTTGTTCAAAAATCCCTTACTACATTCCTATAAGAAAATTAGTATTCCTTCCTCTAAATAGATCCAACATGACAACCCTTTCAATCAAGAACAGATTCATCACCCTTAAAACCAGAATGCATTCAACACTATGGCATCTACCATGCAAGAGGGTCAACATGTATGAAATTTATCCTCAACATCTGGATTATCTTGGCAACGGAAGGTCTCATGCTTATTTCTTCAAAGACCAGGGGAGATAATAGAATCTAGGCCTAAAGGACAAAGCACCTCCTGATGCTTTGGTTAGAATAAATTTACAGAAATGGCTTCCGACGGGGGTTGTTAGCTTCCCTGCTATAATTTAGGGCTGATAGATTCTACCATACATAGCAAGAATCCATCGTGGGTTAATTCCAACCTCGTATGTGCATATCATCATACCCCTAGGCACAATATTGAACATTTCAATGGGAGCCTATAATATCTTAGGAGCCATTGTTCATAACTACATTAGCAAAGGGTACATCCTAGGACCTTAAGATTGCAAACCAATACTCCTTCCTTCTCACTTCAACATCCACACCTTTGACCTCATCTATCCAAATGCAAATGCCCCCCATTCTTCATGGAACCATGCTCTAAGCAGATGTGTTTGCACACCTTTTGAACTGTAGAGAGGATGGATTGATCCAACCACAAGGAGAACTATTTACACTGAGCCTTCATGGGAAGAGGGGCTATTCGATTAACCACTCTTGTCTGGTTTCCACGTCACCCTGAATCTTTCAAACCAGATCTAGGGTCTAAAACGTTGGAGGGAGGAAAACGCCACGAGGAGACCTCATTTGTAATTCAGCCCACAGTCCTATGAGGACATCCAAATCAACTCATGGGACATTTCAAGGGGCCGATCCCAAACACCTACCCAAACCCATCTAAATCCAATCTCTTAATACTTCTAAAGAAATAGAGCAGTCTCGCAATGCAGTCTAAGCTCGTTGCAAATCACATAACAAATCTGGAATCCTCCAACCAAATTTGAGCTAGATTGAGCTTCTAAGCACACATAATCTACCGATCTGAGGATGATACATGAGCCAGGACCTAAATCCTAATCCAAATCAATCCGAGATTGGATCAAGGAATACCAAATTTTAGATGTGGTTTGATTCTAAGGACACAGTAATTTCAAACACCATCTGATCTACATCGGGAGGATACCTAAATCCAGAGCCAAGAACATCATGTTAAAACCCATAAGTATTTAGTCTTCCTTTTGACACTTCGATTGGGTCTAAGTATGCAGCATATCCTATCGAGGATTTAACTCGAGGTATCAGACCAGTCACACTTCCTCCTATCAGGATCCTTTAATCTACATAGTACAGAAGAGCCATCGTGGTTTGATCCTAGGAGATACATTTTTCCCTATGTAGAGGGTCTTTAAGGACAAGTCATGACAGTTGAGAATTGTAGGAGATGAGCCTTTCAGAGCAATCGTCCATAAGGGTTATTGAGAAACCATGATTTCCGAAGTTTACAGGAACCATTCTCCTCCATCCAACCGCATACCAACTCCAAGATCCAAATTCCTACTTCCCCATGCCACTGAGAGTTAAACTAAATCTCAGTCCATATAAGAAGAAGAAGACATTTCATCGTCCTTACCATTCCTACCTAAAGATGGTCCTCCCTTGTTTATTGATACTATTGAGTTTTGTTAATCATCCTTATGTGGACTAACTTGTACACATCTAGTCCAATCCAGATGTTCAATCAAATATCATCTATAAATCTTTCGAAATCACATGTGAGATGTGCGATCCACATCTAATTCGTCGAACAGGATGCATTCGATAAGTCTCAATTTATTGGGAGTGAGTCTATACCTCCCTCATCCTATGATCATAAGTCATGCTGCATTAATTATCTATAACATACTGGTTTGTCGATAAGCTGGGGGACTTCACTCCCTGAACATGTGGGTTTCATTTACCTCATTCCAGCGAATGTCATCCAATCTACAACAAAATCTTGGGTCCATGGGTCTTTCCATCTCATTTTAAGTCTCACTTTCTTAGCCATATTCAGCTATCCCTTGAAGGACCATTTAACATTTTCATCTTAATTCCATTATCTAAACACCCATGTTTTTCCTTTTGTTGAGGGACCATATGGTGGTCCATCATTTTCATCAAAGGGTCCACCTTTGTGGCCATACACGTCATAGAACAACATGAACTTTGAGGCACCATGTCTCCATATTGACAATTAGAGATCCTTAAAGTCAAATCCATTGTGATCCTACAAAGGAGTTTTTCAACTTCCAAAATGAGGGACCATATTTCCATACTTTTCATCAAATTCACAAACCTTTGTGGCTATAATCGTGCCTCACTTTTAGCTCACCATATCTAACCATGATTTGTTTTATCCAAAGTCCACCATTGTGGACACAGGGATTGTGATGACCCTTCCATTGAAGGGACCATTTTTTTATCTTTTTCATCAAATTCCACCTTAAAAGGTAGGGGTTTTAAAGTTGATGAATATTAAAGAAGATGTAATGTTTTAACAAACATTGCATTAAATAGACAATTTGGAAATGGTGACAAAAAACAATATCCAGTCCATAAGTGACTTGTCGAAAGAAAAAATGGTTCACCTATGCTCCCTTCAATAGAATATCCAATCCAAAAATTCTCCCACCTCAACCTCCATCACGACTCTTGTCCCATCCATTGTGCCACCTTCAATCCTTCAACTTAAACTTCTTCAAGACTACCCCTATTGGTAGATCTATCCATTTGTATGTTGATAGGGAACATGCCTTTGGCATAATATTAATGTGGTCATTTATGCAACACAAACATTCATTTTTAGTGGAGAAGGGGGAGTCAGTTGGGTCAGAGAGGGTGTAGGTCTCTCAACGAGATTCAAATATTGATCTCGGTGTTGGAAATGGCTCCACCTTTCAGTTGTGCCAAGGACATCAATCACATACATTTATTCTCCCATGACGCACAACTACAAAAGACTAAATAGTTTCTATGTAATTGTGTCTATAGATCACATGTTTGAATCGCAAGAGCCAAATTCTCTTAAAGTCACTTGTAGCTGTCACATTAAAATGAAATATCCCAATGGGACAAGCCATCCAAGCAAGTTAGGGACATCAAAGAAATTGATAAGTTGTCCAAGCTCAAGAAACCAATGTTTCACTGGCATTGAAAAAATAATAAAGTAGAAGAAAAATAAGAAGAAATAGAAAAGGGAAAATATTACATCCTTCTGTGGGAAAAATAAAATGCTACAATTTAGATTCTTACGATGTTAAATTTGGCAAGGTTTATGAAGAGGAAGGTCCAGCTATCACTAAATGTGGAACTCATACTTGAAAGTGAAGCAGTATTCCACCCCTTAAAGCCTTTGATGTCAATAAGCGTGGAAGAGAAAAAATACAATGAACATAGTGTCTTCCCCAAATGAAGATGTATAAATAAGGTGATATATATGACGATGTTGTCGGTCAAAAATACAAAACAATTTTATTTATACATTATTTATAAAACTTATAAACGAATATTCCACATTTATTTGACTATGTTTAAAATATACAAATATAATATATATATGAATGTATATAAAAAATGACGGCCACATTTTAAATATGCAAGTCGCACATTACGGTTTTATAAAATATTTGCAAGCATTCTATGGCCAAAATCACAAAAAAAGGTTTGAACGGCTTTCAAATTTAATGCATTCTAGAAAATAGTTTCCACGGTGGAGGAAAAAATGAAATGCTCATCGTCGGAACTTAGAGTCGGCCATGGCATTGGTAGTGCATGATTAAGGGTCAAAAGTTGATAGTCGACAGTACCACATTGGGTTAACCATACAACGTTCATATTAATATGTATCTCCACCTCAAGGCACACATCCTAAGTCAGCCATGCCACACATTTTTAACCAATTTCTTAAGATTGTTACTCTCAACAATTTATACACAACATTGAGTTAAAAAAATCTTTGGAGCCATATGTGCTAAGCGATGAATTTCAGAATGCATAAAATCATGGAGGCTTGCAGGTGCTGATAAATTAATTTCAAATAAACTGGGACATAGCTGCAAAAACAATAGTGCCCATTTCAAATGATTTTCTCAGCAGTTTAAGTTTGATTAGGTGTTAAAAGAAAACAAATGAAACACACCTAATACTATGTATACCTATGTGGATTAAGTCTTTAAAACTATATGGCATTTGGGTATAAAGTATTCAAAATTCATTTAATTTGTATGCCAAATTGTATGGGAATTGTGTATAGAGTATCAGTAATTCATTTAATTTGCTTTTAATTTAGTAGATGAAATTCCTTTGTTCTGTTGAAAGGATTGCAATCTTCAGCATCAGTGTTGTTGAAGAAGAAAACGTGGTTTCCCTAAGTGAGATGTTTATCACTTGGTGTCACCCAGATTTCATCCTGAAATCTGCGACTACCCTATTCGAAAATTTTTCGTACTTTTAAAATAATGGGTCGTTTTGTGTTTTTATTGCCTGAAAGTTCTTGTATTGTGTCAGGATATTCCTAAAGAGCCATTTTAGCCTTTTTCGCCAAATACCCAGATGCCCAAAATTGTTATATTCTGTCGTCGGGATTTGTCTGCGGGAAATTTGTATTTAATTATTTTGAGTCCCGTTTGAGGCTATTTGCGCTCTGTTTTAACTCTGTTATGATCGAACATGTCATTATTCCTATGTACCAGAAGAGTTTTAACAAAGAATAAGTTCTGGGCTTTATTTGTGACTTTTGGCAATTTTTTCGTGTTTTTGTGTTTTCCCGTTTCGTTTTTTGTGAAATTTCTCTAGATCAATTCCTTTGCCGGTTTGGCCTGAAGTAACTGGGGATCATATACACACATTGTGCCCAGAGGAAGTCACCATCAGAGGTCTGGATCACTGGGAAAAAGCAAAGTCGTGCACTAAAAAGCCCCTGCGGGGTTGGACGCATTTTTGGAAAACAAAGGATTTAAGTGGATCATGGGAAAAATAGAAGCAACAGGCAGGTGGGATTTTATTGCCTGCCTTGCAGGGTACTTTTTCCCATGATGGAAAAGTCACTTAAGTTGCAGTGGGAAAATTAGAGGCAGCAGGCAGGCGGGAATTTATTGTCTGCCTTGCAGGGTAAAAATTCCCATGGTGGAATAAAAGAAAAGTGACTTAAGTGAATCATGAGATTTTATTACCTGTCTTGCAGGGTAATAATCCCATTATGAAAATCAAATCACTTAAGTGGATCATGGGATTTTCGGGGCTGCCTTGCAGGGTAAAAATTCCCATTGCCATGTGTTTTTAAAAATAGAATTCTATTATGCTAAAAAGTGTGACCCACCTTGGGTGAATAATAATGCATTAAATAAATATTTGTTAATATTTATTCACCCAATTTTGGCACCCAGGCTTGTGGAAAAGTCAACAAAGGGAAGTGGACAAAAGGAATTTAAAAATAGAATTCCAAAATTAAATAAATTTAATTTATTTAATGCAGCCCCTTTTGAGAAGGAAATAATACTTTTTAAAGTATTAAATGATTAAATTAAATTCTATTTTCAGTGGCTATGGTCAAAGCACACTGTGAAGCTTAAGTGAAGTGAAGAGTGGATGATTAAATTGATTAAATTTAATTTAATGGATGGTTGTCCTTAATCATGCAATTTTAGCACATCAGTTAAAGAGAAAAGAATGATTTTTAATTAATTAATTGCTAGGAATAGGAAGGGCAATTATTAATTATAGAATTATGAGGGTTATATAAGCATGGGCTGCCATAAGGGTGAATTAATTAATTCACAGGTGAAGAAGTTCAGCTCAGAGGAAAAGTGCGCCCCATTTGGAGAAGGATTTTGCTCAGAGGAAGGTGGATTTGATGCTAAAAGCTTCTAGTTTTGGTGCATACATTAAAGGAGGTTGATTTGTGTTTGCATAATTGTTTGCATAGGTGATACAGGTGCTCAGGTGATGTTGGTAAAATTCATGCTTGCTTTGCATGCAAATAAAACGTCAAATTTTGGGGCAGCAGGCTTGAATTAAGCAGATTTTTGTGATTAAAATTCACTGTGCATGCTCCGGTTGCCATCTTTGTCTGAATTAATTATAGGAGTTAGATACAGGTGCTTTTATAAAGAAAATGAACTTATATCAATGTCCAATACATTGAATATTTCCTCCGAATCTGAAGGATTATCTAGATCTGCACCAGTTTTGAAGAATTCCAGTCAAATAAGAAGAAAAAGAATTGTTCAGACAAAGATAGACAAAGCTATGGCGAAGAAAGATGAAAAAGAAAGCACAACGAAGTCATGCATCACTTCTAAATTTGTAGATATTGGAGACACGGATCTAGGCTCGGAACCTCTTGCTAAATTGATAGACAGATCTAGAGCGGGAAATACTTCACTCATTCGTGCAGGAAAAACTTCACTCATGCATGCAAATTAAAAGCAGTGGAAGTATTCAAGCTGCAGCTTTTCCATCCACAACCCAGTTGTCAGAGTTTGTTATACAGGTGCAGATCCATATCCAAATGCAAATCTAGATGCAGATGCAAATCCATATGTAGATCCAGATCTAGATCTCATAGTTGCAAAAGCTTCTGGCACAAAGGCTTCATCCTCTTGTTTCGAATGCAGTCCGTGAAGAAGTTAGTGCATGGAAAATTCCTTCCAAGATCTTGTGAAAATGCTCCCATCTTCCAGTTGAAGCCTTCATTTAATTTTCATTCATCCAGAGTGCTTTCTATAATTTTTAATTGCTCATATGCAATTAAAAATAAGGATGACGAGTTATCTACGGCAAACATTGCATTGATGCATGTACTGGAGAAGAACTGCAAAAGCTTCAAGGATAAAAGAGAAGACAAGGCGAAGGTGAAATTCCAGCTGCTTCCAGATCTAGCTTGTTGTTTCTAGATTCCATCTTGTTTCCAGATCCAGCTTACTCCTAGATCCAGTTTGGTGAGAATTAAAGGCAAAAGAATCAGTTGCATGCAGACATGAAAAAGGATAAGACTGCAGCTTTCCTCTTCTTTCTTCTTTCCTTCGACAAAGTAATTGAGCGATCAATTAAATTATACAACTTAAGTGATTGGTTTAAAAGCTAGTACTTGAAGAAGTCAACTACTTAGAGAAAGGTGGCGGACGTGTAAAATAGAAGGTTCTATTTTTAGTTGCAAATCATACATGTCATGCAAAAAGGAATTCCAAGAGAGAGATTGCCAGTTGTTTCTTTTCTAACTTCCACATGTGTTAGTTCAACTAAAAGCTTCTGACTTGTAACTACCCCTCTACATTCTATAAGTAGAAGAAGAACCTATAGGTTAAATAATGAGAATTTGTAAGCAGCAATCTTGTGTTCTAGACTTTGTGTTGAACCCCTGAGAGCCACTTGGAGCAAATGAATACAAAGGAGCAGATTTTCTAGAGAATTTTTTTGTCACGGTGCATTGTGTTTCTTACTTTTAATCTTAGATCTCTTAACAAACTTTTTGTTATTTTAGATCTGGAATCTAGAGCTGCCTTTGTTTTAGAATTATGTGTTTATATCTATTGGATTCTTCTATGTGCATGCAATCAGCTCTATGCCATCTACTGACTGGGATGCACATCTTCCCCGTGTTTCTTCTATATGTTTATGTAATTACCTTCTTCTATAACTTTTCCTTTGTTTAAACATAGCTGCTTACTTGTTGCATAACTATTCACTTGTGGTTCATGAACTGAGTAGTTAAAGTAAAACCCCATTTAGATATTAGCATACTTTAATTGACAAATCTGACACGAGAGTCTCATCGGTTAAATGAGGGAGATTTATCTCATGACTTCCTAGGTTTTGTGCTATGCAAAAAATCTAGCCAACATCACTGAATATATAATATCAGATAACATATTGGAGATGGGGATGATGATGTTAGTCCAAATGGAAAGGGGGAAACCCCTGCATTTCAGACATTTCCAACACTTCATGCAATTTGTCAAGGCAAGTTCAATTTCATGATTTCTTATTATCATTGTCCTATAGTTTATGTATTTTTTTACGATTCATAAATATACATTAGCATCTGTCACTGCCGAACTGCGCACGTAACCATATTTTATTATTGTGGCATTAACATGGACGGAAAGAGTTGGCAACGACGAGACCTGTTTGAACCGTTTGATGTTCAGCGCTTGTACATGAGCAATTTACTAATGCCCGCACATAGAAAATTGGGCTTAAAAATGGCTATTGATTGGCTCAGATACTATATCGAAAAAGTGAGAACTGATTTGCACCATCAGGACATTACCACAACTTAACATCCATTCACATAGTAATTTACAACACGTAATCATGCATGTAATATTGCCCAATCAAGAGTTTCTCATATCATGCATGTTGTCAATAATACAATAGGGGTCGAAATGTTTCTTTAATGAACAATCATAAAATAGAAGAACAACCTAAATTATTGGACCATTCAAATTGTACTTACCACATCAATGACAAAGATATCAATGAAAAACAAACTCCCAAAAATCTTAGAGGTAATGAGGTTTGCAAGGAATAACATTGAAATCATAAATGGTCCGCAAATGCAGTTGAGCGGTCCATTAATTAAGTTTTTGTATCAGGAGGGTTTTAGCTCCCTTGGATTCACTCTCCGATTCTAGAATAGGTCTACAAATTCATATCTCAAACCACACATAGAGAAGCCAACTGGGTCATGGGGATCAATTAAGGCATGAAACTCTCAGGCAACACAGTGGGCACAAATAAAAAGTTGGTCTTTGTGAATGTAAAACAATTTAGGGGGATCCCAAGTCATAGGCCAAAAAGCTAAGACAAACTCAAAAGAAAAATTTCACTATGATTTTATCGAAAACAATTAACAACAAGGTAAACGTTTCTATCAAAAAACACTAGCTTGAAGGAGATCAAACAATGTAAGATGAGGCTAAGGAAATAAGAAAACGTCCTTGCAATTTCCAGGTGAATTTGAGTAAAAATGAGCATAACAAAATTGGTCGCAACAAACAGGGATGAAAGAGAGGAAGTATCTTATGATCATGGTGTGCGGATTCACTAACGCCTAGAGATTTTGGTGTAATGATTCATTATATTTTGTATCAAAGCGACCACCCGTGTTCGAATCCCACTTGGTTGGTTACATCATGTAGCCAAGGCTCATGGGGTGCTTAAATGTCGATGAAGCGAAACTCATACATATGAGAGGGCGGGCACAAACCCAACCTGAGGTCAGGATTTGCGGAAGCATGGTGGGATGTTATGATCTTGATGTGTAGATTCACTAATGCCTCGAGGTTTTGGTGTAATGGTTCATTACAACTTATTTCAAGACATTAAAGATCTATATAGCCCCATGTTTACACTGTTGTTGTGGTCATCAAGGTTATATGTAAATGAGCTCATAAACATGAAGAAGAAGATTGGAACTTTAGAATCAAAGGGGAAATAAGAAGGAAATGAGAGGAAAGCATTTGTAGAAGTAAGTTTCAAGTTGGAAAGGGAAAACACACCACTAAAAGAGTAAGTAGTAAACCTACAAAAAAACATGAAAAGAGGGCAACAAGAACTAGTCACTCTAAAACAAGAATTAGAACATCTGAAAACAACTGGAATGAAAAACCCATAAATGGTGAAAGGAAGTGACATAACACAAGTAAATGAGATTCAATCAACAATTGAGAACATGGAAATACAAAAAAACCAGCTAAGAGATCGAATAAAGGAAGCCAAATCTTGGTCACAAGTGGTAAGTGGATCATCAAACGAGCAGAAGCAAATAATTGAGAAACACATTAAAATACAAATAAAAGAAGAAAGAGATAAACAACACAAAGCGGTAAACTTCATAATCAAAAGATTGAAGGAATTTGGCGAAAAGAAGAGAACTGATATTTTAACAAGGGATTTCCTGAAAGACGAGATGAAATGGATAGATTATATTCACCAGGAAAATAGGATTGGAAAGAGAATAAATGGAGGAAGGGACCGACATGTGAGGGTTGTCATGAGAAATGTGGAAGACATGAATGCGTTCTTAAAGAATAGTGGGTTTCTTAGAGGGACACACATATACCTAGATGATGACTTGATATTTGATCAATAAGAAAAGTGAAAGAAGGAATGGGAGAAAGTGATAAAGGAAAGAGCTGCGGGAAAGTGGAAATGGTTGAGGAATGGGAAAGCTTGAATTAGTGATCGATGGGAAAACAAAAAATAGGGAATTGGGGCCCCACGGGAGTTCATACATATTTTAAGTTGGAATTGTAGGGGTTACCCATGGAGAAGAGGACCCAGATTGGGGCCCATAGTAGAGAGAAAAGATATTATCATTCTTAGGGAAACACATGAGAATGAAGGCTAAAAAATCCCAAACTTTGAAGGATACATGAAAATATCAGTTTGGAATGAGGGGACTGAAACAAGTAAAGGACATGGGGGAGTCACAATGCTAATCAAGGAAATATGGTATGAATTCGTGAAAGTTGAAAAAGAGGATCCAAATAAGTAATACATATGGTTGAAAATATCTAATAATGAAGTAATAATTAGATTGGTTGCTCTCTACTTTACATCAAAGAGCTCAAAGACATACAAGAGGAGAAAATTAGATGAAAAAGACCCGTACACTTCGCTAAAAAAAGACATTTCTATATTCAACATGTCAAGAGAAATAATTTTGAAGGGTAACTTTAATGCGAGGAAAACAAGCAATCAATCTCTCCAGTTGAGTAATGATGAAGGAGAGGATGATAATCCATTATGGCTAGAAGGAGAGGATCAAATTTGGGAAAGAACATCCCATGATGGCAACGGAGGGGTGACACACTTTGGGGCAAAGCTATTAGGATTATGTAGCTTATATGAAACAATTATTTGTAATGGCGTGAGAGCATGAACAAACTCAGGAAGTATTACTTGTGAAACATACAATGGTCAAAGTGTATTTGACTATGTAACTTTTTCCTAGGGATCTATCTCTAGGATGTTGGAGTTTGAAATTGGGGATTGGCCTATCGGGCTAAAATCTGATCATAAACCTCTCCTTGTTAAACTTAGCACTATATCAAAGAAACAACAATGCAAGCAAGTCTGCCACATGCAAAAGATGACTTAACTTTGGGTAAAATCATCTTGAACCAAAAAAATTAGAAAATATTTATTGCAACCCTTAAAAAACACCTTAAGGTGATAAGGAATAACATAAGAAACAAGGTAACCAAGGAGGCAAGTGGCTGTGTTTCTAGTAATTTGTTGATCCATATAATTCACAAGGCATTAAGCATTTGCAAAAGATCTGGACCTAGGAAGGGAGAGGAAAATACTTTCCCAACTAACATGTGGTATGTCAAAGAGTGTAAGGTTGTTAGAAGATTCTTGAAAGAAAGTGTAGACATTGTTTTTTCACCCCTAGGTGACCTGATACACATTAATCATATTATCACTATTATCATTATCATCTCTATTGTAAGTTCACTTCAAAAGTACCACTGTAAATCCTAAATACCTGTGTAAATCCTATTTACCCTACACTAACCACTAAAAACCACCCTAGCCTAATTTACTCTGCCCATCCTAACCCCCTAACCTCTCACAACCCAAATCCCCAACCTCTCATTGTTCACCTAACAACCTAAAACCTCGATTAGCAAGTGGTTTCAACCATTTTCCATATTTTCTTTTGTTGGTTTGTAACCTCTGCAGACAAATTGATAGCGATCTGTGATCACCGATGATTGTTGTGGTCATCGTTGATCCTATTCAACCAACCTCTTCCTCCATTTCCCAGCTGGTTAGAATCTAGATTTTGGGACGAAGTATTGCACTTGCAAACAACATCACCACACTTAGGATCACTAACACCCTACTGCTAAATTTTGAAAGCTTCTTCATATCACTGTACAACCTCTTTGGGAGCTTTATCACCTTCAACACATTATCAAGGTTAGTATCTTTATTTATTTTATTTTGTTAATTTGTTTTACATCAGTTACAAATTTCAATCTATCGTCTACTTCATCTTACATATCCTTCTCAAGTTTTGTCCCTTGCCCAGTCATTTAGCCAAGTTTTAGAATATCTGTAGTTTAAACAAAGATCTTTGTCGATCCTTGATCGTCGTCGATCGGTCCTTTGGCCTTTGATTCTGTCATTAGTCCTCCAAACACTTCCAAATCTCTGTTTTTAGAATCCCATAGGTTTCTAGACTCCTTCTAGTTTACCCCAACAATGTCAAATCTGACTGTCATCAATCAGTGTCTGTTTTATCAATATTTTTTCAAAATCAACATTTTCTCCCCAATCATCGTCGATGCTTGTGTTTTTTAAATTATTTATAACATATATCGTACTTTCAACAATATATTTTAGATCTAATCAGTTGTTTGCAAGATGTATGTTCTGTAGATGAATGTTCCAGGTACTTCACACCCAACCACCAACATATACGATCTCCCGATTGTCTAACAATCATTTGTGTGGGAAAAATTTGATATTGTCCACGAACTCAGCTTGTGTACCGTCACACTCTCTCCCAACATCGAGATATTGAGGACCAATTAGAAGTCATTCAAGAAGAGCGAGAAGCCACTGAATAGTTTTGGTACGACTACTTTGAGGATTTTGAGCTTGCTACTGCCCTAGTTTGGGCCACTTACAACGTTGAGAAGGATCTTTCCATTCCCCTTGAATTATAAATTAATCATTATTATCTTTTATCTTATCGATGATCAAAATCACTTAATTGTATCAAACAAGTTGACACCCTTCAAGGAAGTGCTTCGGGTTCCTGACATCGACATTCACCGAGCAACTCGTTATCATCCTTATCTAATATCTCTTTGTTTAGTTGTCTTTGTACGTAGGTCTTCTTACTCGGAGATAGGAGGAGTCTCTTCACATTGTTTGCGTTCGATCATCATGACATTACGATTGTTGGCATAGGTATTCGTAAACCCTGCCCTATTTGAGTTTTTGGTATTTTTAGCATTCATAACACCTAACCGAAAAACACTGTAAACACAAAGTGGGATGAACAAAGAAAATAAGAAGAACTATGAGAAATTAGTGTAATCCAAAAAAGAAAGTTATGTGAACAAAAGAAGGAAATAATTAATTTTCCTTGAAAAACACAATCCCAAAGGATTTTGGAAGGAGTCAAAATAAAAGAAAAAATACATAGAGAATAATATCACGGATGTCCATTGGTTAGAGTATGTGAGGGTCCTCTATGAGCAGCCCCAACAGAAGGACACTTCTCCCATAATTAACACATCAACTGAGCTCTTTTTGGTGGAAGATATCAAACATGACATAAAGAACTTGGCAAGTGGTAAAGCACAAGAGATTTATGGGTTGCAGGCCAAATTTCTAAAATGCAAAGTTGAGGCCCTTGCTCCACACATCAAAAGAACATTCAATGACATCACCCAGGGGGGCTTCCCTACGGAATGGATGACTAGTGTTGTTATTCCTCTCTATAAAAGCAATGATATCAATAATCCATTAAATTATCACACTATTATGGTAAAACCTCTTTTAGTTAAACTTTTTGGGAGAATGATAGAACACAAAATAACCAGTTGGAGCGGAAGACAGGGTAAAAGAGAAAAAGGGCACACATGCTTTAGGCCGAGGCACTTGACCATTGACTATTCTATCACCCTTAGACAATTGATTAAAAATATAAGTGACACTCAAGGAAAGGAAGCTTTTGGTTACTTTGTGGATTTTAAAAAATCCTTGGACACGGTGCCCAAAGACAAACTTTCGAACAAGATGGAAGAACTTTGTATTTTGGATGAGTATAGAACAACAATGCATATATTATATGAGCATGTCAAAGCTAAAATAAGAACTAAAGAGGGTATGTCCGAATGTTTTGGTAGCTATATTTGTGTCAAGCAAGGCTGCCCTATTTCCCCCTCTTTGTTTGATTTATACATTGACAAGCTTGAATAAAGAGACAAAGAAAGGTTCCACTCTTTCAGAAGATGGTGAGGATTCAACAACTGTAGTGTTGTTATGGGGGGGAGTATTCTTGGGTTTAGGCAAAAGGCTTTTTGATGTATTGGATGTCCTGGTGATTTTACATATTTGAGTATCCTATTTACCTACTTAGGAAAGACTCTCATGTATTCAGCTTCTGACATTTGGATCATAGTTTTCTTGAAATGATCAACAATGTCGAAGAAAGGTATAGATTATAATACCTGAGCTACTTTTTGTGGTTGAGATGAAGAACTCACATTCTTATCTCTGGGAGCTAAGGAAGAAAGTAAAGGGCTGCCCCTTCTTTGTTCATCAGCTAATGCTTCAACTTGGCGAGTTTGTGATCTTGTAAATACTGCATATGTATGACCATGATCATCTTCATAAAGTTTCTCATCGTCATGTTCAAATTTGTAGTTTAGGTAATTAATATTGGAGTCGCCAGCAGGACCTACAAAATCATCATTCTTGAATTGATCAGTGTCAGTTTCCTGGTCTTCTTCATTCATCTCAACGTTATTTCTGGGAGCAGCTTCAATTTCTAATCTTTGGGAACCAACAATGCGGTTCCGGTTGTTGTTAAAATTATGAGTAGGGGCAGTAATGTTTCCCTGAGCCATTTGTTTCTTCATCTGCATCATCTCATTTGCTAACTTTTGTAATAGTGAATCGGATGTAGTAGGAGAAGATGAACTTTCAGCTCTAGAAGTGTTTCTCTTTATCTTTCCAGCCATGATGAGGTCATCTTCAATCTCAACTGCCATATTTTGAGCTGCTAACAAGTCAACAGGACGTGCTCTTCGCAATTGATAGCTTACTTCCGGAAGTAAAGCATTGATGAAGAATAGCTTTTGATTCTCATCATTAAGAGAAGCAGATGCCGGAATTTTGTACAGTAATCTTTGGAATTTTGCAATAAAATCCTGCATGTGCTCTTGTGGCTCCTTCTTTAATTGAATGAGCTGAGTTATCAAGGTATTGGAATCTTCAGCTGGTTTAAATATTTTTAGGAATGCATCTCTCATAGTGGCCCAGTTAGTTATGGTTCCAGGAGCTAGCTCGTAGAACCATTCTCCAGCAAGTCATGCAGAGTCTGATAAATACATCTTCATGTTCGAATGCAAGCACTCTACATGATATGAAAAACATAGCCAAGTGGTCATTTGGATTTTACTTTCCATCTCCAAATAATTTTGGAAAATTCTTTCTTGTCCCTTTAGGTAGATCATGTAAAAGAGGAGTTAGATTCAGAGGTCCAAAGGCTGCATTCCATGGAACAGGTGCTATAGGGGCAAGTGGCTGATTCTGCATCACGATGAACAGAGCGTGTCTTTTTTGAGAATAGACTTGGTAAATAATTCCAGCTGTTGGGTTATGCTGAAGATGATTTGGACCTAGATGAGTTTGCACTCTTCTTCCTGGTGAAAGACTGGATCTGTGGCTTCTAACTTAAAGAGGATGATTGAAATTGAATTGCTCCTGTAATCTATAAAAATGATCAATCCTCCCTTGTGCCTTGACAGATCTGGTGAATGGGTGTTCGGCCAGGTTGAGAGTTCAGTGGGAAATAGCAAGATAAGCTCTAGTTTGCAAAAGATTGTTGTTCCCCAGCGGAGTCGCCAAAAACTGTTGGCTATATTTTCTGCACAGCTGAAAACCTAGGCAGTCATGAGATAAATCTCCCTCATTTACCGGTGAGGCTTTCGTGTAAGATTTTTTCAGTTATATATTCTAATATTTATTTGTGGGTATTACTTTAACTATTTAGCTTATGAACCATATCTAGATAGTTCTGTAGCAAGTAAGCAGCTGTAAAAGAAAGGAAAAATCTGCAGAAGAGAAAAATAATAGGAAACATGAAGAAAGGAGAGAAGATGTGCAACCTAATCAATAGTTTACAGAGTTGATTGCATGCACATAGATGAAACAAATAGATCTTAAAATGTAGAATTTGAAGCAAAAGACAGTTTCAGATCTAGATCTAAGACAACACAAAGTTTGTGCAGAGATCTAAAAATAAATAAGAAACGAATGCACCGTTGACACAAAGTTCTCCGGAAATCTGCCTCTTCTCTATTCCTCTGCTTGTAGAAAGCTATCAAGAGTTTCAACTGAAAGTCTGGAACACAAAAATGCTGATTACAAATTTTGATCCTTTAACCCGTAGGTTCTTCCTCTATTTATAGTGTATAAAGGGCAATTACAAATAGGAAGCTTTAAATGAATTCCCGCATGCAGAAGTTATGAAAAGGGAAACAAATGGAAATATTCCTCCTGGAATTCCTCTTTGTATGTCATGCACAATTTATAACTGAAAAATAGAACCTTCTATTTTGCATGTATGCGACCTATTTCCAAGTAATTGACTTCTTCAAGTAATAGCTTTTAAACCAATCACTTAAGTTTTGTAATTTAATTGATTGCTCAATTACTTTGTCGGAGAAAATAAAAGAAAGAGGAAAAGAAATAAGAAGAAAGTTGCAACCCTCCCATTCTTGTTCTTCTTCTTTTGCTGCATGCAGTTGACTCTTTTGCCTTTGATTATCGCCAAACTGGATCTGGAAACCATGCATGACTGTGATTTGCTTGCAGGCATTGCCTTTGACCTATCTTCCCTTCTATCCTTGAAGTTTTTGCAATTCTTCTTCAGGAAATGCAAATTAAATTCAATGAAGGCTTCAACTGGAAGATTGGGAGCACATGCACAAGATCTTGGAAGGAATTTTCCATGCACTAAATTCTATACTGGCTGCGTCAGAAACAAGAGGATGAATTTTTGCCAGAATCTCTTGCAATTGGATCCATTTGTGCAGATTTGACAACTTCTTCAGATTCAGAAGATATACTTAGTGCATTTGACATTGATTTGAGTACCTGTGATGAATACCTGTAATTTTATTCAGACAAAGATGGAGTCCATGACACAAATACTTGATTTTTATCACAAAAATCTGCATATAAAGTCTGCTGCCCTAAAATTTGAGGTTTTGCTTGCATGCAAAGCAAACAAAAATATTATTTAATTCACCATAGCACTTATTCCAACATGTAAATAATTATCATAGCAAGAATCAAGCCATTCCAACCCTAGGCGCCAAATCCTGAAGTTCCATGGCAATGAAAAACACTCTTTAATGCTAAAACCTCCTTTCTTTGGCGCCAAAACCTATCTGGGCTACAATCCTTTGCAAAAAGAAGTAATTGCTTCTTCATTGTGGCAACCCATGCTTATATAATCCTCAACATACTATTTTTAATAATTGGCCTTCATATTTCTGGCAATTTAATTAATAATCAATCATGTTTATTCACCCAAATTAGGTGAATAATTATGCATGCTGCTGGTTGCTTTTTAAATAATTTATTTTATTTATTTTTAGCATGCATCCTTGACTTCTCTTTATCTCATCCACTTGCATTGACTTTCTTTCTATTTATGATGCCAAAATTGGGTGAATAAACCATTGATAAATATTAATTAAATGCATTGTTATTCATCTAAGGTGGGTCACACTTTTTGGCAAGAGTAATTTCCAAAAATAGGAAGTCAACTTTGATGGGAATTTCTGCACTGCAGCTCCAAAAATCCCCTCTTCCACTTAAGTGATTTGAATTTCATCATGGGAATTTTTACCTTGCAAGGTAGGTAAGAAATTCCCGCCGGTGCTGTAAGTGATTTTTCTTTTATAATGAGATTTTTTACCCTGCAAGGCAGGTAAGAAATTCCCGTCTGTCTGCCGCCTCTAATATTCCCATTGCAACTTAAGTGGCTTTGACTTCATGGAAAAAAAGTAACCTGTAAGGTAGGTAAGAAATTCCCGCATGTCTGCCACTACTAAAAATCCCATTGCAGCTTACACTCATTAATTCCAAAAAATGTGACTTGCCTGGGAGAGGTTTTTTGTGCATGACTTCATCATTTTTGGCCAGCAGCTTGCATTTTGAGGCTGATTCCTTCTGGTGCTGTGTCGGTAGATGATCTCCAGATGCGTCAAGTAATTAAATAGACTATACTGGCGAAAGAATTGACCTAGGGGAATTTCACAGAGAAACTGAGAAGAAAACTACAGAAAAATGCAAAAGAAATAAATAAAAATGAAAAATGTTGCTAGAAGTTGCAGACAATGCCTTGAATTTATTCCTGGTGAAAACCCTAATGATAAGAGTAAATTATTCCAAGGTAATGTCCCCATTTTTGAAGACCCTTAGCTTATCATTCCCTATGGGCTTTAGGGATATTGCAAGGGGAAAATTATATTAAATAATTTTATAATATTGCCTAGAGAGTGATTTTAATCATTTGATATTATAAAACAATATTTATTTAATTATTTAATATTTATGGAGCAAGTAATTATTTAATTAAATTCCCAAAATGCAAATTAAAAAAAAAGGGAATTAATTAAATAATATTTAGGTGGCCTTTAAATATTAAAATCACCCTTTTTAAAAGAGGACGCCACACCTAGGGGAAATGGAATTCTTTTATTTAATAATTATCCTCTCCTAGGGATTTCGAATTTTGTGCCTCCTTGCTTATAAAAGGAGTGCTAGGATCATTGTTAGACTCATGTTATGATGATAGTTATTTTATGCTCCATGCTTGGAGTTGGGATGCATGCCCATTAATGCTTTTTCTCTCTCTTGCGTGGGAAGTTAGTGAGCTGGTTTTGATCAATTTCAGATTTGTCATTATTGCTGGAGTTATTTCAGTTTTGGCACCAAGTTTAGAGTGTGAAAATCATTTAATATTGCTCCTTTAAATTATTCGATTATTATTGCAAATATTCTTACTATAGCGACTTGGGTTGGTGATGATTTGACTATGTTTTGATGCCATAAATGATAGATCTGCAATCTGCCATGTGTTATTGATTATTTTAGAGCAAGGGGCTAATATTTTGGTGTATTTGAGGGCTATGAAAGAGCTGGAATTATTTTATATAATTTTATCTAACCCTAGCGACTTGAAATCAGTTTTCTAGGACTATTTTGGCTAGGTTTTAATGCTAGGAAAATCAGATTGATAGCTCTTTGGAAAACCCTTAATTTATAGAACAATCTACAATTTATTTGGTGAAGAAATATTGAGTTTTGAGTGAGATATCAATTTTAGAAGATTTTAGTTGTCTGTAAGCCTGTTGGTTGCACTATAAATTAATATTTATTTTTGATTTGTTGTTTGGGGGTCAGTTTAACAGTGGATTTGATTATAGAAATCAAGAGGAACAAGGAGAAATTGATTTCATAATTTTTGGAGGAGATTTGGTGCCCTAAAAGTGTTGGGTGACCTACTTTTTAGGTCAAAATTAGGGTTTCATGTTGGCTATGCAAAATCTAGTTTTGGGATATTGTTCTTCACATTTTTGTGTCCCAAAATCCAAAGTTTGAAGATTTTTGCTTGGACGGTTAAGCGGGAATTAATTTTTGAAAATTACAGTAGTCAAGGTTTGAATATTAATTGTTTTCAGCTGTGTATGATTAGATTTGTATTAATTTCTAACTTGTCCTAGAAGGGGACATTACACTATACTGGCAAAAGAATTGACCTAGGGAAATTTCACAGAGAAACTGAGGAGAAAACCGGAGAAAAACACAAAAGAAATAAATAAAAGTGAAAAATGTTGCAGACAATGCCCTGAATTCATTCCTGGTGAAAACCCTAATGAGATGAGTAAAGACTGACATGTAAAATTTCAACAGGATTCAACTAGAGCACAATTTACTTGAAACGGGGAATTATTTATTCAATAAATAATTAAATAAAATTTTCTTGCAGACAAAACTTGACAGAGGGATAAAATGAGTTTGGACATCTAGATATTTGTCGAAATTGGCTCATATGATTCACTAGGAATATCCTAACATAATACAAACATCTTCTGGCAATAAAAACACAAAAAGACCCGTTATTTTAAAAGTACGAAATTTTTTAAACATGGGGTAGTCTCAGATTTCAGGGTAAAATTTGGAGACACCAAACACATTCCTCCTGCATCCAACTTTATATTATGAAAAGATTGTCCATAGAAAATGATATATAAATCACCATTTATATGACAAGCAACGTATACCATCAAAGCAAGTTGTGCATAGGTATTGGATTTGTATTTTAAAATTATTTGTTATTTTTTTTCTTTCTTGAAATCTTGTTATAACAAGATCGTGTATGATTCAATCAAACAAAGCAAAGGTTGCAAAAATAGAAAAAATAGGAAGGTTTTAGACACTTGATAATTTTACCAAAGCGTAGTGTGCCCAAAGGTGTAATAGTGAAGCAAACTCAAAGGGTGACGACAAGCGAGTTGTCTCAATGCAAATATGTGCAACAAAGTTACATCTCAACAAAATTATATGAAAGGAATCATAATAGGTGCATGTCTCAAGTGGGAAATAGTTAGTGTTGATGTAAATGTCATATGATGTGTAGGCATAGAAAATATGTGATCATATAAGTGCAATGTATGCCATGACATACACGTATAGATAATCATCATAGAGAATTTGGCAAGCAATATGTTGCATCGAGGTGTAACGTACTGCAAATTGTATGTATTAAGATCAAACTGCTATAAGGGATTCATATCCACATCTCACTTAGTGTAAACTACTATTTTTCTCGATATGAATCCCTTAAGCCAACCATCTATTTTCTTGATTTCTTGCTAATATTTATTGCCTTGCTCACTTGTATTAATTGGAGCTCATACATTGGAAGGATCCTGAAACTGAGGAGACACTGGATGCATCATCAACATCACTGGGACAAGCTACCACAATACTATAGTGACCAGGTTGGTGGTGTATTTCAATTATCTGAAGCTTTAACCATAAGCATTGATAATTAGGATTGAAAGAATTTTTTATTGAGTTATTAGAAGCGGAAGATTCCGTCACTTCCCATATACAACTCCATTTTAGTATTGCTTTCAAAATATTTCTTACATAAATCTTGTTCCCTTGATAACTTATTCCTGACTTATCCCTGTGGATCTTCTTAGGAAATTGGTTGGAGGAAGAAGTGAAGAAATCCCTGCATTTCTTTTATTATTTATTTATTTCATTTAATTTAGAGGTAATTTTGTCGGGAAAGGTTTATATGTTAAAGATGAAATTACTTCTTAGAAGCTTTCAATTTCCAAAAAAATTGAGGTAGAAGCTTTATCAGGGGAAATTATATTTCATCAAATTAATAACTTTTGAGTACTTCCCCCTTAGAGTAATATTACCAAACAACCCTGCAATAGAGGAATAACCACATCCGGTTATTCCCTGATTTAGTTTTATTTTATTAGAAGAAGTGATAGATTTATTTTAAATCATTTCTTTGTGTTTGTAGAAGTAGATTTCATTTCTTTTAAATAATCCGAAAAACACAAAACACTAGTTAATTAGTTTATTTTAATTATTTTCCTTTCAAAATCTTGGTAAAATACAAAAAAAATAGAATAGATAGTTGCACTCATTTATTTAATTAATGGTAAAGGAATTTAGTTAATTAAAAGGTTAAATTAATTTGTCTTTTATTCGAACTAGATTTGTTTTTTTGTTATATTTAAAATTAGAGCTCAAAGTAGTTTAGAAAATCAAACCAAAACAACAAACTTAGTCATTAAAGGCTCACGCTACCAGTTTTATAGCCCCTGACCACTCTTTGGCTAGTTTTCTGACTTCCTTTACTCGATGCCCTCACATGACCATTCTTGGTTTGGACCAACCTCATTGGAGGATATTTGAGCCAATTTCACCCACCATACATTGATCGATACCAAGGAGACATAGATTTAGGATTACGAGTGTTAGTTTTTGATCTACTCCTTCGCCCCCACAAATTATTAGCCAACTTGATGCATTAAATGAACAACTATCCATAGCTGAACAATTTTGGGACGACCAATCAAACCGAACTAGAAACCCAAACCCTTAGTTTACCCTCTTTGCGTATCATTCACGTTCTCGCATGACCTGCTTTGGAGAGGAATTTTAGAGATAAACAAGAAATTTCTAAGAATTTGTCAGCTAGGTCAAAGCATATTCAATCTAATGGACATAGATTGAGAGTTGTGTACAATAATCAATCACCCTTGATCATAACATCTCACCCACAAAGATTAGACAAGCCTTTGTTGTCCTTGACAAACAAGTCTCTTCCTTGCAAGTTGATTAACTATGATTAGCTCAGTCTTGAAATATCTGTCCATAATCATCCCCACCTATTCCACAATTACTCATACATATTCCGTACCCATCTCATCTTCCACATTTTGGCTGTCTCGACACGACCTCAGGAAGTCGAGTACACTAGGAATCCTGTGTCATTTTTCATGTGTACAAATTCTGGTGAACCTGATGTGAAGGACTAGTTTCTTCTCATTTCCATTTTAATCCCTTTCTGTTGTTCCATATTCTCCCTCTCCCATTATTTTGCAGGTGTTTATACACCCCTTGAATATGTTGGGTCAGGATTATAACAAGCCCATTCTAGGCCTTGAAGCTTATTATACTCACGTGAGTGCTCAACAATCACCCTCATTGTCTGGGTGGGATGATAACTATTCCCAAAACTCCCCTTTACCACATGTATCTTCTATCCAAACATCAAATCCTTCTTCTAGCATGAGGATTGAAGAGATCGACCAACCATCAACCTATCAAGGCCCATAAGTGGAATTTTCTAGCTCCAACAACATGACATTCACCGGGGAGCAAGGGCTATACCCATGAGTCTTGACAAGGCCATAAATTAGCATGCAATTTGATTCTACCCCATCTTATTTGTGACCTAATGAGGAGCTCTTGCCATGTTTTGGCCAAAGCAGTGACCGACTTAAAACCATAGATGGATCTTTAGATAGGTTGCAAACTTACATTGATACCCTTCTTCAAAATAATGTTTCTTCTACCCTACCAAAGTTAGAAAACATGCCTCAAAAAGGAGAAACAACAAGTGAACAATTCATAAAGGGATATCACACATCCCCTCCGTAGAACCATACACATTACACACCCAAACAAGGGGCTCAATCCTCACCAAATGATGTCATTTCCACATTAGTAGGGAGGATTAGAGAGTTAGAGAGTGCCCAAACCCCACAACCAACTTATGCATTAAGGAAAAATACAGGATATTCCATAGATAACAAAGGGTATACCCCTTTTACCAACACACAACCAATGCAACAACCCTTGCAACAAGGTTATCTGATCCATTCTAACACGGGTGATCTTCTCACGAGGTTTGACACACTAGGGATAGGTCCTCACCCCTCTTATGCTTACCCTACTTAAGGACCTACTTGGAATGCTTTTCCATATGCTACCCTCAATAATCCAAATTTTTATAACCCAAATTCTGCAAATGTGTTCTCTAGTGCTACTCCTCTGTACATGCATATGTACTCAAAATCTCCATAACAAGATGTATATGCATTCCCTTATTCATTCACAGTTCCAAGGAACCCCATATGTCCTAGCTAATGCCTATGCCACAACTTACCAAACTCCTCTGGCTTTTCATCAGGGAACCTCAATGGTAGAATCCTATGCAATGGGAACTTATGTTGAATACTTGAAAGAACCCCTTGAATTCACTATACGGGGTGTTATGCTTCCATGCCCATTTCCAGAACTTCCTAAATTAAAAGGAGAAGGAGACACCAATGATCACATCAAGGCCTATGCCATTGCAATTAGGGAATTACTCCCATGGGATGTGGTGGTGGCTAAGATATTCCCAAAGACCCTTGAAGGGATTCTCTAGATTGGTATTATCAAATCCCTGAAGCCTCTATACATTCCTTTAAACAACTTGTTTATGAATTTATTAAAGCCTTCAACATGAATAAGATTTTACACATGGAAATCAGGGAATTCCTACACATTAAACAAGAACAAAACGAATCTAGTGCCCACTTCATAATGATATGGCGTCAAGCTCTCTATTCTTCCGCGAGTGCACCTAATATGGATCAAATGGAACTTTGTGACCTTTTCCTTCACTCACTTAATCAAGAAACCAAGGAAGAAGTGCAAAAGTTTCCTTTCCGTAGCTATGAGGAAGTGTTAGAAGGTTTCTTTGCATTGACCAAGTGGTCTATTGACAGTGGACGTAAGACTTATGGTCCTAATGGGAAGTTGGTAGTTCCCAATCAAAATAATGGAACCAATAACCAAGGGCCCAAGGTCTTGAATCACAATAATGGTGTTACTATAGATGGTGTTACCAACCAAGCAAAGAAGCCTAATGTTACAAACACTAGTAACATGAACAACAATAACAACATGGGGAATCAAATAAATAACAACTCTATCCCCTCTATCAATGCAGTTGATTTCAATCGTCCCCCCCTCACCAAAACCAAGCCCACAATGAAAACCAATACCAGAACTCTGGTCAAGGAGGATCAAATTACATGTATAACAATCAACCCCAAAATAACAATCAAGGGTTCAACCAACAATAAAACCCAAACCAAAGGCCAAGGGATTACAATCCCAATTTATACTATGAATTTCACTGTGTTATTGGTCATGATTCACACACTTGTAGAGATTATAATAAGTTCATTCAAAGACTCCTAGAGAATCAAAGAAAATTATTCATAGATATGTTCCTAGGGAACCCTGAAGGGTCCCTACAATCCCATTACTTAGGGCATGTTGCGCCTCAAAATACAAACTTGGGAATCTATCGGGATCCATTCCCTAAACGTCCCAAAGATGAGAGAATAAATCCTCAAAATATGGACAAGGGTATTCCCATTGGGACCCATGACCATTGAGTCTTGACTTCTGAGAACTCTCGGGTTGCTCCTAATCTAGACCAAAGAAACAAAACAAATATTGTGGGACTGGTTGAATTACTAAACTGAGCCAGAAATCAATGCGACGACTCAGACAAGAGAATATACTTCACAACCTCTCCATGCTCACTCCCTTTTGCAAGATAATACTCCTATAGTCCCCAAGTCTATAGGAGCATATGATTTGAATACAAACCTTAACAAGACCTTTTCTCACATTTTGTTTGTAGATTTGTTGAAGAATTTGTTAGCCTGTCATTTCACATTATTAGATGCGTTAGAATTTGGCCATTTGATCCATGTCACGCCTCCTCATGAGGCTCAAATCAATCACATTGATTTTGACATACATTCTCAAAGACAAAATGATAGGGACACTGTATGTATTCGACATAAGTAAGATGCCTTCCGACACTGAAATAGCCTGAAGAGGAGATCCCACATTATACTTACAAGTGTAGGTCTATAATAACTATGTTACGAGGGGCATGATTGACGATGGTGTTGCTTTGAATATAATCCCCTTTTCTTTCTTGCAAAAGTTAGGATATGGAGAGACCAATTGCTCTTAAACTAGGAACACATTGTAAGGTTATGACAGTCTTAAAGCCACCTTGATTAGGATCACAATCCTTCCAGTTTTTCTCAGACCAAAAACCATTTTAACTGAGTTCTACATTATAGATAGGGAAACGATCTATAACATGTTCCTGAGAAGACAATAGATTCATAAGATGAAGGCAATTCCTTCCACTTTGTTCCAAGAGATTAGATTCCCCATTTGGGTAAGGTCTTCGTCACTCAAGGGGATCCTAAGCCTTTCGACATACACTTGGAAAACCTCAAAAAGAAATCCGGAGTCCATTCCAAATTTGAACTTCCTACGAACCAATTAAACAAGTCACCTCCTTCAAAGGAATTGGTTGCCAGCACAAATTGAGTTCAAAAAATTAAGTTTGATAAACTAAAAGCAATTAAAGCTATAAAAAAGAGTGACAATAAGATCATTGTGGTAGAAATTGTGCCCACCAAAACAACAACAGAAATTGTGAAGCTCTTAGAGAATGACTCACTCATTACTCTCCTGTTTGATCTGCAAGGAATGGGTAATCTTTACACTCTAACTTCTCTTCCTGCTGATGATCTTGTAGATATATGTATGGTAGAAGTGTCAGAGGTAAAAGAGGAAACTCCCAAAGATAATGTAGGCTCTATTTTCCATACCGATTATTGGACACTCCATTACGATGGATCCACATGCCAATACGACGCACACGCAAGGATGATCTTAAATTCTCTGGAAGGAAGATCATGCCCTTTGCTTTCAAATTAAACTTCAAATGCACCAACAATGGGGCAAAGTATGAAGCCTTGCTTCTAGGCCTCATTGCTGCCAATAAATGGGAGTAAAAAACATTAGGGTCATAAGAGATTCACAACTGGTAGCCAATCAAGTTTATGAAGTTTACTAAACCAAAGCGGAACATCTCCAACTTTACAAGCCGTTGTGTGTGAGATAAGCAAAGATTTTGAATTTATCTCCATTGAAGCAATCCCTAGGGAGAAAAATCAACTAGTTTACTCCATGGCCTCTTCCTCTTCTAGCTTTTGCCCAGACAAGAATTTAACAAAGACCGAGTTTGTTGTAGTCATGAGAATCAAACCCATAGTACAGAGAATGCCAAATGCAACAATATTTCCCTATGTAGAAAACTAGGATGTACCTAGCAACATGGATTTCGCTGAAAATGTCAAGGCAATTTTGGGATTTTTACATGCATGCAATGATCTCCCTCCTACTCACCATAAGAGGGGCTTTACTCTTATTCCGCATCTCTCGTCCTATTTTGAAGATAAGACTGATTCCATCTCCCTCTCATAGGATCTTGAAGTCTACGAGGTAGAGGATTAACCTCTTGAACTCTCCCCCGCCCCTCTAGAATTCAAAGAAGGAAATGCTTCTTTGATAGAAGACATGATGGATATAAACATTTGAATGTAAGCGGGCCTTAAGATTTTTGAAGCTTGGTTCTTCATTATCCGTGGAGGAAGTAGAGGAGCATACTAAGGTCCTTAAAGAGCATTCTCGAGCTTTCACATTTAGCTATAAGGACATTATAGAAGTTGATCATATCATAGTAACCTAGTAACCGAACCCAATGCTACACCCATCAAGCAGAAATTGAGACCAATGAAGCCTAAGGTCACTTTAATGGTCAAAGAGGAGATAGCTAAACTCTTACAGATAGGGTATATAGAGCTAGTGGACAACTCTATGTGGTTGTCTAGCCTAGTAGTTCACAACCTAGTAACCAAATCCAATGCTACACCCATCAAGCAGAAATTGAGACCAATGAAGCCTAAGGTCACTTTAATGGTCAAGGAGGAGGTAAATAAACTCCTATAGACAAGTTTTATAAAGCTAGTGGACTACTCTATGTGGTTCCTAAACATCGTCCTGGTCCTTAAGAAAAACAACAAGATCAAAATTTGTATCGCCTTCAAGGATTTTAATAAAGCTTACCTGAAAGATGATTTCCCACTACCATATACAAATGTCATTGTAGATGCAATTGCTGATTATGAGTTGTTGTCCCTCGTGGATGGACTTTGGGGGTACAATCATATAAAAATCTCTGAGGAAGATCATACCAATAAAATGATTTAAAATTACATGAATAAAACTCCTATAAAAATAATAATTTATTTTTTTCTTATCACCTCTGAATCATATTTATCTACCTTATAATATGAAAATTTGTTATTTAAATTGTTTAAGTTTTTAAAAACAATTATTTGATTTACAATTTTCAAGAACATCTAATTTGATTTATGAGATTTTAGCTTAAGCATTTAACAACATACTTCCAAATGCCTTCATACAATATTATGTAGTTTTGGTTCAAAATTTGATATACTTTTTTTTTAGTTTATGTGATTGATTTTTTACTTTTCCCTCTTCAATCCACCTCTTTACGAAAAATTCATATTAAATGTTTATACTTTTTTGTGTATAAAACATTATAAGCTGGTCCTTGAAAGTTCGCATATGGCCCCTAAGTTGTGCTTTCCCCAATGAACGTGTCATTCCCACCTTGTTTAAGATTATTGATATCGACAGGTTTGTTGGCTGAAAATCATCTTTAAAAGCTGACTTTGAAGGATTTTGATCATATTATTTTGAGTCCCTTGCTTAATGTAGTTTACTATTGGGAAAATCCTTTTCTTGAAAACTATTCTCTTTTAATTTAATGGAGTTTTGTTGTTAAACTGGTTGTAAGGTGTTAGATCTAAGTTTCCAACACTTTTTCATTGTTTTTTTGAATATCACATGGATGTAGTAATTTCTTATCTTGAAGTTCTGGTTTTTCGTTGTTACTTGCTGGATTGAGGGCCCTTTTCCTTTGTTTAATATATATTTAAAAATAAATTATAAGCATGCATGTTTTCTTCAATTTAATAGGGAAATTTTTTACCCTTAGAAGATTAAGGGGTGTTGAGCCCATGAAGATTTGATTATGAGCATTTTTCTTGGCAATGCCTTGTATCTACCAATTGATCCAACATAATGAACCTATTTCATATATACGATGAAACCCATAAAACACATTTAGCGCACATCTTATTTATTAATATAGTGTAAAATTTCATGTCACAAACAAGTACAAATAACATCAGTAATCGAAGATTATATATAAGATATTAATAACTAATTTAAATCGTCATATTGATATTAATATAAATATTTGAAAAAACTCAAGAACAAATTATGATACTAGCATCATGACATCTTAGAGGAAGGCTTTGGTCTAGTCGAAAATAATTGGTTGCTCATTATTCAATATCGACCTATCAAAATTTTGATCCAAAATGTATAGTCATAAAAAAGTTTTAACCTAACAGAAAAGACTATAAATGTATCCCAGAGAATCATTAGTCGAGTCACATATCAATCAAATATTTAAAAATTTACTATACTTTACTTATAGAAAGTCAAAATAGTGACTATTAACATGAAGTACTTAAAATTTCAAAAAATGGTTTTGGTCTTTATTTTATAGTTTTCATATTAATAGAAATCTTTCAAACTTAAAAAAATTAACTAACTCTTGACGGTAGCATCATGAGATCTGATGGAAAAGCTTAAGTGTTGTGGTCAAGACCATGTGCTCATTAATTCAATTATCAATTAATCAATCTTTTAATCCAAAATGTACACTTATAAAAAGGTTTCAATCTATTAGAAAAGATTATAAATGTATCTAAAGAATGACTAGTTGACTCACAATTTAATCAACTTGTTTATTTAATTCAGATAATGGTATGATTGTAGATTTAAGTAATAATACCAGACAAATTTTCTTCATAACATAGTAGAAACTAGTAAAAAACAAGTTCACTGTTTTGTAAGGTTTTCTTTTTCAAACGAGTATAAACAATATAGACTCTTATGGTCACTTTTAAATGCTTAAATTCTTATAACCCATGCTATGTCATTGAACTCAAAACTCCATTTTGTCTTTTCTTAATCGTAATAGCACTAATTTTATATATTTGTAAATCCAAGTTGTGTTGTTTGTAATAGAAATTTATAAATAAAATATACCATCTATGAAAACTATCAAATATTTTCTCTAATTGACCATAGTATATGCTGCAAAAATAAGGTAATATCACCTCCTCAAAAAGGTCTCCATGCTTGAACCATGTGTTTCTAGAAAACCTAGGTATCTCCATTAACAAATTTTATTTCAAAACAATGGATAGCTCCATGAACAATACTTAAAATCCGAAGAACCGAAAAAACAAAAAACAAAAAAAAAAAAAAAATTACACTAAATTTGAAAGTAAGGTTGTTCTACAATCTTTGCTGGACCTGTTTTTATAACTTCTTATAAAAAATTAACATCTTGGGGATCCTTCTAAGCTGGAGGATCCCTTCAAAGCTAGTTCTTTACAATTGTAATTGTGAAAAACCTTCAAATGTATGGAACATATAATAAAATACTAACAGGATAAATGAATCAACCACTATTCCTCTAATTATAATCCCTCCAATTAGTCATATACGAGATTCCTAAATCAATGAATTTGCATACAAATTTGATATAGTTCCATGTGACTGAAGAAGAATTGCCCATATGGTACCCCCACATTTTCTTGGAAGCTAATGCGAGATTCAAGTAGGTGTATTTTCATCTTTCATATAGCATGGCCATTGTTGTAAGGTACCCAGTAATGGGAGAGCCTCTAGCCATTATCACTTCAAGGGTTGTCACGGTGGGATCCATATTTACAACTTCATGGCAAACGCTTTTGAGAACTAGACATCATCCAGGTCGTAATTTCATCTACTAATTGATCTATGTCTTGCAAGATTTGTTTACGAAGGCCCATGTCCACACCTAATGATGTATTCACTTCTTTTGCCACTGATTCCCACGGGGTTCCTGCAGCTAGATTTGCCAGAATTTCTCCGCCCCTTGTTACCACATCGGCCATAGGTGGGGGAACATCAGGGAGAACCTGTTATCACAAATTACACCCAATTGTCATCACACACACACATAAACAAAGCACCCAAAATATGTTTCATAGAAAAAGACTCAACCCATAATATCTTCTGAAATCACCATTTTGCATTACACAAGACCACCTCTATAAGCAACTTTAACGATTTTAATGGTCATGCACGATAGGTTGAGAGGTTCAATCATAAGCTTACCAGTCTATTCAAGAAAGAAGTATTCAACAAACTCATTGCACAAAAATAATGAATTAAAACATATAAAAAGAGAGACTAAGTGCAAGGGTCCTATTTGGGAGAGATGGCTACACACATAAATCCAAGTTTGTCTAGTTTTGACAACTGCAAGTTAAAATGGAATCTTATAGTTTAAGTATCATTTAGTTGACATCTGATGGGTGTTAGTGTAGCTCCATGTGACCATGGTATGTTATGGAGTTGAGGAATCAATGTTGTGATTAGTATGTGTAGACAATGAACTGAAGGTCATCCACAAAACAAAAAAATGATTCACTTATGGTGGAATCTCAACATTTCTTGCATGGTGATATACTTGAAATTATCTCTTGATTATGCCATATCGGTGACAACCCACACTTTTAAATAAGACAGAAAATTGAAGAACAACGTCTCAGTTTATTTGTTTGGATTATGGTGTGTTATGGAGTTGAGGAATCGATCTTGTGAGTGGTATGTACATACAATGAACTGAAGGCCATCCACACAACAAAAAAAAATGATTCACTTATGGTGCAATCTCAACATCTCTTGCATGGTGATATAATAGAAATTCAGTATATCTTTATTATGCCATGCCATCGAACACCCACAATTCTTAATAAGTCAGAAAATTGAAGAACAGGTTCTCAGTTCATTTGTCCAGATTATGGTTATATCTAGAATTTATTATAGATTATTGTATCATTGTCATTGCAGGTTGTTGTTGCAAGAGGGAAGCAATAACAGGTTTAGAATTCCGATCATGCCAAATTGCTCACAGAGATTCAGAACCCATTGAAATGTGCTTTATTATCTAAAGATCATAGGAAGCGCTTTGAGGCAGAAGATCAAAGTTGATGGAAAAGATATAATTTGTTGTAAATACCTCCAAGCTGTTTGAAGAATGTACCGAGAACAAGACAAAAAAATGAATGAAATTATATTAATGTTTGTAAATGACCAATGTAGGTCAATGGCAATCAAAAGTATATCTAGTTAGAATACAAAAGCAATATGGGAGAAAGAACCCTAGGATTTAGATAAGCAACTAAACACTTAAACAATGTTAACATACCTAGGTTTAAATCAAAAGCAGACAAATCCAAAGCACATAGACCTAAAACAAATGACTGAAGTACAAGTACAAAAGATGGCTATAGGAGATGACCCAAAAAATATAGGATCAATAATGTCTATAGGAGAATGTCTTGGGCTAAGGGGGCTAGGTTAAACAATCCAAGGAGGAAGCATGCGGCTCCCCCTAGAACCTCTCCTAACACCCAAGGTAAGAAGAAAGTTGGTATGACTTGTATGAAAAGAGATATAGACAATCCTCAACCTTGGATAGAAGCCAATCCATGAAGTTTGACATTAGCGTGAGAGAACTAGGGTATCCTATTAGCAACACACAAAGATCTATGTCATCTATGTGACCTATCACCATATTTGTACACATCTCCAACATCCAAAGGGTGCGTAATAGCCCCGAAATCCTAGATAGGCTGAAAATTGAAGGAAATCAAAATGGTAGCTCTAAGGGTCCTGTGCAAAGCCTTATGTCAGAAGGTGACAACCTCCAAAAGGAAAATGACCAAGAAACTACAATTAGGCTAGTAGGAGGTGGATTAGAAACCGCTTGGATCTTTGTAAAAACAATGATACATCTCTTGAATCTCACTATACATGGAAAATCTAAAAATAAAGCGCTCATTCTCCACACCTAAAGAGAAAATAAAAGATCCTATCACCACAAGGAATACGATGGTCTATGCATAGATCATAGTATGAGAACTTTACACACTTTACAAAGACCCTACCCATTTTCATATGCATCTCTAATATCCAAAGGGTGCTTAATACTCCTTACATCTTGAATAGGCTGAAAAGAGAAGGCAATCAACTTGGTGGCCCTAGGGGTCCCTTGCAAAGCCTTACATATGAAAGTGACAACCTCCCAAATGAAAATGACCAATTACCCACGATTAGGATGTTATATCCCTTTCAAGGGCTCAAACTGAAAAGAAGGAAACCACACAAACTCAACTGAAGTAAAACTTGCGTTTTATAACAGCAGCTGTAATATTCTTTAAAACCCTAGCAATGAACGTATATGAGCTTAAATTCACCAAATAACCATGCATAATAGTTGAAAAATACTTCTAAATAATTATTTCCAATACGGCAATCAATATCCATCCAATTTGCAAAAAATAAATAGAGAAAATCAGTGATGATACAATGTTGTAATTAAATCTATGACAGCAGCAGGGCAGCCACAAACAAGGGCTAAAAACACTATTTTTCAATTTCCCCTAAAGGAAAAATGAGACCCATGTGGAGGTCGATGAAAGCAAGAGGAAAACATTAAATGAGGTAAAGTGAGCTGATTGGTTGTTTTGGGTGGCTAATATGCCATAACAACTGATAAAAGTAAGTCACCATGCATGGAGAGAGGCATCTTTTTGACATCTTATAATTTTTGATATTTTGTCTAAGCTTGTATGCTTTCCATTTTTACTCCAAAGGATGAAAACCCTTTGTAGTTTTGCTTGAGAGGACGAAATCCCTCGTTAAGCTAGGAAGAAGAATGAAAACTTTACTCCCTTTTTGAGAGGAAGCTCTATTCAGGGGTTTCCATTGTTTTGCAAGGTTCTATTTCAGAATTCCAACAAAGTTGAAGGTTAGAGTTGCATATTTGTTTCGAGTCCAGAGAGGGTTTGAAGGTAGAAGCTTGTTGTTGATTTCTACCCTTCATTTACAACTTTCCTACAATGGAGCGACCTACCTTGGGGGCACTTCTGAGTGATCTAGGCACGTTTAGATTAGATCTGATTTGTTGTTCCATAATCCAATTTTTAGAAGCCAAGATCAGCTGATTTGCATGCTTTTTGGGCTGAGGAAACTCTATTTTTAGTCATGTCTGTGATCTGTTCATCTGCAAATTTTTATAATAAATTACAGCCCTTTATTTGATCAAAATCTGGTATTTTTATGAGGTTATTGCATAACTAAAAAATAACTGATCCGTTTTGTTGAAGAATTAAGTGATTTTTCATATGTTTTGTGGATCAATTATTCCTAGACCAAGTCGCATTTTTTGCATAAATTCAGATTTGCATCATTTATTTCAAGTATATCTTCTATAAATTGCTATAATAGTTCATATTTATTGCTATTCTGTTTGGGGTTGAAATTTGTCCATTTGGTGACATTACAGTTGGAGAGCACATGGAGAAGGAAGAGAAAGTGCAACAAAATAAGAGGGAGATTAAGTGGAAGTGTGCGAGCACTCTGTGCAATAGAAATCAGTAAGGAGTGTAGTGTGTGCGAAGTTGGAGAAGGCGTGTAGTAGTGTGCAGAAGGTTTGGCGGAGTAAGGTAGGCGTGAAGAATAATGTGCAATAGTGCGCGTAGGAATTTTGGGAGCGCAACAAAGTTTTGGCTCAACCTAGTAGACTGTAGGTGCACAAAAATTGTGAGAGAAGTTATGCGTAATATCAGGGAGTGTGCGAAAGGTGCAAGACATGAAAAGGAAGATTGCGCAATAACCTAGATTGCGAAGGAGGTGTGTGGATGTTTTGAAGAAGGCCTAAAAGCCCAAGGATAGTACGTGAAAGAAAGGAAATGGTGCAGCTCAAAGCTTAGAGTGCACAACAAAACTGCGTGGGGGCGTGGCAAAGAACAATAGGCAAGGAGCGCGCGACAAAGTTGGTGGTTGGCAGTAACGAAAAAAGATGTCAGAACCTATCTGATAAAGGATGTTGAAAAAGACTCAACGGTTAGAGGAGCCCAAAACTAGATTGACGTGATAAGACATCTAGATGGTGATAAGGTAGATCAGAACATCTAATGAGCTTAAGTTCGAATTTGAGTTTGAGTAGGTAGATCTAGAAGCATCTAGAAGGGACCATTTCCCCCAAAGGAGATTCAAACGGGGAGAGAGAAGTGGGAAAATGTAGCTATAAAAGGACAAGTTCACCATTTTGGGGCTAATGAGTTGTAGTCGCAAGGAAGCCTGAATTGCCAAAGGAGTGAGAAAAAACCAAGTAAGCTAGGGCCAAGGTTGTTGAATGTGCATGAAGGCAATTGAAAACTAGTCTAGCAGAGGTCCATTATGAGAAAACCCCAAGATTCTGTGAAAATTCCATGAGAGAGTTGTTATAGCCCCAAAGAGAGCAGTTACATGTAGATGTCGTTAAGGCTTTGACATTAATAGAAATCTACAACTTGTTTGTATAGTCCGCTATGTGACTTTGTAGTGAGAGGAGTACCTTTGCAACAACAATCCTATCAGAAACCCACTATCAAGTCACTCATCTTATATTTTCTTAATTGAAATGCCACGATTAAGTACATATAGACAATGTATCAAATCTCTAAAGAGCAAAAGTGACAATGCAAACAACCTTTTACAATAAAGCTTAAGTTCATTTTATAGAACAAAGAGAGGGAAATGCGATTAATTTTCAGCTACTTGCTACAAATTTGGGTGGCTTCAGATAATTTTGAAAATTAGTTAGCTTAGAGGATGTCTGTCCCCTTTCATATCATTGCCCATGCTTAGAATAGTCTGAGTCTATCCAACATTTGCCGAATTGAGCCACTGAGTGATGTTGTAGAGATCCATTCTCCAAGGAGTAGAGTTTGGATCTGCAGAAGCTTAGAAGAGTCTACAAGCTTAGCTAAGATAGGTTAAAAAATTAAAATTCTCGGAGTAGTTCTACAGATTATTTTCTTAAGACGGTAGCAAAGTGGGTCACGAATATGTTAGAGTCTTGGCTTTTACTCATATTAAAGGACGAAGCTTTTATCGTCTCTTATACACTGTGCTTGGGATCTTGCTTTGGTGAGATCCAACTCTAAGAATTGTGGGCTACATGGTCTAGCGTATCCCTTAATTGAGAACTTTAACTGTGACTGCATCAGTCTACTGTCAAAGCGATGATTTTAAGTCTAGTAGTTGTGTTTGTGTGCGTGATAATTCTCATATTCGCTTCTTTCCATACGTGGGTGTGGGTAGAAAGTAGTTATAAACATCATTTAGCATTTGGATTGTTGGGTTGAAGGTGTACGATATAGTATTTTAACTACTATTGAGTTGTAAGGAGATAGTGATGGCACATAAAGTATATCTTGCAACTAGAGCGCCAAGACTAGTTGACTTGGCAAAAGTGAAGAGAGGAGTACAAGCCCATTTGGAGGCTATGAAGACAACTCAATGTAGAGGAGTGTCAGCGGATGACAATGCAAGTTATGAAGAGATCACAGAAACAACACTTGAGGACCAAGATGCTGAAGTAGAGCATGTTGATGTGCAGGAGGATTGATTTTTGTGCGGGATCACAAGAATTGGCAGCAAGACAAAGGTGCATGCTCCTAGTTACTCTAGGAGCCTAGATCCAAAAGAACTCATTGACTCTATCATGGAAATGGAGAAGCACTTGGAGTATGAAGGTGTAGAAGATCCTAAGAAGATAAGATTTGTCATTATTAAGTTGAAGAGCTGTGCATCTTTATGGTGGGAACAAGTGTACACTAGAGGAGTACGTAGAGGCAAGGATACGATTAAGATTTGGGATAGATTGGTGATGAAATTGAAGGATAAGTTCATGTTCTTGGATTACCAATCATATTTGTTCAAGTAGTTGCAAAATTTGCGTGAAAACAACTTGAGTGTGAAGAATTACACGAAAGAGTTCTCCTGGCTCAATATCGTAGTGGGTCATGAAGGACGACGTAAAAAAGATTTCAAGCTATGTTAATGGATTATGCATTTCCATTCAAGACGAGTTTAGTATGATTAGAATGAAATCTATGGAGGAAGCCGATCAATTTGTGTTGAAGACGTAAAAGAAGTTGTGGAGATAACAAAGCAGTGTGCGAGGGAAGGGGAAGTTCCTACGCAAAGGTGGTGGGTTGCATAATGATACAAAAAATCAAGTGCACGAAGGTGAAGCAAGCTCCTCGCATGATCATAATCATGTGTAAAGAGGCAAACATAGATTTTTTTTCCAACGAAGAAGACGTGCAAGAGGCAGAGAATTCAATGGAACATGTTTCCGTTGTGGAGAAGTTAGGCATCATGCATTCAAACATTTGCAAATAGAACAATATCGGAGTGTGAGAAGGAATGGTGCTAGCAGCTATGTTGTGCAACATGCAAATGTGAAAAAGTATTGTGTCAAATAGTTGCGCACAAGAGTTGGAGTGTGGAGAAGTTCTCATGATGAAGAGGGAAGCCAACAGAGGTAGAGAATGCACCTGCGCAAAGAAAAAGATTATTCAGAATCATATGCAAGTTTGAAGGTAAGTGCCGCAAAGTTATTATTGATAGTGATAACACATATAATCTTGTTTCTAATGAGATGGTTGGACCACTTGGTTTGAAGAGGATTGTGCATCTGAATCTGTATAAGGTTCCCTAGATATTGAAAGGGCATTAGTTGCCTACAAATGAGAAATGTAATGTGCGCATAAAGATTGACAGATACGAAGATGAAGTCTTGTGCGATGTAATTCCCATGGTCATATGCCTTGTGTTACTTGGTCGACCTCAACAATTTGATACAAGAGCACAACATGATGGCTGCACAAATACTTACACCTTGGTGAAATACAAACGATAGTACACTTTGAATCCTTTGTAGGATACTAGTGTAGAAGTGGGGACATGTTAGAAAGTATTGTTGGTTTCAAGAAAAAAAGTTCTTGAACAAGGTGAAGAAGAAGAGTGAATGTTTTAAGGTCATTTTAAAGCTTGTGTTGAAAGAAGAGGAAGGAGGAACAAGCAAAATAGAAAACTTTGGCATGAGGTGGACGGGATGCTAGGTGAGTATGCGGATATAATGTCATAGGATATTCCTGATGGTTTACCATCTATACGTAAAATCAACATCAGAGGGATTTGATTCCAAGGTCTAGTTTACCAAACAATGTTGCATATAGGTTCAAATCTATGTAGAATGAGATGATGAAGCAAGTGCAAGAATTGTTAGAGAAGAGATTGATTGGAGTGTCTCTCAACCCATACGTAATACATATAGTATTGACGCCAAAGAGAGGAGGTGAGTGGAGGATGTGCATTGATTCCATAGTCATCAACAAGATTAGGATCTACGATAGATTTCCATCGCCACACATAGATGATTTGATGGATTGTCTGAGTAAAGCAAGGTGCTTGAAAAAGATTGATTTGAAGTGTGGGTATCACCAAATCAAGATGAGAGAAGGTGATGAGTGGAAGAATGCTTTCAAAACGCACGATGGTTTGTATGAGTGGTTGGTCATGTCATTTGGGTTAACCAACACACCAAACACATTCATGTAACTGATAAACGGAGTATTTAATCCCTTTCTAGGAAAGTTTTTCATTGTGTATTTGGATGACATTCTGAATTTTAGAAAAATATAGGAATAACACTTGGTCCATTTGCAGAAAGTATTGTAGCATTTGCATGAAGAGAAGTTAATGGCGAATTTAAAGAAATGTAGTTTCATGAAGGAGTTGGTGTACTTGGGATTTGCGATGCCTCAAACATGATTGATGATGGATCTTGGGAAGGCACGAATTATAATGGGGCGGCCATCACCCAAGAGTGTTACTAAAACACAGAGTTTTCATGGTTTGGAAAGCTTCTATAGGAATTTCATCAGAAGTTTTAGTGAGATTTTATCATTTTTGCACCAATCACGAAGGTGATGTGGGGAGATAAGGGGTTTGCATGGAGTGTAGATGCGGAATATGGCTTTCAAAGGTTGAAGAAGGTCACAAAGAAGCCACTGTTGACCCCACCTAGTTTCAGCAAGGTATTTCAGGTTGATTGTGATGCAAACACAATAGCCATTTGAGTGTTAGAACGTAATATTAAGTGCCTATAAACCTTATTTTATAATTAAATAATCAAGAATATTTATATTCTTTATTATTTAATATAAACTAAGTTTGTTTATGTTAATTGATTATTATTAATCAATATTAAATCGGGGTGCCTTTTTATAAGGTCACATCCCATCACTTAATTGGTTCATGACCCATGGGGTCAAATAAATATGATCACGGATCATTGTAATTTGGATTCACTTGTGTGGATTGGTGGAGAGAAGTGAGGATGAAGATTTACTGGGTTGTAATAACGTTTCTCGCATAAATGGAATCTCTTTTCACTTTGGTTTTTACCCCTTGGGGGTTTTCCACGTAAATTCGTGTCACTGTGTTTTATTATTTATTTATTGCATGTTCTAATGTTCAATATTAATGTTTATTGCAATGTTTTAATTTTTCTGGTTAATTAAATCCTCGTCTGAACATGGTACCGGAGCCGAGCTGAACATGGTATTAGAGCCGAGTTAAATTATTTAATCAACCAATCCAGTGTGTTGGTTGGGTTGGTTGGTTAGTTGGGTACTTTGAAAATACATGTTAAATATCCCCCCTTCCTCCTTCCCTCCGAACATTACACACAAGTTAAAATATTTCAAAGCCTTCCATGTTTCCACACACGGTGATTGGTGGAAGTGTGCTTAGGACCTACAAATAAAAGGTAAGGATTAAGTTTGCTTGAAATATTTTATTATTTTCCTATAGTTTCTAAAGTGTGCAGGTGAAAATACATAAGAGTAAAAACTGGGTTAAAAACAAGGAACACAAGGGAGACACAAATCCATGATTATAGGAAATCAATTTTTCCTATTGGTTGATGTTTCACTCATGTCTCCCTAGTGTCTTGGTGTGACCCTGGTAAAATTCTAATTAGTATTTCATCTATGTTATTTGAAAAACAAAATTATCTATGTCCTAAGAACCCTTTAATTAATAAGGGTTGCATTTGAATTTTTAAACTATAGTATAAAATATTTATATTAATGTTCTAAAACTATAAAACTATAGGTTAAAAAAAACCTAGATCTATACTATAGCCTAAAAACTTTAGTGTATATTAAATTATAGCCTAAAAAATTTAGTGTATATTAAATTGTAGCCTAGAAACTATAGTTTAAATCCTAAAACTATGTCAAAGCTGCCTATTCAATGCGGCCCGCTTCAAAACCCCTCCATATTTCATTTCTTGCAAAGTGGCGGTCACAGCTCCCCTCTCACCCGTGCCAACCTCCAGTGTCCACATGGCCTCCACTGTCCCCCGCGAGCTGACCTACTCCATCCTCCCATTGCCGACTTAGCCAAGTTGGTTGTGGCTAAGTTTTCCTTAGGATGTTTAGTCCCACATTTGTTGTGGGTGGTGGGGCGGATGGGTTTTCAACCCATGGGTGTGGCAGTTAACAATGTGACTTCAGTCACATTGGCTCCCTTTTGGTTGGGAACCACGCCGGCTCGTCCGTGACCTGCTCGTTGTGTTTGAGCCCCTCGGCTCGACTGTGACTCGCTTGTTGTGTGTTGAGGGGCTCGCCTGCGGTGGTAACATTGCATTGTGGAGTCCTTGGACTCTACTGTCAGCTCGGTTGTGCGAGTTGCATAACGAGTTGGTTGCAAAATTAATATGAAACTTGCCCAGCTCGGCCCCTAGCTCAACCTCTCTAAACCTTTCAATAGAAGCTATGCTCCATTTTTTTTTTATATATATGCATTATATACTTTTTCATTCTTTTTTTAATCAAAATATTAAATTAATTTATTTTTTTTCCTATCTAATAATGAAAAATGCTCAAAATTTTTTGTTTTGTAGTAGATAAGGAAGTTTTTTAATAAGAACGGAAAATAATGCATTTTTTACGACATGACAAATAAGTCGGTTTTTTCTTGCAAAACTAAAAAAAATCACTTACATTTCAACAAATTTGCCTTATAGTCAAACTAATCTGTTATATGTTTAGAATACTTGTTTGACAGGTCTATTTTCGACGTGAATAAGGAAAATCCATCGAAATATGTAGTTTGAACGACGATAGGGGCAATTTTAACCGCTATTACTAAAAATCTCGTTGTTCTCATTTGTTGAAATTGTTTAAGTAAAAATGGGATCTAATCATTTTACAATTGACAAATCATAGATGTTGAATAGAACTAATTACAACATTTGGAAGATAAGATTGAAGATGAAATTCATGGCTCGCAAGTTCTGGGCAGTCGTGAATGGTAGAGAGAAAGCTTTGACCGACAGACAAGTAATATTGAACAATGTAGTTGCATATCAACATAAGGTGCAAGAGGCAATGTCCATTATATTGTGGAGCGTGCATGATGACTTCCTTCTTCACATCGGGAATCAGGAGAGTCCGAGGTACACGACTATCAAAAATTATAAAGTTGATTCTAGAATTGATGACAACTCCCATGAAGAGAGATGAAAAGGTAATCAATTTTTTAGCAAAAATAAAAAATATTAAATCTCAGTTGGATGGGTGTAACTGCAATTTAATTCAAGATAAATTATTGTATTTCATTATTCAATTGAACATACATGAAAGATTTAGGAATTTCATTTCAATCTTGAATTCTAAACACCAAACTGAGCAAGACATCCTTGATTTGTAAACTTTGAGTGCTCTCCTGATTCAGGAAGAGAAAGTTATGACTAATTTTGATTCGAAAGAGAATGCCGCTCAAACACTTCACTCAAAAATCTAAGAACAAACCTTTTAGATTCAACAAGGATAAAAAATCATCTTTTAAACCTCTTAATAAAGATAACCCTGAAAAGTTAAGAGTAAGTTTTGATGGTAAATGTCATAATTGTGGAAAATTTGGTCATAAGAAAGAAAATTGTAAAGTCAAAAATCAAGACAAATTTCAAAAACCAAAAAGGAAATAAACCAAACTAAAATCAAAATCAAAATCAGAACAAGAACTAGAAAAATAATTAAAAAACTAATGTTGTTGCTTTGTATGCTGCCCTTGTCACTACAAAAGAGAATGAGTGGATATTAGACAGTGGTGCCTCTAGGCACATGATTTACAAGTTTGATATCCTATCTGATCTTAAAGAATATAATGATCAGATCTATTTGGGTGATCATTCCATCCTTGATGTTTAGGGACAAGGAAAAGCAAAATTTTTAAATGGTTTTATTAACGGTGTTTTATGCGTTCCTAACTTAGAAAAGAATTTGCTTTCTTGTTCACAACTAACTCAGAATAATTATAGTATAATTGTGTTAAAAGATAAATGAGTTATATGTTACTAGTTTTTGAAGACATACAAAATAATGGATTATACGTGTTTAAAGGTTTTGATTCTACTTCTTGGTTGTCTATTCAAAAATAGAAGTGATATTCAATTGTGGCATGAAAGACTACGTCATGTCAATTCTAGAAACATGTATGACATGTCTCGACTTCACCCAATTTCTGGTCTGTCACCTATTTCTCATGCTCATGAAACGTGCGAAGGGTGCTTACGTGGTAAGCAATCACCAAAACCCTTCCTCGGTCATTTTGAAGCAAACTCCACATAATCCATGGAATTTGTCCATAGTAATATTAGAAGAACTTTAAAAAATTCCATCTTTAATTGATTCAGTGTATATTGTGATTATTCTTACATGATTTTGTCATTCTTGCATATATGTTATCATTTGTCTTATCACAAATTCAAAGGCTTAATGTAGATAATGAAGATATATATGTTGTTGATAAAACATTTCTAAATTCTAAATTAGTATGTGATAACTAAAAATAGTATTATATGCATATCAAATGACACTTGGGGACACCTTTGTGTCTTTATTAGAGATTTCCAATACTGATCGCATCTAATATATTATTGTTTACAAGATTAATATTTTGAAATTGTCGTTTCAAAATTTCAACATATTGGTAACATAACATGGTTAGTTTTGTTAAGAGCTATTACTCATTTAAATTGTTGTATAACTTTTGTTTTAACATATCAATGTAATTTTTATAGACGGTTAAAAGTAGAAATCAATAATGAATTCATATTATGCTTATTATGATAATGCATGTTTATATGTATATGGTACTTGTAACAATGCGAGTATTGTGTTATATAGAAGGTATAAAAACTAGATATGTGCGCAAGTTTTTGGTATAGGTGCCATTACTTAGAGGAGTAAAAACACTAGCCAATAGTCTCCATTTCTTCTATTGAGGAAAAGTGTAGAAGTACAATGGAAGTAGTGAAAATAATCGATGTGGCTAAAAGTGACTATTGGAAGAGATACACATGGAAGCGAAAGAAATTAATCCTCTTCTATATGCTAGCTAGATTTGCATTTATGTTTTTAAGAATATAGTTCATCATAAAAGAATGAAACATATAGAGGTTCACATGAATTTTGTCCAAGAGAACGCTCTCTATGGTGATATAGATCTCCAATACTAAAAAATTGATGATCTAGTTGCACATATGTTTAGAAAGCCATTGCGTGTCCAGTAAATTTCTACAAGTTTTGTGCAATGCTTGGCCTTTTAGAGTTGCCACTAAGGGATAGTGTACATGGCAATTTCACATCCTAATGGTCCGGCTGGTTGTTGTATCCTCCTCCTCTATACTTCTGATCAATTGTAAAGAATTGTAAAAAGATATTGTTACGATATTTCTAAATTTGTCACTCTAAGATTACGGTGTACAATCCACTGTGTTGCATCTGTTGTAAAGGAGGTCCTCATGTTATAAAAATATCCTAGAGATGCTAGTTGAGATATTTTCGATGAAAAAATGTGAGATGTAGTATCACAAATCATGTTAGTTAGACTAAATCATTCACTATTGATTTATGGATTTAAAATCCTTTTGTACCAAAAGGTAAGATGAGCATGATGAATGTGTATAAATCCTTCAAATGTGATATGTTAGTCTTAAACCTTCACTATGGTTTATGGATTTGTAAATATTGTTGTATAAACAAGTTATGTTGGCATATGTTCCCCACTAAGGAATATTAAGGGGGAGTGTTAGAACATAATATTAGGTGCCTATAAACCTTATTTTATAATTAAATAATCAAGAATATTTTTATTCTTTATTATTTAATATAAACTAAGTTTGTTTATGTTAATTGATTATTATCAATCAATATTAAATCGGGTGCCTTTTTATAAGGTCACATCCCGTCACTTAATTGGTTCGTGACCCATGGGGTCAAATAAATATGATCATGGATCATTGTAATTTGGATTCACTCATGTGGATTGGTGGAGAGAAGTGAGGAGGGAGATTTACTGGATTGTAATAATGTTTCTCGCATAGATGGAATCTCTTTTCATCGTGGTTTTCACCCATGGGGGGTTTTTCACGTAAATTTGTGTCCTTGTGTTTTGTTATTTATTTATTTAATGTTCTAATGTTTAATGGTAATGTTTATTGCAATTTTTTAATTTGATTGGTTAATTAAATCCTCGTCCGAACACGGAGTAGTGTTAAGTCAAGATGAGAAACCCATTACATATTTAAGAGAGAAACTAAATGACAAAAGGAGATATTCAATTTATGATCAAGAGTTTTACGTTGTAATGCAAGTGAAGGCACTACTTATTACCCATGGAGTTTGTTTTGTACATAAACCACAAAGCACTTTAATTCATAAACAATCATAGTAAATTGAATCAAAGGCATTGAATTCTTGCAAAGTTACTCATTTTCCTTGAAGCATAAAAGTGTGAAGTCAAATAGAGCTGCAAATGCCCCAAGTAGAGGATGCGTCTTATTGACTGAGATGCAATTGGAAGTGTTATGGTTCGAAGGCATGAATGAAATCTACAGAAAAGGTGAGGCCTTTGGAGAGGCATGGAGAACACGTGTAGAACGAGTAAGCCTTGATTGCATGCCTTGGTTAGACTACTTATAGGAAGGGTTGTCATTCAAAGGCATATAGTTGTGTGTTCCGAGAGGATTAATGAGAGAAAATTTGACCTAGGAGAAGCATTGTGCAGGATTAACTACTCACTTTGCGATAGATAAGATCTTGGCACAAATAAGTGAGAGATACTATTGGCCATGGATAGCTACAGATATGTGCAAAGATGCAAAATTTTCTAGTTGGTGAAGTGGAAGAGTCAAAACATAGGGTTGTATCAACCACTGCTAGTACTTGAGAAACCTTGGGAGCATTTGAGAATGGATTTTGTTTTGAGGTTACCTAGAGCGTAAAAGGGCCATGATTTTATCTTTGTTGATATATTCTAAAAAATAGCTCATTTTATTACTTGTAAGAAGACCAATAATTTTAGAAATATAATTAACTTGTTTTTAAGGAAGTTGTGATACTACATGGGTTTCCATGTAGTATTATGTCAAATAGAGACACTAAGTTTATCACTCACTTTTAGCACACATTGAGGAAGAAGTTGAACATGAAGTCGTAGTTTAGTTCTGCATATCAACTGTAGATAAATGGCCAAACGAAAGTTGTCAATACCATTATTGACAATTTGTTACGATGTTTGGTTGGAGAGAAAGCAAGGATGTGGGATTTGATCCTTGCACATGCGTAGTTTGTGTATTATAACTTTGCAAATAGGAGCGTTGGGAAATCACCTTTCTAGACAGGTCATGGATTAAGTCCAAGAGGAGTTGAAGAGTTGCAAGATTTTGTAATGTCCCCTTTTCCCACCTAAGAGCTGGAAATTGGTCTTCTTGCCATCTCTTCTCCATGACAAAGAAGAAGAAATAAGGGAGAGGACCCTCGAGCACTTAATAATATATTTTATCTAATATTACAATGATTTCTTTAGCGTTCTTTTGTTTTATACAAGTTGGCCTTATCTAATTTTGGCGCCAAAGGAAAGATATAAAAGGAGAAGAGAGAGTTGATTTGCTGCTAGCTTGGCGTATTTTCTCTATACTTTTGCAAAGCGAGCTTGTTGCTCCTTAGTCTTCCACTTGGGGACGAAAACCCTCATGTGAGGTCTCTTTAAGGACGAAAACCCTTCATTGGACTTGGGTGGAGGATGAAAACCCTTCATCACCTCTTTGCATTGAAGAAGGAAGCTGATTTGAAGTTCTTTTTGGCATTTCCAGCACTGATACTATTTTTCTAGGGTGGAGCGACCTACCTAGGGTAGGGTTTGAGCATATTGGCAGGGATTTGGAAAAATTTGGTTTTGTAATCTTATTTTTCATAATTTTAAAGGTCGGAACCTTGAATTGCATGATTTTTGGAGACTCCTATATCTATATGTCATAATTAATTCGTGGCTGCAATTTCTAGTGTTTATTTCATTTCCAGTAGTGTGTTTTCAGTTTGTGTTGATGATATTTGCTTCTAAAAATCATATAAAAATATTGGCGAACAGTTTGGGTGTGTTTCATGGTATTTTTGGCATCATTTTGAGCTAGTATAAGTTGCTGATTTTTATCTATTGATTGCTGCAATTTCCAGTTTCAGATTTGCATTTATAAAATTTGATAAAACTCTCAAAAGGGTTATTATAGTGGTATCAGAGCATGGATTCTCAAAGGCCTTGGGTTTCGGTGGACAGATGGATGAAGGTGCAAGAAGGTATTTCCAATGAAGAGCCTAGGGTTTCGAAAGTCAAGAAGGTGGTAACTCTCTTTGAGGAATATCAAGCTCTTTTGGAGAAGATCCATGATGTCCTAACATTTTCAAAGTTCATAAATTTGGAAACAGAAAGGGTGAACATTGGAACTCGGTCCAAGCCCCGTGGCATGTGCAAGGGTTTTGGGGAAAATACCCCTACCCTAGTGAAAAAGAGCTCCACCTTGTCGGCCAAACAAGGGTCTAATGAAATTGAGGAACACGAGCCAAGGAAGGAGGAACACACTATTCCAGATTTGCACTATGGAGGGAAAAGAGCCATGAAGAATGATTCAACCCCTACCTCCATTATTGCATATTGGTAGAGATTTGGAAAAATCTGGTTTTGTAATCTTATTTGTCATAATTTTAAAGGCCGAAATATTGAATTGCATGATTTTTGGAGACTCCTGTATCTATATTTCGTAATTAATTCGTGGCTGCAATTTTCCAGTGTTTATTTCATTTCTAGCAGTGTGTTGATGGTATTTGCTTTTAAAAATCATAAAAAGCATATAAAAATATTGGTGAGCAGTTTGGGTGTGTTTCATGGTATTTTTGGCATCATTTTGAGCTAGTGTAAGTCGCTGGTTTTTATCTATTGACTGCTGCAATTTCCAGTTTCAGATTTGCATTTTTAAAAATTGATAAAACCCTCAAAAGGGTTTTTATAGATTTGCCACAAGAAAAGGGAAGACGGGAAATATGCGAAGATTTTGCAAGTATATGAAAGAGATGCATGAGCAAGTGCGCACACAGTTGGAACGGAGCAACCCACATTATAAACAACATGCAGATTTGAGGAGACGAGAGTTGGAATTCAAGGTTGGAGACATGGTTCTTGTGTACTTGTGCAAAGAGAGGTTCTCAAACGAATATATGATAAGCTCAAGTGGAGGAAGATTGGATCACGTAGAGTCTCCTAGTTTGTGCATAATACATGTGAGACAGAGTTGTTGGAGGGGATAGGCATTTCCTCTATCTTCAATGTTTCAGATTTGTACACATAGTTTGAGGGGTAACATAGTGATGAAGTTGACTGTGCAGAAATAGAATGGAGACACCAACTACCAGAGCAAGAGCACGAATAAATTGAATACATTTTTGGATGAACGTTCACAAAGACAACGCGTAGGACAGAGTCTAAGGAATATCTAGTAAAATGGAAGGGCAACAAAGTTGAGGATGCATCTTGGCTTGGCCTAGAAGAGATCGCTAAACTTCGTTGTTCCATTGAAGACCTTACGACTAATGAACGTGCAAGGCAACTTGGAAGCTCATAGTGGATTCAAAATAGTCGAGGTCTATCTAGCATTTTTTGAATTGAGCTAGTGACCGATGTTGTAGAACTTCATTGTGCAAGGAGTCAAGTCAAGTTCTGTATAACTTATTGGAGTTTGCAAGCTTAGCTAGGATAGGTTATAGGATTGAAATTCTTGGAGATTTCCTGTAGTCTTTTCTTAAGAATGTGGCAAAGCGGGTCATGTGAATGTGCTTGAGTTAATAATATTTTCCGCAAATAAATAGAAAAATATTTTATTGTTTTTTAATATGATGTGCTTGGTATCTTGCTTTGGTGAGATCTAACTCTGAGAATTGTGGGTTGTACAATCAAAGGAATCTCTAAATTGAAAACCCTAACCATGACTGCTATACCCCACTACCTCAAAAGGCTCTATGAGGATGTTGGAAATGAATTGCACATCCTTCACCTTCCTCTTGCAAACAACATCCCTACGAAACAATGTCCCTTTAGGACACATTTCAACCAAATTGATCAATGGTCTATTTGTCGTATCTTTCCATCCATCATAAATGAACACCTCTGTTTCGAACCATGACTCCCTGATGATGTGCAATGAATCATCAACATGTTTTTTTTCTTTTGCTAATAAGGTGGTACACACCTTTTCATACCCTGGGCTGGTGTGCTCTTTAGAGACATCATTGATGAATTTCATCATATGTTGCCAATATGGTGATCTAACAACATTAAAAGGGATGCCACATGCATAAATATAACGCCCAATTTGTGGCTCAGTTGTCCCGGGATTCATTCTAGAATGCCCTTTCAATGGACCTACACATCTTGTTCTTTTGTGACTAAGAGGTGAATCCTCTACCTATGTTGTTGCAGGGATGTAGACAAAAACGAGTATGATGGGGTCACGACATTGGCACGAGATAAAACAATAAGTGGCTTCCCAAATTTAGACTCTTTGTTAAAGGATGCTTTGATCCTAGGGAAATCGCAACATCCTCATCTTCTTGCTCTTTGATGTATGCAACGATCTTTGCACATTGCAACCCCTTTCCATCTAGCTTTCTACAAATTTTGTTTCCTTGGCTAGGAACTGCATAAAAATGGAATTTCACCCAATTGTATGAGCTCCTAAATTTCAATTTATTCTTTGAGAAAATCCAAATATAGCCCCCTCCACCTGGCAATTGCCATATCAATGTGACATACTTCCAAAGGGGCAAACGTGGATCAAATTTTAAAGTTATCATTTGGTCCATAGAATTAGCACTTATAACCATTCTAGCAAATCCCTATAATTACTTGGTCAAAAAACATATCAAAATTTAGGGCTGAAGGGGAAAAGAATTTAAAAAATCTATTTGACATCTGTTGAAAGAATGTTTTAAAAACCACAAAAAACTTACCTTAAATCAGCTAGCCTCTTTGTTGCAAACTCATTAAACCCCTTGACACTTGTAGTGGCATAGGATTAGCAAAAGGATGGAGTTTCAGCCCTAAGCAATTGAAAATATGAAGGTGAGAGTAAATGTGCAACGAGAAGAAAGTATGCAACACGAGGTAAATGTGTTATCATTATTTAAAAAGAGATGAGGATTTTTTTTTAGGGTTTAGTATGTTCTCTAATATTTTTTAAAGTCCGTTTTTTACCTTTTTAACATAGAACCAAAAAAAGCGTTGCATGAACAATAGTCTCCTACCACAAAAATGCATCTCAAAGAGTGGTACTCGTCTCGGAGAATTGTTCAGTGTTTTTTAAAATATATTTTGTAGTCTTGACCCTAAATATGATGAGATATCAAAGATAAATATCAATATAATTGCTCTTATCTTTTCTCAAAATCTAGTATCTTTTACTTTAAAAAGTTATTAATGTTTTTCTTGGGCTGTATTAGGCTGTATAACATTGTTTTCTCTGAAAATTACACACACACAAATATATGTGTATAATTTTTTTTGGCCATCCTAAAGTACCTATCTCCTATTTTTCTGAAAAAAAGTATACCTATCCCTATCTTTTGGTACCCATCTCCCGATAACTATGAAAGATTTTCAAAAAAAGTTGTTTTTATGAGGTATGCACAGGGTACCGCAGGACAAACCAGGTACCCTGTGCCTACCCATAAGGGAATTGAACCCGTGCCATACTTGGATCGCCCCCCCTGCAGTGGCATACCCAGATTTGTAACTTGAAAGTGTTACAATGGGTGAAGGCCAAATTTCAGTGTCACCTAAATAATCTCAAGTCACAGAAGCAAAAGTCGGCACTCTTGTGCTTCTAGTGATTGGAAAGAATGCTCCTTTGAATGACTGCACTATCATATATGAAGTTTTATCATTAATTATCCAATCTATTGGTCTTCAGAGTCTTTTGGTATTATGTATTTTTTGGTACAAGAAAACATCCTCCTTATGTTAATTGTGCCAATCTTCTCCAAGAATTTGTGAACTTAGCGTTGCCATGGTGGACTGTAAGAGTTGTTACAATACAGAATTTGGTGAACTTATACTGTATAAAGGGAGGTTATCACAGATTAATCAAAGACTACTGCATTGTATGGCTTTTAATGGGCTGTGACAAATGCTGTAAATGAAATTCATACTACTAAGAATAACTGCATATATGAATTAAAAAGCAATAATATTATCCGCACTGATTCTAGATTGCATTCAAAGATTATTGTACCTGCTGTAAAGGGAGACCATGATCTCCAGGAAGAGTACGAACAGACATGTCAAGACAAGAACTCACTGCAGATTCAAAGCTTAAAACATGAGCTAATACCGGTGTTTCATCTATAGTGTCATCTTTAAATTTTACCAGCAGATTCCGATTTACTCCGTAATATGACTTGATCTGCAAAGGTTGACAACAGAGAACCAACCATTAATAACTGTCCGTGGATACTTTTCTTGAGATCATTATCTAGGTTGGTTTAGCAAACTTAGAAATTTTAACAATACATATTCAAATTGTAGGAGATATGAGTATCTTACATGTTCAACTTCCAAGTAGAATAATTAAAATTCAAAGAACGTATAAAAGGAATTTTAAAAAATAAAATAAACACCATTAGTATTAAGAGAAAAGTTTCACTACAAAATCAAGGTGAGGCCTTGTAGCAAAACCAAGCAAAAGAACTGAATATGAGAGTCAATTATATGATCCATAACCTATGGAGGTGGCTGAATCCTTCTTGTACAATAACTAAAGAAATAGAAATGCCTAGATTCATGCTGTACAGATGACACGATATGAAGGGACCGGGAAAAAAATGAGAAGCCAGTGACATTTATTGACGGTGGCCGAGTAACAGGAAACTAGCTGGAATGTCTTGGCTCCCAAGGGAAACGCTCCAGCTTGTTCACCTTCAACCTTTCCTGAGCCACTTGACTCGATGCTTGGATTGGTCTGGGGTTGATGAATAGCAATCCTGAGTCTTTCGCAGCTCATGCATGTATGTGGCCTCAGCAGAATCAACGGCCACATTTTGTTATATCATTCCCCCGATTTTGTATGTAAGCTTCCTGCTGGATTGTTTTTGCTCCTTGAGGGTGCTGATCAGATCATGGTAGGAATCCATAGTAAAGCTAATCTGATCTTTTTTCACTCCATTGGGAAGAGGCCAAGCAGTTTCTTAGGAGAAGGTATTGGTTTTTTTGTGTGGTTCATTCTGCCCCAATGTGTCTTGATGCTCCGTAGAGGAGTTGGGGTAGGGTTCCTGCGAAGATGAGAGAACAGTTGGGGAATCTCAGGCAAGATGCCAACATTATCAGCAGGTGCCTTGCTCTTGTCTAGGTTGAGTGGAGCCTAAGTGAAGGAATGGTTGGTCCCTCCAGTAGAAACAGGAGGAGATGGGACATATATGTTAAGAGACATAGAAACTGCACTTTGCAGTACAAATTAAAGGTCACCATAAGCAGCTTAGTTTATCCCCACTCTATATTAGAAATGTTAAATAAATAAGTCCCTAATATATTAGACAAGCAAAAATGCAGCCCACGACAAATTCCGTAATGTTAAGCAGGAGAAAAATCAAATGAAGCTACTGACAGGCAGAAATTTTATGTTTCACCCATGTCAACCAAAGATGACTATGTTCTTAATTTTTCTGCCAATTGAACATGCATTATTACCATCGTTAAGAATTCCATAATCAAATATAATACTTAATAAGATGAATTCATCCACGAGTCTCCCAAGATAAGGCATACTGAGATTATTGGTGCAAACAGAAATACTTCTGTAGCTCTGTCCATGCTTTTCACCATGTACACGTTTATATCTTCTTTTGTTTATTTTGTCACCCTTGTATACATCTATAGCATGCATATCTAAGGTCTGGTTTCTGCTGTAAATGGAGGAAGTATGACCTCTTACTCTGCATATCCTCCATACTACAATTCAGCCATAGCAGCTGAACACATGCAGCCTTCTAGGAGTATGTTCCTGCAAATTTTTCGGAGCATGGATGCTCCACGGTCATTTCACCACTCACCTCTTCCAGGATATCTAATGGCTGTTACAAACAGATTGAAATCTGCTCCTAATTTAGAAATCCTCTGGAGGAAATTGAATTCTAAATCTGCAGACTTAAAGAATAAGCACTGATGCCAAATCATGGGTCTTTATTTACCCAAATATAAAGACTCTTAAGGATTGGATTTCTGTGAACTGGAACCTGCTTACTCCTGTAGATGTCGTGACAATGCAGTGAGGGTAATTTATATGTAATATTTTCTTCCAAGACTGAAAAGGATATGGTTTTGTTTTCGAGGACCCTGGTTTATGAATAATCCTGACCTGCGTGATAGTCTGGACCCTGCTTTGAGTACTGCAGAGGACCTTCCTAGATTTGATTCTTTGCGTATTCTGCTCTTCCCATGGAGTTTTGGGGGAATCCCTGGGATATTAGTAATACAATTTGAAAATATGTGGATGTCACAGTACTCCATTGGCATTAGATAATATTGAATTACATCCATATGTGTAGTTATTTGATTTAAAATAGTTTTTTTTGCAGATTTAACTGAATTTATTATTTCACCAAGTATGGTTTGGGAGCTGTGGTAGATTGAAAAAGCATACCGTTTAAGTGCAAGTACTATTGTCAGTAAGATCATCTTCTAAGGGCATTTCCTTTTATATCTAAGTATCTTTGAAGGCTTCACCTCCATCTGGTCCTTCTGTTCCTGCTCCAGAACAAGCTCTAATTACAAGACTATGGTATCCAATCCTTCATGGTCTTTTCCTCTTTTATTACTACAATTTTTGAATTATTGATTTCTGAGGATCATCCTCCTCCAACTTCTCAGGAGCATAATGACCCATCAGTGGCCTCTTCTGTATTTGATCCTTCTCTTTCTCCTCCACCTTGTGACTCCTCAAATTTTCCATCTTCAATTGTGGAGGCTTAGGGCAGGATGACGTAGGGCAGGAACACAGATCTTTTCTATAAATCATTTAATTGGAAGACCAAATTTTTTCTCTAAACCAGATTCACATAAGGCTGGTGACAAGAAGATGACAAATAGTGATTCTAATATTTCTCCAGGTTTGTTTGACATTGAAAATTTTCACTTGTTGAGACAAATGGTTGAGGAAATGGAAGGGGAATCTAATTTTTTGCAAGCCTTAGAAAGTTATTGTACTCAACAATATCTATGAGAACCATCTCTTGGAACATAAGAGGTCTTGCTAGTTTATTCAAACAGTAAAATTTGAGAAGCAAGGTAGAACAACATATAGGTGATTTTTTTGTTTTGGGAAGAGGCACCAACGTCCACAAGTGACCAAAGTAGGTAAGTGAAACTCAGAAGTACACACAGTCACAAGATAGAAGACATAAGGTAAAATAAATCCTGGGTAGAAAAAACATAACTTTCTTCTGCCAAATTAGTGATTTATTTGCATCGAATATGGCCACCTACAAACTATATTGGCTCCAATCCCAATAGCCATTATGTGGACGTTGCCATTATATGAATGTTGGCTGTCGAAAATATGCACCCAAGAGCACCCAATGAGGATTGGTGTCTCAACAACAACAATGGGTGTGGGACTCCTTGAGGCAGACATCTAGAGATGGTTCTAATTCTAGTTACTCTAATGCTATCACTAATCTAATCGAAGCAGACACTTGCAAGGAAAAAACGAGAACGATAACCATTGAAAGAAAAAAAATGGTGATGCATCAAAGCGATTGGGGATCAGTCTCCCTCTGTCCATTGTTGACATTCCATGGTATACATACTCGATTTTTTTCCCTAAGCGAGTATTCGCCAAAAAAACTCACCAAAACCTACAGCCAAATTTTTGGCAAATAGATGTGAGTTTTTTGGCGATTACTCACGAGTTATTGGTGAATACTCACTAGTTTTTGGAGGTTTTTTTTCAAAAAAAAATTGGTGAGCTTTTGGAACTTGTAAATTATTGTTATTTGTCACTCGCATAGATATGCAATTTGGAACCACATGCACCACATCTTTGTCAACAATGTAGCCAAAATACCTAATCCTCCTCATGTTGAATGAAAATTTTTCTAAGTTACGATAATATTTGTGACGATGCAATGTTTTGAGGACTTTTTGAACATTCTTAATATACTTCTCCCAAGTTTTGTTGTTTATGAGTATGTCGTGGTAGATGACCATGAAAGAAAGTTTTAGAGGGGCTGCAGGATATCATTCATCTTCGTCATGAATGTTGCGAGTGCATTGGTCAAGCAGAATTGTGGAATTCACGCCATGAAGATAGACAAAATAAACACAAATTATGCAGCAATCAATTTTTTTTTTCATTCATGTACAAAGGTATATAACACATTAGTTTACACCCCTTTCAAATCCAAGGGAGAAACGAGTCTCACCTTTCATCTCCCAACTTCATTCGAGTGTATTTCCAATATTTATTTATTACCTTCCTTTCCTTTGAATGCATTGTCATTATTCTTATATTTTTCTTTGGATCAATTCCAAGCATACCCCCCTATGATACAAAGTCAACTAAACTCATTCTCTAAAGTTTAAATGATAGAGAAATCATATCTCAAACTTTTTAATCAGCAATCCTCTCGATATGTTGTTACAACACTTCCCACTCATGTGTCCAATGATCATCTCTCAATTGACGTGTAACTGCTATCTCCTCAGTTACAAACTCAACTCCAAAATATCTCATCCTGAAATAGTCTCCATATACCACCAGTTTTGACAACCCAAACACTCCGTAGAAAACTGTGAAATGCTAAGATATATCCAACTACATGCAACATTTGGGATATCCACAACAAATGTACACAAAACACCATCCGCTCATCAACTATATGCACAGAGTCTGGAATGTCTCAACTCGAAATCTGAATCCTCATGTTCCCCTTGTCAGATGAGAGTGGAGCAACCTGTAAAGAACCCCCTGGAGTGCACAATGCCAAACTATGCAATCTGCAACTGCTGAAATATGATGTATCGAATGCTAATCTTTGCATCACTAGATATCCAAAATCCCAGTACCTGTCACATGCCCCATTGTCAATGCTGCAAAAATCAGTACCAATCCTCAGTTGCCAATGTTAGTAGTCTCGAGATAACACATCTGGGACAACCCCTCACAAATCTGTAATCACTCAAACACAATACAAAATGTGCCTAAGCCACAACCAAAAATTGACATACATGTCAATCACAAGTGTCAATATCTAGTCACAATGACAATCATCAAATCTCGAGCAACAAGATACACATATCGGTGTTCTAATCCTCCACAAATCGGTACTCTAGCAACTGCAATTCATTTATAAAAATCCATCAGGTGCACAAATAGATAGGTCAACATTTGATGACTCAAAAAAGTGTCAATAAATATGAGTTATACACACATAAGTTTCCACAAGCTCATATGCCTAGATGCATATCTAGAGTGTCCTCACAATAGGTATCAACTCACAATATGTCCACATGGATAATGCCCAAAAACTTAGGATCCACAACATGAAGTCACTTAACAATCAACAATCTGACTCCTAATGTTCCCCCCTTGCGGGAAGAATCTTGAAATACATGTATGAATCAACAAATCAAGGGATCCTAGAACTTGGATAGAAAAATGCATAACTAGATGACGGTTGTTTGGGTTTTCGTCACAAGTTTCCATTAAGCCACCCTTTCAGGTTTTCAACTTAATGGGAAGGGTCTGTAAGTGTAATGTCCCTTTCTAGGGTTGAAACTAGGAATAAGGGTTTGGCTTTGAATTAAATCTGAAATTGCACCTTCAAACACACAAACATTAATTTGAAACAGTTGAGGATGCTCTTCAAACAATAAACACAAAATATCAATCAGCCCTCTAGGACAGTGAATTGCATATGAGGTTCACATCAACATTTAACCATGCAAATAGAGCTGAAATGCTACCAAATAATTTATCTAACCACGACAATATTTATCAATCTCAAATAAATAAAAAATATGGAGAAACGAAAGATAAATCACAGCTGTAATTAATTTTTGTGACAACAACCATACAACTATAATGTCCCCAATGGGACAATTTATGCCCCTAAACGGAACAGCCACAATTCTGATCTAAAACAACAGTCTAGAAGATATACTTAGAAAAATTGATGCAGATCTGAATTGTTTAAGGAAAATGTGACTTGCCGAGGAGATGGAAGGCACTCAAAACTGAAGTAAAATCACTGAAATATTTTACAAAACAAATCAACAATTTTTATTTATGCAAGACATCAGAAAATAACAAATTTTTGATCAATAAGAGGGCTGAAATTTTATTATAAAATCTGCAGAATGACAGTTATAGACTTAGCTGAAAATGGAGTTTCCCAAGCCCAACAAATATGCAAACCAGCTGAATTTGGCCTCTAACAATCTGATAATTAAGTCAAAAATCAGATCTGACCCCAATGTGCCCTAGAGTATTCAGAACACCTCTAGAAGTGGGTGCATTTTCCTACTAGGGGAAAATAAAAAATAAAGTAACTCTTTTTCTTTTATTTTATTAATTTGCCACTAATAACTAATTTAAGTGCTTATAATAAGATTTCATTATGCACTTTAAAATTAATTAATTAGGACTAGTTTCCCTTCTTTCTTACTTCCTTAGCCGTTGGGAAACAAAATTAGGCTAAGGATCTTCGACCTGCTGCTTTCGATAGGGGGATATTACAATCCTCCCTTCCCCAAATTGCTTGCCCTCAAGCAATTGTAACTCATACACCCAAGTACCATCTACAAGAGATAAGACATGTTGTAGTCCTCCAAGAGTCTAGATCTCGTGCTTGTCAAATAAGGGAGTTCTTGCCAACACATGTTGTTCTCATAATGCCCACAATCATGAATTTGGAACAAGGGGTCCACATACTCCATATTACAAATTGTATTCTTCACTTTATCATCTTTTTAACATGCTTCCCATGAAGAAGACAATTCTGAAATGGTTTAATATGCAGCAATAAATATGATATGTTATCATTTCTTTCATACCTTAGAGTGTCATCGAGATCTTCACTCCCTTTTGTCTTCATGATATCTTGGCTTTGCTGTACCAAATTCTCAGTATTCTTCTCCAAGATAGGTTGAATATCATCATGATAGAAATGCTGTAATAAAACAAAGAATGTATCTTTTACCACACAATTTGTAGCCCATGCAATTTGCCCTTGTTTGAAAGAACTTTCCATACTCTTGGCTCTCACAACTTGAGGAGTACCATTCTCCATACCTTGCAAAACAACTTCTTTGTCTTGCACCTTGAATTTCAATTCCATGGTTCAATAATGTTGGATGAATTCACCCAAAGATTGTAGCCATTGTACTCCAAGTACTATATCCATCTCACCAATGCCAATAACATAAAAATTATCTCTTACCTCGTGACTTCCTAAGGTGAACTCAAGTTGTGGAACCTTCTTTCTACATGAGAGTGAGTGTCCATCCACCACTATCACATTGAAACCTTGGAAATATTTCGTCTTCAATTCCATCCTTGTAACCAGGCCTTCATCAATGAAGTTATATGTAGCTCCACTATCTATCAACATGATGATTGTTTTCCCACGAAGGTCCTCTCTAACTCAGAACATAGAAGCTAGGTGGTACAAATAATGTAGCAAGTGTGGCACCTGTGAAAACCACTTCCTCTTCCTTTGCTTGTTCTTCAATCTTTTTCAGATCAATAGTCTCATCTTCTTCATCAGAAACTACCTCAATATAATGGATTGACCCTTTGCCAAGTCAATGATGGTTGGGTGTCCATGGGTCCTTGCAGTTGAAGTATAAACTTTTCCTTCTCAACTCATTTTTTGCCTCTATTTCCTTGTTGTTTGTCATCCATTCTTTTCCTTCAGATTTTCCTTGAAAAACCTTAGCTTGCTGCCCCAAAGGTACAGTTCGCTGCTATCCAAACTGCAGATCTTTGCCTTTAGGGACTGAACTTTCCAAGTCCAAGGACTTCTTAATAGCTCCTTGTAGAGATGGAGGACTGAAGGATTTGACTAGGCCTCTACGTGGCTCTGCTAGATCTTCAATAAACAACAATACAAGTCTTTTTTCACCGATATCCGGTACCATCACTACAATTCTCTGAAAATTTGAAAATATGTATCCAAAGATCCCTCTTGCTTGAGTTGGACTAACTCTTTGAAATGAATCTCCATATCTATTCTATCAAATCTCTTTGTCAAACATTGGCTGAATTCTTCAATGGTGGTGATGGAACCATGTTTTTGTGTAATCAATCCATGGTACCACCATTCATGTGCAACTCCCTCCAAATGCAAAGTTGCAAATTTGAGGGCTTCTTCCTCATACATAGGATTCAATAAAAAATATGTATCTAATTTTTGTAACCATGCCCTAAATGAACATTTATCTGAACCATCAGAAAAAGGGAGAGTTACCTTACCCAACCTTTGTTGCATGTCTCTTCTTGGCTATCCCTGTTGAATTCTTTTGTTCCTGTGCCCTTGCTATTACTCACTTGACAATAATCCTTGAAGCATAGCATCTCTCTCACTCTGAAACTGAGGGCTACCTATTCTTCACCCCATGCCTCTATGTCATCAACATCACTTGGAGGATCTAGTTCAATGGGTTGCTCCTCTTTTGAAGAAACTTGGCACTGAATATTTGAGGTGGAGGCTTGATGGATGTCTTTACTAGTCCAAATGAACTTCCTTCAGCATTGTTGGATGCACCATGGTTGCCAGATATATGATGTTTATGTATAACCTTAGCTAGGTCCATGATTGAACATGTCAATTCATCTCGCATTTCCCTTTGAGACTCCCTTATAGCTAGCTGTAACTCTCTTTGAATCCTTGAAATTACTTCTTGCGTGAAGCTTAGTTCGTTTGTAGGAGGTCTCTGATCACGCTCATCCATTGTTCCTTTATTTGGAGTTGGATTCCTTCTTTGATAAACTATAGGTGATTTCCTTGTTTGCATTTAGATTTGATCTCTTCACAGGATGACAAGGAACATGCCTGGTACCATTGTAATATCCCCAATGGGACAATTTATGCCCCTAAACAGAACAACCACAATTCTGATCTAAAACAACAGTGTTTAGAAGATATACTTAGAAAAATTGATGCACATTTGAATTATTTAAGGAAAATGTGACTTTCCTAGGAGATGGAAGGCACTCAAAATTGAAGTAAAATCAGTGAAATCTTTTACCAAACAAATCAACAATTTTTATTTATGCACGACATTAGAAAATAACAAATTTTTGATCAATAAGAGGGCGGAAATTTATTATAAAATCTGCAGAATGACAGTTACAAACTTAGCTGAAAATGGAGTTTCCCAAGCCCAACAAATATGCAAACCAACTGAATTTGGCCTCTAACAATCTGATAATCAAACCAGAAATCAGATCTAACCCCAATGTGCCATAGAGTGTTTAGAACACCCCTAGAAGTGGGTCGCATTTTCGTACTCGGGAAAATTAAAAATAAAGTAACTCTTTTTCTTTTCTTTTATTAATTTGTCACTAATAATTAATTTAAGTGCCTATAATAATATTTCATTATGCACTTTAAAATTAATTAATTAGGACTAGTTTCCCTTCTTTCTTACTTCCTTAGCTGTTTGGAAACAAAATTAGGCTAAGGTTCTTTAACCTACTGCTTTCGAGAAGGGGATATTACAACAACCAAACTGAAGGCTGGAAAAAATAGATAAACTTCTCCTAAAATCACCAAAATGTAGATTATGACCTTATAAAATATGAACAAGAATACTAGTTCAAATACCAAAATGTGCCCTAGAAGGCACCAAACTCAACCCTCAAGAAAGTCACTGTCATGTCCTTTTTTGACAACAAGTGGAAATGGAAGACCTTATCCCATTCCTTCCTCGTGGGACTAAGGGTTTGGAGCTAGAGGAAAGTTGTCTAAAGATATTTGGATTAGTTTTAAGAAATATTGCACTTTTTATGTTGTGTTCCCATTGAATGCCTAGCACTTCAATAGATGAAATAAATTACTTAGTTTTTTGGTGAGCATATATGCTCAAATTAGAAATAGACTTTAATATTATAATGTTGGCCATAAGTTATGATGTAACACCCTTTATGTTTTTTTTTTTAAGAAAACTAGTCACCCATTATATTGATATAAATATTATGTAACACCCCTTATGTTATAAAAGGAGGATGCTTGGCCATTATGTCATTATGTGAATTTATTATCTCTTTGGAAAGATTTCTTGTGAAGCATCTCTCTTCCTCTCCTAAGGACAAAACCCTTGGAGAGTCTTGTGTGAGAACGAAATCCTTCACCAACTCTAGGGAAGACTTCAACACGGAAGTCTCCACTCCCTTGAGGTATCTTTTGTTGTTATTATCTTTCATTTCAACCCTAGGCGAATTGCCCTAAGATGCCATTTGATCAATAATTGAAGATCTTTTGTGTTACTTCTTGTTGTTAATGCATATTTGGCCCTTTTGAAGTAGAGTGACCTGCTTTACAAAGTGTTTTGGTGTGTTCATTGGTTGTTCTATGTGGAATCACCCACCTAGGGGAGCATTTCAGTACTTGCAATAATTTCATGGTTTTGAGGTTGGAATAACATTCTTCATATTTTTAAAGGCCAAGTTCTAAAGTGTAATGTCCCCAAATGGACATTTTTCAACCCCAGATGGATTTCCCGCAAATCCCAAATAAAATTGCAAGTAATAGAAATTATACAAAAATAATTAAGTGCAGATCTGAATTTCTATGAGAAAATGTGACTTGTCTAGGGTATGCAAATCATTCCAAACTATGAACCAAAATAACTCTTTTTATCATAAAAATAAGTTAGATATTCTTATAAAGATAAATACTCAATAAAAGTACCAAATTTGACCCCAAATGAATCCTAACTTATTTTATAAAATCTGTAGAATGTTATTTCATACATACAACTGGAAACATCAATTCTTTGGGCCAAAAATCTCACAGATTAGATGATTTTATTTCTAAAAATCAAAATTATGAAAAACAATATAAATCAGCTCTAAAACAAATTTAAAACCCCTTAAATGAGATTCCTAGAGGAGTCACTCCATCCTAAATGAGCTGGGAATGAGTAAGAATCAACAAAAACATTTATTCTTCCACAAACCCTTGGTAGATATGAAATTACAATTGTCACACTACTGTTGAAAATAATGGAAAACAAATATAAATCCTTGAACTTATATGGAAATCCATTAATGTAGAATCCTCTCAAATAGAAGAAGACTTTTCACTCTCCTTATAGACCTCAAGAGGGTTTTAGTTATCTAGAGATGATTTCAATGGGTTTTCATCCTTTGAAGTGACTTGAAAAGCTTACAAATCTAAGACAAAATTTAGAATTTGCATAAAAATAAAGAGATTCCTTTCAAATCCAAGTCGACTTTCTTTTATAAGAAATCTTGGCTTAGTATCCACCCACAAACACTAATCACCTCCTTTTGCTCACATTTAATTCTATTTTGGATTTGTCTCATCCTCAACATGGGTCGCATTTAATCCTAGGGATAAATAAAAATATAAAGTTAATTTTTTTTCTAATTTCATTTTCACTTTATATTTCCTTTATTTTTCTCTTTAAATTTTTTATTAAGTCATTATAAATTAATATAAGTAAATTTTATAAAGTTTATTTTTGTGCACTTTATAATAATTTATTAAAACTATAGTTCCCCTTTTTAATCATCCCTTATCTATCAGGAAACAAAATTTATCTAAGGGTCTTCGACTGATCATTTTAAGAAGTGGGACATTTCACTCCTCCCTTCCCCAATTTCTTTCCCTCAATAAATTCCGAACTCGTCTACCTAATTGCTATGTTCAAGAGACAAAACATGTTATAGTGCTCCAAGATCCGAGCTCATGTACCTGTCAAGTGAGATAAATCTTTCCACCCTACAAAAATTTCATGATGATCATATAAATAAATTTGTATCAAGGGTATCACATACTTTATGTTGCGTATTTGATCATTTAACTCATCATATTTCTCAAGAGGAAAATAAATCTAAATATATAACAATAAATATGACATTATCTCATTCATTCCATACCTTGTAATGTCATCATGGTCTATAATGGGTTGAATATCCTCATGATATAGATGCTGCAATAAACAAGATAAATATACCTCTTTCCACATAATCCACATTCCATGTAAACTACATTATTTGGAAGGAACTTCCCATGTTTCTAGCTATCACAAATTGAGGATTGCCATTCCTCATACCTTGCAAAAAAAATTCCTTGTCTTGCACTTTAAACTTCAACTCCATAATATGATAATTTTGGATAAACTCGCCCAACGATTACATCCATTATAAACCAAGCACTAAATCCAATCCACCAGTACTAACAACATAAAAATCATCTCTTACCTCATTATCTCATATGGTGAACTTGAGTTGTGGAATATTATTTATGCATGAGATTGAATATCCATTTGCCATGATCACATTAAACCCTTAGAAATATTCTACTTGCAATCCCATCTTGACATCCAAATCTTCATCAATGAATTTTTGGGTAGCTCCATTATCGATCAATATGGTGATATTTTTTCTATGAAGATCTCCTCTAACTCAAAAATCATAGAAAATAGGTGGCACTACAAATTTGTAGAAAGTGTGGCACCTGTGATAACCACTTCTTCTTTTTATTGACCTTGATTCTTCTTTGGATCAACATTATCTCCATCATCTTCATCATAGAAAATTACCTCAATGTACTGGATTGACCCCTTACCTAGGAAACGATGGTTAGGTGTTCATGGGTCCCTAAAATTGAAGCATATTTTTTTCTCCTTAGCTCATTCCTTGCTTCCATTTCAGGGTTGTTTCTTTTCCATTATTTTGGCTTACCTTTCTACCAACTAATTTTTATCACTTTCTTATCATGTTGAGCTATTATTGGTATTTTAATTGAACTCTTTTGTTTCCCCAAAGGTGTTCTTCACTGCTATCTAACTTGCATTTTTTTTCTCTTAACAGATGTAGATTCCAAATTTAGTGATCTCTTGATGGAATCCTAAAGAGATGGACAATCAAAAACCCTCACCAAGCATGCGGTTCAATCAATCCCTCCCTGAACAAAATAACTAACCTTCTTTCACTAATATATGAAACCATGATAGTAAGTTTCTGAAAATCAGCAACATATATTTTTATTGAATCCTCTTGTTTAAGTTGTGCTAACTTTCTGAAGTGCACTTTTGGATCTTTCCTATCAAATATTTATGGTATCCTTTGATTAAAATCCTCAATAGTGATAATAGATCCATGTCCTTATGTTACTAGACCATGATACCATCATTCATGAGCCACACCTTCTAAATGTAAGGTGAAAAATTTGAGGGCATCATCCTCATACATCATATTTAGTGAAAAATAAGTATCTAATTTTTGTAACTAAGCCCTAGTAGAAAATTTATCTGTACCATCATATGTAGGAAGATTAATCTTACCCAATCTATGTTGGATATATTTCCGTAGATCTTGTGGATGACTCAACTAACTCTTTCTTGCTCCTTCACTTCTCCTTAGTTGAAAAAATTCCCTGAATGAAAGAAGCTCCCTTGTGTTATGATTTAAGGATGCATATTCTTCTCCAAATAGATCCATTTCCTCTACAAACTCATGTGCTTGTGGTTTTTATCTCTCTTCTTGTGGCTCAGTTATTTGGAGTAAATTAGCATGAAAGAATTTAGAGGGGGTCTTGCTTGAGACCCTTTCTCCATGATAAGTAGAATATACCCCTTCACCTTGGTTACCTTGATTACCTTGAGAGTTCTATTTGATAGTGCCTAACCCCTGTATGGATCTACTCAAATCAAAAATGGCTCCTACAAAGGAGTCTCTTATATCTATGTGTGCTTCCATCAAATGACTATGCAACTCTCTGTTACCCCTAGTGAATATTTCATCCACATATCTCAACTCATCTAAGGGTGTAGTTATTTCTCTATCCCACGTATCTTATTTTCCTAGAGTTCTTGAATAGTGATATCTAAAACCGTCTTCACTTCTATCTATGAAAAAACTAATTTCTTCTTCACATGATGGAAGAATACACTACTCTGATACCATTGTAATGTCCCCATATGGAAATTTAAACCCTAGATGGATTTCCCACAAATCCCAAATAAAATTGCAAGTACTAGAAATTATACAAATCTAATAAAGTGTGGATCTGAATTTCTATGGGAAAATGTGACTTGCCAAGGGTATGCAAATCATTACAAAGTGAACCAAAATACACTAATTTCTTCACTTCTTTCCTTAAAAAAAACTAATTTCTTCTTCATGTGATGGAAGAATACACTACTCTGATACCATTGTAATGTCCCCAAATGGAAATTTTCAACCTAGATGGATTTCCCACAAATCCCAAATAAAATTGCAAGTAATAGAAACTATACAAAAATAGTAAAGTGCAAATCTAACTTTCTATGGGAAAATGGGACCTGCCAAGGGTATGCAAATCATTACAAAATGAATCAAAATAACTCTTTCTATCATCAAAATAGATCATCTTTTTTAATAAAGACAAATATTCAAGAAAAGTACAAGATTTTGCCCCAAATGAAGGTTGAATTATTTTATAAAAAAATATGCATAATGCTCCTTCAGACATACAACTAGAAACATCAATTCTTTAGGCCAAAAATCTCGCAGATTGGCTGATTTGATTTTTAAAAATTAGAATTATGAACAACAATATAAATCAGCTCCAAAACAAATCTAAAACACCACAAATTAGCTTCCTAGAGGACTTGATACATCCTTAATGAGATGGGAATGAAGAAGAATCAACAAAAACCTTTATTATTCCACAAACCCTTAGTAGATCTACAAAGTATATCCACCACACTGCTAGAAAAATAATGGAAAACACAAATAAATCCTTGAACTTCTATTGAAACCCCTAAATGGAGAATCCTCTCAAATATAAGAAGATTTTTTGTTCTCCTTTGATACCTTAAGAGGTTTTTCTTCCTCTAGAGATTACTTTAATGGGTTTTCATCCTTTGAAGTGACTTACAAAGCTTACAAAGCTCAGAAAAAATCATAATTTGTATAAAAATAAAGATATGTCTTTCAAAGCCAAGTCAAATTTCTTTCATAAGAAATATTGGCTTAGTAGCCACATATAAGAACTAATCACCTCCTTTTTCCCATATTTAATTCTAGTTTAGATTTATCTCATCCTCAACATGAGTTTCATTTTCTCCTATGGAGAAACAAAATATAAAGTGACTTATTTTTTTTATTTTCATTTTCACTTTATCTTTCCTTTCCTTTTCTCTTTTAATTTTTTATTGATTCATTAATAAATTAATATATGTGCTTTTTATAAAGTTTCTTTGTTACTGCACTTTATAATAATTTATTAAAATTTTAGTTCCCCTTTTAATCACCACTTAGCTATTGAGAAACAAAATTGAGCTAAGGGTCTTCGATTGATTATTTTAGGAAGTGGGACATTTCATAAAGTTTCATTACTTTTGAAGTGTTTTGCTATTTTTCCAAGCTTGTTGAAGTTTGCTGGATGAGGGTTTCCGAAGTTAATTATTTCCAAGCTTAATTATGATTTTTATTAATTGTATTTGCTGAAGGTTTCCTAATAATTTTGGCATAAGATTTGAAGGCCATTAGCAAGGTTTGACCCACCTTTGAGGGGTTTAACTTCTCTAAGGAATTCGCTGCCCTAGGAAGGGTTTAATTTGCAGATTTACAGGAATATACCAGCCATCTAACAACAGCCTCATAATCTGATTTTTAAGTTATATTTCAGCTTTTGGTAATTTCCCGAGTCACCCTAAAAAGGGACATTAAAGTCACCTAGGGCTAGAAATGAAGATCAGTTGCATAAAATCACTTTGAAGTACCAATGTAACCTTCGTGTGAGATCACCCTTGCACACAAGAGGGTTTTCATCCTCTAGTGTGATCTTATTGAAGGGTTTCATCTTCAATAGGTGACCAAGGAAGGGTTCCCGTCCTTCAATGGCAAGAAGAGAAGCTACTTGCTCAACCTCCAAGAGAAATTAACATCAAAATCAACATAATCCTCCTTTAGCAAGTCGAACCACCTTATATAGGTCTTGAAGATGTCAATGGGCAAATAGAAAAACCTCTAGAGAGGCCAACCCCCCTTAATGAAGGAAAAGAACACTAAAGTCACCATGTAGGCCTCCACCAAACCGAACTTCATAATGAAGAAATAGAAATCCTCGCATTGTTTGACAAGTCTTCCACAACCTAGTTGAACCACTCCAATGCCATGATTACAAAATAAAATAATTAATTACTAAAGTACAACACTTACAACCATGGCGAGTTTCCCTCCCTTGCTCCTTGATGCCCAAGGGAAGAGGAATGGGTATAAGGTCTTCCATATCAAACTAGTTTGGAAAAGAGGACATTACAGTAAGCTGCCCTTTCATTTTTTCAACTTACAACTCAAGTGCATTAATGTGGGCCTAAATTGTCCTACAAAATCAATAATAACAGGTAAAACTCCAATCTTCACAACCTCAAATACACAAAAGCAATTTACAATATAGGCCCCAAATTCAATTGCACAGCTCAAATGAGAGACATCTCAAGCCAAAACATATCACTATGGCACAATGTGTTAAGAGTTGTGTTCACACTAGCGTAACAGGAAGTAGTTTAAGTTATTTTCTATTCTAAACTAGTTTGTGCTTGCACTAGGTAAGCTTGTCATAGGGAGTTAATTGGTTAAATTGTTGTGACCAAAGTTGTTAATTTCTCAACTTGGTTGTACCCGTATGAGGTTGTTCAAACAAAATTTGTTTGAACATTATTGTACAAAGCCTATTTAATAGGCTTGAATGTAATGCATTTAGATAGAGGAATGTGTTAATACGAATTGATTTGTTGCTGGTTATAATTTGTGTACAAGTAATTCATTGAGAGTTGTTTGTTTCAGATTGACGACTTAAGACCATTGTTTGTCTCCAACACAAATTGTACTAATAATCCTCATATGGTATCAAAGTTGGCATTTGCAAAAGAAGCCCAATTTGGCTATTAAGTTGCATTGCATTTCTTGGTTCAGAGAAAAAAAATGCCCGTGTCCACCAATTTCAGTAACACCATAATTGCTTGGCTTGGCGAGTTGTGGCTCCTAGCTTTGAATCAGATCAAAGAATTGCTACATTCTTTAAGGTGGTGGATTTAATAAGATCTTGGTTGTCTCTGTGTGGTTTTAACTCTCCTCGCCAAGTCTCCAAATCTACCTCTTGCGGCTGGCTCATCCAAAACTCTTCCTTGGCAAAGACGTTTAGGAGACACAAGTGCAGTCCATTTGATTCTCTGTTAGGAGCATGGGATTGAAAGCAAAGTAGAAGAGTTATATTTTTCACCAAGAACAACCATACAAAATCCATCTACATCCTAATATAAGCGTTTGAAACGTGCATTGTTATTCAAGCAGTATATAACTGATGCCTCACAGTCTTGGCAATGACGGCAAGGATTTCTACTCCCTCTATGGCTTACAAATTTCTCCTTGGCAGCTGAGTCGGCCTCTCCTTGTGGTGGACCTATCAATATCCTCCAACGCATGCAAAAACTTTCAACCTCTTTTCACATCCATTGGTGGCGACCGACATATCTATATATTAAAGGAAAGGCGCTGGGATTCTTTAGGCGGCGATCCTTACTCTCCTCGCTCAGCAGCAAAGCCTTAACGTTTAGAGGTGGTGAAATATTATCCTCCAACATCAGGAGATCAGGTTTTTCCTGATGTTGGAGGATAATATTTCACCACCTCTAAACGTTATGGCTTTGCTGCTGAGCGAGGAGAGTAAGGATCGCCGCCTAAAGAATCCCAGCGCCTTTCCTTTAATATATAGATATGTCGGTCGCCACCAATGGATGTGAAAAGAGGTTGAAAGTTTTTGCATGCGTTGGAGGATATTGATAGGTCCACCACAAGGAGAGGCCGACTCAGCTGCCAAGGAGAAATTTGTATGCCACTTTAAAGAAGATTGAATAGTTTAAGAGATTAAGTATATTTTTTTGCGAATAGAATAGTGAAAAGATATACGGCCCACTTGGTCATTCGAACATGAATAAAACCTATAGGTCGCGGGTTCAAGCTTGTGAAGTCTTTGTTTTTTTGCAAATGAGCTCTTGTGGTGTCACTCAGATTTCACCCTGAAATCTGTGACTACCCTATCCGAAAAAATTTCGTACTTTTAAAATAATGGGTCGTTTTGTGTTTTTATTGCCTGAAAGTTCCTGTATTGTGTCAAGATAATCCCAAAGAGCCATATTAGCCTTTTTCGCCAAATACCCAGATGCCCAAAATTGTTTTATTCTGTCGTCGGGATTTGTCTACGGGAAATTTGTATTTAATTATTTTGAGCCCCGTATGAGGCTATTTGTGCTCTGTTTTAACTCTATTATGAGCGAATATGTTATTATTCCTATGTGCCAGAAGGGTTTTAACTTATTTTAAGTTTTGGGCTTTATTTGTAACTTTTGGCAATTTTTTGTGTTTTTGTGGTGTCCCGTTTCGTTTTCTGTGAAATTTCTCTGGAGCAATTCCTTTGCCGGGTAAACCCGATTTTTGGCCTGGAGCAGCTGGAAAACATATACGCACATTATGCCCGGAGGAAGTCGCCATCGGAGGTCTGGATCACTGGGAAAAAACGAAGTCGTGCACAGAAAAGCCCCTGTGGGGATGGGCGCATTTTCGGAAAACAAAGGATTTAAGCTGCGATGGGAAAAATATAAGCCGCAGGCAAGGTGGAAATTTTATACCTGCTTGGCAGGGTACTTTTTCCCGTGTTATAAAAGTCACTTAAGCTGCAGTGGGAAAAATAGAGGCTGTAGGCAGGTGGGAATTTATTGCCTGCCTTGCAGGGTAAAAATTCCCATGATAAAATAAAAGGAAAGTGACTTAAGTGAAATCATGGGATTTTAGTGCCTGCCTTGCAGGGTAAATAATCCCATTGTCAAAGTCAAATCACTTAAGTGGATCACGGGATTTTGGTGCCTGCCTGGCAGGGTAAAGAATCCCATTATGAAAAAATTCTTAAAAATAGAATTATATGTGCAAAAAAGTGCACCCCCTTTGGTGAGAGAATAAAAGGATTAAATTGATTATTTTAATTAATCTTTTCTCTCAAAAAGTGCGCCCAAGCTTGGAGGAGGTCAACAAGTCAAAGATGGAATAAAATAAAGGAATTAAATGCATTAAATTTAATTTATTTAGTGGCTGCCCTCTTCCTCTCAAAAAGTGCGACCCATTTGGGAATTGTTTAATTTTTTAAGGCATTAAAACATTAAATTAATTTCTATTTTCAGTGGCTATGGTCAAAGCACACTGTGAAGCTTAAGTGAAGTGCTGTGTGAAGGATTAAATTGGATTAATTTAATTTATTGGATGGCTATCCTTAAACATGCTATTTTTAAAAGAGAAAAACATGATTTTTAATTAATTAATTGCCTTTAATTGTTAGGGCAATTATTAATTATAGAATTGTGAAGGTTATATAAGCATGCGCAGCCATATGGGTGAATTATTTAATTCACAGGTAAAGAATTGCAGCCAAGAGGAAAAGTGCGCCCCCATTAAAGGAAGGATTTTGTTCAGAAAAAGTGCTAACAAGGCAAAAAGCTTCCAGATTTGGCGCATGCTTTGGAGGAGGTTGATATTTGTCTGCATAATTGTTTTCACAGGTGTTACAGGAGCTCAGGTGTTGATTGAAAGGATTCATGCTCTCTTTATGTGCAAATTAAACACCAATTTTTGGGGCAGCAGGCTTGAAAAGTGCAGATTTTTATAATTTAAATTCACTATTCATGCTTCGGTGGCCATTTTTGTCTGAATAAATTGCAGGAATTCATTACAGGTGCTTTACAAAAGAAAAGGAGTTTTTATCAATGTCTAATACATTGCAAATATCCTCTGAATCTGAAGAATTGTCCAGATCTGCACCAGTATTGAAGAAATCCGGCTAAGTAAGGAAAAAAAGAAGTATTCAGACGAAGATAGACAAAGCCATGGCGAAAGGAGATGAAAAAGAAAGCACGATGGAGTCATGCATTGCTTCCAAACTTGCAGACATAGGAGACACAGATCTAGGCCCGGAACCTCTTGCTGATTTGATTGATAGATCCAGAGCGAGAAAGACTTCACTCATGCGTGCGGTCAAAAGTAGTGGAATTATCTGAGCTGCAGCTTTCCCATGTACAGCCCAATTGCCAGAGTTCGTGATGGAGTGTGCTAGATCTTATCATCCTTCATCTAGATCAGTGCGTGATGCTTCGGGAAAGACAATAATTCGTTTGGATGTAGAGTTCATCAATTATTGTTTGAAGATTCCAGTGCGGAAGGTGGTGACTTCTATTAGCATTCAGGATGCTAACAGTAGGTGGGAGAAGCATAGAGCTGATTGTGTGAGCATCATGAATAGCCGGTTCATGAAGAAACCTAGATCCCCTTCAAAGTTCCCGAGAACTCTTCCACGGTCCAATTTGGTGCAGGAGGCAGATGATGTCGTCAAATTGCTATGTAGGATGAATGGCGAAGCGAATGCCTACACTTTCCGTACATGGATGTATGCTTTCATCAGGACCATTGAAATCAACAAGGTTGATTCTATAATCAATTGATCGGAAATTATTAGCAGCAACATCGGTGAGCAACTTCGGAACGTGAAGCGTACTTTCAGCTTCAAGATGACTTCATACTTGGTGTATGCTGTAGCTTCACAAGGTGTCTTTTCCAAGCTGGATAGATGTGGTGTTCTTTCCAAAGACCCCATTTTCGAGTGCTACCCGCAGCTTATTGCACCTACAGGCGAGAAAGACTTCAAAGTGATCAACGATGACTTCTTCTACGATTTCATCTTCAGGCTAGACAAAGACTTGAAGGCCAACAGGGTAAGCAAGGAAGCGTGGGAAGCCATGTCCAAGATTGACAGTCTATTCATTCAATTTGCAGATTTCACATACCTCAGGGTTACGGGCTTTTCTGGAGAACTAATAAAGATGCCCAGGTATCCGAATGATAGATTGATCGCCATGGGGCTGAGCAGACAACTTGTGGAGTTACACGACCTTCAGTTGAAGTGGCACAAGTCTACGGGCTTCTTCCCAATCATTGTGGGATATTACAGCTGCATTAGCATTCACAGAGCTCGAGGGATGGAAGCGCAAATGTTATCCGAGTATAAGCAAGAGTTCTTCCCTGCACGGCTGAACTTCGATCCATTTAGAGTAGCCAGGAAGACAATCTCCCAGCAGTACGCACATGTGCCTTCGTTAGAAGATTTCTGGATGAATTGCGGAAGTGAGTACGAGGTTAGAAAGAGAGATTTCAGCAGGCTGTCAGCAAAGCAAGTGTTCGACTTTGGACTAGCGCGGATACTTGCGGATCTTAAAGATGATGGGAATGTGGTACTTGACACTTACCATCAAATGGGAGGAGATAAAGCCATACTGCAGAATAATATGGGAGGCTGCAACACAATTGAAGAAAGATCGAGAGTTGTGTTGGTGAATACTTCAAACTGGATGCTGACGAAGGGATATTACCTTGATGAAGCATTGATGAATCAAATCACGGGCAACTTCGGCGCAGGAGATTCCCTCAAGCGAAAGCATGAAGGAGAAAGTAGCAGAAGGTCCGAGAAGTTGAAAGTACACAGAAGATCTCGAGAGAAAGAGAAGATCACTTCTACGACCATAGCTTTGACTCCGGCTTCTCCAATACCCAGTACTTGACCAACTATTGCACCGCAGCAACAGGACGTTTCCATGCCTTCATTGAATCCGGCGACGTTCGTCTTCTCTCCTCAGCCACTTCGTTCATCACCCATTCCAGAGGAGATGTTGAAGCTGCAGATGGCAGAGTTCGAAAGAGCTTTGTCCTTGGATGATGCAGAGGATGGCAGTCATAACACTGTGGCACTTTCTGACGGAGAGGATGCAGAGCGGGAGATGGTAGTGCACTCAGCGACTTCTCACTCTCCGAGAAGTAATTTCTCGGAATGGTTGGCTTTGCAGTTGGTTCCAGAAGCGAGAATGGAGATGAACTTAGAGGAGCACGACTTGCAGCTACTCCAGGATCTAAGCAGAAGAGACAGAAGGCCTAAAGTTGCTAAGGCAACTTCTAGGTTGATAATTGAGAATTCGGGAGAGAAGTTTGCTGAGATATCAATTCCGGCAGAAGGAAAGATAGAAGAGGAGCTCACGGCAGAAGATGTGACAGTGACCAAGGTACCACTCGGTCAAGCCACCACTGAAGGATTGAAGCAGGACACGCAGACATTGATAGATGCTTTATTCCTTAGGCTTGACAGTGAAAAGGCGGAGAAAGAAGAGCTGCAGAAGCAAGTATCTCAATTATGTGAGATCATAGCCAAGGTTGCTAAACCTTCCATTCAGCCCATTTTAGAGCAGGTGAGTGATCATCTTATGCAGGAAATGGAGGACGCAAGCAATCAAGTAAAGGCTATTGACGAATGGAAGGATCTGATTATTCGTCAAGCTTCTGTACAACTTGGGGAAGTGTCAGCCCGTCTAAAGGTTATGAACGATGCAACAAATCAACTAAAGCAACTGATGGAGAGCATAGAAGGCATGAATACAATTGCAGAGAGTAACCTAAGTATTTTGGCCGAGATCAACAAGCTGCCGAGAGATGTATTGATTGAGGAACAAATTATACCAGACGGATCAGTCGAGAAGGGGAAGCAGCTAGAATTTGCAGTATCTTTCCGTTTGAAAATCTGCGGAGTTTTGCTGAAAAGGATGCAAGCACTTGAGAGTAGAACATCAGATTTACCAGACAATATCATTTCTTTCACTGAGGAAAGAGTAGATGGAGGTGTTACTTCATACGTGCGGATTGTTTCAACTAAGGTGCCTAATTTCCTGGAAGATTCTCTTCTGATGGTACAAAAGAGAATTGATAAAGCTACCAAGCCTTTCACGATGAATTCTATCAGTAGACTGGTGGCGTTGCAGGCAGACATTGCGAGGTTTGGGCCGAGTTTGGAAGAGGTGGAAGCGTGCAGCAAAGTGTTGAATGAAGGGTTGCTGCAATTCAGGACAGAGAAGGAAGTAGTGGCTAAAACAGATGGAAAGATGCTGAATTACATGTTCGACAAGTATATCCGATAGCAGAACAAGAAGAAGACATAAATGATACAGCTGGCATGACTTCTTCCATTCTTTCTTCTTCTATTTTCTATGTTCCCGGATGAAATTGTAAAACTTCTAAGTTATTGGTTTTACAACCATTACTTGAAGTCATGTGGAACCATTCTATTAGTTAAGTGATACATGTGTCACTTAAGAAGAAGTTAGTTGAGGATGATTGCCAAATGTCATCTTTACTTGTTGTTCATGCTTTAGTTCAGTTTGAGTCTTCTATTTGTACTTTCCCTCCTACATTCTATAAGTAGGAGAAGAATCTTCGGGTTAAGGATCGATCAGAATTTGTAAGCAGCAATCTTGTGTTCTAGACTTTGTGCTGAACCCCTGAGAGCAACTTGGAGCAAAGGAATACAAAGGAGCAGGTTTCCGAGAACTTTGTGTCACGGTGTACTTTGTTTCTTGTTTTTAATCTTAGATCTCTAAGTAAACTTTGTGTTATTTTAGATCTGGATCTAGAGTTGCCTTTGTTTTATAATTCTGTGTGTTCATATCTATTAAGTTTCTTCTATGTGTATGTAATTAGCTCTGCTATCTACTAATTAGGATGCACATCTTCCCCATTTCTTCTCTGTATTTCCTTTACTTCTTTCTTCTATAACTTTCCTTTCTTAAACAGCAGCTTACTTGCTGCAGAACTACTTAGTTATGGTTCATGAACTAAGTGGTTAAAGTAAAACCCCTGATAGCTAATAACACATTTTTATTGACAAATCTGACACGAGAGCCTCACCGGTTAAATGAGGGAGATTTATCTCACGACTGCCTAGGTTTGATGCTATGCAGAAAATCTAGCCAACATCTTGTGAAGGAAAACATAGCAGACACGCTATACTTGGTGGCTTACAACAGTTAGAAGAGGCTAATTAAATTTGAAGGAAAATCACCTAATTAGGTGAAGAAAACAAATGACAAAATATATATATATATATATATATATATAAATTTTTTAAAAAGGGGAATTTTGGGAGATATAATCAATGTGGGGGGCAATTTTTTTGTTTGCTAATGTCCAGGATCTTCCTCTCCTCTGGTTCTGGTTCTGCTACTTCCACATTAGCGATGGATCTTAAACTGTTAGAACATTTGAACTCATCAAACTACCACACTTGGAAACCAAAGATGAGACAATTTCTCTAGTCCAAAGGCCTATGGAGGGTATTTCAAGAAAATGTTTTTGCATTCACCTCAGAAAAGGACAAGTACACTTATGCATGCAAGCAGGATGAAGCCCTTGGTTTGATCGGCCTGAATGTATTTGAGAGTCTACAGTTTCACATTGATGAGTCCAAAATTCCGAAAAGAGGTATGGGACACTTTTGAAAGTCTCTTTGGTAAAGTGAATGAATTCGGGTTGCTTCAGTTAGATACAAAGTTAGATGCTTGTTCGCCTTTTGATTTTCCGTCTATTGAACAATTCTTTTTAAAATTCAAGTCCATTAGATCACAGTTAAAGGCCGGTGGTAAAGAAAAAAAGGATGAAGAATGTATAATACTGATTCTGTCAAAACTAAAAGGCCCTTACAACGTGTTTACATCCACTTTTTACTCTACAATGGATGTGTTGGATGTAAATTTCAAAATGTCTACTTTTGAGTTATTTTGTGAAAGGCTTACTTGTGAACAAACAAAATTGCAAGTACTTGATGCCTTACCTTGCTCGAGTCATTCACTTGCGGTTGATTCCTATAAAGGGAAATAGAAATAAAAGCCTAAGTCAGGACCTCCTCGAACAAAATCAAACAAGTCTTCTCCAACCACCACTGAGACCTCTAAACCTTCCAATTCTAATAAGTAAAAAAATTCAGACAAAAGAAGGTTTATGAACCCTGTCCATCTTGCAACAAACCAAATCATCCTAACTACAAAGGCTATAAGAGAATAGCAGCATTGGAAGCAAAACTGAAGCAACAAAAATTGTTGTTCCCTCCTCCAATACAAGTAAAGGAAAAACTCTTTTTGCTAGGGCTTGTTCTTCTATGTCAAATAAATGGATTTTTTACTTTCGTGCTTCTCATCATCTAACTCTCTCTCGTGGTTTTTTGAGTTCTCTTTCTTATTGCAACACTTCATAGATACTCATGGGAAAATCTTCAAAAGTTGATGTTTTGGGTTCTGGATCGGTGCAAATGCAGGATGGGAGCATCAATGATGTGCTTTTGGTACCTAAAATTTCATCTAATTTGTTGTCAGTTTATCAAATTTGTAATTCTGGTTCTAGGAAAATTGTGAAGTTCACTCCACAGAGTGTTATAATTAGAGAATTATCTTACCCTCAGGATGTTGTCGCTACAGGTGTGGTGGACCATCTTTCACGCCTTTATGTATTTGAGAAGTTTGATACCCCTACCAGGGTCATAGCTTGTTGCTCACGTTGATACAGTGAGCAAACTATGGCACAAATGCCTCAGTCACTTGAATTATAAGTATTTGCAGTAGCTAAGCTTACAAAACATGGTGAAAGGACTTCCAAAGGTCTCCAGTTGTGATGATATTTTCCTAGGATTCATGCTTGGAAAAAAACACCAGGATCCTTTTCCAAAGGGACAAACTTCGAGAGCTAAGGCTCCAATTGCATCAGTGCATTTTGATTTGATGTCTTTTCCCACTAGGTCATTTTTTGGTGCTAAATATGTACTAACTTTCATTGATGATTTCACTAGGAAGACTTGGGTGTATTTATTGCAGTATAAAAGTGAAGTGTTTGAGAACTTCAAGACCTTCAAGGATTTTGTTGAGAAGCAATCAAGACTTTCACTAAAAAAGCTTGGCAATGATAATGGGGGCGATATATAAGTAATTCTTTTCATGAATTTTTTACTCATGGTATTCTACATCAATACCAATGTTTTTAAAACTAGTCGAACCGGAACCGGAACTGGCCGGTTTAACCTTTTTCTGCACAAACCGTTTGCAAAACATGATTGGTCAACTGGTTTGGTACCAAACCGGTCCGGTTCCGACCTGAACCTGACGGTTCGGTAAAAGACACCATAATACAACACAAACATTGAAAAAATCAAATATTAATTAAAATTTCAGCTTTTTAGCTGACCTAAACCCGAATTTATTGTTATATACAGCCCCCCCCGCTATTCACCTCACACCTCTCTCATTGAGCATTTGTGAGCATTTGGAGTATAGTATTGAAGAGTTTAGTTTTGGAGTGAGCTTGGAAGTTGGAGTTTTTTTGCCATTGTTTGTGGGCTCTTTGTGGTGATATAGGCATCCATATAGAGACTTCCTCACTTCTATTTGTGAGAAGCTCTCCCATTTGTAAGGATTCGGAGGCTTGGAGCAGCATTGAAGAGTGTTGATTTGGAGTAAGCTTGGGTTTTTTTTTGGCATTGCTTGTGGGCTCTTTGTGGTGGTTTTGAGTCTTACTCTTGAGTCTTGAAATCTACATTTGGAGGGTGCATCCCATATACAAGCTTCAAGTGTTTCTTGACAGCATTTGTGTGCACATTAAAATGTATGTTAAGTTTTAAACCTGCCCCTATTTTTAAATCTTACTAAATAGGAAATTTGAAATATATTTTCTTTCTTACAGTTTCTATATTTGCATTTTCAGATTTTTTTGCATTTGCAATGGCCCTCTGAGTTAAAGACCCTACATGGAACCATGTTGACATAGTTGATAATCAAGTATTTTGTAATTATTGCAAGAAACACATCAATGGGGGGGTGCATTCATAGGTCGAAACAACACTTGGTTGGTCAAAGAGGCCAAGTTTCCCCATGTGATGCACCGGATATTGACACCATTAGATTGGAAATGATAAACTTGCTCGAGAAACATAAAGAAGAGAAGGCTAGGAAATAAGAGATAGATGTTGAAATAGGGAGGAGGCAACATGCCATGGCCCAAACAAGTGTTGAAGGCTCTTGCTTTGACCCATGTGTTCATGTTAGAGACCCCTTTTGGTATATGCCTCTCACATCCACTCATAGTCATGAAAACTGACCTCCAAAAAGAAAGAACATCCAAAGCTTTTTTCTATCTTCCTCCACACCTGTTAGTGCCTCCATGCCAACAAAAAATCAGCCCATCTTAGATAACCATAGGAAGAAGCAATATAAATAATCTGCTTTCGAATACATTGTTAGATGGTGGTATGATGCAAATATCCCTTTCAATGCTTCATGTTCACCTTAATACCAGCCTATGTTTGATTCCATTGTTGTTGCTGGTAAGGGCTTCAAAGGCCCTAGTAGCATGACTTGAGAGGATCTCTTTTGTAGAAACAAGTTGGGTCCATAGATGAATATTTGAAGAGTTGTAAATTATCATGGGCCAAAACAGGATGTACTATTATATTAGATGGGTGGAGGATGGCAAGAACCGTACCATAATAAATTTTATTGCCTCTTGTCCACAAGGAACTATGCTTTTGAAATTAGTTGATGCATCTGATAGGGTGAAAGATGCAAATTTGTTGTTTGAGCTTTTGGATGAGGTTGTTGTAGAGGTGGGGGTGGAAAATGTTGTACAAATCATCAAAGATAATGCTTCCAACTATGTGCTTGTTGGTAAGATGTTAGAGACTAAACATAAAACAATATTTTGGACTCCATTTGTTGCACATTGCATAGACCTCATGCATGAGGATATAGGAAAACAAGATTGGATCAAGAACACTGTAGAGCATGCCCAAAGCATTACAAAATACATCTACAATCACTCATGGGTATTGAACCTAATGAGGAAAAACACTGAAGGTAGAGAACTTGTTAGGCCAACCATCACGATATTTGCAACAAAATTCCTCACGTTGCAATCTCTTCTTTCCCAAGCACAAAACTTGAACAAGATGTTTTCAAGTGATGAATGGAATGCATCCAAGTGGAGCCACAAACAAGATAGGAAAGACACAAAAAATAAAGTTTTTGACAATTATTTTTGGAAAAAAACAACAGAGGTTGTGAAAATTGTTGAGCTTCTTATTAAGGTGTTGCGGTTGGTGGATGGGTAAAAATTAGCCATGGGCTAGATTTATGAGGCTATGGATCAGGCAAAGGAACAAATAAGGGGAGCATACAAAGACAGAGTAGCTAAGTATGGACCTATATGAGAGATTATAGATAATAGATGGAACAATCAATTCCATCGCCCTATACATGCAACTAGATATTTCTTGAACCCAAGATATCATTATAGAGCTCAGCTTGGAGAAAATCAAACAGGAGAAGTCAAAGATGGTTTGTACAAGTGCCTAGAACACATGGTCCCTAATGAGAGGCAACAACTTGAAGTTCACCGACAGATCAGTTTCTTCAGCAGAGCCACACATACCTTTGGAAAAACCTTGCAAAGATTGCAAGAGATGTGGACCAACTAGGTAAGCAATTCTAAATTTTTTGAAGTTCATTTGATTAAACTTTATAATGAATAATCATGAATTTTTAACATATGACGCAATCTAATTTTTTGAATTACGCTTTAAGTCATAAGTTTTTATTTTGAACTTTGTTTTTTATCGTCATTGTTTAATAATTAAACATCTATATTTTTTATTGCAGCACATTGGTAGGATTCATTTGGTATTCAGTGTCCTCAACTGCAAAAGTTTGCAATTTAGATCCTAGGCCAAACTTGCAGTGCTTTTGGTTGAGAGCGCAGCTGGTTCGTGTTTGGGTGGATTCACATGAAGAAGAGAAACCGTTTAGAACAACAATGATTAAATGATCTTGTCTTTGTGCAATACAACCTTCGGCTAAGGCCCAACTAGTTACTAAACCGAAGACCTGATACAGATCCCATTGTCCTGGAGGATATAGATCCAATCTTAGATTGGGTAGAGGAGTGTTACCCAACAGAGTTTGATCCCGATGTCTTGGGGTGGATGGCTTTGGATCAAGATGACGAGCCACTAGAAGCACCGTCACGAGACATGGCAAGCACTAGTCATGATGGGTCCAGTTAGAGAAACGTGATGATATTGAGGATCCCATTCTCAGCAGTGGTGCAGGTTTTGATGATTGATCATTAATGTCATCTAGTATCTACTATCTTTCAGAAATTTGTAAGTTGTAGCATCATATCATGTTGTTTTTTGGGGTCTTCGACTATAGAGGCCATTTAGAGCCTCATTATTTATGTATTTTGTTTCAGAATCTTCATATATGTATTTTGTATTGGACATGGAGTTCGTGCCATTTTGCAATAAACACCTTTCTTACATGTTATATAGTATATGCATGAGCAAACTTTGCATATTTTGTGTGTAATTGTTGGAATCATGGTTTCTAATCTTTCAAACATATTGTTTTCATTAAAAATGTAATTTTTTGTGTTTTTTAGTAAACCGGTTCATAAAGTTTGAACCGGTTTGGTCCAACCCTCGACCGATTCCGAGTCCGGTTCCGATAGTCCCCCCCTCAACAAAATGGAGTACTTGAACGGAATAACCAAACACTTAAGGAGATGGCGAATTGTATAATACAGTCTAAGGACTTGGCACTGGAGTTTTGGGCTGAAGTAGTAAACTATGAAAATTACATCCAGAACCGCATTCCCCACAAGGCAGTGCGAGACAAGAATCTTAAAGAAGATTGGTCAGGTGAGAAACTTGATGTTTCTAGATTTCGTGTCTTCGGAAATGAGGCATTTGCAATTGTTCCAAATGATAAGTGCAAATCAATGAAGAAAAAGAGCCAAGAGCTCATATTTGTTGGTCATTGCAAGAATGTGAAGGGTCATTACAAGAATGTGAAGCCATATCCCCTTTTTGATCTTATCACACATGAAGTCTTATTTAGACGAGATGTTAGAATTGACGAGAATCTCATTCCTTCTGAGCCTTTTCCATCACATTCATCACCTCGTGCTCTTGATAGGGAGGGTATACTTCCTGATTTTGATGAAGACACACCTGATGATCCTGCTTTGCCTCCTCATGCACAAAACTTGCCCAAGGGGGCACAATCTACCTTGCAAGTAATTGGTTCTTTGGTTGGTGATCCTTATGATCCTCATTGCACTTGGTATGAGACTTTTGGTATTGCTCTTATGAGCCGAGCTATTTCGACTGATCCAATATCGTTCTCTGAGGCAATGGGGAAAGTTGAATGGGAAGCTTCCATGAAAGATGAGTATTCTTCACGAGTGAAGAATAACACGTGGGAGTTAGTACCTCTTTCTAAGGGTCCTAAGGGAAGAAAACTAGTGCATTATAAATGGGTCTATAAAACCAAATATGCAGCAAATGGTTTTGTAGATAAGCACAAGGCCCATCTTGTAGCTAAGGGGTTTTCACAAGTCGAAGGGGTGGATTGCTCTGAGAATTTTGCTCCAGTAGCAAAAAAGGATTCAATACGCCTTGTTCTCTCCCTTGCTACATCACATTAGTGGCTAGTCTATCAAATGGATGTGAAGAGTGCCTTCTTGTATCGTGATCTCCAAGAGGATATCTATATGGAGCAGCCACAGGGCTTTGGGAAAGACTTCCATGGAATGTAGACTTTGTCGTTCTCTTTATGGGCTCAAACAAGCTCCTTGAGGTTGGTATAAGAAGATGGATAGCTTTCTGCTGAATTATGGCATCTATCGATGTGAATCTGATCACAATGTTTACATCTTGAAGAAAGGTGAGAATCATTTGATATTGGTGTTGTATGTTGAGTGGCACCTCATTCTCACATGTAGTTTAGACTCCTTGATTTAGGACACAAAACACAAGTTGATGGAAAGATTTGACATGAAAGACATGGGACTTCTGCATTGTTTTCTAGGCCTCTAGGTTCATCAATCTTTTGAAGCTAGGTAGCCGGTTCAGCCCCTAAGGGCGGCAGGTTAGGGTCCGGTTCAGCGCGGGCACGGGGTCCGGGTCCGGTTCGGCGCGGGTTCGGCCAGGGTTCTCCCTGCAGGCCCCCGGGTACGTCTGTGGACGTACCCGGCCGTACCCAGGGCCTGCAGGGAGAACCCTGGCCGAACCCGCGCCGAACCGGACCCTTTTTTGACAGCGTTTTTTTAATTTTTTTTTTGTTTTTTGGTCAAAACAAAGGTCAAACCGACTTTCTAAACATTAAAATATTCTTTTCAACCCTAATTTGTGCGCCCAAACTCTATAACAACAACAATAACAAGTCATTTACCTCACATTTTCATTCTTGCCTCTTATTTGCATATTTGGCTCTCACCTTCAATTTTTCCACTATTTTCAATTGCTTAGGAGGGTTGATTTCAAGTGCCATATAGTTGAAGGAGCTTGCAACAAGTGACAAGGAGTTCAAGGAGCTTGTATTATTGGTGTTGGGTGGATTGAGGTAAGTATTTTGCGATTTTTTTAGAGTGTTTTAGTTTGTTAGTTGTATTTAATATTTTATTATTTTTTAGTTGTTTTTTTGGTTTGTTTTTTGTTATTGTTTTAACTTTTAAGCTTCATTTTTCTACATTTGATTTCATTTAAATTTAAATTTTAAACTTCCAACATTTTCTCAAGACTAAACTTGTTTTCATTTTTTTAAATGCATTGTGCAGTTAAAAACTTAAAATGGCTGCGAGTTCTAGTTCTGTGGGTCAAAGTAGTAAAGGTATCCTTCACAAAAATGATCCATCCTCCCCCCTTTGGAGGCATGTCAAACAACTAGAACAATTACCAGGTGGAGGGGGTTTTGTTTGGGTTTGCTCACAATGTAATATGCAATTTAAGAGCTCCTACAGTCGGGTGAAAGCCCATTTGTGTGGGGCTATTGGCCATGGAATCAGAACATGTGGAGGGTTGGATGGAAAGGGGTTGCCACGTGCAAAGACCCTTGCATACATCAAAGAGCAAGAGGAAGCAGATGCAACAATGGCATTAAAATCCAATCATCCTATGGCAAGAAAAGGAAGATCACATACCATTAGCAAGCCACCTGTTTCTCCTTCTGTTGATGTTGTGGCCCCAGATCACCCATTTTTGTCTACACCTATTGCAACTGGAGGGGAAGAGGATTCACCTCTTTCTCGCAAAAGAACAAAAGATGTAGGCCCATTGGAAAGGGCATTCCAGAATGAAAGCAGGGACATAGCTAACCAAAGTGTTGGACGCTTTCTTTATGCATGTGGTGTCCCATTTAATGTTGTTAGATCACCATACTGGTAAGATATGGTGAGATGTATTAATGAAGCCCCTCAAGGGTACATTAGCCCAGGGTATGAAAAGGTGCGCACCACCTTATTGTCAAAAGAAAGAAAAAAAGTTGAAGACTCATTATTACCCATCAAGAGTCAATGGCTCGAAACAGGAGTGTCCATCGTTTCTGACGGATGGAAAGATACAGCAAATAGGCCATTGATCAATGTGGTTGCCGTGTGTCCTAAAGGGGCAATGTTTCCCAGGGCTATTGATTGTGAGGGGCAAGTGAAGGATGCCCAATTCATTGCCAACATCCTCATAGAATCTATTGAGGCGGTGGGGCCTCAAAATGTTGTCCAAGTTGTAACGGACAATGCAAAAAATTGTAGAGCTGCAGGGTTGTTGGTTGAGGCACGGTATGGACACATATTCTGGACACCTTGTGCGGTTCATTCCCTCAACTTAATGTTACAAAAATTGGGCACAAAAATTGCTTGGATCAAACAAGTATATGAGGAGGCAAATGAAATTCAAATGTTTGTCAGCAACCACCACATGTCTCAAGTGATCTTTCGTAAATTCTCAACATTGCAGCTATTGAAGGTAACCCGTAACATTCTTTTTTATTTTTAAAAATAATTATTAGTTTTTAAAATTCATTAAATTAATTTTATAAGTTTGTAATTTGTAGAATTTTGAATGTTTTAAGTTTACTTGTCTTAATTTTATTTCTTTTGATTTCTTATTAGGTTGCTAAGACTCGATTTGCCTCGCACACGCTCGTCTTGAGACGGCTTGTGAAGGTGCGAGAGGCATTGAGTGGCATGGTTATCAGTGACCTTTGGAGTATATGGAGGCAAGCAAACAGTGAGAGGGCTAGAAATGTGAAATTGTTGATCCTGGATGAAACATGGTGGGATCGTGTGGATTACTTGCTTAGTTTTACTGAGCCCATCGTATGTTGATATTTGTTGATATGGATCATCCATGCATGGGTGAGATTTATGATGGAATTGACTCAATGATTGAGTCAATTAAGACCATCATAAATGCCAAAGAACAAGATCCTACAGAGACCTTCTTCAAGGAAGTCCACTCACATCTCATTGAAAGGTGGAACAAAATGACTACTCCATTGCATCTTCTTGCTTTTGCCTTGACTCCAAAATACTATAGCGCAGAGATCCTTTCTTTGCCTAGGAGGGTCCCACCATATAGGGATGTTGAAGTTAGTGAGGGGTATAAGGCAGCATTTTCTAGAATCTTCCCAGATCCAGAAGTAGAAGACATGGTTAGAGGCGAGTTTGTGAATTTCATATCCTCCAGGGATCACTCCATTAGCGCTCTTCGTGACAAATACAGAATGGATGCTTATTCGTGGTGGTACCTCCATGGACAAGCATACCCCTACCTCATGCCACTTGCAATAAAAGTTTTATCACAAGTAAGATTTTAATTTTTTTAATTTCTTAACTCTTTCTTTTTTACTTTATATTTATAAGTTTAAAATTTTAATTTTGCATTGACTTTGCGGCTTGCCTCAATAGGTTGCGAGTTCTTCTTCAGCTGAGAGGAATTGGGGTACATATTCATTTATCCACTCAGTTAACCGCAACAAGTTGGGAGCAAAAAAGGCAGAGGATTTGGTCTTTGTGCATTCTAACCTGCGCCTTATATCACATAAGAAGGATGAGTACAGGAAAGGGCCAACAAAGTGTTGGGATATAGACCCAGAGACTCCAAACTTGGATGTTCCCATTGCCCAACTTTCATTGCTAGACCCGGACCTAGATAGTACTTTGCGTGAGCTGCAAAGTGGGGCTAGCGGGAGTGGCATTGCTGATAGTTCTGGTTGTACTCCTGGGGCTTGTGGTTCCAATGAACCACATGATGGTAGTGATGCTCTCGTTGAAGACATTGGAGAAGATGCACAGCCATTAGACTATTAGTCTATTACAAATTAGAATGTTGATGTATCTTGATTCTTCATTTTTGTGTTTACAATGTCAGATAATGATAATACATTGTAACATTTTGATTTGAACAATGTACTGGTTATAAGTTTCGAACAATGAATTATCAATATGTTTTAACTTTTGTCACTATTTCACCTATGTATATTTCAGATTTGTTTAATCTATGCATGTGTAAGGCTGGAATTTTGCTTATCTTGTTACTTTTCAAAATATTTTTAATATTTTATATGTATATTGTACTGCCGTACCCAAGTGCCGTACCTGGGCCCCCAAAAAAATTGCCGTACTGACGTAACCGGATCCCCGTACCCGTACCCGAACCGTACCCACGTACCAGCTACCTAGTTTTGAAGGTATTTTTATCGGACAGCAGAAGTACTCCACAAATCTTTTTCATCGCTTTGGCATGGCTGGTTGCAAGCCTTCTCCCACACCATATCAGTCAGGTATTGATTTGATTGTTGACTGCAAATCAAAATTAGTTAATCATAAGTTGTATAGGCAGTTGGCTGGCAGCCTTTTACACTTGACACATGCATGCCCTGATATCATCTTTGTTGTCAACTTGGTCTCTTGGTTCTCCCATGAGCCTCATGAGAGTCATTGGCAAGCAACGAACCATATTTTGCGGTATATTCAGGGCACGTTGAATGTTGGCATTTAGTAGACACCACAGGGATCATTTGATATTGAGGGATTCACATACTCAGATTGGGGTGGATGTGTTGATACTCACCGATCTACTTCTGAATTCATCTTTCACCTTGGCTCTAGTCTTGTTTGATGGGCATGCAAGAAACAGATTGCAGTTAAATTGTCATCAACTAAGGCAAAGTATAGAGGAACTATTTTGGCTAGATAGGAGGCTCTTTGGTTTCGGCAGTTACTTGGCGAGTTTGGATTTCCACGATAGGCTCCCACTTTGATCTAGTGTGATAACTAGAGCTATTGAGATTGCACACAACCCAATTGAGCATCAGTGCACCAAGCATATAGAGATTCACATGCATTTCATTCCGCAGCTCGTCCAAGATGGAGTTCGCTTGAAGTTTGTTCCCACGGCTGATCAGGTTGTTGACATTTTCACTAAGCCCTTGGCTTTTCCTCGTTATCTTCAGTTGCGAGCATTACTTGGGGTGAAGGAAGTTGTACTTGGGGGGATTCTGGTTGAGTCTTCCTTTCATTTTCACGTTTGTAGATGGGTACCTTATCAGGCCTAGTAGTCGGGACCCACTTTCATTTTTTTCTCCCTACACCTTCACTTAAGGGAGGGCGTTAGAGTTGTGTTCACACTAGCGTATTAGGAAGTAGTTCAAGTTATTTTCTATCCTAAACTAGTTTGTGTTCATACTAGATAAGCTTGTCATAGGGAGTTAATTGGTTAAATTGTTGTAACCAAAGTTGTTAATTTCTCAACAACTTGGTTGTACCAGTATGAGGTTGTCCAAACAAAATTTATTTGAACATTGTTTTACAAATGCTATTTAATAATCTTGAATGCAATGCATTCAAATAGAGGAATGTGTTAATATGAATTGATCTATTGTTGGTTACAGTTTGTATACAGGGAATTCATTGAGAGGTGTTTACTTCAGATTGATAGCTTAAGACCATTGCTGGTCTCCTGCACAAATCCTGATAATAATCCACATACAATGATCTCATGCATGTTCTTCCTGATAATAACCAAAGTTGTCAATTTCTCAACAACTTGGTTGTACCAGTATGAGGTTGTTCAAACAAAATATATTTGAACATTGTTTTACAAATACTATTTAATAATCTTGAAAGCAATGCATTCAAATAGAGGAATGTGTTAATGTGTTAATGTGTTAATGTGTTAATATGAATAGGAATGTGCATTCAAATACAGTTTGTATACAGGGAATTCATTGAGAGGTGTTTGCTTCAGATTGATAGCTTAAGACCATTGCTGGTCTCCTGCACAAATCCTGATAATAATCCACATACAATGATCTGATGCATGTTCTTCAAATCCATCAAATGCAATCTATCACAACAAGGACTTAAAAAAAATGGAATATGTAGATACACAATCAATTGTATGTACTATAAACTGACATGTCGTCATCATCTGTGTGGATCTAGTTAAGTTTTGCAATCTTCTCGACAATTGGTTGTTGATAAAATATACCAAACAACATATCAAGAACATCAACATCAAGAAAAAACATCAATATTTGGACTAGTATGATAAGGATCAACAAGATCTATGAAGCTAAGCTCATCAACATCGTGGGAAGCAAGACAAACATCAACATCATCATAAACACTAGACAAATCATCATCATTATCTATAGTGGACTGAACTCACTAATAGGTTTTGGAAAACCTGCTAATCTTAGATAGCCATATAGAATGATCAATCTAGCCAAAATACACACACCTCATGGAATCAGTAGGCAGATCTCACATATCACAATTGTCGTTAGAATGAGTGTTTTTTCCACATGATATACAAGGATGTAGATCAAAACAATCAATGGACGTCCACAATGAAAAAAAGAGTGATTACCTATGGGAGCAAAGGGTGAATGGGACACAAGGATCAACATCTCAACCATCACATTGATTACCCCCCAAAACAAAGTGAATAGGTATGGAATGGTCTAGAACATGGAAAACAATAGGACTAGTATACCCTAGACCGACATAATAATTATTGAGTGGAAATGTCTCCCATTCTCGCACAAGTGAAGGTTCTGCAATAGGAGTTTGAACAAGTGTATGATTCACAATGGGCTTAGAATCTTGTGATGGTTTAGAAACAAACTTGTCTTTAGTTTTCTTAGCAACATGAGTGACAAGAGGCTTAAGACTAGACATATGTTTCTAGTTGACAACAACATGATTAGGAATAGGCATGCTTGAATTTTGTTTTGGCACAACATTATGAACATTGATTGTTGGCTTCACATCCACTTGGTCTTGTAGCCTATTGATTTCTTGCCTCATAAAACTAAATTTACAGACAATTGCACACAAAGAAAGCTAGAGATATCTCCAACACTCAGCTACGTGATCAACGTCTTTTTGGTTTTGAGTTTTAATCTGTAAAGAAAGCATGATGTCTGCATAGAGAGTATCCATGATGTAAAACAAATTCAAAGAATGCTAAAGTAATGCAAATCTAAGTCAAGTACCACCAAAAAATGCACAAATGAGATAAAAAAACATATAGTAGTCCCTTTATTAAATTTTGAGTACACTTTAACAAGAGTATGTCAAATCACCAAACTTACACCCTTATCTCTCTGTTATTTAAAAACATTGAGACACAAGATCAAATATTCAACATACTTAAAATAAATTACAAAGAATAACTAGCATAAATTGTCAAAAGCTTTTAACACAACAATTTATTCCTCAAAATCATTCATAATCAACTTTCCGTGAAGAACGAGTGGTCATAATGTTCATTTGGACATCGGACGCCAAAGATAATACAATTTTAAGTTTTCTGGTTAGTTTATAGCCTGTTTTGTCTTCACCAATGCGAATTCTGATTTCCATCTATGTTTTTGAACTTCAAAAAACCAATAAACTGAACATCTTGGAACCCATTGGAACTCACTCATTGGAAAGCTAGTAGTCTTGTTTCTGACAAACTTGAAAATTTTGAAAAATATGCCATTATGCAATAGTTCTGGCATAAATGGTGACAAGAGGTCTGATTTGTCCTCATTTTTGACAAAAAACATAGTTTGACAAGTTTGCAAAATCTAATTTTTTCACTTTTTGAATTGGCGAGGCTTTGAACTTGAAACCATTAGAGAATTGATGAGTGTCTTCCAACAAAACAATCTACCAATTCACCTATGTGGCAAGCTCAAGTTTCAAATGGGCTTATATGTATTTATCACGTATTTTTAGACTTTTTGGGCTTGGAACATATGACCTCTACGTGAGCAAAATCTTACAAAATTTGTTCCCACAACTCTCCTATGCATTTATTTAGAGTATTGTCTAAAACCATCTATATATTCTTCGCTGAAAATATCTTCATCTTAAAAAAAGGTTTTTTCTTTATTTCCCTGACAATCAACAAATGTTTATTTTGCTAGCAATCATCAAAAAATTAGCACAAGCAAATAAGTATTTGTACAACACTTTTGTAAACGTCTTCTCTTACAAAAATCCACACAATGCTTTCCTTACAACTCTTATGAATCACAACAAGTAGCTCTTCCATACGACACAACTCCAAGGATTTTTCAAATATTTGCTCTCTTTCTACATCAAACTGCTCTTTCAATTCAATCTCGTTAAAGAATTTCTGGGTTTTGTTCTCCTTCGTGTTAGCTTTCCAGAACACTTTAAATTGCTCAATTTTGTTAAGAATTGAAGGTGCCACATTTTTAGTGACGCTGTCTCAAACAGTTGTAAAAATCAGCACTTTGATTCCTCATTCCAAATACACACACTTAGATTTTTATCTTGCTATGGTTCTAATACCACATGTTGATTTCAAGCCATAAAAATAGACAAAATAAATACAAATGAAGAGCACAGATTATGAGGCAATTAAGCTTTTTTTTCCAAACATGTACAAAGGTTACACTAGTTTACAACCATTTCAAATCCAAGGAAGAAACAAAAGGTCAAGTGCAACCTTTCACCTTACAATTTCATTCGAGTGTATTTCCAATTTTTTTTTATCACCTCCCATTCTTTTGAATGTATTTTCATTATTATCATATTTTTATTTGAATCAATTCCTAACACAAATTGCATGACCAAACATTTGAACAATCCCTCCTTGAAATTGAATGTAGCCTTCGACAAGTCAGTTGTCTTAATGGGAACCCAATGGTAACTTGACTTGAGATCGACTTTGGTGAAGTACTTGGCACTCGGAGTTAATCCAACAGGTTCATTAATACGGGAATTGGATTCCTCTTCTTCATAATGATCTTGTCAAATACTTTGTAGTGAATGCATAGACTCCATCCCCCATCTTCTTTCATTTTGACACACGAGTGGAATTCCAAAAGGTGAAATTCCAAAAGGTGACACGCTAGATAGTGTGTGACCAATACATATCAATTCTTGAGTCAGGTGCTTAATTTTATCAATTTCCAAAACAAAGGTCATTTAGAATAAGGGGTTCGAGAGGTCAGATCTATAGAATGCTTTACTCATATATGTGAGACAGGCGATAGTTTCTTGCAAACATCATGATTTGGGGTGCCATTTTTCTCTTTTTTATTGTCACGAGAGGCATTAGTGAAGTTGTGTGCTTGGTCTTCACTTCTACCATATTTCAAGAATAGAGTTGTCTCTGATACGTATTTAATGAAGGTTGTCACATGCTAATGAGGGCCAGGGTTGAAGTTTGAACACAATATACATCATACATCAAAATTAATATAATCTAATAATCATTCATTACAATTAAAAAATGTGTATATCTATTACAAGATATTTAATTATGTCTCTTAGGCCTAAATCGAGAAAGGTCGCGCTTTCGTAATTAAAACTATTTATAGGTTTGAGGGGGCCTTTAAGTATTTGATCTCATTGACAAGTTATAACTGTCAGTGCCATAATGACAATCCTAAACTTTTAGGTACTTTTTAAATAATCTTTTCCACAATAATGAATTAATGTGTATTTATTTTAAATATTTTTTTTTATCGAAGAATTGGAGGCTGCAATGGCTTCCCCACACTTAAAAAAGATGAAAATAACATAATCAAATCAAAATGTTGCAAATTCAAAAAGGAACTCTGTTCCCAGATTTCATAGGTAATCAAAGTTTACAAAATAACTCCTTCCACGGTACATCAGAATGACTAAAAAGGACTGCAAACCATAATGATAGACCAACCGGAAACACAACTACTAGCCACACCAAAAGACCAACCGGAAACTAGCCATAGCTAGGATAATTCCTCCTCCGAGACATTGATGCAGTCCAGTCCAGTCCATATTACAGTAGCATGAATCACATGAAAACATGAACAACATTTATACCATCGTCCAACTTTAGAGTTCCACCAACTACAGGTCTTCTAATGAAAAGTGCCACCCTCTATATTGGCAATGCAGTCCAAACCTTTACACCTTCCTAAATATTAAATGTTAAAATTTAAATAGATTATAGTTTTTAATTTTAAATAGATTTTCAAACTTTTTTTAAAATTCCAGATTTTTGAATTTTTTTCCTCCTAAAAAAATCCATATTTCCGAAATTGGCAATCACGGCACCCACAATACTGTGAAAAGAAGCAATATGGAAGCTTGGTATGGAGCAACAACAAATCTAAGGAATGAAAGGGGAAATAACAATGAGAATGCACGACATGAAAGGAGAAACAATTACCTGGTATAATGGAATCAAAGGAGCAACAGCTCTGGGGCATGGTACCATCAATGATCATTGCCTATCAAGATCAAGCTTGGCTAGAGTTGTATGCCAGTCTTACAAAAATCATACTGTTTGGTTTCTTCACATGCTTCAAGGGAATGTACATGGAGGATATGGAGTGATCAACATTTGATGTACATAGCCCATATATAGGGTGGTTTAGTGGTTTACCCTACACTCATGTTATTAGGCTATATATACATATATAGCCTAATAACATGAGTGTAGGGAAAACCTCTAAACCACCCTCTCTCTCTCTCTCTATATATATATATATATCTGTGTGTGTGTGTGGGACTCATCATATCATGAGAACATCATGTGTGTTTGGTTTATACGACTTTTATCCTTGGATGAATCCTTTCCAAAGGATATTGTGTGATGAAACTTGTATTAAAGGTTTTTCTAAGAGTAGTAAATATTTGGGTACATTGGTGTTCTTTGTGTATCTTTCGTATGTGCATTTCTGTTATTCTTGATATACTTACATTTCAAGCACTTTAGTTCTTTATAGAAGAGTTATAGAAGCAACAATATTATATGGTGTATTCCTGAAAAGGATATTGTGTCATGAAACAGAAGCAACAATACTATATGGTGTATTGCTGAAAAGGATATTATGCGATGAAACCCTACTTTAAGGATACTTCTAAGGGTAGTAAATATTTGGGCAGGTAGGTGTTCTCTGTATATCTCTCATGAGTACATTTTTGTTATTCTTGAAATACTTACATTTCAGACACTTTGGTGGTGACAGAAGAGTTATAGAAGCAACAATACTATATGGTGTATTGCTGGAAAGGCATTATAATTTCTAAATATCTGGAACATCTCGCATGCTATGTCTATTTTTATGCCCATTACAATGCCCACAAGAACATATGTTTTAGTATTATGATCATGCTTAGTCAATATGTAAAGTATTCCTTCCCCAATTTCTAGCGGGAATAGGTTTTTCATAATTCATCAGAGGAGCGACTTCAGTGAACTTTTGATGCATGGAAGGAAGGTAGAACCTTGTGCAGTCAAGAAAAGAGTGTGGCATCTATTTCTTTCAATTTCACAACAGTATGGATATTAGTATGTAATCTGTTAACGAACATGAACAACATCAAGGAATAATTAACCCATTTATGTTGAAGTATGCAACAGTAAAGGTTTATTCCACTATATACTCAACTTCAGGTAGTGATTAAAAAAAACACAACACTTAACATCAATGTAATAAATATGAATGTTCTAGAAAGATCATAATTGTCCTGTGAAACACATTAACAAACGATATGTGTTTGTGATTTTTACAAAGAAAGAAGAAATAAATATAATGTGTTCAGTTTAAAATAAAATTTATCATCCTTCACAAAAAAGAGGAACTGATAAACACCTAAAAGATGCTAATCAGAATTGAAGTACCATCACGTGTACAATACCATGTCATGTGTAATGCATTTAGTACTGATTAGCATCATAAATTGAAAGTGTAACTCCACTTACCAGTCGGCGGGTTTCTTCTGGGCGTGGGATAAAATCTTCCTTTCCTCTCACCAAATCCATATATAGTGGAGGAAGCTGTTCAACTAATGGGAGTACTTGTTTCAAAAGTGGAGGACTTAGGCTTTCCAACTGTTTGAGAGCTATCTCTGCCTGCAATTACGTATGAAAATTAGCAGAAGTTGTGGAGACAAATAGCTTATATATCATGAGAGCATAAGGGCTGGAAAGCCCACAGCCAAACAAAACAAATAATAAGTGCTCATCTAAATGTCTACAAGTTTTAAAAAAAAGTGATCGTGCACTAATCAGATGACCTAAACAACAAATTCTAAATGCACTGATGGATGTACAAAGGTTTATAGGAGAGTACAACTCATCAGTGCTATGATCTTACAATTTGATTTGTTTGTATCCTTTTTCAATGCTGTTATATTACATGGTTGAATTGGAGAATGTAGACATGTTTGACTTTCATAGCCAATTTTTATCAAAATTGAAAAAGTAACAAAAGAAAAATTCAACATTTCTCTATGAACATCTTTTTTATCATTTTATATCAGTGCATACCAATTTTGCACTATTTTCAAAGAAGTTTCAGTCTCTTGATTTTCAATATTTCGGAATTTATATGACAGGGCTATTGGATCCTCCGGAAATGGTCTGGAAACTTTGGGAAAACTCTGCACATATTTCTGGCAACATTTTCAGAAAAAAATCCCAGCCATTTTCTACTGTGGGAATAATTTATGTTGGTCAGAAGCTTTATTTTTCCTGTTTTGTGCTAACTAGGTCCAACCTGAACCACCCCCCCAAAAAGAGAAAGAAGTGCAAGGTTTAGCTAATCAATAAAAATAAAGTATAGATTCAAAGCTTTTAATCTCTAACTATTATTTTATCACTGCTTGAATTATATAGCCAATGAATACAGGTGTCAGTTTTGCCATAGATATGAAAAAAACTTATCTTGTAATGACTTGGTAAGCCTTGATACAATAAATATGTTATCCAACCTATATGTTGTTGTGTAATGTGCCACTAGTAAATGATGTGTGATGTATAAACATCGAGTTTTGCTTTTGGTTAGTTCAGGTCAAAGCATTTGGGTGGTTGTGCATGGTTTGCCAAAGGACACACCCCTTGCTCAACAGCTTCACTTTTATTTTGTTGATCCAAGAATATTCTCGGGGAGTTCTTCTGGTTAGTTTTCCTGGTTGTCAATGTCATCCTTGTTTCTAGAGAATATATTGTACATGCCATTTGGTACATGAATAAGGTACCAAGAGTTGTTATCTTCTCTGGTTTGGTTGTGAATATGCAAATTCTATATTGAAACCAATAAGATTAAAGTAGGTGGAGCAAGATTTGGGCACAAATAGCTTTATTAAAAAGATATTATTTTACAAGCAAATATTGTTTGTCTCACAGACAGGAAGGTACATTCCATTGTCCTACTTTTTCTGGTTTGTACAAAAATGATCGACAAAAGCATAGCTTAAGCTCTGTTGATACCTATCAATCTCAAGATATTACCCATCAACTTGACTGAAGATTGAGTCCAACTCCAACTCGTCAACAAACTTTGATGGAGCTCATCTAGGAACAGTTTATATTCTTGACAATTATGATTGTTAGATCCATGTACCAGCTATTTGTCAACCTGAAAAACCCTTAAATTTGGTTGCTTTGCCTTCGCCTTTTTTGAAGTAGACGGCAGATGTTATTAGTATTGTTTCACCCACCTCTCCTCAGCAGCATAGAACTATTCTTCTTACAACCAAGAATATCATGGTGAGAAAAGTCCAGTTCCGTCCCAGTGATTAAAAAGGTAACCATCACTATGTTTAACTATTACCAGACTATTTGCAAATTTAGAAATCCATAAGGAATTATACTGACAATGGAATTTTTTTTTGCCGAAAAGAAGTCTGTGAGGTGTTCCGGGAAATAGGCATCACTCACAAGACATTCTCCCCTTACTGTCCTCAGGCCAATCAACAAATAGAAGCATTCAACAAAGCATCTATTTAAATGCTTGATAAAGCAGTTTCAGAATCTAACGGTGGTTTGCATTTGAAAATCTCTAGAGCCTAATGGGCTTACCTAATATAAGGTCAAACACTTCCAAGAATTTTTTATAGTTTTTTTTAATTCAAACAATTATACTAAGTGAAAAGTATTACAACTATTCATCAGGCTCATAAGAAAGAAAAAATGAGCAGCTAAAGATCTCAGCACTTGGAATACAAATAATCCAGCCACTGCAAAACATGATCGAGTGCTTACACAGCCAAAGGTATAAGCCTAACCACCTAATTTCTGAGTATGAAAAACAACCACCACCATTATACTGCCAGCTTTATCTTTTGGTATACAAAAATTGGGGAAGAAGAAGTGCATCTTTGAGAGAAGCAGTACCCTATTCAATTTGTAATGTCCCCTTTTTTGACATAATCTAAATTGTAGGCTTCTTGCTCATCTTCCTTTTCAGTTTCAAGAATAAGTTGAACAAGGGAAGAACTTGAGCTATATTTCAGTTTCTTTATTCATATTTATGTTTTTATTTTGTGTTTTGCATTTCAAGGCAGGTTGGCTGGGTTATATAGCTCCCAACATGAAATTAGAAGATAAGGTAAGCTCCTTAAGAGGTCAGCAAGGTTGGAGAGTTTCCAACATGGAAATAGAAGATAAAGCAAGCTCTTAAAAGGCCGGTCGAGGGGTAATTTCCCCTTAGACCTTTGGTGCCACCAAAGGGGTATAAGAGGAGACACATGGGCTCGTTTGGAGCATCAATTTTGGCATATACTCTTTTATACTTGGTTCTAGGGCTGATTGCTTTGATTCCATTCCACTAAAGGGCGACAATCCATTAGTGTGGCATCTAAGGAGGATGAAACCCTTCCTTGTGGGACATTGGAGGACGGAAACCCTCCAATTTAGCAGTGTTGAAGACTTTCATTGAAGACCATCTTGCTGGTTTGCATCTAGGGCATCAAGGAGGAGTCATACAAGAGCTTTTGGTATTGTTTGGAGCCTCTCTCCTTGGGAGCGACTAGGATAGAAGATCAATTGGGTGCCTTCTAGGGCACAAAACTTCATTATTCTTTGATATTCAAATTTATCATAATTTATAAGACTGGTATCTACCATAGTTTGCAATTGTTAGGGTTTGGAGAACTCATTTTTTGCTATTTTTGTGGACTGCACTTCTGCTGTCCTAAAATAAATTGCAGCTGAGTAATATTTCAGATTTGGCACATGTTTTAGCGTGGTAATGATTCCATTAATTATATATAAAGTGGAGAAGCATTGATATATTTCATTTCAGCTTGTTTGATGAGTATTTGATTCCCCAACATACAAATTTCAGTTCGCTGCTAGGGTTTTAAGGAATATTGGATCTACTGTTATAAAATCAGATTGCCTTCAATTTGGGGTTTGTGTGATTTCCTTGCTTGTGTGTTTCAGCCCTAGAAAGGGACATTGCACAATTAGTCTTTGCAAAACATCAAGCTTCACGTAAACCATGGGCAGGTTCCTCCTATTGCGTAATTGCTCCTACATTCTATTCCATTGCCGATGCATCATGTTGGTTGTTTCAATGGAAGAGCTTGAGTGGAAATCGATCTTGCCTGTGTGAGGGCTCTTGTTAGAGTCATGTTCACATTAGGTAGTACTTTGATGTATTCTCTACCTAGTTTCAAGTTTGTGTTCACACTTGTTAGTAAGTTCGTTAAGAGGGAGTTCCTTTGTTTTTTTGTTATAACCATGTCATTGTATTAAACAAACTTGGTTCCTGTATGAATTTTTTTGAACTAAATTAGTTTGGAAAATTAAGAGGTTGTTATTGTAACCTCTTTGTAAAATCCTATTTATTAGGCTTCCCTATAGCTTGTTGTAAAGAAGATTGTGGAATTAATACATTACTGTGTTGTTGGAGTGTTCTTATGCTTTCCTACAAGTGTTTAGAGAGATTCAGAAAATTGAGCACAAATTGAAGGCTTGAACCTAGCTGGCTCACTTGCCTACATCCTAACGGCTGATCCTATATGGTATCAGAGCACTGGGTAGGCAGAAGAAGCCCAATTATGGACCTGAGTGCATTTCAGTTTTAAAGGCCGTTCATATTACATTAAGCTTGGCATTTAAAAGATCTCCATCAGGATTTGATATGAGCACTCTATTGGCTTTGCTTTGTATTTGTGCATTGGTTGTCTTACACTAAATTGCAATCCCTCCTATCTCAACTCAAGAGCTCTCCTCTACAAGAAGGGCTTCCCTATAACTCGACCTCGCGACTTGGATCCTTGGCGGATTGGCTTGGTCTTCCAACATTTCTCTTGATCTCCTCACGGACATTGGTGGATGATCGAATGATCAGCTCGGCAGGCTTAGGTGAGTTTAAGATTGTCTCTAAATCCAACTTGGCACAGCCCTCACTTATGCTCATCCTCAATCTATTCGGCTTCCCACTCAGCCCTATCGTGGATTCAACTCAGCTATGCTCAGTGATAAGCACCTCGATCCATCTCAGGCATCACCCGGGCTCAGCCTACACCTCTCGCGGTGATTTGACCTCCCACCTCGGGGTCGTTGAGATCACTACTCCCTATTCGACAACTCACTATATTCAATAAATCAGCCCCTACAAACATAACTCAGCTCACCTCACTACAAGGTCCCTTATGGCAAATCATAAAAACAATTCTATAAGATAACAAAGGTTCAAACTCATTAAAACAACTCTAAGGGTAACTCTAATCATTGGGTGCCTTGGGCTTGGTGAATTTTTTAAGACAAAATGCCGATCAATTATAAGTTAAATACACTGTTACGTGGGGATGTGCACCCCTTCTTTTCCTGCTGTTCCGGACATCCGGGACGTCCCAGGGACTTGGGGACAAGGACGTGACGTCTCCTTGTTGTCTTGAATTTCCGAAAAAGAAGGGGGATGTCCCCAAAAGGTAGGGGATGCACACGGGACGTCCCGGGTTCAGCACGCAAAAGGGGATAGTGTAGGGGATGTCGTGACGTCCCCAGGACGTACGAGGGACGTCGCGGCATCCCCCTACGCCTTTTCCGCAATAAAACATTAAAACATAAGCTATAAACTTGTTTTTAATACTTTTTTTTATATTGTTTCTTTCTTTTAATATATTCTAATATTGTATTACATGCCCTAACCCTAAAAGCATTAAAAAAATTATAAAAAGAACATCTCACACTCATTGTAATCATAGAAAGCAAAGACTCAAGAGCAAGGGTAAAAAGAAAGAGAAGGAAAGAGCAAGAGCAAGAGCAAGATATATGTACATACAACCATTCTTTGCTTTTTTTTTTTAATTTCCAAATGCAAAGTTGAAAGTGAAGACATTGCTTGTATTTTTTTAATTTGCAAGTGTTTTCAAAGCTAGTTTTTGTTATTTTCTATTTGGATTAGCAAGGGAGGGAATGTGATAAAGGGAGGGCATTGCATGACTTGTTTTTAATTTTTTTTAATTACTAAATGTATTCATTGTTGTTTTTTTTGGTACGTGTATTCAATGTTCATTATTTTTTTTTTCCTATTTGGATTAACAAGTGAGGGAATGAGATAAATCATAAAGGGAGGGCATTGTATTGCTTGTTTTTTTAATTTTTAAATGTATTCATTGCTGTTTTTTTATTTTTAAGTGTATTCATTGTTTTATTGTATTGTATAGTTATATTGTTTTAATTTTTAATTATTGTAGCTGCAAAATGAGTTCAAATAGTGATTATGAAGTTGAATGTGAGGTTGAAATGTGCAATGAGATGGGTGTGCAAGGAGAAGGAACAAAAACACCTAATGCTACTAGTTCAAAGGGGAGTGTGGACAAGTTCAGTTGCCCCTCCACAATGTTGAAAAAGTATGCTAGGGGACCTTTTGATAAGAAAAAACCTTTGAAACAATTTGGTCAAATTATTCAGGGTTCTAGATCAAACATTTTAGGGGGCACTAACACATGGAAATGCAACATATGCTCATTATCTTGGTTAGGCAACATTACTAGGTTGAATGCACATTTATTGCACATCCCGGGGAAAGGTGTAGGTATGTGTGGACAGTTATCACTTGAAGAGAGGTTAGAAATGGTGAGGCTGTGTAATGGAGATATGGTAGACAAAGTTCATGTCCGTCATGTTAGTGGCCCCCTTCTAGTTATCTGAGAACTAATATTGGTAGTGGTTTCTCAAATATTGTAGGTGCATCTTATGAGGTGACTGAAGTGGATCCTTCTCGTAATAGTAGGGGGAAGAGGAAGGTTGTGGCCTTCAATCTAGTGGTAGACATGTATGATACAAAGGCTAGAGAAGAGGCTGATGATGCCATTGGAAAATTCTTTTTTGCTACTGGAAATCCATTTCATGTTGCTCGCTCTCCTTATTACAAGGAGGCTATGGCTAAGGTAGCCAAAGCAGGTATAATTTATGTGCCCCCAGAAGACACGAAGTTGAGAACCACAATCTTAGATAGGAACTATTCCAAGGTTAATTTACTGATGGAGGAAATGAGGTGCACATGGATCTCTCACAGTTGTAACATCATCATGGATGGGTGGACAGATATCAAACACCACCCACTCATAAATATCATTGTTTCATGCAGAGAGGGTTCTTACTTTTTAGGGTAGTTGATTGTTCAGGAAAGAAGAAGGATGCAGAGTTCCAATTCACCATTTTGCGAGATGCCATTGAGAAGGTTGGCCCTGTCAACGTTGTGCAGGTTGTCATAGATGCAACTTATGTGTGCAGGGCAGCAGGTAAGCTTGTTGAGGCTCATTGCCAACATATATTTCGGACCCCATGTTGTGTGCATGCTATGAACAATGCACTAAAAGACATTGGAAAATTTGATTGGGTCAAAAATGTAGTGGTTGATGCTAGAGATGTGCAAATGTTCATTTGCAACCACCATACGTCATTAGAACTCTTCCATAGCTTTTTGAGAAAGGAATTCCTCAAGCCAGTGGACACGTTTTGCATCATACTTTATTTAGCTTGGATAGGATGGTTGAGTTGCAAGAATCATTACAATGTATGGTCATGACATTAGAGTGGTCTAGGTGGGATGGGTCCAAGATAGAGTAAGGGAAGAAGGTGAAATATCCCTTTTGGGACTTAGACAAAAAATCAGAGTTCTGGTATAAAATTGCAGCAGAGTTATTTCATGAGAAAATGTGCCCAAATTATCCAACAATGATTATTAAACAATTATTAATAAATATCAAATACTATGCAATTGATTTAAGACCAAATCGAAGTGATTTTAATCCAAATCGTACTGCTGTTATAAACTGGAATTTCTGGGAAAACACAGCCTTGAGAAATGGGTTCGATTTGCATGAAAATGTCTCCGGTTTCTGTGCAAACTGTAAAATAAGCCTTCTAATGTCAAAGTGACCTATTTAGGAGCATATTTATGTTTTTATTTGCCACATACAATTAATTATTCTAATTCTAATGCAAGTTGTACCGCTGTAATTCACAGAATAAGTCTGAATATATACAATATTTTGAATTCAAATAATATGTAATGATTACAATGTTTAAAGTCAGATTCAATGAGGTTTTCGTCCCAAGAACAAAACCTCTACAGGGTTTTGCGTCCCAATAGGAATTGATGAGAAACAATCACAATTTTCAGATTTCCATATTCATAATGACATGCTAAAATGATCCCCCAAAACCCTTATTTATAATATCACATGCTTGGCGCCAAAGGTCAAAAGACACGACTCTTCATTAATCCACCCCCTTCATTATGATTTGTCTTTACATTAATTGTTGTTTGTCTTTTGCTTGGTCGACCCCTTATTATTTAATAATTATTAAAATATGATTGCTAAGTCGTTACCTTCTTTTATTATTTTCTTTCTTTATTCTTCTAACCATGGAGAAGGTCTGCCTGGAAATCCCAATTGTCTCCACTTTTGGAGGAAAAGGGACATTATAGAAGGTGAAAGCAATTGTGGTGAAAGAAACATTTTGGATAGATGTGAGATATATCATATCCATAGTATCTCTGGTTTTTAGTGTGATAAAATATGTGGGTTCTGAGAGCCCTAACCTTGGTGAGATATAAGAATGTATTGATAGTATGCTTGGTCAGATGAAGGCTACTATTCAGGCAAGGGACGCCACCTTGGAGTTCTACCATCACCATATTCAGCCTATCATTGAGCGGAGATGGGAGAAGTTGAACACTCCTTTACACATGGCTGCATATGCACTAAATCCGAAGTGGTTTATTGAGAGACTTGACAGAGTTGTCCTAGTAGATGATCAGGAGGTGAGGAAGGGTTTCCTGAAAGCCCTAAACAAAATTTATAATGTAGAAGATGGTTCACGAGTCAGAACTGATTGGCTCAGGATTGCTTATCTGGAAGGCTACAAAAAATCAGCAAAGATAGACATGACCACATTGGCACAAGAGAGTCTAGTTAGCTGGTGGCGATTGTATGGACTTGCAGGATTGCTACGTACACTTGTTATTTGTCTTCTCTCTCAGGTTTCTAGTTCCTCTACTTCTGAAAGGAATTGGTCAACATATGGGTGGATCTACTCTCTTAAGAGGAACAAACTTACCTCTAAGAGAGCAGAGAAACTTGTTGTACATAGTGCCTTGCGTCTCATGGATCGTAAGACACCTACATACAAGGAGACCCCAACATTGCGGTGAGATGTGGATCCTGAGGATTCAAGGCAAATTGATGAAGATCATGAGCAACAAGGATTGGCTGATATCTCCTTTGCAAAAGCACATGATGCTGATACAAATATTTCTAGTGAAGAGGAGCGGTTTGCAAGTGTTCCTTCAGATGGCTCTGATAGTGATTATTAAGTTGTCACTTGTCATTTTGGTTATGTAAAGTCATATAATGATATATGTACTTTTGAGTTATATGACTACGTGTTTATGACATAATATCGCATAGCATATGTAGGTGTACTCTTCTCATGTTGATTATCGAAGAGTAAGACTTGTTTTTAATTTTCAACTTTAGTCTTTCATTGCCATGTTGAAGTTTTGAACATTGAATAATATATATATATATATATATATATATATATATATATATAGCATTTCGGGCCTTGGCTTATGTGATAAATAAGTGGATTAATCATTAATGGTTTCAATCTTCAAATTTTCAATTTGAAGTCTTAGTTTATTGAATTATTCATGTTATATTTATAAAATTAATAAATTATATATAATTTTTATCAGCCGTCCCCCCACCGTCCCCAAATTTTCAAAAAAAATTGTCGTCCCAATGTCTCGAAGTCTTAGGTAACTATGGTTAGATATATGTTTTGCCACTATTTATATTGAAGCAATTCATAGCGTGGTTGCTTAAGCTACTTTGATTAAGACTTGTGATAAGAAGGTTTGGAGTTCAATCCTTCCAAGCCTTTCATTTACAAGGATTTGCAAATTTCAAAGGCTTAAATAAAAAGTAGCTGATGTATATATCTATGAAGCACTTGATAGTGCAGTTGGAAAGCATATCTTGGTAGGGTGTCGGGGCTCTTAGAGGTCAAGGGTTCAAAACCCTTGAAGCTTTTTTTGGTTCATTCTTTGAAATCCTATTGCAAAATTTCAAAATAGATTTTTTTAAGGGGAGGGTAAAAAATTCAAAAGAGGGCGTATTTTTTTAGAATATAAAGGGAAATTATTCTGAAAATTTATAAGAAGCATATTTTTCTAGAAGGAATTTTTTTAACTACTCATGTTTAGGCTCTTCCTCTCGACTCCTTTTGCTCCCTCATCTATAATGGATACCAAACTCTTTGAACCGCTGAACACCACAAACTACCATGTGTGGAAACCAAAGATGCAGTATTTGCTCCAATCCAGAGGCCTGTGGAAGGTCTTTCTAGAAAATGTACCCAAGTTCACCTCAAAGAAAGACAAATATGCCTACACGTGCAAACAGGACAAAGCTCTCAAATTATTTGGCCTGAACGTATCTGACAGCCTTCAGTTCCATATCAACGATGCCAAAACTCCAAAGGAAATATGGGAGACTTTTGAGAAATTATTCAATACAGTCAATGAATTTAGATTGCTGCAATTAGATTCTGAATTGACCTCCTGTTCACTTTCTGACTGTCCCTCAATTGAGGAATATCTAGCTAAGTTTAAGTCTATTCAAACTTAGTTAAAAGTTGGTGGTCAAAAAAAGAAGATGATGAACGTATTTTTTTGATCCAATCTAATTTGAAGGGTCCATATGGTGTTTTTGCATTTACCTTTTAGTCAACTATGAACACCCTAGGAGATCAGTTTAAAATGCCATCCTCTGAACTATTCTGTGAAAGGTTATCTACTGATCAAACTAAATTAATGTCACTAGATGCCTTACCTAGCTCAAGTCATGCCTTGGTGGCACATACTCCTAAGGGAAAATGGAAAAAAAAAAACAAAATCGGGACCTCTTAATAAACCAGCAGAAACAAACAAGCTTGCAGAAACCACTATTGGGTCCTCTAAAACTTCAAATTCTGGAAAATCCAAAAAAATCATTTAAAAAGAAGGTTTATGATCCTTGTCCATATAGCAACAAAACCAATCATGATGAATCCAAATGTTACCTGAGAATTGAAGCATCAGAAGCAACTTTGAAAAAACACAAGATTGTTGTACCTAATCCTCCACCTTTTAGCACAGGGAAATGAAATTCTCTTTCTGCTAGGACAAGTTCTCCTATGTCAGATAGATGGATATTTGATTTTGGTGCTTCTAATCATCTAACTCATTCATGTGGTTTGTTGAGTTCTCTTTCTGAATGCAATACTTCCCAGATTGTCATGGACAACTCGTTGTTGTTGAAATATTGGGCTTGACACAGTTAATATGCAGGATGGGCGCATCAATGATGTCCTCTTAGTACCTAAAATTTCATCAAATTTGTAATTATGGCTCTTTACTCCACATAATGTTGTGATTTAAGAATTGTGTGATCCACAAGATGTAGTTGCAATAGGTGTGGTGGACCATTGTTCATGCCTTTATGTTTTTGATAAGTTTGACACCTCTAAAGGTTCTTCGCTCATTGTTCATGTTGATACAATGAGCAAACTATGGCACAGACATTTTGGTCACCTAAGTCTTCGGGACCGGGGATAAGGGGTAGGAGGGATGGGGTTTCTGGCACAACAAAAAAAATCCCAAATTTTAGGGACGACAAGGGGACAACTATTAAAATAATATATTAATATTTTAATTGTATTCAATGAAATTTAGGGATTTAAACTATGTTTAATGTATTTTAGTTACTTTCAAGATCATAATTTAATGTTCTTGGTAAAAATGACAACAGTTTAAAAGTTAAAACATCAGAACGTCGCCAAAAATCTAGGGGATGCATCCCCACGCAATGCTACCTTAACTACATGTATCTGTAGCAATTGAGCTCCTAGCACATGGTGACAAGCCTTCCTAAGGTCTCCATTGATGATGGTGTTTGTCTAGGGTGCATGCTTGGAAAACATCACGATCCCTTTGTCAAGGGACAAACTTCAAGAGCTAATGCTCCACTAGAGTTAATACACATTGATTTGATGACCTTTCCCACTAGATCATTTTTTGGTGCAAAGTATGTACTAACTTTTATTGATGATTTTACTCGGAAGACTTAGGTGTATTTATTGCAGTATAAAAGTGAAGTTTTTGCTCAATTCAAAGTCTTCAAGGCATTTGTAGAAAAAAATCTAGGTATCCATTGAAAAATTTATGCACGGACAATGGGGGGAATATGTAAGCAAATCCTTTTAGGAATTTTGTATTGAACACAATGATTTAAAAATTGAAACTGGATTGGTTTAAAATTTATGAACCGGTTTACTAGAAAATACATAAAATACTACAATTTTATTGAAAACAATATATTTTAAAGAATCGAGATTCCGAACCATGATTACAAACAATTAGAGACAAAATATGCAAAGTTTTCTCATGTATATACCATGTAAGAGTAAATATAGAAAAACGACACTAAATGCAATACATATTTAAAACAAAAATACATAAACAATGAGGCTCTAAATGACCTCTAGACTCCTAGAGTCGAAAAAACAATATGCTATAAGTTACTATATGTTTGATATCAATGATCAAATCGTCGATCATCAAAACTAGGATAAAGCCAACTAGAAAGTTGGATTTAACAAAAAATAAGTGTTTTAAATGTCAATTTTTTGTTTATTTTGGCATAGACCGGTTTGGGTCGGTTCCGGTTTGGTCATTTTTTAAAATACTGATTTAACATGGCATTTTGCACTAATTCACGGTGCCTTACACCCCTCAGTAGAATGGTGTTGTTGAGCGAACAAATACAACACTTAAGGATATGGCAAATTGCATGATACAGTCTAAGGACTTAACACCTAAGTTCTGGGTTGAGGTAGTAAATTGCGCAAATTATATTTAGAACCTCATTACCCACAAGGCAGTGCAAAATAAGACAGCTAAAGAAGCTCAATCACGTGAAAAACCTGATGTTTTTGGATTTTGTGTCTTTAGAAGTAAGGTGTGGCCATTTGTTCCTATCAACAAGCACAAGCCCATGGAGAAGACAAGCCAAGATATCATATTTGATGGCTATTTGAAGGATGTGATGGCATATCACCTCTTTCAACTTATCACACATGATGTTTTGTTTCAAAGAGATGTTAGAGTTCATGAGAATTTCATGTCATTGGTACAAACTACAAAGTCTTCTCTACCTATGGATTCTCCTCCTACACCTGATGGGGAGGGCCTACTTCCTGATATTGATGATGACACCCACAATGATACTGCTCTGCCACCTCCTCCAACTCCATAGTCCATGCCCCAGTGGACACAATCTACTTTGCAAGCAACGGGTGATTTAGTTGGTGATCCTTCTGATCCACGTTGTACTCTTGTGCAGGCATATGGTATCACTCTTATGAGCCAAGCAATTTCTAATGATCCAGTGTTATTTTCTAAGGCAACAGGTAAACTTGAGTGGGAGATTGCTATGCAAGATGAGTATTCTTTACTCATGAAGAATAACACGCGGGAGTTAGTGCCTCTTCCTAAGAGAAGAAAACTTGTGTGCTGTAAATGGGTCTATATGACCAAATATGCAACAAATAGTTCTGTAAATAAGAACAAGACATGTCTTCTAGCTAAGGGGTTCTCATAAGTCAAAGGGGTGAATTACTCTGAAACTTTTGCTCTAATTGCAAATATGGATTCAATTTGCCTTGTTCTCTCCCTCGTTGCATCACATCGGTGGCTAGTACACTAGATAGACGTGAATATTGCTTTCTTGCATGGTGATCTCCGAGAGGATATCTATATGGAGCAGCCTTAAGGATTTGTGTAGGCTCTTCACTTGTCTGCAGACTCCATTGTTCTCTATATGGGCTAAAACAAGCTCCTCGAGCTTGGTACGAGAAGATAGTTTTTTTGTTGAGTTTTGGCCCTTATCGTTGTGAGTCTTATCAAAATGTTTATATCCTGAAGCATATTTTGATCTTGGTTCCATATGTCGATGATCTCATCTTCACAGGCAGTTCAGCACAAATTTAAGGCCCAATTTGATGTGACAGGTCTAGGACTATTGCACTACTTTCTTGGCCTCTAGGTTCATCAGTCTCCTAAAGGCATTTCCATTGGGCACCACTAATCTACTTCATCGATTTTACATGGCCAAATACAAGCCAACTCTCACACCATATCAGTCAGGTATTGAGTTATGTGTTGATTGTAAGTCTAAGTTGGTTGATCCCACCTAGTATGGACAATTGGTAAGTAGTTATTGTCTCCAGATTTCACCTTGAAATTTGGGACTACCCATTTGAAAAAAAAATTGTTCTTTTTAAAATAACGGGTCTTTTTGTGTTTTATTGCCAAAAGATGTCTTTATTACGTTAAGATATTCCCAGTGAATCATATGAGCCAATTTTGAAAAATACCTAGATGTTGAAACTCATTTTATCCCTCTGCCAAGTTTTGTTTGCGGGAAATTTTTATTTAATTATTTATTAAATAAATAAAGCCCCGTTTGAAGTAAATTGTGCTCCGGTTGAATCCTGTTGAAGTTTTGCATGCCAGTATTCACACATCTCAATAGGGTTTTCACCAGGAATGAATTCAGAGCATTATCTGCAACTTATGGTGACATTTTTCATTTTTTTTTTTTTTTTTTGTATTTTTCTTCGGTTTTCTCCGCAGTTTTGTCTGTTAAAATCCCTGGGCCCGTTCTTTGTTTTGTATAGTTTGTTTAATTACCTAGAGTATCTAGATATCATTTATGGCCTCAATCACCACGAGGAATCAACCTCAGAAGGCAAACTTCTGACCAAAAAAGATGAAGTCAAGCACAAAAATCCTCTCCTAGGCAAGTCACAGTTTTTGGAATGAATGAGTTTAAGCTACAATGAAATTTTTGGTAGTGGCAGGTAGGTGAGAATTTCTTTCCTACCTTGCAGGGTACTTTTTCCCATGAAGTCAAAGTCACTTAAGATGGAATAAGAATATTAGAGGCGGCAGGCAGGCATGAATTTCTTACCTGCCTTGTAGGGTAAAAATTCCCATTATAAAATAAAAAAAATCACTTAAAGCACCGATGGGAATTTCTTGTTTGCCTACCAGGCTAACTTTTCCCATCAAAGAGGTTTATTCACCCATGCAAGTCACACTTTATCAAAGAAAGCTATTTTCCATACAATTCACACTTTTTGGGAGATGATTTAATTTGCCAGTGGGAATTTTGGTAGTGGCAAGTAGGCGGGAATTTCTTACCTTCCTTGCAGGGTAAAAATTCCCATTAGGAAAGTCAAATAACTTAAGTGGAAGAGGGGATTTTTGGAGCTGCAGTGCAGGGTAGAAATCCCCATCAAATTTGACTTCTTATTTTTAGAAATTACCCTTGCCAAAAAGTGTGACCCACCTTGGCATTAAACAATGTATTTAATGATATTTATTTATGGCTTTTTCACCCAATTTTGGCGCCATGTATGGAAGAAAAGTCAATGCAAGAAGACAAGCCAAAGAGAATTGGAAGGATGCATGCTAAAAAATAAATAAAATAAATTTATTTAAAAGCAACCAACAACATGCATAATTGGGCACCCAATTTGGGTGAATAGACATGATTATTTATTAATTAAATTGCTAGAAATAGGAAGGTAAATTATTAAAAATAGTATGCAGAGGGTTATATGAGCATGGGATGTCATAATGAAGAAGAAATTAATTGTTTTGCTAAGGATTGCAGCCCAGACAGTTTTGGCACCAAGGGAAGGAGGTTTTGTACATTAAAAAGTGTTTTTCATTGCCAGGAAGCTTCAAGGTTTGGCGCCTAGGGTTGGAATAGCTTGATTTTTGCTATGATAATTATCTGCATGTTGGTATAAGTGCCTAGGTGAATTTAAAAATATTTATGCTTGCTTTGCATGCAAGCAAAGCCTCAAATTTTAGGGCAGCAGGCTTTATATGCAGATTTTGGTGATAGAAATCAAGTATTCATGCCCTGGACTCCATCTTTGTCTGAATTAATTATAGGTATTCATTACAGGTGTTCATACAAGTGAAAGGGAGTTCAAATCAATGTCAGGTACATTGAATATATCTTCTGAATCTTAAGAAATTTCTAGATCTACACAAATTGATCCAATTGCAAAGAATTCTAGAAGGATTAAAGGAAAAAAAACTCAGACAAATATTGCTCTAGAGAAAGATTGCTCCAGTCATGATGAAATGATGAAAGGATCAACAGATTCATGCACAACTTCTAGATTTGCTGATATCAATGACACAGACATAGGCCCTGAACCCATCTCTGAATTAATTGACAGATCTAGGGCTGGAAGGACATCTCTCATACGGGCAATAAAAAGCAGTGGAATTATTCAAGCATCAATGTTTCCAGTCATAGCTCAGTTGCCTGAATTTTTTATGGAATGTGTAAGGTAATATCATCCTCTTGCCAAAACAATTCATGATGTTGCAGGAAAGATAATAATCAGGTTGGATACATAATTTATTAATTATTGTCTGAAGATTTCGACACGACCAGTGGTGATTGCAATTAGCATGCTGGATGCTGGTAACAGATGGGAGAAACACAAAGCAGATTGCGTGGGCATAATGAATAGCAGATATATGAAGAAGCCCAGGTCTCCATCAAAGTTCCTGAGGACTCTTCCACGATCCAATTTGGTGTAGGAAGTGGATGATATTACTAAATTGCTTTGCAGGTTAAGTGGAGAAGTCAATACTCACAACTTCCACTCATGGATGTATGATTTTGTGAGAACCATTGAGATAAACAGAGCTGATTCGATAATCAATTGGGTGGAGATCATCAATGACAACATCAGTGAGCAGCTCCATGGAGTGTGAGGCGGACTGTACAAATTCAAAATGACTTCATACCTGGTATATGCAGAAGCCTCACAAGGTAGAATTTCCAAGTTGGATAGACATGGCATACTATCGAAGGATCCTATTTTTGAGTGCTTCCCATAGTTGACAGTTCTTGAATGCCACAAAGATTACAAGGTGGTCAATGATGGGTTCTTCTATGGATTCATCTACAAATTAAATAGTGATATGAAGACCAGCAGGGTAAGCAAAGAAGCTTGGGAAGTTGTATCCCAGCATGGTTGTATTTTCATCCAGTTTGCAGACTTCACGTATCTCAGGGTAACCAGATTTTTGGGAGAACCAATTAAGTTTCCGAGGTATCCAAGTGACAAGTGGGTCATCATGGAGTTGTGCAGATAGCTCATGGAGATGCATGACTTACAATCAAAGTGGCACAATTCTACAGGTTTCTTTCCAGTCATAGTGGGTTATTACAGCTGCCAGAGCATCCACAAAGCTAGAGGAATCGAAGCTAAAATTTTCTGAATATGAGCATGAGTTCTTCCCAGTGCAACTGAAATTTGATCCATATGGGGTAGTGAAGAAGACAATCTCCCAGGAATACTCACATGTACCTTCATTGGAAGACTTCTAGATGAAGTGCAGAAACGAGTATGAAGTCAGGAAGAAAGACTTCAGCAGGTTATCAGCGCAACAAGTGTCTGATTATGGTTTAGCACGGATACCTACAAATCTTGCAGATGATGGGCATGTGATACTTGACACATATCATCAGATGGGAGGGGATAGAGATGCTCTTCAAGAAAACATTAGTGGTTTCCAGACGATTGAGGAAAGATCTTCCGCAGTTCTAGTTAACACCTCAAACTGGTTGTTGACAAAGGGGTATTGTGGATGAAGCTTTGATGAATCAGATCACAGGTAATTTTACCGCAGGAGACTCCAGCAAAAAGAAGCATGAGGGTGAAAGTAGTAGAAGGCCAGAGAAACTTAAAGTACACAAGAAGTCTCGGATACAAGAGAAGGCCAAATCTATAGCTATCGTGTACTAGTTCCAGCTTCTCCAACATCAACTCATAGCACTTCAGTAGCCCCGAAACCCCAGAGAGATATATCGTTCCATCCGTATTGAATCCAACATCATTTGTATTTTCTCCTCAACCACTCAAATCTTCACCTCTCCCTATGGAAAAGTTGAAAGCACAGATGGTAGAGTTTGAAAAAGCATTGTCTTTGGATAATTCAGAGGGTGGCAGTCACAACACTGGTGGAAAATTCGGATGGAGCAAATCAGAGCATGAGATGGTGGTGCACTTAGTGACTTCTCATTCCCCGAGAAGTAATTTTTCATCGTGGTCAACTTTTCAGACAATCCCAAAAAGCCAGAGAGGAGATCAACCTGGAGGAACACGATTTGCACCTGCTCTTGAGTTTGGGCGGAAAATATAGAAGACCTAAAGCTGCCAAAATAACTTCTAGGTTGATTATTGAAGAATCGGGACAAATTTCACTGAGTTATCAGTTCCAGCAGAAGGAAAGCACAAGGGAGAACTCACAACAGTTGATATAGTAGTGACCAAAGTGCCAATAGGTCAAACTACCACAAAAGGATTAAAGCAGGATACACAGACACTAATGAACACTTTATTCCTCAAGCTTGACAAAGAGAAGGCTGAGAAATCCAAGCTTCAAAAGTAGGTTTCCCAGCTATGTGAGATCATTACTAAGGTTGCCAAACCTTCCTCTCAGCCCATTCTAGCACATGAGCGGGTGAATAATCATCTGATTAAAGAGGTGGAAGATGCGGGGGACCAGGTCAAAGCTATTGCTCAATGGAAAGAGCAAATAATTCACCAAGCTTCAGAACAGTTCGAAAGGAATACTAGCTGAATTGGAGAATATGCACAGGGCAATATCTCAGCTAAAGGAACTAATGACAGAGATAGAAGATGAGAACATAGTTGTTGAAAGTCATCTGGATACTTTAGCTAAGATACATTCGTTACCAGAGGATGTGCTAATTGCAGAGCAAATTGTACCTGGTGGATTGATAGAAAGGGGGAAGCAGTTAGAAATTGCAGTTTCCTTCCATGTAGAGATCCTCAAGCTTATGCTGAAAAGGATGCAGTTGCTAGAAAATGAGATGGGAGAAGTGTCGGAGAGCATTCGAGACGAATTACCTACTTCCCATGAGTAATTTATTCTAATGGTGTAAAAATAAATTGGTGAAGTCATCATACCTTTCACGATAGATTCAATTGGCAGACTCATAAAGCTTCAGAAGATGTTGAGGGGTATGGGCCTGGTTTAGAGAAGGTAAAGGCTAACACTACTGCTTTGTCTAGAGGGTTGCTATGCAGTTCAGAACCGAGAGAGAGGACTATTGTTAAAACAGATGCGAAAATGTTGAATTACATGTTTGACAAGTATATTCAATATCAGAACAAAAAGAAAGTGTAGGTGTTACAGCTGGCAGATCTTCTTTCTTCTCCTCTTTCTTCTCTTATTTCTTATGTTCCTGGATGAAAATGTAAGATTAAAGTTATTGGTTTAAAAACCATTACTTTAAGTTATTTGGAAAGATTCTTTAAGATAGGTGACAGATGTGCACAATTTTGGCTTAAACTCCTGATGCATGTTACTAAGAGAGGAATTCTAGGAAGATGATTGCTCCAGATGTTCCCTTTACTACTTCTTCATGTTCTAGTTCAGTTGTAGTTTCCCATTTGTAATTTCCCCTCTACACACTATAAGTAGAGGAAGAACCTATGGGTTAAAGGATCAGAATTTGTAATCAACATTCTTGTGTTCCAGACTTTGAGCTGAAACCCTTGATAGCTTTCTGAAAGTGGAGGAATAGAGAGGAGGTAGATTTCTGGAGAACTTTGTGTCAACGGTGCAGTTATTTCTTATTTATTTTTAGATCTCTGCATAAACTTTGTGTTGTCTTAGATCTAGATCTAAAAACTTTCCTTTGCTTCAAATTTGCATTTCAAGATCTATTTGTTTTTCGTCTATGTGCATGTGATCAACTCTGTCAACTATTGGTTACGTTGCACATCTCCTTTCCTTTCTTCTCGTATTTAATTATTTCCCTTTCCTGCACATATTTCTTACAGTTGCTTACTTGTTGCAAAATTGCCTAGTTATGGTTCATGAGCTACGCAATTAAAGTAAAACCAATAGATAGATATTAGGAAATATAATTGACAAAATATTACATGGGAGCCTCACTGGTAAATGAGGGAGATTTATCTCATGACTGCCTAGGTTTTCAGCTGTGCAGAAAATTTGAGGGATCTACTTTTGGATTTTTTTCACCTTGGCTCAGGTTCTGTTGCATGGGCATGTGTAAGAGGAAGACATTTGTTTCTATCTCTTTAGCTGAGGCTGAGTATTGAGGTACTATTAAAGTTGGACAATAGACTCTCTGGCTACGACAATTATTGGGTGAGTTTGGATTTCCTTAGCAGGTTCCCACTTTGATTTGGTATGATAACCAAAGTGCTATTATAGAGCATCAACAAATTAAGCACGTAGAGATTCATATGCACTTCAATCGAATGATAATCTAGGAGGGATTTGTTTGCTTGGATTTTGTTCCTACAATTGAGCAGGTTGCTGACATCTTCACTAAGCCCTTGGCATCTCCTCATTACCTTGAATTGCAAGCATTGCTTGGGGTGAAGGAAGCACTTGGGGGGAGACTCAGGTTGAGTCCTGTTAGAAATTATTGTTAGTACTCACATGGTCAGTGTTACTATGTGATACAATTAGGAGTGCGATATATTAACATTAGCTTGTTGTGTGAGTCGTTTGGTTGTTAAACCAACTCACAAGAATAGGATTTGTTGAAAGTTTTTCGGTGAGATCCCTAGTTTATAGGAGATTGTGAGACTATAAATATGTAGCTATGTTGAGTAATGGTTAATTGAAGAATCAATATTATTTTGAGTGTTTACTCTGATACAAATACATTATTTGGTATTAGGGCAGATCACTCCTTTGCTTTCAATATGGATCCTTAGTTTTTGTAGGGGCAGTTAAGTCTTCCATTGCCCCAAATAGTGGTACAACTTCTTGTAGGCAACGAGTTTTGATTAGTATAAGTGATTCCAGTGTTTGTTATGATATTCTATTGTGAGGATAAAGACCACCGAATATCTCTTATACAGATTTGAGTTTTCCACATCTCCAACAAATCTGCTAGAATCACATTTTGATCCACGTATATCATAATTTCTAGCTAGTATTAGCAGGTGTTTCTGCAAAGATGTAATGATTATCATGGGTCAGATTTGTCAAAAAATGTGTTTCTATCTATCAGGGGTTTTACTTTAACAACTTAGTTCATGAACCATAACTAAGAAGTTTTGCAGCAAGTAAGCAGCTGTTTAAGAAAGGAAGAATGAAAGAAGAAGAAATTCAAGGTATTACAGAGAAGAAGTAAGGAAGATGTGCATCCTAATTAGTAGATTGCAGAGCTAATCACATGCACATAGAAGAAACTCAAATAGATTTGAACACACAGAATTCTAAAGCAAAGGTAGTTCTAGATCCAGATCTAAAATAACACAAAGTCTATTAAGAGATCTAAGATTTAGAAGCAAGAAACAAAATACACCGTGACACAAAGTTCTCCGGAAACCTGCTTCTTTGTATTCCTCTGCAACAAGTGGCTCTCAGGGGTTCAGCACAAAGTCTAGAACACAAGATTGCTTCTTACAAATTCTGATCGATGATTAACCCGTAGGTTCTTCTCCTACTTATAGAATGTAGGAGGGAAAGTACAAATAGAAGACTCAAACTGAACTAAAGTATGAACAACAAGTAAAGATGACATTTGGCAATCATCCTCAACTAACTTCTTCTTAAGTGACACATGTATCACTTAACTAATAGAAAGGTTCCACATGACTTCAAGTAATGGTTGCAAAACCAATAACTTAGAAGTTTACAATTTCATCCGGGAACATAGAAAGTAGAAGAAGAAAGAAATAGAAGAAGTCATGCCAGCTGTAACATCTACATCTTCTTCTTGTTCTGATATCTGATATACTTGTCGAACACATAGTTCAGCATCTTTCCATCTGTTTTAGCTACTGCTTCCTTTTCTGTCCTGAATTGCAGCAATCCCTCATTCAACACTTTGCTGCATGCTTCCACTTCTTCCAAACTTGGCCCAAATCTCGCAATGTCTGCCTGCAGTGTCACCAGCCTACTGATAGAGTTCATCGTGAAAGGCTTGGTGGCTTTATCAATCCTCTTTTGCACCATCAGAAGAGAACCCTCCAGAGAATCATGCACTTCGTTAGAAACAATCCGCGCGTATGAAGTAATACCTCCATCCACTCTTTCCTCAGTGAAAGAAATAATACTGTCCGGCAAATCTGATGTTCTACTCTCAAGTGCCTGCATCCTCTTCAGCAAAACTCTGCAGATCTCCAAACGGAAAGATACTGCAAACTCTAGCTGCTTCCCCTTCTCGACTGATCCATCCGGCACAATTTGCTCTGCAACCAATACATCTCCCGGTAGCTTGTTGATCTCGGCCAAAACACTCAGGTTACTCTCTGCAACTGTAATTATTCCTTTTATGCTTTCTATCAGTTGCTTTAGTTGATTTTCTGCATCGTTCATAACCTTTAGGCGGGCTGGCACTTCCCCAAGTTGCACAGAAGCTTGACGAATAATCAGATCCTTCCATTCGTCAATAGCCTTTACTTGATTGCTCGCATCTTCCATTTCCTGCATAAGATGATCACTCACCTGCTCTGAAATGGGCTGAACGGAAGATTTAGCAACCTTGGCTATGATCTCACATAATTGAGATATTTGCTTCTGTAGCTCTTCTTTCTCCGCCTTTTCATTGTCAAGCCTAAGGAACAAAGCATCCAGCAATGTCTGCGTGTCCTGCTTCAATCCTTCAGTGGTAGCTTGACCGAGTGGTATTTTGGTCACTGTCACATCTTCTGCCGTGAGTTCCTCTTCTACCTTTCCTTCCGCCGGGATCGATATCTCAGCAAACTTCTCTCCCGAATCCTCGATGATCAACCTAGAAGTTGCTTTAGCAACTTTAGGCCTTCTGTCTCTTCTGCTCAGATCCTGAAGTAGCTGCAAGTCATGTTCCTCTAAGTTCATCTCTATTCTTGCTTCCGGAACCAACTGCAAAGCTAACCATTCCGAGAAATTACTTCTCGGAGAATGAGAAGTTGCTGAGTGCGCTACTATTTCCCGCTCTGCATCCTCTCCATCAGAAAGTGCCACAGTATCATGGCTGCCATCCTCTGAAACATCCAAGGACAAAGCTCTTTCGAACTCCGTCATCTGCAGCTTCAACATCTCCTCTGGAACGGGTGCTGAACGAAGTGGCTGCGGAGAGAAGATGAACGTTGCTGGTTTTAATGAAGGCATGGAAACATCCTGCTGCTGTGGTGCAATAGTTGGTGATTCACTAGGTACTGGAGAAGTCGGAGTCAAAGCTATGGCCGTGGAAGTGATCTTCTCTTTCTCTTGAGATCTTCTGTGTACTTTCATCTTCTCGGGCCTTCTGCTGCTCTCTCCTTCATGCTTTCGCTTGAGGGAATCTTCTGCGCCGAAGTTGCCCGTGATTTGATTCATCAATACTTCATCAAGGCAGTATCCCCTCGTTAGCAGCCAGCTCGAAGTACTCACCAACACAGCTCCGGATCTTTCTTCTATTGTGCTGCAGCTGCCATTGCTATCCTGTAGTAGAGCTTTATCTCCTCCCATTTGATGGTAAGTGTCAAGTACCACGTTCCCATCATCTTTAAGATCCGCAGGTATCCGCGCTAGTCCAAAGTCAAATACTTGCTTTGCCGACAGCCTGCTGAAATCTTTCTTTCTGACCTCGTACTCACTTCTGCACTTCATCCAGAAATCTTCTAACGAAGGCACATGTGCGTACTCCTGGGAGATTGTCTTCCTGGCTATTCCAAATGGATCGAAATTAAGCCGCGCAGGGAAGAACTCTTGCTCATACTCGGACAACATTTGTGCTTCCATTCCTCGAGCTCTGTGAATGCTGATGCAACTGTAATATCCCACAGTGAGTGGGAAGTAGCCCGTAGACTTGTGCCGCTTCGACTGAAGGTCGTGTAACTCCACAAGTTGCCTGCTTAGCTCCATGGCAATCAATCTGTCACTTGGGTACCTTGGCATCTTTGTTGGTTCACCTGAAAAGCTCGTAACCCTGAGGTATGTGAAATCAGCAAACTGGATGAATACACTGCCAATCTTGGACACTGCTTCCCATGCTTCCTTGCTTACCCTGTGAGTCTTCAAGTCTTTGTCTAACCTGCAGATGAAATCGTAGAAGAAACCATCGTTGATCACTTTGAAGTCCTTCTCGCACGCAGGTGCAGTAAGCTGTGGGTAGCACTCGAAAATGGGATCCTTGGAAAGAATACCACATCTATCCAGCTTGGAAAAGACACCCTGTGAAGCTGCAGCATATACCAAGTATGAAGTCATCTTGAAGCTGAAGGTACGCTTTACGTTCCGCAGTTGCTCACCGATGTTGCTGCTAATAATTTCTGACCAACTGATTATAGAATCAACCTTGTTGATTTCAATGGTCCTGATGAAAGCATACATCCATGTCCGGAAAGTGTAGGCATTCGCTTCACCATTCAACCTGCATAGCAATTTGACAATATCATCCGCCTCCTGCACCAAATTGGATCGTGGAAGAGTTCTCGGGAACCTGGAAGGGGATCTAGGCTTCTTCATGAACCGGCTATTCATGATGCTCACACAGTCAGCTCTATGCTTTTCCCACCTACTGTCAGCATCCTGAATGCTAATAGAAGTCACCACCTTTCGTACTGGAATCTTCAAACAATAATCGAAGAATTCTGCATCCAAACGAATTATTGTCTTTCCCGCAACATCACGCACTGATCTAGATGAAGGATGATAGGATCTAGCACACTCCATCACAAACTCTGGCAATTGGGCTGTACATGGGAAAGCTGCAGCTCGAATAATTCCGCTACTTTTGACCGCACGCATGAGTGAAGTCTTTCCAGCTCTGGATCTATCAATCAAATCAGAAAGAGGTTCTGGGCCTAGATCCGTGTCTCCTATGTCTGAAAGTTTAGAAGCAATGCATGAATCCATCGTGCTCTCTTTTTCATCTCCTTTTGCCATAGCTTTATCAATCTTTGTCTGAATAATTCTTTTTCTTCTAATTTGGCCTGCTTTCTTCAATACTGGTGCAGATCTGGACAATTCTTCAGATTCGGAGGATATTTGCAATGTATTGGACATTGATAAATACTCCTTTTCTTTTATAAAGCACCTGTAATGAGTTCCTGCAATTTATTCAGACAAAAATGGCCACCGGAGCATGAATAGTGAATTTAAATTATAAAAATCTGCACTTTTCAAGCCTGCTGCCCCAAAAATTGGTGTTTAATTTGCACATAAAGAGAGCATGAATCCTTTCAATCAACACCTGAGCTCCTTTAACACCTGTGAAAACAATTGTGCAGACGAAGATGAACCTTTTCCAAAGCATGCGCCAAATCTGGAAGCTTTTAGCCTTTGTTAGCAATTTGTCTGTGCAAAATTCTTCCTTTAAAGGGGGCGCACTTTTTCTCCTTGCTGCAATTCTTTACCTGTGTGTTGAATAATAAATCCATATGGCTGCCCATGCTTATATAACCTTCACAATTCTATAATTAATAATTGCCCTAACAATTAAAGGCAATTAATTAATTAAAAATCATGCTTTCCTCTTTTAAAATTAGCATGTTTAAGGACAGCCATCCAATAAATTAAATTAATCCAATTTAATCCTCCACACAGCACTTAACTTTAGCCTCACAGTGTGCTTTGACCATAGCCACTGAAAATAGAAATTAATTCAATGATTTAATGCCTTAAAAATCATTAAATAATGCCCAAATGGGGCGCACTTTTTCAAAGGAGAGGGGCAGCCACTAAATAAATTAAATTTAATTAATTTAATTGCTCTATTTTAATCCTCCTTTGACTTTTCAACCTCCTCAAGCTTGGGCGCACTTTTTCCAAGGATAGAATTTACTAAAAATAATCAATTTAATTATTTTTATCCATCACCAAAGGGGGCGCACTTTTTTGCACATGTAATTCTATTTTTAAGAATTTTCACCATAATGGGATTCTTTACCCTGCAAGGTAGGCACCACAATCCCATGATCCACTTAAGTGATTTGACTTTTGCAATGGGATTCTTTACCCTGCAAGGTAGGCACTAAAATCCCATGATTTCACTTAAGTCACTTTCCTTTTATTATATCATGGGAATTTTCACCCTGCAAGGTAGGCAATAAATTCCCACCTGCCTACAGCCTCTATTTTTCCCACTGCAGCTTAAGTGACTTTTATAACACGGGAAAAAGTACCCTGCCAGGCAGGTATACAATTCCCATCCTGCCTGCGGCTTATATTTTTCCCATCGCAGCTTAAATCCTTTGTTTTCCAAAAATGCGCCCATCCCCGCAGGGGCTTTCCTGTGCACGACTTCGCTTTTTCCCAGTGATCCAGACCTCCGATGATGACTTCCTCCGGGCAAAATGTGCGTGTATGTTTTCCAGCTGCTCCAGGCCAAAAATCGGGCTTACCCGGCGAAGGAGTTGTTCCAGAGAAATTTCACAGAAAACAGAACGGGACACCACAAAAACACGAAAAATTGCCAAAAGTTACAAATAAAGCCCAAAACTTAAAATAAGTTAAAATCCTTCTGGTATATAGGAATAATAACATATTCGCTCATAACGGAGTTAAAACGGAGCGCAAATAGCCTCATACGGGGCTCAAAATAATTAAATACAAATTTCCCGCAGACAAATCCCGACGACAGAATAAAACAATTTTGGGCATCTGGGTATTTGGCGAAAAGGGCTAATATGGCTCTTTAGGATTATCTTGGCGCAATACAGGAACTTTCAGGCAATAAAAACAACAAATGACCCACTATTTTAAAAGTACGAAATTTTTTCGAATTGGGTAGTCACAGATTTCGGGGTGAAATCTGAGTGACACCAGTTGGCTCCGTCTGTGGACATCTTTTTCTCTGTTAGAATGACACAAGGAAAAAGGTGAGATCCCAGCATCTCTGGTTTCGTATCTTGTCTTTTGGGCACGGGGTCAAGCAGACAAACACAACACAACACAACACCAAAACAAGACAAAACAAGGAAAAACAAACAAAGGGTTTTATTTATGTACATACAGGTTTCACCCTGCTTCTCATGTTCGGAACAGCTTCAAGTGTTGCCCATTGAAAGGCAACGGCAATTCAACTCCATCCTGATGAGCAAGAATGAAGCTTTCTGCTCCGGCGATCTTTTTGATCACAAAAGGCCCTTTCCACAGTGAATCGAACTTTCCATGCATGCCTTTTGTTTCTCTTCTTTTGTCCCATAGAAGGACCCAGTCATTAACTTCAAACTTTCTTTCCCTGGCATTTTTGTCGAAGATGACTTTCACCTTCCTCTGATGCTCTGTCAACCTATCTGCAACTTGAGTTTGCACTTCCCTCAATTCAGTCAGGTACATGATTCTTTTATCAATAGCATCCGTGAACGTGGAATCTTCCAGGGCTTTAGAAAGTCGTAGGGCAGGCAATTCCAAGGTGAGAGGCAGCTCTGTGTCTCTTCCATATAGCAGCTGAAATGGAGACATGCCTATCGCCCTCTTTGGTGTGATCCTATCGGCCCATAATGCATCAAACAACTTTTTATGCCAAGTCCTTTGATTTTCTGTTACAAGCTTGCGCACGATAGTTACCAAGTTCTTATTACTAGATTCAGCTTGACCATTCCCTTGTGGATAGTAGTTTGAGGAATGAACAAGTTGAATCCCATACGTGTAGCAGAATTCCACCAACTCCTCAGAAGAAAGATTCGGAGCGTTGTCTGCTACAATTTTGCTGGGTACGCCAAACCTGACAATAATATTTTCTTTTATAAAATTGCACACTTCAGCGGAAGTGGCATTCTTCACAGGAATAGCTTCTACCCACTTACTAAAATAATCAGTAGCTGTTAGAATGTAATGATGACCGGCGCTGGAAGCCGGGTTAATCATTCCAATAAAATCCATACCCCACTGTTGGAAAGGTTCTTCAATCACAATGGGTTTTAGGGGTAATGCAGGCAATTTCACACGCCCAACAAAATGTTGGCATGCTTGACACTTAGCTACCCATTCTGCAGTATCTTGAAAAAGGGTGGGCCAGTAATACCTTGCTCTAAGGATCTTGTGCGCAGTGACTCGGGCTGAGAAATGACCACCGCAAGCCATGTCATGAAACTGTTGTAGTAGTTGATCCTGTTGAGCTTTATCCACGCATCTGAGAAATACACCATCAATTCCCCTTTTGTACAAACCATTATCCCAAAGCACAAAATCTTTTGACTTCAATTTAATAGTTCGTTTTTCTTTTCTGGAAAGTCGATCTGGGCATTCTCCATACGTTAGAAAGTAAGCAATGTTACTGTACCATTCCTCTACCAGATCTATAAACAGTACTGCAGGTAAATCTTCATCTATTCCATCCTGATCTGCTTCAGGTACTGATGCTTTAATTTCTGTCATTAGTTCACACAGACCTCTTCCTCGAACCAGCTTTGTTGGTTTAATATCCAAATCATATTCTTGAACTTTTGTCACCCACGTGCCTCTCAATAATCCTAACTCTTGCTGAGTAAGGATAGATTTAACTGCAGTATCTGGAACCAAAACCACAGTGTGCGAGGAAAGAATATAATACCTGAATGCCTTGCATGCCTTCACTACTGCATATGCGTGCTTTTCCATTGGAGTGTATTTCAACTCATAGGCTTTAAGAGGCGTGCTCATGAAAGCAATAGGAGCTTCTGCGTCCTCTTGATTTTTCTGCATCAATATTGCTGACATAGTATGTTCGGAAGAATAACAATAAAGAATAAATTCTTTACTGAAGTCAGGTGAGACCAAGACTGGTGCTTTCGACAGGGCCTCTTTGATTTTCTCGAAAGCTTCCTTCCCTTCGCTGCTCCACTTAAAATCTTGTGTCTTCTTCATCATATTTGAAATATGACGGGTTAGCTCAGCAAAGTCAGGAATGAATCTTCTGAGAAAATTCACTTTTCCAAAGAAAGAGTGAACTCCTTTTTTGGATGTGGGCAAAGGTAATGTCTGAATGGATTTGACACGCTCTGGATCTATTTTTGTTCCTTCTTTGGAAACAATGTGCCCAAGCAGCTTTCCTTCAGTTACAGCAAAGATAGATTTCTTAGGATTCAAAGAAATACCATGCTTGCGGCATTGTATGAAGACCTCTTCTAAGTTTGAAATATGTGTGCTTCTGTCTTTGGAAAAGACTGTCAAATCATCCAGGTACACAACTATGCTTATATCTTTGAGATGAGCAAAGGCTAGATCCATAGCTCTTTGAAATGTAGCACCAGCATTGATCAGGCCGAATGGCATCTTCTGGTATGCAAAGGTTCCCCAAGGTGTGATGAACGCTGTTTTGTATTGATCTTCTTCGGCAACCTTGACTTGATTGTAGCCTGAGAAGCCATCAAGCATGGAAAGCATCTCAGATCCAGTGACCACCTGCAGAGTGTGATCCATGATGGGGATAGGGTAGTTATCCTTCAATGAAGCTTGATTAAGGTTGCGGAAATCCACGCACAACCTAATCTCACCACTTTTCTTTCTAACAGGAACTATGTTGGCCAACCACTCCGAATGGTGTATGGGATAGATAATCTTTGCATCTAACAACTTCTGGATTTCTGCAAAGATGGTTCCTGAAATGGTAGGATTGTGCCGCCGCAGCTTCTGCTTGAAAGGCTTTTGTTCTGATTTAAGTGGGATGTAGTGTTGAACTTCCGCAGGCTGATATGTTTTTAGATCCTGATAAGACCAGGCAAAAACATCCATATATTTCTTAAGAAGCTTAGTGAAAGCTTCCTTTTCAGCTTCCGAACAACGCTTACCCAGATTTACCAATTTGGGATCATTGCTGGCTCCCAAATTTAGTAATTGTGTGTCGGAGGAAGAGCCTTCCTCATTTTCTTCATTTTTCTTAAGCATCTGATCATGCTTATCAAACATTTCTTCAAGAGATACCAAGCCTTTGGGAATTTTATTTCCCTTTAGTTGGATAATCTCCTGACCTCCTGAGACGTCAGCATCCATTTCTCCGACAGTGGTCTGCCTAGGAGGTGAATTGCTTCCCTCATAGTAGATTTCTTCAAAGTTATCTTTCTGTTGGAGAAACGCAGCAATCTGCGTGTCATCATTAAAAACCTGCCATTGCTGGACGTTGTCAGGAACCTTTGGGCGAAAAACCATTTCCACCTTGTAGTCTCCCTGTCTAAAGAATGCAGGGGGCTGATCCGGATTCAACAAGGCTGCAGTAACTGCAAGCGAATCAGCTCTTGAATTTTGTTCTCTCGGAATGTAAGATACCGAGAAAGCTGAAAAATCCAGGATAGCAGAGTAGACCCGATCTCTGTAGTGCCGCAGTTTGTCTTTTTTGACTTGGTAGAGGCCCCTTATCTGCTTCACAATCAGCTCAGCATCTCCTCTTGCGTGTAATAATTTGATTCCCATTGTTCTCGCCTGCTCCATGCCTAACAACAATGCTTCATACTCAGCCGTATTGTTAGTATTTTCGAACATCAATTTGAAAGAGTGCGCATGCACTTTCCCTTCAGGAGAGATAAGAACAACGCCTGCACCGGATCCAAATGAACAGCAGCTACCATCAAATTCCAGAGTCCAAATCTTGTTATCAATTTGATGTGATTCTCGAATCACAGGTTGAGTTTCTTCTTTATCCATTTCTAGGTAATAGACTCCGTGATCCGATTCCTGAAACAAGATCTGAGATCTAGGATCCTCAGATTTTGATACTGTGTACTTGGATTTCTTCTCAGGTTCCAGCTTCTGATTTACTCCTTTGATTGGTATGTGCGCACAAGACCAATCCATCTTCACTTCTCCACCCAGCTCCTTGCAAAAATTTCTACTTAATAGCATGCCATAGGAGACTGGAATGTCTGCTACGAGGATAGTCATTTTCAGTCTTTTGTCTGGGAAGGAAGCAAGTACTGCCTGCGCATCTTTGATTTGCCCCACAAGAGGGACTTGCCTTTCCATGGAATAACATCTTCCAATGGTTTTTGTCAATGTAAGACCCAAGGCATCAGCAACTTTGGCAGGCATGACATTGTCGGAAGCGCCAGAATCCAGGATGCAATTGCTTAGCTTATGTCCGTTGATGAGCAAAGACACATAGAATGGCTCAATCCTTTCCGATGTAGCAGGAGAAGGGGTGGAAGAAGAAGAACTTGCAGCAGCATTATTAGACGGTAAGGTAATCTTTGGACTTGACAAGATACCCCGTGGATTATTGTTCGTTGGGCTAGGACCATTACTTTGCACATATTTGACCAATCTATTCAACTGATCAGGAAATGCCCTCAAATACTCAGCTTCTGACATTTGGACCTTATTTCTCTTGATGTGATCAATTATGTCAAAAGCTTGACTTGCTTCAGCAGGATGTGCGTTGGTTCTTTGCTGCGAATTGAAAGAATTTGAATATTTCTCCTTGGGCGCTAATGAAGAAGGAAGAATGGTACCTCTTTTCAAGATAGTAACATCCGGGCTAGGATCTTCTCTCTCTTTCCGGCCGCTTGTGGATGCTTCGGCATTTTGGCGTGTTTGAGACCTTGTAAATACCGCAAAAGTGTGACCATCAGAATCTTCAAAAGATTCATAATAGCCCTCATCAGATTCGTAGTCCAGGTAACCAATATTGGAGTCGCCAGCGGGATCTATAAAGTCTTCGTCATCAAATGATTCATCAATGTCGAGATCCTCTTCATTAGTTTCCAAGTTATTCCTTGGAGCAGCTTCTATTGCCAAACGCTGTGGTGCAGCAGCAAGTCTGTTTCGATTTTGATTTTGATTTTGACCATTGAAGGTCCGGATAGGAGCTATTCTTGAGGGGGGTGCATTCCCCGTTTGAGAGATCTGCTTCTTGATCTGCAGCATGTCATTAGCCAATCTCTGCAACAAAGGATCAGATGTACTAGAAGAAGCCCCATCACCTTTGTGAGATAGTTGTTTGAGTTTTCCAGCCATGATCAAGTCGTCTTCAACCTCCACGGCAGCATTTTGTGCATCCAGCAAAGTTACAGGTCTTGCCCTTCTTAGCTGATATCCAACTTCAGGCAATAGAGCGTTTATAAAAAACGTCTTTTGATTTTCGTCGCTCAATGCAGCAGAAGTGGGAATTTTATACAAAATCCTTTGGAACTTTGCAATAAAGTCCCGCATGTTCTCGTTTGGCTCTTTCTTCAACTGCGTCAGTTGGGTGATCATCGTGCTCGTGTCCTCTGCAGGCTTGAATCTTTTGATAAATTGTTCACGCATAGTCGCCCAACTGGTTATGGTGCCAGGAGCCAGCCGATAGAACCATTCTCCAGCCAAGTCATGTAAGGTCTCAATGAATAGCCTGACTGAGACATCTTCATGCTCTACTGCAAGCACACCACAAGATATGAAGAAGGCTGCCAAATGATCATCCGGGTTTTGCTTTCCATCTCCAAAGAATTTCGGAAAATTCTTTCTGGATCCCTTTGGCAGATCGTGCATAGGTGGAGCCAAGTTGAGAGGTCCAAAAGCCGCCCCCCATGGAACAGGTACAATTTGGTGCGCCATGTTAGCTTGAGCACGTCTCCTCCTTGTGTAGACTTGATAGACTTGTTGGATAATTCCAGCCGACGGATTATGCTGAATACGATCCGGATCTGGATGGGTGTGCACTCTCCTTCCTGGTGAAAGACTAGATCTGCGGCTTCTAACTTGAGGAGGATGATTGAAATTGAATTGCTCCTGCAGTCGGAAGAAATGATCCGTCCTTCCTTGCGCCTTCACGGATCTGGTGAACGGACGTTCAGCCAGGTTGAGATTTGTATGGAAAACACTCTGATCTTCAACAGAAAAGCTTTGATCTTCAAAGATAGTTGTTCCCCAGCGGAGTCGCCAAAAACTGTTGGCTAGATTTTCTGCATAGCATCAAACCTAGGCAGTCATGAGATAAATCTCCCTCATTTAACCGGTGAGGCTCCCGTGTCAGATTTGTCAAAAAATGTGTTTCTATCTATCAGGGGTTTTACTTTAACAACTTAGTTCATGAACCATAACTAAGAAGTTTTGCAGCAAGTAAGCAGCTGTTTAAGAAAGGAAGAATGAAAGAAGAAGAAATTCAAGGTATTACAGAGAAGAAGTAAGGAAGATGTGCATCCTAATTAGTAGATTGCAGAGCTAATCACATGCACATAGAAGAAACTCAAATAGATTTGAACACACAGAATTCTAAAGCAAAGGTAGTTCTAGATCCAGATCTAAAATAACACAAAGTCTATTAAGAGATCTAAGATTTAGAAGCAAGAAACAAAATACACCGTGACACAAAGTTCTCCGGAAACCTGCTTCTTTGTATTCCTCTGCAACAAGTGGCTCTCAGGGGTTCAGCACAAAGTCTAGAACACAAGATTGCTTCTTACAAATTCTGATCGATCATTAACCCGTAGGTTCTTCTCCTACTTATAGAATGTAGGAGGGAAAGTACAAATAGAAGACTCAAACTGAACTAAAGTATGAACAACAAGTAAAGATGACATTTGGCAATCATCCTCAACTAACTTCTTCTTAAGTGACACATGTATCACTTAACTAATAGAAAGGTTCCACATGACTTCAAGTAATGGTTGCAAAACCAATAACTTAGAAGTTTACAATTTCATCCGGGAACATAGAAAGTAGAAGAAGAAAGAAATAGAAGAAGTCATGCCAGCTGTAACATCTACATCTTCTTCTTGTTCTGATATCTGATATACTTGTCGAACACATAGTTCAGCATCTTTCCATCTGTTTTAGCTACTGCTTCCTTTTCTGTCCTGAATTGCAGCAATCCCTCATTCAACACTTTGCTGCATGCTTCCACTTCTTCCAAACTTGGCCCAAATCTCGCAATGTCTGCCTGCAGTGTCACCAGCCTACTGATAGAGTTCATCGTGAAAGGCTTGGTGGCTTTATCAATCCTCTTTTGCACCATCAGAAGAGAACCCTCCAGAGAATCATGCACTTCGTTAGAAACAATCCGCGCGTATGAAGTAATACCTCCATCCACTCTTTCCTCAGTGAAAGAAATAATACTGTCCGGCAAATCTGATGTTCTACTCTCAAGTGCCTGCATCCTCTTCAGCAAAACTCTGCAGATCTCCAAACGGAAAGATACTGCAAACTCTAGCTGCTTCCCCTTCTCGACTGATCCATCCGGCACAATTTGCTCTGCAACCAATACATCTCCCGGTAGCTTGTTGATCTCGGCCAAAACACTCAGGTTACTCTCTGCAACTGTAATTATTCCTTTTATGCTTTCTATCAGTTGCTTTAGTTGATTTTCTGCATCGTTCATAACCTTTAGGCGGGCTGGCACTTCCCCAAGTTGCACAGAAGCTTGACGAATAATCAGATCCTTCCATTCGTCAATAGCCTTTACTTGATTGCTCGCATCTTCCATTTCCTGCATAAGATGATCACTCACCTGCTCTGAAATGGGCTGAACGGAAGATTTAGCAACCTTGGCTATGATCTCACATAATTGAGATATTTGCTTCTGTAGCTCTTCTTTCTCCGCCTTTTCATTGTCAAGCCTAAGGAACAAAGCATCCAGCAATGTCTGCGTGTCCTGCTTCAATCCTTCAGTGGTAGCTTGACCGAGTGGTATTTTGGTCACTGTCACATCTTCTGCCGTGAGTTCCTCTTCTACCTTTCCTTCCGCCGGGATCGATATCTCAGCAAACTTCTCTCCCGAATCCTCGATGATCAACCTAGAAGTTGCTTTAGCAACTTTAGGCCTTCTGTCTCTTCTGCTCAGATCCTGAAGTAGCTGCAAGTCATGTTCCTCTAAGTTCATCTCTATTCTTGCTTCCGGAACCAACTGCAAAGCTAACCATTCCGAGAAATTACTTCTCGGAGAATGAGAAGTTGCTGAGTGCGCTACTATTTCCCGCTCTGCATCCTCTCCATCAGAAAGTGCCACAGTATCATGGCTGCCATCCTCTGAAACATCCAAGGACAAAGCTCTTTCGAACTCCGTCATCTGCAGCTTCAACATCTCCTCTGGAACGGGTGCTGAACGAAGTGGCTGCGGAGAGAAGATGAACGTTGCTGGTTTTAATGAAGGCATGGAAACATCCTGCTGCTGTGGTGCAATAGTTGGTGATTCACTAGGTACTGGAGAAGTCGGAGTCAAAGCTATGGCCGTGGAAGTGATCTTCTCTTTCTCTTGAGATCTTCTGTGTACTTTCATCTTCTCGGGCCTTCTGCTGCTCTCTCCTTCATGCTTTCGCTTGAGGGAATCTTCTGCGCCGAAGTTGCCCGTGATTTGATTCATCAATACTTCATCAAGGCAGTATCCCCTCGTTAGCAGCCAGCTCGAAGTACTCACCAACACAGCTCCGGATCTTTCTTCTATTGTGCTGCAGCTGCCATTGCTATCCTGTAGTAGAGCTTTATCTCCTCCCATTTGATGGTAAGTGTCAAGTACCACGTTCCCATCATCTTTAAGATCCGCAGGTATCCGCGCTAGTCCAAAGTCAAATACTTGCTTTGCCGACAGCCTGCTGAAATCTTTCTTTCTGACCTCGTACTCACTTCTGCACTTCATCCAGAAATCTTCTAACGAAGGCACATGTGCGTACTCCTGGGAGATTGTCTTCCTGGCTATTCCAAATGGATCGAAATTAAGCCGCGCAGGGAAGAACTCTTGCTCATACTCGGACAACATTTGTGCTTCCATTCCTCGAGCTCTGTGAATGCTGATGCAACTGTAATATCCCACAGTGAGTGGGAAGTAGCCCGTAGACTTGTGCCGCTTCGACTGAAGGTCGTGTAACTCCACAAGTTGCCTGCTTAGCTCCATGGCAATCAATCTGTCACTTGGGTACCTTGGCATCTTTGTTGGTTCACCTGAAAAGCTCGTAACCCTGAGGTATGTGAAATCAGCAAACTGGATGAATACACTGCCAATCTTGGACACTGCTTCCCATGCTTCCTTGCTTACCCTGTGAGTCTTCAAGTCTTTGTCTAACCTGCAGATGAAATCGTAGAAGAAACCATCGTTGATCACTTTGAAGTCCTTCTCGCACGCAGGTGCAGTAAGCTGTGGGTAGCACTCGAAAATGGGATCCTTGGAAAGAATACCACATCTATCCAGCTTGGAAAAGACACCCTGTGAAGCTGCAGCATATACCAAGTATGAAGTCATCTTGAAGCTGAAGGTACGCTTTACGTTCCGCAGTTGCTCACCGATGTTGCTGCTAATAATTTCTGACCAACTGATTATAGAATCAACCTTGTTGATTTCAATGGTCCTGATGAAAGCATACATCCATGTCCGGAAAGTGTAGGCATTCGCTTCACCATTCAACCTGCATAGCAATTTGACAATATCATCCGCCTCCTGCACCAAATTGGATCGTGGAAGAGTTCTCGGGAACCTGGAAGGGGATCTAGGCTTCTTCATGAACCGGCTATTCATGATGCTCACACAGTCAGCTCTATGCTTTTCCCACCTACTGTCAGCATCCTGAATGCTAATAGAAGTCACCACCTTTCGTACTGGAATCTTCAAACAATAATCGAAGAATTCTGCATCCAAACGAATTATTGTCTTTCCCGCAACATCACGCACTGATCTAGATGAAGGATGATAGGATCTAGCACACTCCATCACAAACTCTGGCAATTGGGCTGTACATGGGAAAGCTGCAGCTCGAATAATTCCGCTACTTTTGACCGCACGCATGAGTGAAGTCTTTCCAGCTCTGGATCTATCAATCAAATCAGAAAGAGGTTCTGGGCCTAGATCCGTGTCTCCTATGTCTGAAAGTTTAGAAGCAATGCATGAATCCATCGTGCTCTCTTTTTCATCTCCTTTTGCCATAGCTTTATCAATCTTTGTCTGAATAATTCTTTTTCTTCTAATTTGGCCTGCTTTCTTCAATACTGGTGCAGATCTGGACAATTCTTCAGATTCGGAGGATATTTGCAATGTATTGGACATTGATAAATACTCCTTTTCTTTTATAAAGCACCTGTAATGAGTTCCTGCAATTTATTCAGACAAAAATGGCCACCGGAGCATGAATAGTGAATTTAAATTATAAAAATCTGCACTTTTCAAGCCTGCTGCCCCAAAAATTGGTGTTTAATTTGCACATAAAGAGAGCATGAATCCTTTCAATCAACACCTGAGCTCCTTTAACACCTGTGAAAACAATTGTGCAGACGAAGATGAACCTTTTCCAAAGCATGCGCCAAATCTGGAAGCTTTTAGCCTTTGTTAGCAATTTGTCTGTGCAAAATTCTTCCTTTAAAGGGGGCGCACTTTTTCTCCTTGCTGCAATTCTTTACCTGTGTGTTGAATAATAAATCCATATGGCTGCCCATGCTTATATAACCTTCACAATTCTATAATTAATAATTGCCCTAACAATTAAAGGCAATTAATTAATTAAAAATCATGCTTTCCTCTTTTAAAATTAGCATGTTTAAGGACAGCCATCCAATAAATTAAATTAATCCAATTTAATCCTCCACACAGCACTTAACTTTAGCCTCACAGTGTGCTTTGACCATAGCCACTGAAAATAGAAATTAATTCAATGATTTAATGCCTTAAAAATCATTAAATAATGCCCAAATGGGGCGCACTTTTTCAAAGGAGAGGGGCAGCCACTAAATAAATTAAATTTAATTAATTTAATTGCTCTATTTTAATCCTCCTTTGACTTTTCAACCTCCTCAAGCTTGGGCGCACTTTTTCCAAGGATAGAATTTATTAAAAATAATCAATTTAATTATTTTTATCCATCACCAAAGGGGGCGCACTTTTTTGCACATGTAATTCTATTTTTAAGAATTTTCACCATAATGGGATTCTTTACCCTGCAAGGTAGGCACCACAATCCCATGATCCACTTAAGTGATTTGACTTTTGCAATGGGATTCTTTACCCTGCAAGGTAGGCACTAAAATCCCATGATTTCACTTAAGTCACTTTCCTTTTATTATATCATGGGAATTTTCACCCTGCAAGGTAGGCAATAAATTCCCACCTGCCTACAGCCTCTATTTTTCCCACTGCAGCTTAAGTGACTTTTATAACACGGGAAAAAGTACCCTGCAAGGTAGGTATACAATTCCCATCCTACCTGCGGCTTATATTTTTCCCATCGCAGCTCAAATCCTTTGTTTTCCAAAAATGCGCCCATCCCCGCAGGGGCTTTCCTGTGCACGACTTCGCTTTTTCCCAGTGATCCAGACCTCCGATGATGACTTCCTCCGGGCAAAATGTGCGTGTATGTTTTCCAGCTGCTCCAGGCCAAAAATCGGGCTTACCCGGCGAAGGAGTTGTTCCAGAGAAATTTCACAGAAAACAAAACGGGACACCACAAAAACACGAAAAATTGCCAAAAGTTACAAATAAAGCCCAAAACTTAAAATAAGTTAAAATCCTTCTGGTATATAGGAATAATAACATATTCGCTCATAACGGAGTTAAAACGGAGCGCAAATAGCCTCATACGGGGCTCAAAATAATTAAATACAAATTTCCCGCAGACAAATCCCGACGACAGAATAAAACAATTTTGGGCATCTGGGTATTTGGCGAAAAGGGCTAATATGGCTCTTTAGGATTATCTTGGCGCAATACAGGAACTTTCAGGCAATAAAAACAACAAATGACCCACTATTTTAAAAGTACGAAATTTTTTCGAATCGGGTAGTCACAGATTTCGGGGTGAAATCTGAGTGACACCAAACCACGACAGGGAATGCATTGACAACAACCGTTCGAAGTAAAAGAAATTTCAAAGCCACGGATATTAGAATATGGTTTGTGCTTTCTTTGTCCACAAAAGGCGTGATTGACACGGCCTTTAATCTTGGTGCGAAAGGATGATCTCCATGCACGCCTAAATTATCAATGTTGTAGTTCCATTCTCAATTTGAAGTCTCACTTGCTTCCGCCCACCTTCTCCTGTGCTTCATCTCACACCTTTGTTGACGTCTACTCAGGGGTGTGATCTAATATATTTATGTGCATCTCTTGAGATCTAGCTGCCTTCTTCACGTTTTGCATAATCCTATAGCTGACAGCCGTTGTCATTTTCTCATAAATTTGCTTCAAGACTTTAACAATCTCCAAGCCACATGGTCTTTTCCACACTATAACAACACAATCTACCAATGTTGGAAATCCGCCCATGCAAAGTGTGTCGTGTCTAGATCTATGTGTTGGTTTCTGCTTGACGACATTCACGTCATATCATTACTCTTCCGCTTTTTGCTTGTTGACGTCCAAACCGTGAGTCATGTCTTTTGAGAATAATTCAATGTTAGCTTAGTTTTTTAGTGTGTTGTGTTAAGTAGCCTAGTCATGTATCCATTTTAATATTTAGGCTGAAAGAATTCTATATTGTGTAATTTAATAATAAATGGTTTGTTGTACGTGTCATCAAATAGCATCAAGTTAAATTGTATATCATCTCCTTTTAAAAAGTATGTTTGTGTCATTGCTATTACATCAATATTCTTGCAATAATTTGTGCAGAATATGGATATAACATGGTGTATAATTGTGGAGTTTAGTCATTAGTGTAAAAATGTTATTTATTTATTGTATGTTTTGTGTTTGAAAGAAAATTGTTTTGATAGTCCATCAAAAGTTGAGAATAGTTTGCACATATCATCGTCAATACTAAAATTTATTATCATTGAGTTTGAGTCAATATATGTCCCGTCAAAGTTGTGTTAATAGACTCATCTTGTCAAAATAGTCATTGTGCGTGAGAGTTATAAAATTTGAAATAATTAAAAAAATTGCCTTGTGGACGCATTTTTGGTCTAACCCGATGTCCATCTTGTGGGGGGTTAAGATGAAGACTTTCATTTTTGATGAAATTTTTTAAGATTGCAGAGGAAGGAAAAAGTGTCTTGCTTCAAGGGCTTTGCCCCTCAGCCCCACCGTGTACTATAACAAGGAGCACACCCAGAGCACTACCCCATGACCCTGTAAGGGGCGTTGCTCCTTGATCCTTCTGAGGGCTCCCACCCCCAGACCCCACATTGGAATTTCAAAGACAGCAAAAATTGGTGGGGAAGCCAGACGATAAAGTAGGTGCAAATTTGAGCTTCAAATTCCATCTGGGTGAGTGAGTACCGATACATCAGAGAATGGAGTCAACGGAGGAAGGAGGACAATCAACATCCTCTCACCAGCCATAAGCAACGGGGCTGCACAATGATGTCGTGGCATGTGTATTTGCAGTGTGTTCATTTTTTCAACGTGTTTTGTGTGGTATTGAAAATAAAAATAAAAGCATATTCATATTCCCATGATGTAACAAGTTAGCATAACTATAATGCAATCCTCAAAAGTGTAAAAGATGTATTAGGAAATCTGAAAGCACATAGTGTATTACAACATCATGATACTTGAAGAGGAACAGGTGTGCGTGTTCCTCTTCATACCTAGGTTAGTGGTCATTCTGTGAAAACCATTCATGAAGGTTAAACAAATGTAGAATTCTTGTTCGTGGTCCCCACACTGGTCTGGTTAGATTAGTTCCCAGTAGTGCATGGTTGATGAGAGATTGATGAGTTCCTCCTCTACCTTCAGTTCGAGTTGAAGACCAACATCATGAGCAAGTAAAGGCGGCATGTTGTAGGAGGAGTGTGATTGTTTTTCTACCATGTTCGCACTAGGGGGGACTGTTAGGAATTATTGTTAGTACTCACATAGTTAATGCTAGTACGTGATACAATTAGGAATGAGATATATTAACATTAGTTTGTTGTGTGAGTTGTTTGGTTGTTAAACTAACTAATGAGAATAGAATTTGTTGAAAGTCTTTAGGTGAGATCCCTAGTTTATAGGAGAATGTAAGACTATAAATATGTAACTATGTTGAGCAATGGTTAATTGAAGAATCAATATTAGTTTGAGTGTTTAATCTGATCCAAATACATTAAGTCCTTTCTTTTTCATGTTTGTACATGGGTACCTTATTAGGGCTAGTAGTCAGGACCAATATTTAATTTGTTTTTAATCCCTACACTTTCGCTTAATGGAGGGTGTTAAAGTTGTGTTCACATTAGGTGGTACTTTGATGTATTTTCTAGCTAGTTTCAAGTTTGTGTTTGCACTTATTAGTAAGCTCATCAATAGGGAGCTCATTTGTTTTATTGTTATAACCAAGTTTTCCATTGTATTAAACAAACTTGGTTCTCATATGAATTTTTTCAAACTAAATTACTTTGGACAATTATGAGGTTGTTATTGTAGCCTGTTTGTAAAAGCCTATTTATTAGGCTTCCCTATAGCTTGTTGTAAAGAAGATTGTGGAATTAATACATTATTGTGTTACTAGAGTGTTCTTACATTTTCCTGTAAGTGTTGAGGGAGATTCAGGAAATTGTGCACAAGTTGAAGGTTTGAACCTAGTTAGTTCACCTACCAAAATCCTAATGGCTGCTCCTATAGCTCTAGGAGCTCTTTCTTGAAATGCTTGTTCGTGCATTATCTCTTGCACCAATATCTTTCTAGGGCCGTAAAGCAGAATCCCCTCCAAGAATTGAAGAAGGATTGGCTGATAACCATTGTTCTTAACTTCTTCCTAAACTGATTTGTACATCCTTCTTGGGTCTTGGCATAGTCCCTCGTTTCTTTGATATATCCCCCCATCAAGGGAATCTGATGTTCATAATTACCAATTTTTGCTGGCAAGCGACATAGAGAACCATCCAACTTGTTGATGGCTGTTAGCACGGCTTCAAATATTTTGGAGTCATCTGTTCAAATCTATTTTGACCCCTTTAAATCTGGTCATTAGTTGAAACTTGAAATTTATGTCATCATTGGTTCCATAAATGATTTTTATAAAGGGCCAACTATAGTCCGCCATCAATAAAATGCTTCTCATTTAAGGGCGAGAATCAATTTCCTTCAAGGTTTCTTATTCTTTGCAAGTTACAATGCTTTAAAATGAAGGCCGGATATGAACAAAATGGGGACATGTAGCTACCATTCCAAGCAAGCATGTGATTTTATAATAAGGGAATTAACAAAAAGCCCATGCTGCATTTCAATATATATATATATATATATAAACAAATGAGATTTTGATTAATGTAAAGTGAATGGAAGGCCCGTGCTGCATGTTATAAAGTCGTCCTCAAATTTAAAAGGGATAGGGAAGATCATGTTTGGAAATTGGATGACAAATGGGTCGATTATTTGATTATTTCTCAAGTGTTTCTAAATTTAAAAAAAAAAAACACCCCATTTATATTATAGAAAAATCGAAGTATACATATTCTACTATGCCAAGCATGAAAGCTCTTAGTCCAAGCCTCGGCAGTACACCAAAAAGGATACATATCAGTAATCATTAATGCAAATCAGCTTGAAGCTTGGTTGACCGCCATAGAGGAGGGAGACCATAACAGAGAAGGTTCTAGTTGTCAAAAGCCGAATTGGTTAACGCATCCGCCACTTTATTAATTTCTCTCGGAACATGTATGAAGTGATCTTATGAAACCGATCTTTCAATCTATGTATTTTCTCCAAGTCTCTTCCTATTTGCCAATTGTTGTCGTGACCTTCATCAGGAGAGGATAACAATCTAACAGTAATCATAGAACCAGATTCAACCTGGACCTTTTGCCATCCAATTTTCAATGTCTCTTGCATTCCTTTATAGATAGATTTGATCTCAGCTAAGTTGTTCGTTGTATGTCCCAATTTTTCAGAAAAGAAGACTACAAACCTATCAGAAGACCTAGCTATTCCTCCCATACTAGCCTGACCCGGATCGCCCCTTGAAGCTCCATCAGTATTCAGCTTACCATACCCAATTGGAGGAGCTGTCCACTGTCTATCCAGCTGAGTTTTCTTTTTTGGTCTGAAGGGAGCCATTGTTGAAGTCTTGGGTTGTATAAAAAGCTTTTTACACAAGTGATCCCACTCCTTCAAAAGAATTTGAGGTATACAGATCTTATGCTAGAGAGATTCTGCTACATTTATTTGTATCTTTTCCCAAACATAAGTAATATCCCTGTTGTCCTGTTGGAAAATTCTTTTGTTTCTTTCCTTCCATGTGTTCCAGAGTAGAAGGGTGATACCAGACCACATAGCTGGTAACAGGTTTTTGTCTCTTGGGCAGGTGGTTACTCCATTATCAAATAAGCTGCTCTAGTAACTGAAATCCAATCCATGGGAGCTCAAACAAATTGGATGAATGCTGCCATAAGTGGACCACAAAGGGGTATCGATGCAAAATTTTAACAAATGACGGAAGGTTTCGGGCCAGATCCTATCAAAAAAGGAGTCAATATCAGTGATTTTTTGCCCAAACATTGGAAGATGATCTTGATGCCCTCCACATTCAATTTATCAATGGGTCTATAGAGAGAGAGAGAGAGGAGTGTTTTCCAATCTGCTGCCACATAGTCGTTTTGGAGTGTCCTTCATTTTGTCTTCTTTCCCTGAGTAGTTCTGTGAGCTTTCTTCATGGTGGTTTGTGCTTTCAGAGTCTAAGGGGGGTGCTGAGAGCAATGGAGCTCATTAAATCTGCAAAGATTGATGCTCCGGGTCTTTTATTACATGTTTCTTTTTGTTAAGTAGAGGAATTTGTTGCCCAGCAACCTGGAGCAGCTCACAGTGCTCGAAACACAGGGCAAGCCCCCTGTAACCTTTGGGTGGCATGCAAATGCCCCCACTCCACGTACCATGCATAAATCAGGAATTGAACCCGTGACCTAGTGATCACCAATACAACGACAGGGAATGCATTGACAACAACCGTTCGAAGTAAAAGAAATTTCAAAGCCACGGATATTAGAATATGGTTTGTGCTTTCTTTGTCCACAAAAGGCGTGATTGACACGGCCTTTAATCTTGGTGCTAAAGGATGATCTCCATGCACGCCTAAATTATCAATGTTGTAGTTCCATTCTCAATTTGAAGTCTCACTTGCTTCCGCCCACCTTCTCCTGTGCTTCATCTCACACCTTTGTTGACGTCTACTCAGGGTGTGATCTAATATATTTTATGTGCATCTCTTGAGATCTAGCTGCCTTCTTCACGTTTTGCATAATCCTGTAGCCTGACAGCCGTTGTCATTTTCTCATAAATTTGCTTCAAGACTTTAACAATCTCCAAGCCACATGGTCTTTTCCACACTATAACAACACAATCTACCAATGTTGGAAATCCGCCCATGCAAAGTGTGTCGTGTCTAGATCTATGTGTGGTTTCTGCTTGACGACATTCACGTCATATCATTACTCTTCCGCTTTTTGCTTGTTGACGTCCAAACCGTGAGTCATGTCTTTTGAGAATAATTCAATGTTAGCTTAGTTTTTTAGTGTGTTGTGTTAAGTAGCCTAGTCATGTATCCATTTTAATATTTAGGCTGAAAGAATTCTATATTGTGTAATTTAATAATAAATGGTTTGTTGTACGTGTCATCAAATAGCATCAAGTTAAATTGTATATCATCTCCTTTTAAAAAGTATGTTTGTGTCATTGCTATTACATCAATTATTCTTGCAATAATTTGTGCAGAATATGGATTATAACATGGTGTATAATTGTGGAGTTTAGTCATTAGTTGTAAAAATGTTATTTATTTATTGTATGTTTTGTGTTTGAAAGAAAATTGTTTTGATAGTCCATCAAAAGTTGAGACATAGTTTGCACATATCATCGTCAATACTAAAATTTATTATCATTGAGTTTGAGTCAATATATGTCCCGTCAAAGTTGTGTTAATAGACTCATCTTGTCAAAATAGTCATTGTGCGTGAGAGTTATAAAATTTGAAATAATTAAAAAAATTGCCTTGTGGACGCATTTTTGGTCTAACCCGATGTCCATCTTGTGGGGGGTTAAGATGAAGACTTTCATTTTTGATGAAATTTTTTAAGATTGCAGAGGAAGGAAAAGTGTCTTGCTTCAAGGGCTTTGCCCCTCAGCCCCCACCGTGTACTATAACAAGGAGCACACCCAGAGCACTACCCCATGACCCTGTAAGGGGCGTTGCTCCTTGATCCTTCTGAGGGCTCCCACCCCCAGACCCCACATTGGAATTTCAAAGACAGCAAAAATTGGTGGGGAAGCCACGACGATGAAAGTAGGTGCAAATTTGAGCTTCAAATTCCATCTGGGTGAGTGAGTACCGATACATCAGAGAATGGAGTCAACGGAGGAAGGAGGACAATCAACATCCTCTCACCAGCCATAAGCAACGGGGCTGCACAATGATGTCGTGGCATGTGTATTTGCAGTGTGTTCATTTTTTCAACGTGTTTTGTGTGGTATTGAAATAAGAACAAAAGTACACTCATGTTCACATATGTAATAAGTGAGTAATTTTGATGTAATCCCTTGATGGATAAGATGTAGTAGGAAAGCTGAAAACACAAGTGTTTTGCAGTATCATGATACTGCGAAGAGGATGAACAAATGTGCGTGTCCCTTCTTCATATGTAGGTTAGTGGTCATCCTATGAAAACCATTCATGAAGGTTGAACAGATGTAGAATTCCTATCCGCATGGTCCCCACATTGGTTTTGTTAGATGAGTTCCCAGCAGTGCATGGTTGATGAGAGATTGATGAGTTCCTTCTCTACCTTCAGTTTGAGTTGTGGACCAAGATCATGAGCAAGCAAAGACGATGCATGTTGTACTTGGAGGAGTGTGATTGTTTTTGTACCATGTTGCACACTAAGGGGGGAATGTTACGAGTACTTAGTGTTCACATGGGTTGAGTGACATATTATTAATGCTAGTATGTGAGTAATAATATATGAGTTGTCATCAACTTGTATTAGAATAGGGAGTGAGATTTATTAGTATTAGTTTGGTATGTGACTTGTTTGGTTGTTGAACCAACTTATGAGAATAGAATTTGTTGATAGTCTGTGGGATTGACTTGATTCCTTGTTTATATGAGAATTTAAAGCCTATAAATATGTAACAATGTTGAGCATATGATTGAATATTGAGTAGAATTATTATTAGTTGGAGATTGATTAATCTGATCCAAATGCATTCGAAGTCCTATATCTGTAAGTTTATGTTTGTTAAAATTCTGAAACAAATTCAGGGCTAGTAGTCTTTTGACCAAAAGTTAATTGGCCTTGGACACTGCCTAGACCATTTCGACACTAACCCAGGCTGTTTAAAGTTGTGTTGACAACCACGATGGTACTTTGATGTAATTTCTAGCCTCAAAGTTTCAAGTTCTGCCATGTGTCCCCTTCTCATTGGTTAGCTCGACTCAATAGGGAGCTCATTTCACTCAGCTGTTATAACCATGTGGTTCCATTGTATTAAACAAACTTGGTTCTCATATGGATTTGGGTTGGAAACGTAAATGACGGTCGTGAGGCCATCAAATTATGAACTCAGTTATTGTCGCCTGTGTGCCACACATCCCCTATTTCATTAGGCTTCCCTATAGCTCGTTGATCAAACAAGAAATGTAAGTGACTGCTAGGAGACATGTCAAATTGTGTCTACTAGCAGTTGCTCTGCACCACATGTCCTCATCTCATTGTTTAGGGAGATTCATGGAAATTGTGCTCCATTTGAAGGTCTCTGAGCTCTTCCTTGGTCTCTATCTTCCCAGGAATCCTAATGGCTGACCCGACATATTGCTCCACGTGTCGACCCTTTCTTGAAATGCTTGTTCGAGCATTATGCCACATGCACCATATCTCATTTACTACGTGTTTCGTAAGGCTTTTTCCCTCTTTTCACATTGGATACTCAACCCCCAGGATCGTGCTGATTACCATTGATTGCTCCACTGTGGCAGCCTAAACTCATTGGTACCATCCTTCACGGGCCTTTGTGCATAGTCCCTCGTATTCTTTGGACCCTATCTTGTCATCAAGGGAATCTGATTTTACCCAGGTGCCTGAATTTTTGCTGAGATAAGTCGACATAGTGGACCAATCACGACTTGTTGGTTCGGGCCACGTGTAGCACCGTTTCAAATTTTCTATGGAGCCCTCGGCTTTTCAAATCTATGCCTTTGACCGATTTTCAATCTGGTCATTAGTTGAAACTTGAAATTTGACCCCCAGATCATTAGGGATTACGCCATAAATGATCCTTATAAAGAGTCAACCATCAGTCTTCGCCATCAATAAGCCGCTTTCTCAACTTAAGGGCGTGAATCAATTTCCTTCAAGGTTTCGTGGAGCCTTTGCAAGTTACAATGCTTTAAAGTGAAGGCCGGATTACTTTTGTATATAATGGGGACATGTAAGCATTTCCTTTCTCAAGCATGCATGTGATTTTATAACTCCCGAAGCTGAAATATAGAGCAAGCAGCCCATTGGTTGAAGTTTCAATATGCATAGTGTGATACTATGGGTAAACAAATAGAGATATTGCATTAGGTCTCAAGTCCCGACTACCAAGGCCCGTTGCTAGCATGCTTAAAAACATCGTGAGGCTCAACTGTAAAAGTGAAGCATAGGCTGAATCTCACCTAGTTTGGCCGATTGGATGACAAATGGGTACAAATAATCTGAGGATGTCCCAAGATGATTGTGAAATTTAAAGAGCTCAAAACACGTCCAAGGCATGTGCTATACTGTAGAAAAACCTCGAAGTATACATAGTTGAGCTACTATACCAAGCATGAAAGGTGATTAGTCCAAGCCTCGTGCAAAAGAGCTCTAAATGTGATACATATCAGTAATCATTAGTGCACACCAGCTTAGAAGCTCTGCAAATCGACAACCATAGAGGAGGGAGACTATAACTATGAGAAGGTTCTAGTTGTCAAAAGCCGAATTGAGAAAAAGGCATCCGAACACTTTGATCCAATTTCTCTCGGAAAATGAAGCGGTGTGCTCATTTTGGCAACAATATCATTGTTAGGATCTATGTATTTTCCTTTCGCAGCAGATCTAGATCTGTCGTCTCTGACACTTGTTGTAGTGAACTTCATCAGGATTTGTGCTCAACAATCTAAAAGTAATCATAGATTGAGCTGAAAACATGCCGGTGATAAACTTTGTGCCATTCTAAACATTTTTTATGTCTCTTGCAGACCTAAACATAGATACACTTTTATGCAAAATCAAACATATTCGTAATCCTACTCTAAACAATTTAGATAACAAATACAAAGACCACAAACACGCTGGGAGAAGACCTAGCTATCCCTTTTTGATAAAAGGCAGACCATGAGATCGCAGCTTTGAAGCACCCATGGCAAGTGATTCAGCTTACCATGACCCAAATGGAGGCTCTGCATCTCACTCTTTCTCCAAAATGTCAGTTTTCTCCATTGGTCTGAATACACCGCTCTATTGCTTGAAGTCTTGTGAAGTTGTATCAGCCGAGTCTTGGTATTACACAAGTTCTTCCTCACTGCTCTCAAAGTGAACATGATAGATGGCAACTACTGATCTCAAGCTAGAGAGATTCTGATAGGTATTTGATAGGACACCCAATTTTCCCAAAGCCATATGGACTATCCCTGTTGTCCTGTTGAGAAAATTCTTTTGTTTCTTTCACGTGTCCATGTAGCTCCATAGTACAAAGCTTGATACCAGACCACATAGCTGGTAACAGGTTTTCCTGTCTCCAAGGCCCAGGTGCTCAATAAGCTCCATCTATCAAATGAGCTGCTCTAGTAACCCTGAAATCCAAGCCAATGGGATCTCAAACCCATGTAGGATGAATGCTGCCATAAGTGTACCACAAAGGCGTATTGATGCATAACAGTCATCCCCAATGGAAAGCATGAAGCTCTCGGGCCAGATCCTATCAAGTATCATGAGTCAAGTATCAGTCCTTGTGTTTAGCTCCATAAACATAGCTCATAGATGATCAGTTGATGCCTTCTCCACATTCAATGGCTATCAATGGGTCTATAGAGAGACAGAGAGAGGAGCGTTTTCCAATCTGATGCCTCATTGCTTTGTCTTAGGCTTAGTGTGAAACATTTTTGACTGCAAGATTCCCTGAGTTGGTCTGGGAAAGAAAATCCCCTCAGATGGAGGACTTATGAGCTTTCAGAGTCTAATTCCTCTTCCTGAGAGCAATGGAGCTCATTAAGTCTGCAGAAGATTGATGCTCCGGGTACCTTTCAGCTACATGGCGGCACCTTTGATTTATTAGAGGAATGCAGTTGCCCAAGCAACCTGGCAGCAAGATTTTCTTTATCTTTTGTCTCTAACTGATCTTCCTTGGCGTCAAAGACTTCTTTCTCCTGTCATCTTTGAGTGGCATTTCTCATGCCTCGACCTTGGGGTTGATCAATGCATGACAATCAGGAATCTCTTGAACCGGCTGAGTTAGTGACTTCATCAATACAACTTTCATATTCATTCCAAGGCTGAAACCCCGAGGGCTTGATCTTCCATTGATGGATGCTTACCTCAGTATGAATTCATGGTGCACTTGAGCTAAGGAGCATGGCATGTAGATTTAGCTCCTGAAGTAAGAACTTGTTAGATTCCTTGCAATTGTATTTTGCTATGATTCTACATGCACTTTTAGTAATACTTTGATCTTTCTTTCTGATTGTCCAACTCCTCATGTGAAATTCCTTTCCAACTGTATTGACCCTAATCTTCATCAGGAGGACGAGGATCACCTCTGGTCCATGTCATCCACAGATTCAAACCTAGGCTTAAATATGGTTTTCACATTAAAAAGTGGCAAGCCTGCAAATCTTACCATAACTGTCTCTTATAGATTCTTCTTCAGGAAACTCTTGGGGATTGTGAGTAAAACTTTTGATGAGGGTGGCCCAGGGGTGGAGATACTGCTGCAAATGGTCAGAGGCAATTAGGGGAGGTCTGCAGGATAGAATTAAATGCCTTTTGCTTTACTGTTTTTTGAGGAGATTCTGCATGGATCCAAAAAATAAGGGACATATTACATGAACTCATCACTTCTTGTGTAAATAATGGTTTCTTCAGAATTGATGCAATGCAGGGTGATAATAGTCCTATTTGGGAGGATTAGGTAAACCTCAGGGGATTCCAAGAAATGGGTTGAAAGGTTTAATGCATAAATCTGGGACCCATCTGGCTGTAAGGATCTGAATCAAATGCATTGAGTGGGCAGTACAGTATTGTTGCATGGTAAAGGATTACCCCATTGACAGGGCTGCCTTAGGATCCATTAATGTTCAGATTTGGCCTCCATTCTCGCAAAATGAGTTCTTGCACTCTCCTGTCATGTGGGTTTTTAGAATGACCTAATAGGGAATGCCCACTTAGCTGGTATAGCTTTAAGTGTCAGAGGATGAAGCTACATTCATCATATGCATACTCATGAAAATCACCATAAATTAGTAGTGATATCCATAGACATCAGTTTTATCCTCGTGCACCATGTAGATCCATCATAATTATGATCTTTGTGAGGGAGAACTTATGAGGTGAATGTAGAGGGATCTTATGGAGATAATTTTGCTTAAGGTGCATGAAGACTTGTGCAGGTCTGAAACTGTCTTTTAATTGCACAAGCCAGTGTGCCATGTATATTTGGTAAGGTGATTAAGAGTGCAAGCCTCTGAAGCTAAGTAGCCGATACGAAATGGATGTGCAAATGAGTACGGAAATGGATCATTGAATCAGTGGAATACGCCATGTGCTTGAAAATATGGTTCAAATTTTAGCCTTCAAAATAAGAATTAAGTTAACACACCAAAATATTATGCATATGTAAGACTAGATACTAAGCATTCATCCTTGTATCTATTAAATATGTTGCAAGTTAAGTTGCTAGGATATGGGTATCGTGTTTGGGTACGGGTACGGGTTTAGTATGTGTGATACATTGATTTTAAAAAACCCTTGGGTACAATATGTCTTGGATACGTCCGTACATATATATTAAATATATATATATATATATATATATAATTTTTTATGTACATCTACTCATTTTACTCATTTTTTAGTCCATGAGAAATACTGAAATACTAATACAAAACTATAGTAGGATCAAGGTTCAAAACATTCAATGTGCAGTTACTTAAGATTTTACATTTTCATTGATCATGTGGCTGCCATACATATGATATACGAATATCATGTCAACATGAATACGAACAAAACTTGAAATTTGAAAAATATACTAGGATCCATGTTCAAATTTTCAAAACATACAATATACTTAAGATTTTACATTTCATATTTACTGCAGGATACGTATTTACTTAAAAATGAAATAAAACTTAAAAAAGACATTTACTGCAGGATACGTGCCTGCTACGTACAAGATACGTCAGGATACGTCTGTACATATCCGTGACGTATCCTGATGTATTTGGTACGTATCAGGCACGTATCCACATCGTATCCATATCCAATACGTATCAAAGGGGATTTGAGGGGGTCTTGGGCGTATCCATGCTTCCTAGATTATTAATAATATCTGATTTTGGACAATATAGTGCATAATAAATATTAAAATGAGATCATAAGAATATTAATTATAATACTATCGTAACACTATAATTAATAATACTATTATATTATTATTTATATGTAGTACAAAATATAATATATAATATTAAGCAATTTAATAACCTTTTATATATATATATATATATTATTGTATATAATTAATTTTTTTATAAACTATTAGTATCTTCCAGATGCTATTTTAAAATATATAATAAATTAATAATATATAAAATCATTTACTATAGTCTATAATAAACTAAGTTGCCGCATTCAAATTTGTGTTCGAATTCGCCAAAGATAAAATTCGTAAAAGATTCGTTACTAAAAAAGTAACGATAAAATTCATAATTAAATTCGACTATAAGAATATATTTTTAGATTAAATATTTTTTTAAAATAATAATTCGTAATTAAATTTGACTGTAAAACATATACTTTTAGATTAATAAGTATCATACATTTAAATTAAATATAGGATTTAAAGAAAATTAAAAATATAACATTTGAAAAAAACTTTGTAAGTCATAAAATTTTAAGAAAATAAAAAACTATATAATTTTATTAAAAGACAACAATTTATGATAATTTTATAGAACAAGTTTAAAATAATAATAATAATGATAACATTAATAAAAATGTAAAAAATAATTTAACTTTTTAACAAAACAAATATTAGATAAAAAAACCTAAAGTCTTTGCGGATAAACTTTTCCCTGTTTGTCCTGCTCGAAAGCTGCAATGTTTACGGCAAATTCTCCATCGAGCCTCTACCTAATCCATAGGCAACGACGAAAATGGAAAATCTCTTATCATTTAACCTCAAGCTTCACACCAGCGCTCGAGCAATCAATCTTTGCACCTACAGGCAACACAGACCATAGTAGGAAAACTCACCAAAACCAAAAACTCACCAGACCCCCAAAAAAAAACTTGCCAATATTCGGCCAATACTCGGGAATACTCGGCAACTTAAAAAATACTCAAATTTCTTTAAAAAACATAAATTTTAAGCAACACATAGCTACAAAATGTATTAAGTGATCTCATAAAAACTTGGTGAAGTATTCGCCATTAAACTCGCGAATATTCACCAATACAAGTGACAAAATCGTATCATCATGCCAATACGACAGTCGGCTGAGTACTAGTCGCCAAAAACTTGCTTGTGCAGCGTTTTGGCATGCGTTTTCCTGTGAAGGTTGCGATTCTGGCTCAATCAGGGAACTAGATGATGGTGCTGAGTGGCTCACCGAGTATGCATACTATGTTGCAGCAAGCAATAACACAGGGCAAAAAACGATGTCATTCAAAAAGGGGAAAAAACAACCTCGGAATCCTGCTAGTGCTTCTCCCTCCATAGCCTCACTCTACAGCAAAGAAGCAATCACGTCCATTGTGAATGCAGGGTTTGCGAAATTCTTAAATAAATAAAAAACACTGTATAAAACTATGAAAACATCCAATTCAATGGGCACAATTTTGGTTGTGTATTCAAACAAATTTTAGGGCGATTTCGGAAATTTCTAGGGCACAAAAACCAAGTCGAATTTAGCCATTTTTGAATCAACTTATTTGGGGTTGTTCGTGTGCATTAGTCCGAGCACAAAAAAAAAAGACATTGTACAGTGTAAAATGTGACAGGCGAATGGAGGCAGAATGCAGCAGAGAAAAACATGATTTAGGAAAGCTACCCAATTTTTTTGCAGAAAACACAATCCAAAATCTACAAAAGGAGGATCAAATGCTCATGATTCTTTCAGAAGGTAGCAAGAAGTTGCTTGGTCCAAAGAAACTACAATCATACATTTCCTATGAAAATTAGAAAAATATTGCCATCAGGGTCGTTCGCTGCTAGGGCACACAATTTGTCAATTTTTAGTCACAACCAATCATCTAGGGCACAAACGGAGCCACAGTATGTAATAGTCCCCCTCCCACATTGCAAGATCCTTAGCTGCTACATTTGTCTACCCGACGGCTAAGGGAAAAATGGCATAAGGGTGACTTAAATCACAATAAATTAATTCTTAAGTGCCTAAAAGATCCAAAAAAGGAAAGAAATGCTATCTAAAGCGAGTTTATGTTAATTTATTTGGCTTAATAGAGGAATGCAACTTATAAATGGCGAGTTATAATTTCTAGCATTTTTTGGCGAATTTGCCTTGAGGGGCAAATACTCATTGTAAAGGGGGGTTAATTGGCGAGTTTTTCTATTCTTCGCTCGGGGGTATTGGCGAGTATTCTATCTATGACACAGACATCAGCATTCAAGCTTGACGGGATATACCCAAACGACGGTGACATTGTTACAGATTTCCATGTCTCCCTATGGAGTAAGTACAGATTCCGGTTGAAATGATATACATATGGAGCTTTAGAACCATGCATAGAGAAGACAAAAAAAAACCGTATTTGGCCACTGATACGGCTTTGGAAAGAGGTTTCCCTTGGGTCACGTCGTGTTCCTTTATAAAGGAGAGGTCGACTTAGAAGTATGGCTTACTGCTATGATCACTTAATCATATATCTTGAAAATAGCTTGTAAACTGAAGCGACTTGTTGCTATCATAACTTCTGAGGACATTATGTACCCTCAAGAAGAATAGTGTAAAGGAAATGAAAACTCATCTTTTGCGCTCATATTTTGTATTGGCCATTTCATAGGACAATCAGGTTATTGAATCATTAGGGGTTAGTAGGTAGTAGTTGATATCATATTGAGCATTTGGAAGGGCATAAAATTAGTTTGGTTGTCACCTGCTGTTGGAGGCTGCCCCCTCGAAGCTGCCTAAGCTATACTACATTGGACATGTGAGATCATTTAGGTCTGAAAAACTCTCTATTCCATTGGTGTTATCAAAGACTGCTAATAACTTGCAGAATATTTTATTAATGAAATCAGCCTATTTACAAGTGGTATCAGAACTGGTAAAATATCTCTGCCAGCATTTCTTTAAACCCTAAATTCAGACTTAGGTTAGCAACTTTAAATCTCATATATTTCTGTAGCGAATGTTGTTCTTGAAAAGTCTGTTCTTCAGGTCTGGTGAAATGAAGGGAAGAAAGCTCCCCTCCAAAGTCTAAGAATTTATGACTGGGTTTGCATTATAAACCTAGTCGCAATTCTCACAAATAATTATGATCTGCCTTATATCATAATTCGGCTACTCGTCGTGTGGAATCTGTATTTGGCATTGGGTTTGATTGAAGTTATCCACACTTCCAGGTAGAAGAGTCCCATTAGGGGACATTACATTAGTATGAGTTTCCTTTCTTTGAGTTTTAAAAAAAAATAATCGAGTTCCTATTAAAAGCTTGCTACAACCCTAATTTGTGGGTCATCCTTTATCCCTGGGAAAAAGGGTTATTTTCTAAGGTATTTTGGGTCATCATGAATGGAAATTTGATAAGAGGAAATATTATAGCTTCAACTCTCATCACTTGGAAAGTAAAACCCCTGACGAGGATGAAAGACAATATTTAATGAAGTTAGATGTCAGCCAGGGGTATCTACAGAATCCATCAGGGATACTATAAGTGATGAACTTCAACTGATACAGAAGGTCATGCTATTTTAAAAGAAGTCTCACACATGTGAAGACAGCAAGGGATCCAGTGTAGCCTGCAAACTCGGCATGTAGAAATGGCTGCCTACAGCGATTTGAGGAGTTTGTAGATCTCGGGAATTTAGTTACATTATCAAGGGTCATGAGATCCAGCTTGGTGGAGCCACAACTGGGAATCATACTCATATTAACTAGGATGGATCTTTAGGTCCAAGTAATTCGGACAAATTTTGCTAATTTCGGAGTTCGTAAGAGGTGACCAATCCAAATACAAACACTCAAGAATTCAGCTATGGGAGCTCCCACATTCTTTACGAGGGTCAATGAGTGCAGCTTAATGGAGTTCTATCTATTTTCAAAGCATATGTTTCCTCAACATCTCAAAGACATCTCAAAGAATGCATGGTACTTATTGAATATTATGTATTGAGACTTCAATGTTTTTTGTCATTATGTTCCTATAGTTATAAGCCTTAAGAGGAGGTCTTCTCATTGAATATCAAGGCTTATAAATTAACTGGTTATGTTAGACTAAAAAATTCTATTGTACTATTTATTGTGCAAAACGCTCATTATTCTCCTCCCCTCTCTCACGTTCTCTTGTTTTTCGAATCATGGCTCTACTTCTAGTATACACAGTCAAGGATTTTCGTGGGCGTTTTGCTCCTGCTCGCTGTTGTGTTGTTCTTCATACATTGACTGGTATTAGGTTCTCCTGTGGTTTTCCACATATTCTAACAGTATGTGTCTCTCTATGCAGAAGGTCACTTTTCAATTTCTCAGGATGTGCTAGACACCAACTCCTCCAATCGTATCAAATTCTCTCCCTCGTCACTCTGACCCATCAGTGATGGTGTCCTACTGTATCTTGCAGTGTACTTTGCTCCAGCCTTGGGTCTCACTTGTTTAGGGTCATCGTCGCATATATTCAAGACTCCTAAATTTCATAATTAGTCACGCAGGGACTGGGTATCGTATGCAATTGAGGACACCTATGATATATATATATATATATATCATCCAGACTGAGGTTATTCTGGATTATCCTATCGGGTCTATTATGTATGTGATAGCGAATGACTCATATCACTTTGTGATATAGTATACTAGTTTATACCCAATGGTATTCACGTATAGAACCCTGGATGCTGTTAGGATGGATCAACTACAAGCCGAGCATATCAAATTTAAGATACAAGCAAGGGGAGAGCCCCCACCCCACCCCCAAGACTAGTCTTGTCAAAAACTAAACTGATACCTGGGGGCAAGTGGTGAAGAGTAAGGATAAAAGGCACGATCTAGATATATAGTTGGAGAGGCACTCGACTGACGCCCCTATATAGATCTGTCCCGGACCAACAGAACCGAGGCGTTCCTAGGGAGCTCGAACCTATTTATAGTTAGGGCATTGACCCCTTTATCTATATGATCCTTTAGGTTAGCCCAATGCTATCTAAGTGGGTAAGGCAGAGTCTATATACTGGGGGCCCTATCTGAGATACAGGTCGCCCTATAGCTATGGTATCGGACTATATATATACTATATATATATATATGCTATCATATTTCCTTACCATGAGGACCGCCTTAATACTCTTAAGGGCCAAATGCCAACCTATAATACCTACCTTATTAGGTTTTCATTGATTAAGTTGTGTCACTTCAGGACACAATTTGGGGAGCTCAAATGCTCTAGGGAGCAAGTCATGGCAATGAGGAAAGCAGGTAAATTTCCACTTTTGATGTATCTCATGGGCTGTTATTGGAAACATCGTATCCTGGCTAAAGGCTTGGGAACCACCATTTAAGGGGCTCCCTAATGACTGGTGACACTAAGTGGGAAAAGTGCTATACTAGAGACTTAACTATGCAGTTGATTGTGTTTTTGAATTTTTTTATTTTTTCCTCCCACATCATCTTACGATTGAAAAGGCAAAACCAATGCCCAACATACCGATCAAATTCTGTTGATCACATAGACATACGAGATTGTTCGGTTCGACATGCTCCAAAGGTTAAAAATGGCATTCTTAAATCTATTGAGCTTGCATATTAGGAGACTCAAGGTTCAGGTGGTGATAGAGGCAATAAATGGGGTTGCCACTACTCTAATCCTGTGAACTCCCTCAGGAATAGGATCTCAGATGGTTGGTCACATTTGATGAGTCTGCTAGGCTCGGAAATGTGGATTCGTATCAGTGAGATCCGCTCGAGAAATTGTCTAGGGACCTCTATATAGCAGTTTGTTACTTTCCTCCGGCTACTTCCCCTTATGCCATCCACAATGGCCCGGACAGTGACCCTTTCTTTGACTTATAAGACAGTATTAGCCAGTACTTCAGTTTATGCAGGAGAGGTTATCATTTTAGGTGATTTTAATGCTTGTTACCAGACACCTAAAGGTCCCTCTCCATGACAGATCAGATGGATACATTCTGCACACAGAGGATTGACCCCGTGTCAGTTTGGTCTACATAGGATTTTCATGCGGATACAACATGGCCCCTTCACAGCATATGGACGAGTTCCTCCTCCAACTTGGGGAGTCTTGAGGGGATGGTGATCCTAAAGGATCAAGCAGCTTTCCGGACTCGCGTTTTTCACATGTCAGATCCCCATGGCAGAGGCACTAGTGTGGTAGACTATATCCTTGCCAGCCCGGACATCTCACCCCTCTTCTGCTCCTTTGTTTCCCCAATTCCCCTTGCCGATCATGCTGTCCTATCTTTCTCTCTGGTCACCAACTTTCCTACCACCACCGCTACTCCTCCCCCTCCCCACTACCCACCTCGCATCTCCTTTCAGTTTGATAAAGGAGATTACGGATCTTACTCATCCCACATCCGCGACCTTCTCCCCTCTGAGCCCCTATTCTCTAACATGCCTAGTGCGGAGGCCAAGTACTCATGCCTTTCCTCTGCCATGTGGGAGGCTGCCCTGAGATCCTTTCCCAGCTCCACCACCCATCCCTCGGCCACTAGTACTACTAAATCTTGCCCCATGAACCAATGGTACGATGTAGAGTGCAAATCCCTTCACCGTCGCCTTCACCAGGCTTTTACCCAGGCCCTCCCCTCCTTCCCCACTCTTAAGGTTGCCTACAGGTGCCTTCTCCGCCGTAAGAAACGACTCCTTCATTTCCCACCGCAGATATATGCTTTCCACCTCCCTTAGGACTAACCCTCGGTCCTTCTGGCGTACTGTCTTTCCCCGCCACTCCCCCCTCCCACAACGATCGATCCTATCTCCATTTTTTCCCACACCTCTACCCTTTACGATGTTCCGGGGGCAGCAGTCTACCCAGATTGGCATCCCGCCGCCTGGTAATCCCTTCACTCACCGTAATATCAAAGAGGCAATAAGGATTTTGAACTGTAGCAAGGCAGCTGATGTGGACGGTTTCCAGGCCGAGTTCTTCAAGCAGGGTTTTGAGGTTTTTGGTACCTATTTGACAGATCTTTTCAATCAGGTGGTCAGCGTGGGCTTCCCTCCTACCTGGTCTCATCATATCATTCACCCGATCCACAAAGTTGGGTCCATTTCTGATCCGAACAACTACAGGACTATCATGGTGGGCCATTCTTTCTCCAAACTCTATGCTACAGTCCTCCACAGGGTATTGTCCAAGATTTTGGAGCAGAAGCAGCTCAGAGCCAGAGGTCAGCCTGGCTTTCGCCCTGGTTACCACACCACTGACCACATCTTCACCCTTCGGGCTATTATTGAGGAGGTTTGCCACCGCTCTTCGAAAGTCTATTGTTGTTTTGTAGACTTTCGAAAAGCTTTTGACTCCGTACCTCGCATGGCCCTCTTCCAACAACTCCGAGACATTGGTATTTCTGAGTCTCTTGTTGTTGCCATCATGCGCCTCTATGAGTCCATCCTTGGTCGTCTTCGTACTGCACACGGATTGTCTGATCTCATCAGGAGCACCATTAGGCTTAAACAAGGATGCCCTTTGTCTCCTACCCTTTTTGGCATTTACATTGATGAGTTGGAATCTTTTCTTCGGGATCACATTCAGGAAGGGGATGGTTGCCTTCTTCACCACGTCTTGATTTCTATTCTCCTATTTGCCGACGATATTGTTTGACTCGCCTCTTCTCCTTAGGGGCTTCAGAGACAGCTTGATGCACTTGCTTTATTCTGTGATCTTTGGCATTTGACGGTCAATCTGGGTAAGACCAAGGTCATGGTCTTCAACGGGTTGCGGACATCACACCTCCATTTCTTCTTCAAGGGGCAGGAGGTTGAAATTACTAATACATACACCTACCTGGGAGTCCAGTTCTCAGGGCCTAGATTCAGTATGAGGCATGCTCTTCAGCCGAGGGTGAACAAAGGGTATGGGTCTCTTGCCATTCTCGAGAGACAGTGTTTTCGGCACCACTTCCAGGACGTCTCCTCCAAGATGTTTCTTATGAACTCCCTCATCCGCCCCATTGTTCTCTATGGGTCTGTTGTCTGGGGGCCCTCCCTTTTGGACACAGATTGGGCCTCTGCTGAGAGGATTCAAACTCTCCTCCTTCGTCGTTTCATCAGATGCAAACAGACGGTCCCCCAGCATATTATTTTGCCAAAGTTCGGAGCCCGACCTTTCCGTCTGGAGACTATATTTGACATATCATCCTTTCTTCACCGTATCAGGAAGTTTGGTGATCTCTCCGATGAGCAAGACAAGTAACCATATCTCGCCTATTATTCCTCTATGAGTATTGCCCAAGTTGTGGGCTGTTGTTGGTTTGCCGAGACTTCTGCCTTGTTGGACTCAGTTGGTATCTAGATTGATCGTCTCCCCCCCTTCCAGTATTCTTTGAATGCTCCCAGTCATCTCTTGCCCACCAAGCAAGTGTTGAACAGGTCCATCCGGGAGGATATCTACAGGAGCTTCATTCAGACTACTTGGGTGAACCACCCTAGGGGTTTGCGCCCTAAGATGTCTTTTTATGCAGAGCACTTTCTTGAAATCAGAGATGGGCTCATCATCCGCCCTCAGTACACCTCTTGTCACTAGGTGTATGCCCTCCATATACCTCTGGGTCAGTTTCGAGTTAGCTCCCACAGACTTCAGGTGCGAGACTGATCACCACATTGATTGGGTGGATAGACTTTGTAGGCTCTGTAGCCTTCATGAGGTGGAGACTGAGACTCATTTCATCTTCCGCTGCCCCATATACTATGAGATCAGAGGACGATTTCACTGTCTCTTCAGAGGGATTCAGACTCTCCCGGTCTTCTTCAGATATATCGACCAACGATGTCTTGCCCTCTACATCCGTGAGTCTTTGTTGTTCCGAGACCAGATTCTTCATCCCCCTCCGAGAGTCATCCCCACGAGACGAATTACAACCTTCTTTCCGGTTCTACCCACTGGTGGAGGAACTAAACGACAGAGCTTTTCTGACCCAGATACAGTGCATAGATCAGTTCATCCCCGATTGGACCTTCACACTTCCCTCGATCACTGCCAGCAGAATCGGATGCACACACGTACCAAAGGGCAGTCCAGCTCCATTCGTCCCCCTGGTCGTCGCGTCAGTCTCAGATCTCAGCAGGGGAGGAGGTTTTCGCCCCCCTCTTCGGGTTGCCAGTCCATCAGGAGCTTCTTTTCGTCGGCCTCTAATGTTAGGAGGGGTGTAGCTACCATTCCTGATTAGACCTTTGGTCCTCACTTGCCCCCCCCTTTCATTCTCTTCTTCGCTTCCATTGTTTTTCTCCCCCGCTTGCTCCTTTGCTCCTTTGCCCTCGCCTGTGGGGGTATTGGCTTCGGGTTTCCTTTCTGCTGTCTTTTCTCTTCTTTTCTATTTTTGGGAACTCATTTTGAGTTGTCCCCGCTCGCACTTTGTATATTGTTTGGGCTGCAGTCCCATTGACCTACTTTTGTGGTCATTCGTTGGACATTAATATATTTATCTTATCTTATCTTATCTACAAGCCAGTAACATGATTCCAAAAGTGGAAATGCATAAGTTTGATGGAAAGGATCCACTCACTTGGATTAACCAGATGGAGAATTTCTTTGATCTTCATCAGATTCCCTCAGGACAAAAGGTGATCATGACATCTTTGTATCTCAAACCTGAATAATTCATCTGGTATCGATGGTTATGTTCTCAAAGGCATAAAGAGTGAACCTCAATGTTACATGGACAGTCTTGCACCGAAGAATTGCAATGGGCACTATAGTTCTAGTGTGTTAGAGGAATTATTTCAGCTCAATTAGCAAAGCTGAGCCAAACAGGATTGGTTAAGTGATTACATACATCAATTCCAAAACCTTTCTAATCACAGGTAGAAAATATTACTGAAGACTAATCTTCAATGACTTATTTCTTAGGGGTCTTAAAGAGCCACATTGACTCACTGAGGTGCGTATGTTTAATCCTCAAAGGTTTCATGATTTTATGATTATGGCATGTAGGGTAAGAGGAAAAGATTTCTTTCAGCAGTAGGATCGACAAACTTTCACCTAATATCAGAACATCAGCATAGCACCTTTCAGGCAGCCACACACTCCCTCGGTCAGTCAGACTTACACCTCAACAAATTGAAGAAAAGATAGCAAAAGGGTTATGTTTTAATTGTGACGACAAATATGGACAAGGGACATAAGTGTGCTGAAAAAAAGTTGTTCTACATTGATGGGCCTAAGCAGGACAAGATCTCCAGAAAATCCAAGATGATGAAGAGGAACAGAGCCCCTAAGAGGAGGCCTCAGGTGATTCGAGCCAGAATCTCATGCTACATGCAATTTCAAGCTGTTACCACCCCCAAACCTCATGAAGGTCAGTTGGATTCTTTAAAAAAACAGAGGGTCACAATGTTGATTGACTTCAGGAAGTACTCACAACTTCATCAATCATAAGTTAAGCAGTGTGCCTAAATTGCTTGTGTTTATCCAGCTCTAGAATGTTGAAGTCATGATTGTAAATGGGGTAATATTACTTGTTCTAGGGAAATGCCATAACATTAAGATCGTCACCATGGGAGATTACTTTGCTAAATAGCAATATGTATGCCATTTCCATAGGAGGATGCCGAAATTGTGTTAGGAGTGCAGTGGCTTACCACTTTGGGACCATTGAGATGAACTTCCAAGAGCTTTGTTCATGCACTTTCAGTCAGAAGGCCAGGAGCTTTTACAGCTAAAAGGCTTAAGAGCAAAGTTTCCACTAGCATAGTGAGTTCTCATCAGCATGCAAAAGCTTGCTTAGAAAAGGTGCAGAGGGATTTGTGGCACAACTATTTTCATTGGAAGCACCCTAGTCTAATACATTTATACTCTATCAGATATGCAAGCAGTGTATCGATGCAAGCACTATAGTGGTGTTTGGAGAAGATGCCAAAGGGTTTGCCCCCTCCAAAGAGAGATCATGATCATGCTCATCCAGCTAGTACCAGGGAGCACAACCACCCAACATCAAACCTTATAGGTACCCCCTATCTGCAAAAGAGTGAGATTGAGAAGATACTTACAAGAGATGTTGGAAGCAGGAGTTATTCACGTCATAGTCAGAGTGCTTACTCTTCTCCTTGTAGCGATGGTACGCACAAAAAGATGACAATCGTGGCGCATCTGTCATTGATTACTCGGAAACTTAATAAGTACATGGTCAAAGATAAGTTTCCTATTCCTGTAATTGATGATTTGCTCGATGATTTGCATGGTTTTGTTTACTTTACAAACTTGATCTTCGTTCAGGTTAGCATCAAATAAGAATCATGCTGATAAAGATGCTCATAAAACAGCCTTCAGGACACATGAAGGTCACTATGAGTTCTTGGTAATGCCTTTTGGACTTACAAATGCACCTTCAACATTTCAAAGACTTGATGAATTTTGTTTTTAAGCCATTTCTGCGATCAATTTTGTTTTAGTGTTCTTTGATGATATATTGATCTATAGCAAAACATTGGAGGAACATCTTGCATCATATAAATAAGGTTTTGGAAACTCTTGAACAACATCAATTTTATGCAAAGCCCTCTAAGTGTTCTTTTGGTGTAAAGGAGGTTGAATATTATGGTCATATTGTCTCTCAATCGAAGGGGTTAAAGTGGATCCTAACAAGATCAATGCTATGACAGGATTGGAAGGTTCCAAAAACCCTCAAAGAATATCGTGACGAGTATTTTTGGGGCTTACAAGTTATTATCGTAGATTTGTAAGGCATTATGGAAAGTATCGTAGGACCTCTCACAACTTTATTGAAGAAGGACTCACTCCATTGGAACGAGCAACTACCAAAGCATTTGTAGAACTTAAAAGAGGCCATGTGCACCACTCCAGTTTGGCTACTGCCAGACTTTTCCAAAACATTCATTGTTGAATGTGATGCTGTCAGGGTATGGTATGGGGGTAGTTCTCATGCAAGAAGGTCGTCCAATTGCCTTCGAGAGCTAGTAAATTTAAAGGTAATAATTTGGATCTAAAGTCCAACTTATGAGAAGGAAATGCTGAGCAATACTTCATGAAGTACAAGTAATGGAGACCATATCTAATGGGAAGAAACTTTGCAAAGTCAAAGACAAATCATGATAGTTTGAAATACTTCTTGGAACAACGTTTCTCATCTTAAGAACAACAGAAATGGGTCTCCAAAATGTTGGGGTATGATTTTGAGATCAATCTACAAGAAAGGCTAAAGAGAATGTAGTGGTTGATGCTCTCTCTCGGAATTTGATGAATAAGTTACCGAGGCATTGTTATGTGCCATATCCATGCACATTACAAGAAGAATTGGCTAGAGGATTTGCAAGGTCTGAATGGAGAAATGACCCAACTACACAAAACCTCATTCATAATCTCCAACATGATCCAAGCATGTGCAATGAGAAAAATTACTATGGAAATGGGATGCTTTGTGGTATAAAGATAGATTATAGTGCTATCCCCAAGAACTCAACCCTTAAAAATAGGGTTCTATCTAAGCTTCCATGCTTCTCCAGTAGGAGGGCACTCTAGATTCTTGAAGAATATATCATCGAATCAAGTCAAGATTTCTTTCTGGGAAGGGCTCAAAGGAGATGTCCAAAAGTTTGTGGCAGAATGCATGGTTTGTCAACAAAATAAGGTGAAAAACATTCGAGTCCCCAGGTCTTACTACAACCTCTATGCCTATTCCTAGCCATGACTGTGGGAAGAGGTTTCCATGGATTTCATCACAGGATTGCCTAAATCTGAAAGCAAAAACAGTATCATCATGGTTGTGGTGGACAGACTCACCAAATATGCTCATTTTTGTGCCTTGTCACACCCATTTGTACTGCAGCCTCCACACGGTAGCACAAGCCTTTAGGGATGATGATTCAAAAGCTACATGGGACACCAAAGATTCGTCTAGTAAGTGACAAAAGACCCTATTTTTTACTAGCTAGTTTCTGAACTGATTTAGGCACATGTTTGGGTACTCAGATGAGCTCGAGTTCTTCTTATCACCCACAACTAGATGGGCAAACAGAAGTTGTCAACAAGTGCTTGGAGGGATATCTTCATTGTTTTACTTCGAGACAAATAAGCGAGATGGGTCCAATGGTTACCCCTAGCATAATGGTGGTATAAACACTTCCTTCCATACTTCATCTAAAATGTCTCCTTTCTATGGCAGTTTATGGGTACCATTCACCATCCAATAACTTCATCATTGAGAGTCCAACCAAGGGTTCGAGCAGTCGAAGAACACATTCAACATCAATCAAGAGGTCCTCTCTAGTCTCACGGGACAATTTAGCCATGGTCACAAAACCGCATGAAGCAACAGGTTAAAATCAACATCGCTCGCGAAAGCACATTTTGAAGTCGGCAATATAGGTTTTTGTGTCGTTTACAACCATATAAGCAAATGTCCTTGAAACAATAAAAAAAGGCATAATAAGCTTTCACTCTAAGTATTATGGCCCATATCAATGGTTCTCAGAAGATTGGTATTGTAGCTTACAAATTGGAGCTTCCTCCGAAAACTAGAATTCATCCAGTCTTTCATGTTTCTTTCCTGAAGAAAGTAATTGGATAGAGGAGTATCAGCCCAATACAGTGTTACCAGAGCTTGATGAGGAGGGAAGAGCTCATCCTTTGGAACCTGGACTGCATCCTTCAGGACAGGCACTACCCACCGATTGATGACTCCAGGGTCAATTACTGAGTATTTAATCAAGTGGAAAATGCTGGACAATAAAGATGCCACATGGGAGGATATGCACTCTTCCTGTCAGCAGCAATTCTCGGAGCTTCTCAACATTGGGGACAATGTTGCTTTAAAGGGGAGGGGCATGTTAGGCCCGTATTCCTACCCTTATCTTGCATTATTAGGATGTATGAGTAGTCGACTTGTGGCTTACGCATATGCTTTTATATTATGTCGTCCCTTTCATATATTTGATCATTATCTTAGTAGGTAGGCCTTGGTGTTGGCCATAGCATATGAATAGTATATATAGGGGTTAGTAGGTAGTAGTTGATCATCATCCATTGAGCATTTGAGTCTTAGTGTATGGTTTGGAGGTTTCCCCCTCGAAGTGGCTAAGCTATTATACTTGCATATTGAGATCATTTATTTCCAATATTGTGTCCTTTTGTGTTCTATTACTGCTAATAATCATATTTATACAAGTAATTACTTTACATGCTAGAGGGAGTTCACAACTCACAAGAAAATTTGAGAACGTCGTATGCATTTGATGATGAATGGAAAGTGTAAATCGACGTAGCTTTATAGGCCGCTCCGACGGAGACTAGGATGGGTCACCGCCGACCACATCGGAAACGCTCCGTACCCGCTCTAATGGGCAACTTTTGCTGATATATTGGCATGATTTCGGGTTTCTTAAAGTCATTTGGAAAGATGCTGTTAAAGTTCTGAATTAGGACTGGGTACAGAGGATGCTGTATGGATGAGGTGTAGGTGAGTTGGCAATAGAGATAGGTTAGAAAAAGTGTAGGGATGGTGAACCTAGAATGTCCATTAGGGCAAATCTTGTGGATAGGATACTCAAGTTGATCTAATAAGAATCAATTAATTAACTTCAATAGGGATGCCCCTAAATGGTGTTGCAGAATTTTAACTAAATTAAGGGGGATGTCCCTAAATGAATATGCGCACACAGGTGATAAGGGTAGAGATACTGAATTTAGGCCCCTCTATAAGTGTTTCCCCACATTGTCAATCACCCTTTTTGTTGGCTCGCCATGCATATGAAAGGAGTTTGCTTCACCAAGATCTTACTGTACAATCCCTTTCACAAACTTCCACCCGACATAGGCATATGTACCAAAAAACTCAACTACCACTGGGCTGCAGTTCTGAGCTCCAACATCATCATCAATAAGTCATGTTCACATAGATAGCCATCAGCAACTCCATTGGCTCCAACTAAAGTACATAAATGAAACAAAATGCTTGTATCACATAGAAGAGTGGGAGATTCTGCATCTCATGATATCGATCCCTACAAGGACTTTAAACATCAGTGACTTAAAGTTGCTTAGTAAATGTGACTTTGAGCTCAGCCACGACTGACCATAAGAAACACCTGGAAACCATTTACATAGCATAGTGGAAGCCTTTATAGAAGCTACATACGCAACTACAACAATTTGTATGCCTGAGTGTGAATATAGAGATGTCTTTAACACATACCTCTAGTTGGAGAAATAGGAAGAATGACATGCTCTTGTTACGTGACATTTGGAACAATATAAGCATTGCTAGGGAGAGACTTGATTAAAGAAAGCATACCAAAGGAGTTTCACCCCTCGTAACATGGTTTTAAAGTTCTATAACCTAGAGAATCAAAAATAGATGTTCATCCCTAGGTGTTTAGAGCCTTACGTCATCAATAAGCATTAAGATTTGGTTCTTATAACACCATAGGTTATGTCAAATCTTAATAATGAAGATCATTTTTAATTATATATCGTAGGGATGAGAACCCTTCAAAGATCAATTTTTTGAGGAGGCTTCACTGGAGATTCTTTCATTTCAAAAGATACTCGGTATTCTTACAACATTAAAGACTATGTTATAAACCTAAAAATTAATATACTATTATGTACTTTTGGGTAACCTTTATGCCATTTATTCACGATATAATAATGCAAAATAGCATCAGATTTCTTTTGAGTAGAAACTGAAATGGAGTGAGAAGAAAATACATATGCATTTCATTTAACAACTAATATCATGCTTCTTAATTAGAAAATCATTTCAAGTTTACCAAGTGAATTGATCCAATAAACAAATTGAACCAACAGGAAACAAATGAATGGAATCAAAGAACAACTCAAACAAAACAGAGTTCTTTCAAAATAGCTTACCCCACGACGGATTGTTGGAGAGGATGTTAGTTGGCTGAGGATTGGACCAAAACTTTGAGCCATAGGTACAATCACAGGAGAAAATAGTGGAATAGCTGAACTTGCTTCCTGAAAAATAAGAGGACCATAATAGCAGAATACTTTAACTTTCAATAAAAATACCCCTAGTTCAATATTCAGTTTCATAATCAAAATATCGAAGGACTACAATTAAGAACGTAACATCTTTACGATTTTTTTAATCAGAATAATTATGATATCAAGTAGAAATATTTGTACATGTAATAGGTAGTCTGAGATCTCTGAAATCGGGACTAAATCAGAAGCAGGTATATACTGCAATAGACTACCTAGAAGTTACCAAAGATAAAAACCTACCTAGATAAAGAACTGGAATGACGACCTTGAAGAAAAGAAAACAAAACCAGTGCAATGATAGCAGAAAAAATACGAAGCCTGACTTCCACTATGCCCTGTCCTATGCAGACCAAACACAAGTGCTTAGAAAACTGCACACTTAGAGTTTTTTGACAGTGTGTTCTATTATGGCCTTGTCACCAAAAGGAGGAAATGACCAGGGTTCTTCATTACATGTTTCTTCCAATCTGATTTCTTTTTTCTTTTTTCTTTACCTAGTATGCCCATGTTTGCAGATGATGCATAGACGAACCCTTGATATCCATGCTTGAAAAATTCACCGACGCAGGAGTCTATTTTCAGGATTGTTTCAAAATTACAAACTATTTTTAAAATCTCTAGGCCATATTATTATGCCGATGCATCAAGCTAAGAATTAAACCAATGGTGTCAACAATTTCATAGAGTTAACAGTCCATAAAACTATGAAACAAGCTTCAGGAAAAATTCTGTAGAATTTTTTTGATTAAAAATCTTCTACACAGATTTTCCAGAAGTTTGTGTCATATTTTCAGCAATGTTTTTGATGACCTAATAACATTGATACTTGATGAACTGCGGAATAGGTCCTTTGAACGACACATAACAAGCCCACAATTTATGGACTCATTACACCACCTTGTGGACTCGTAGTGTAAACTTAAGACTTTCATGAAAACCTGGGAGAAAAATAGATATCTCTACAAAACCATAGAATTAGAACGTGTTATGGCCTAGAACAACTTTCAATTAACTATGAATCCATTAATTGCATTGCATCTTCAACATAAAATATCCAAATCGGGATACAAAGGAAGAGGATGGTATCTTCAACATTATTGATGACATAACCTAACATCACATAATCATTAATTATGACCTTGCAGCTACATCTACTTTCACAATATTTATTCAAGATGACATCAACAAATCAAAGTTAGTTAAGCTTAGTCAAAAAATTATCTCTCTCCCTAAACAGCTTTTTTAACTTGGCAAGCCTAATTACATATGTTTCTCAACCTACCTACTTAAGTTTCTTGGCCATAATTTCATCTTCAAGAAAATGGAGAACAGTCTTAAGACGAAAACCCATAAAGATATCCAGATCGAGACACAATGGAAGAAGATGGTATTATCATCATCATTGATGACATAACCTAACATCATAGTCATTAATTATGACCTTTATAGCTACATCTACTTTTGCAATATTTATTCATGAAGGCATTAACAAGTCAAAGCTAGTTAAGCTTATTAAAAATACTTCTCTCTTTGTTTCCCTCAACACCTTGCTTTAATTGGCGAGCCAATCGATATCATGTTGTGCTACATCTGTGATGATGCCGTGCCCATGCATAAGTGAAACACTAGTGTGTTGGGAGGGAAATATTAATCATTTGTAAAAAGATTAAACCTTAACCGAGATATTTCCAATTGTAGAAAAGTTTGTTGTCTGTAATGTCCCCTTTTCTAAATTAAAAATAATTAATAATATTTTAAGTTCGGCCCTGCCAATTCTTCATTTTGGGACAACTTAATAATATTATTATTAAAATAAAAGGTATTTTGAAATACTAAAATAGAAGAAAAAAACTTAGCCTATTTTCATTATTTTCAGTGGGTTAAAAGGGAGAGATCATCCCTCTTTAAAAGAGAAAAGCAAATGTTAAAAAAAGAAATAAAGAGACCTACATGGAGTGCTCCACAAAGAAAGGAAAGAAAAGGCTTTAAAAGCAAATGTTGGGGCTCATTGTAATCATCTTGTGAATTAAATAATTCTCTTTTGGAAATTGGAGCATTGAGCTCTCTTTTTCACCCTTTGAAGACGAAAACCCTCATTAGATCCTATTGGGGACAAAAACCCTCAATAGTCACAACTCTTGGGGACGAAAACCCTTATTTGTTGCATTGGTGACTTCATCCGGGAGTCACATTGGAGCTTCAAAATACAGAATTTCAGAACGGCGAGGGTTTCTATCAGTGCTAGGGCACACATTCCAGCTAGGGCACACTTTTTTGGGACTGCCACATTCATTTCTAGCTTATCTACTCATTTGGAGATTTTGAGATGACTTTTCAATGGGTTTTCGTGGGTGGAAAAATTTGATTCTAATTTTATTGAATAGCTGATATTTTTTTGGTCAATTTGATCTATCATTTCCATTTTATCTCCAAGTATTTATGACGATATGGAATTTTGAAGTTTCAACTATTTTTGAGCAATAATTAATTCTAGCAATCATTAATTTATTGTTGAAGCATTTATTTTGCATGAATTCATAAGTGTTTCATGTTGATGTATTTTTGAAGATTTGTGGGTGGGAAAGGCTAAAATTTGAATTCTACCTAGGTTGCTTAGGGTTTTGTGGACCTAAAACAGGTCGTTGCCCTAATTTTTGCATAAAATCAGTCTGTTGTCATAAAAATCAGGTTTTTTACATGTGGTTGGCATCACTTTCAGCAATGTTCCATTAGGGTTTTGGTGAAAATCCAAATTCCTCAAATTTGATCCCGAAAGGGACATTGCAGTGGTATCAGAGTTTCGGTCTTCCTATGTAATATCCCTTTTGGGATATTATCCAAATATGCAATCTAATTTATTGAATCGACTCTAGAAGGACTAAACCCTCCTAGTTTAACCTCAAATAATCCAATGTTAGCTTCAATACAACCCAAATAGGGTTGGAGTGAGCCAAGTTGGTGGATTAAATGGGAGAACCAGTTAGGAAATTAATCACTTTAAAACTGAAATTAATTACAGCAGTAATTAATTAATAAATGCATTAGATTGTTGTAAACTTCAAAAACTAATAACTCCTTCACCATCCGATATTTTTCTATCAAACCAATGCCAAACGATTCTTCATATTTTTAGCTTTCCAACTATAGATCACAATTTTTGGATAAATAGAAAGCATGCAAATCGACCATCGAAATCTGAAACCGTGTAGTTAAAACCTTGGCACACAACTGAAACTTGGAAAATTCATAACTTGCTCACTACTTGGTCTTTTGCCATGAAATAAAGTGCAGACTAATCTATAATTCAAGAGTTTTCCAAAGATATTAAAATCTGAATTTTCAAACCACCGAAGACCCTCCAAAACAGCCCCCAAAATCCCCAAACCAGACATTAGGGTTAGCATAAAACATGTAAATTATTTTCAGCTCTAAAAACCCTTCAAAGACATTCCAAAATGGCTGCTCACACTCAGAAAAATAAGCCAACTTAGATCAGATTACAAATATAGCTTGTTCACCCTTAAAACATGCCAAAAGATGCTCAATTCAAGTCGCCATGATTAGAATAAAACCAGCAATAACTAACAGATCTAAAACACCATAAAACCGTTCACAATATTCGATAACATGCAGACTTTACTCTCAATAAAATACGCCAATACTCTAGACAAGTCGTCAAAGCTAGAGAGTATAAATCATGCACCAAGACATTTCAACACAATGAAACACAATGAATGGAACAAAAAAATCTTCAATGTCTTCAACAATGGCTTCCAAATGAGAGAGCAAAATGCAAGAACTAGGGCATACATCCCAATACTCCAAGCATGGAGTGAAATCAAATGATCATCCAACATAGCCCTCTAGGAAATACGACCTCCCTTTTTATAGAACTAAGGGGTGCAATATCCAATAAAGACCAACCTTTTCCTTTTGGAGGGAAAACATAAACTCTCATTAAAATATTTAATACTACAACTATGTGAACTTTATTTATTTTTTTGATTAAATAAATAAAAATAACTAACCTATGTGCACATTTAAACTAACTAAAGAGACTTGCACTTGTAGTGCTAGGCATGCCAAGGGGTTAAAATGGAAATGAAAAATAAATATTAATAATGTCTCGAAAAAGGGGACATTACATCCTAGCCTGAGGGTTTTCATGCAAGAAGATAAAATGGTGGATAAATTTTTTGGTGATGTTAGATTTCAAAGCTTTGCCTTAGGGCAAGAAAGATTGGCCAATAAATTGGCTCAATTGATCCATACCCTTCAAGATCCAAATGATTGAAAGAGCTCTTCAAAGGAAGTCAATAATACTCGGCCATCCAAAGTGGACAACATTGCTACATGATATGAGTATAGGGCTCTTCTGGAAAAGATTTATGATGCGATGTCATTTTCTAAGTTCATGGGAGTGAGCAAGGGAAAATGAAGGCCCAAGCCTAGGTCATGAGCTACACAAGAAGAAAAAGAAAAATGAGATCTGCAAGAGGGCTTTGAGGTGGAGTCCCAAGAAGACCATGTTGAAAGACATGGAGAAGTGCTGCTAAATAAAGCACTAAAAAGGGTTTTTGATGTAGTAGTATCTCCAAAGAAAGAGGAAAAAGTACCTATCATTTTCCCTAGGATGAGCCCTTGATTGATTTTCAGAACAGTATGGAGGGCCAAGGGTTTGATGAAATTTCGAAGCACAAGCCTAGGGAAGAGAAGGAAGCCATGAAGCACGAGTTAGTGTAATGTCCCCAAATGGGACACTTAAACCCTCACTTGGTTTCTAAGCCAATCCCAAAATCAAATGTAAGTCTATAACATGCATTTCAGATCTTTAACATGCAAATCTGTATTTTACCTTGAAAATGTGACTGGGGTTTGGCATAAAACTTTGCATTAATCAATCAACACTCATACTTTTCCCACTCCAATATATTTTGTAGGTTTTATGAAGCTAAAACAGCCCTAGAACATATATATAAAACCTTGCAAGATAGCTGTAAATAAATACCCAAAATAGTGACTGGATATGGAAGTATAAACGCTCAGAAATATAGCAAACTTAGATTTCAAGACCAGGAATTAATGAGCTGAATTTAGGAAAAGTATTGCAGATGTAAATTACCAGCTTGAAAGCTCCAAAAAGACAGGTTTTCATTGATAGAATGTTGCAGATTAGATCTGTGATTACAGCAATGTAAGAAGGTTTGAAATCCAACAAAGCTCTCAAAATAGAAGAGTAAAATATCAGAAATATGAGCATCCATCTTGTATTTGCTCCGAAGAGCGAGAAGGCTATCACCCGTTTTTGCTATGAAATTGCCAAACTCTACGATAACCTAGTTTTGGGCCTCAGGATCAGGAAAGAGCCTAGCCAATGCTGCCATATATCCCTCACTAACTTTCATATCCCTGTATGGTGCTACCCTCCCTGGCAAGGAAAGGATCTTTGTGCTATAAAATCTAGAAGTCAATGCAAAAGCAAGTAGATGTAATGGGGTGGTCATTTTGTTCCACCGCTCAATGAGGATTGACTTTACTTGTTTGAAAAATATTTCCTCAGGATCTTGTTCTTTTGCATTTATGACGGCTTTTATCTTCTCAATCATTGAGTCGATGTCGTTAGATATCTTTCCTAGACATGGCTGATCGGTGTCAGTAAACTGGATCATGCTCATAATGGGCTCCGTAAAACTCAACAAATATTTCACTCTGTCCCACCAAGGGTCCTCTAAGATCATGTTCTTCATTTTTTGAGCCCGTTGAGTGTTCGATCGCCTCCATACAAACCAAAGATTGGAGGTTACCATCCTCATGAGTGCCTGTTGCACTTTCACAAGTCATCTCAAGACGATTGTGTGTAATGCAAACCGAGTCTCAGCAACCTAATAAGAATGAGGAACAAAAATTAAAAATGAAATCAAAAACTAAAAGAATACTAAAAAACTTATATTTAAATTTTATATTTAAAAAAAAGAAAGCTTTTCCTTACCTTCAGTAGCTCCAACTGCGAGAATGATCTAAAAATGGCCTGTGACATGTGGTGGTTGGTGACAAACATTTGGATCTCTTCAACTTCTGCATACACTTGCTAGATCCACTCTAATTTGCTTGCCGTCTTCTTTAACATTAAATTCAATGACTGCATGACACATGGTGTCCAAAAAATATGTCCATACCATGCCTCAACTAGCATCCCCGCAGCTTTGCAATTTTTGGCATTGTCCGTTGTGACTTGGACAACATTTTGAAGCCCCACTGCCTCAATGGACTTAAAGAGGATGGTGGCTATGAATTGGGCATCCTTCACTTGCCCCTCACAATCAACTGCTTTCAAAAAAATTACCCTCTTAGGGCATACTGCAATTACATTGATTAAAGGGCAATTTCTTGCATCTTTCCATCCATTAGAAACGATGGACACACATGTTTTGGCCCATGAGTCCCTAATTGGTTGCAAAGAGGTTTCCGCATATTTCTTTGTTTATCCAAAAGGAAGGTGCAGATCCTCTCATATCCTAGTGATTTATACCCTTCTGGTGCCTCATTGATGGCTTTCACCATCTCATGCCAATAAGGTGATCTCACAACATTAAAAGAAATTCCATTAGCATATACACACCTTGCAATGTGTTCATCTGCAATTTCCCTACTCTCATTCTAAAAGGCCTTTTCCAATGGCCCTCTTGTCTTACTTTTCTTTCGTGAAAGGGAAGCATCCTCGTTCGTGGAGGTAGGAGCCACAAATAGATGTGGCATGGCCACAATTGGGGATCCAATAGGTGATGGGGCAACAGGAGGCCTCGTTGAACGAGATGAACCTCCTCTTTTGGCTAATGGATGACCCGCTCTCATAGCCACATTTGTCTCTGCATCTTCCTACTCTTTGATAGCTGCCAAAACTTTTGCTTTTGGCACCCCAACATTATTCCTCCCCTTGCATACTCTTATACCATTACCCATTATGGCACACAAGTGGCTTTTCACTCTACGGTAAAAGCCTTTGAATACTCCATCACAATCATTGCATTTCTATTCAAAACAACCACCACCTGCAAGTTGTTGAACTATTGTTACATGCCCCCATAATGGTGAATTTGGGTCAAATTCTCTGACCAAAGATTGCCCAGAAGAAGCAAAACTTGTTGCCATTGTAGAAGTACCTACAAGGTTAAAAAAAAGCAAAGAAAACAATGGCATGCATTGAAAATTAAAAAAATTAAATAGAAAGAGCAAAAAAATATAATGTGTGAAAGATTAAATAAAAAAAAAAAGAAACAAGGTTAGAAATAAAAAAAACTTACCTTCACTTAGTAAACCACAAATCCTTAACAAATCTTCCTCCTTTACAACTCCTCACACTCCTACAAGCTTAGCAATAGCTCCTCAAACCCTAGATAAGCACAATGCAATTTTGGAGAGCCAAAGGTAAGTTTCTTTGCTTTATGTTTTGTTTTTGTGTTGTTCTTTTGTTTTATTGTTTAGAGTTAGCTTTTAGAGTTTAGATTAAAAGAATATTTAATTTTATAATGTTATTGGGCTTTTAAAACATGAAAAAAAAAAAAATTAAAAAATACGTATTTTGGCTTGGGAGCAACGAAAACACTATGAAAACGTTTGGGTACGGCCTGTGTTGTACCTAGGCGTTTCCACAGTTCTTTCCCCGCTCCCAATACGCTTCCGTCGCCGCTTTGCCCCTGGTACATTTCGAGCACCCTAGAGGTGCTGTATCGATAACCTAGTTTTTCTTTTATTAATGGCACTTTATAATAACTTACAAATGACTTAAGTCACCCTTAAGATCTCCCTCCCCCTTAGCCATCGGGTAGACGAAATAGGCCAAGGGTCTTCAATGACGTTATTTAAGATAAGTGGTACATTTCAGTCCTCCCTTCCACAAATTGCTTGCCCATAAGCAATCCTAAACTCTTTTGTCCAAGTGCCATGCACAATAGACAAAACATGTTGAAGTGTCTCAAGCATCTAGCACCTGTACCAGTAATATGAGATAAAACTTGATACCATTTGTCCTTTCCCAAGGTGCTCATAAACACATGGTTGTACCCAAGGCATTTCATAAGACAAATTGCAAATTTCATCCTCTAAATCAACACTTATCAAAAGAAATCTAAATATGTTGCACATAGGATATTAAATTGCTTGTATCATACCTTAGGATGTCACCATGGTTCACAAAGGGCTGAGATTCGTCAACAATCAGCTGTTGTAATTTTATGCCCCTTTCTTCTACCATCACCTCTTGTGAGATCTGTTGTTCTTGAACTATTCCAATCATACTTTTCCCTGCCACCCTTTGAGGAGCTCCCTTCCTCATACCTTGCAAAACAATTTCCTTGTTTTCCACTTTGAATTTCAGCTCCAAGGTATAATAGTTTTGATGAAAATCACCTAAGGATTGTAGCCATTGCACACCAAGAACTATATCCAAACCATCAATACCAACAACATAGAACTCATCACTTACCTCATGACCTCCCATGGTGAATTGGAGTTGAGGAATCTTCTTGGTGCATGTGATTGAATGTCCATCCACCACAATCACGTTGAATCCTTGAAATTCTTCCTCTTGTAGACCCAATTTAGCAACCAAGTCTTCATCAATGAAGTTATGAGTTGCTCCACTATCAATTAATATGGTGATCTTGTGCCCACAGAAGGATCACCTTTCACATGGAAATGCATAGAAACTAGGCAAAACTGTTAGTGCTGGCTAAGGTAGCACCTGTGACAACCACCTCATTTTCCTTTGCTTGATCTTTTGGATCAACATGATCCTCATCATCATCGAAAATAAATTCAATATAATGAATGGAACCCTTACCTTTGCAACGGTGATGAGGTGTCCATGGTTCTTTGCAATCAAAGCACAATTTATTCCTACTTAGCTCATTTTTTGTTTCAATTTCAGCCTTGTTTCTCTCCCATTCTTGAGCTCTATTTTGTTTCCCACTAAATGTTGTCTCCTTGCTTATCATTTTGAGGTGCTATGCGCTCCTCACATGTGCTCTTTTGTTACCCCAAAGGTGTTGTTCGATGCTGCCCAAACTGCAAATTTCTCCCTTCTGGCATTGAACTTTCCAAGTCCAATGACTTCTTAATGGCACCTTGAACGAGATGGAGGATTAAAAGCTTTAACAAGACCTCTTAATGGCTCTCTTATCTCATTCGGGCCCAAATAATAAAATCTCCTAGCATTGGACTCACACCCTCCGCATTTCACTTGGTCAATTCATGGTTGGTTCTCATAGGCTTAGAGTTGAGAGTGATCTATCATGTGGATCGTTCCGATTGGATTTGCCAGCTTTGCTCCCTCCAGGAGATGCAAAACGGAAGATCCACCCTTCAAAGCTTTGCTGTTGCGCCATCTACTACGAATTCTTCAGAGGGTAGTATTCTAGCCATGTCCTGATTCATGATGTCATGGTACCACCACTCATGTGCCACCCCTTCTTCAAATGTCATGTTCAAAGAGTGCTTCATCTTCATACATAGGATTCAAAGGAAAGATAGCTATCTAATTTTTGTAACCAAGACCCGCCAGACCACTTATCTAGACCATTAAATGAAGGAAGTAGTTATCCTTACCCAACCTTTGTTGAATGTCTCCTTTGGTAGAGTTTCTTGGTGAGCGACACTATTTCTCATGACTATCCCACTATTTTTCAACTGGTCAGAAATCGCTCACCAAGGTAGCATATCCTTCCTCTGAGGCAAAGTTGCATATAGGTCATCACCACGCGGAGCTTCTACATCATCCAGACATCATTTTGTGCACCGGTTCAACAGTTCATCTCTTTGGAGAAACTTAGCTCATCACCAATCTGTTGGCTTGGGAGTCAGTTTTGTAGGTCCTGTTGAGCTTCCCTCTCCATTGATTGGTTGATTCACTTGATTAAGTAGTTAGCAATGTTCCCTTGTAGGACATTGTCCAAATCTAATGAATCCAACTAGTAAATGCATCACATTTCTTTTTGACTCCCTCATTCTAGTGTTGCAGCTCTTCTGTCGCCCCTGGTAATGACCTCATTCATGTAGCTAAGAACATCATTGGGAGGAGGTCTTTCCTTCATCATGCTCATCCATTGTCTTCTTGGAGTTCTCCTTCTGGTAATGGTAACTAGAGGGCTCTTCGTCCCTTTGCATTCAAGTGATTTTGAATCTTTCTCTCACATGATGGGAGGAAAACTGGCTCTGATACCACTGTAATGTCCCCAAATGGGACTCTTTAACCTCAAGTTGGATTTTCAACCAATCCCAATACCAAATACAGATTACTAGGTGAAAGCAATTCAGATGTAATGAAGATGCAGAATCTGTATTTATGAGAAATGCGACTAGCGTTACATGGCATAAACCCATGTAAATCAGTCAACATTAAACTTCCCACCCAATATATTTTCTAGGTTTCAAGAACTGAAATACTGATTTTTCAAGGCCTCTGAAAGAAATATGCAAATTGCAAGTTGCAAAAAATATCCAAAATGACTGGATTAATAATTCTGCAGAAATAAAATACCAGATTTATGACCTGCATAATGAGCTGATTTCATTGCAATAAAAATTCTGCAAAACCCAATCTGACAAATACAGTTGAAGGAGAGCTGGTTTGGAACCTCTAAGAACACACTCCAACAAAGCTCTCAAAATAGAAGATAAAATATCGAATCCAGCTCCAACAGCAGGTAACACAAAACTGAATTTTAGAGTCCTCCAATTATACCAAAATCTTGCCAAAGCTGGGTTGCTCCAGCTGGTATAAATGATGGTTCAAAATCAAATTTGATCTTTGAGACTTCAAATACAAAATATGAGATCAAAGGAAGAGTTTTCGTTCCTCCTTTCACTTCTTGAGGGTTTTCGTCCTCAAAATTGCAGTAGTGATATTCAGCTTACACAATCTAATTTCAGAAAAAATTAATGATTATATGATCCCTCCTACAAGTCGACCTCTCCTTTTTAAGCAAGAAATGACTCAAAAGCAACCTCTAAGGCCACCAATCAGCAAATAAGGGACATTTCTATGCATTTTTCACCCTACCCCTACCTAGCCAAGTCACATTTTTCCTTAGGAGGATACAAAAATACAATGCTCTTTTATCTTTTCTAAGTTACCCTTCCCCTTTCTAAGGCAAGTCGCCATTTCTACCTAGGATAAATAAAAATTACAGTTGGGCCTTTTTCTATACTAGATTTAATAATTAGTAAGTCGTATAAATTATTGTAAGTGCTCCATATATTTTTCTTTTATTAATGACACTTTATAATAACTTACAAATGACGTAAGTCACCTTTAGGATCTCCCCCTTAGCCATTGGGTAGACGAAATAGGCCAAGGGTCTTCAATGACATTATTTAGGAAAGTGGGACATTTCAGTTAGAAGGTAAAAATCCTTTGATATTTAATGATGATTTATTGATTTCTAATGATGGCATGTTGCAGAAAAATGGAGAAGAAAAATCAGATTTGCATGAAGTACATGAGGATGACATTATGGAAAGGTATGTCCATGAAGGAAGGGCACTTCCTGTTCTTCATAATTACTTTCAATTCACTGGAATTTCCCAAACAACAGTCAATGAGGGGCAAATTGAGGGAGTTTATAACCTTGGAGAGAGTTCTAAAGATGTTCTAGACAAGTACCAACAAAATAAGGGTGAGCTCCTTGTTGGCAACACAAGGTACGATAATAATGATCACATTTGATCTCCTCCTATGTCGCTGACATACTTGTGCCATTATGGGCAACTTGTTGAAAAGAATGATCATGTCATGTTTGATGCCTCATAATATAATTGGTAATACTGTGAAAAACTTATTGAGTAACATAGAGCACATATATCTTTTCTTGCAAGTTCAAAATTATGTGAACATAAAAGTTTGGGTTCTAGTTGATCCTTTGAAGTATAAGAAGAGGAAGTCCTTATTGAATTCAATATTGCTACTCCATGCATATGGTTAGAAAGAAATTTTATGAAGGATTGTTTTGAACTTGTTATAGTTGTTAAGGATTTACTCCTAGGGTGTTCCTTGAAGTCAAGTTCTACACTCCAAGGCAAGGATATCAAGATAATCAGAGTTGCTACAACCAAGAAGAAGGGGGGGACTTACGAAAGAAGGCAAGGTATATGGGCAACACATGATGAGGTAAAATCTACTATTTTGTTTTTCATAACAATAATCAAGATGTAAGTGTTTTGAGTTCCCAAGTGATAAACATGCTCAAGTAAATGTTGAATTAGTAATTGTTGTGTATGAAAATGAGCAAGATGGATGTTAACTTGCAACCCAAGGTATCGTCTCCCAACCAGACATGGAAGGTATGGTTGTGAGTTGTAAACATGTTGATTTTTTTATTTCTGAGCATGTTGTCATAAGATTTTGTACTAATGTCATAGACATTTCCAACTCGTCTATAATCTTATTTGTTTTCATACAAAAGAGGACAACCATGAAAGGGATAATTTCCACACTTTTGAGGTATTTTGAGTCATCAACAAAGTGTTTCCAGCCCCCACTATGTTGTTTTTGCAAGATTTCATGAGGAATATTCAGTATGACAACAGCTGTACTTGTTTTTCATTTACTGTCCATGCAATTTCCAGCCCCTTTTCGTTGTTGTTAACAGTGGTAGAAGAATTTCCAATCATTTGGGTAAAGGGTGCTAACAATAGCAACATGTTTATAGCTATCATATGAGGTTTTCCATCTACTTTCGTTCTGATTTTTGAGGGAAAAATACATGATTACAATTGTGTTTGGGGCAACATGACTGCATTTTTGGACAGCCATCACTTGTATGAAGTTTGTTAGAAGTTTGCAAGCAAAAAGACGAAGTTGGCCATCATATCTACAAGGCATGAAATGAAGAAAAAGAGAACTCTTGTTTTCTCTAAGAACTTTGTTCAATGTGCAAGTACAGGTGTGATGAAGGAAGAACAACCGAGTTTTCTCTTTTCCCATACAAATAAAGGAGCAAATAAGGTTGCAACTATAGCAGAAGATGACATTATGAAGAATGTCAAATTTATGGTCACATGTGATTACCCTTTGCAAGGAGATGAAGCCTCTTCCATACTTGGGTTAAAGCGGAAAACATTGGAGACATTGAAGAGGCAAAGGGCAGCAGCGGGTATGCAGCCCGAAATTGCTTATTGGCAGCCACAAATCATTATTTTTGGACAGCAAAAGAGTTCTCTTCGACAAAGTGACTTTCTTGTGTGGCACACATTAGGACAGCCTTGCACACTGCTTCCTAGTTCGTCCTGGAGAGTAAAGCAACATTGGAGATTGGTGAATGGTGAGTTTCAAAGGGTAACCCACTTGAAAATCAGAGCAACAAATCAAAGGCAAGGTATGATGACTAATAATTTGGTTATTTTTGCAAAAAGACTCAAGCCAAGCATATAGGAGAAATAAGTGGTGATGTTTGGTTACTCTCAAATGTTAGAAGAAGCATCCTTATGACAACTATAAGCCCATTTATACTCAATAGCATTGCTGACATCATTTTTGGCAGCTCTCATTTTTTTTCAGTTGCATTCATGCATGTGATTAGTGGGTGTTTGTTGGCTAGATTTTCTACATAGTTGAAAACCTAGGCAGTCATGAAGTAAATCTCCCTCATTTACAGGTGAGGCTCCCGTGTAAAATTTGTCAATAAAATATAATAGTATCTATTTAGGGGTTTTACTTTAACCATGCAGCTCATGAACCATAGTTGTATAGTTTTGTAGCAAGTAAGTAGCTATTAAAAAAAAAATCTAATGAAGAAGGAAAATAATAAAAACAAGAAAGAAAGATGGAAGATGTGCAACCCAATCAATAGATAACAGAGTTGATTGCATGCACATAGACAAAACCAATAGATATTAACACACATAATTATAAACAAAGGCAACTTTCAGATCTAGCTCTAGAATAACACAGTTTATAAGTAGATCTAAGGCAAAAAAAAACTAGAAACAAAATGCACCGTGACACAAAGTTCATTGGAAATCTGCTTCTTTCTATTCCTTTGCTTCAAATAGCTATCAGGGATTTCAGCACAAAGTCTAGAACACAAGAATGCTGCTTACCAATTCTGTCATTTTTAACCCGAAAGTTCTTCCTCTACTTATAGAATGTAGAAGGGAAATTACAAATGGTAAACTCAACTGAACTAGAACATAAACAAGAAGTAAAGATAACATCTGGCAATCATCTTCCTCTAATTCCTCTTCAAGTGACATGCATCCGGATCCATACTCAAACTTATACACATTTGTCACTTAACTAATAGAATCGTTCCACACAACTTAAAGTAATGGTTTCAAAACCAATAACTTTAAAGTTTTACAATTATATCCGGGAACGTGAGAATAGAAGAAGAAAGAGTAGAAGAAGAAAGATTCACCAGCTGTAACATCTACATCTTCTTATTGTTTTGATACTGAATATACTTGTCAAACATGTAATTCAACAACTTCACATCTGTCTTAGCCACAACTTCCTTTTCTATCATGAATTGCAGCAAGCCTTCGTTCAATACCCTGATGCACGCTTCCACATCCTCCAAGCTAGGCCCGAACTTCTCAATATCCGACTGTAGCGTTACCAGCTTACTAATGGAATCCATCATGAAAGGCCTAACAACTCCATCAATTCTCCCTTGCACCATCAAAAGAGATCCCTCCAAGGAATCAAGCACTTTGCTAGGAATGGTCCTTGTGTATGAAGAAACGTTCCTGACCACTTCCTCATTAGTGAAAGCAATGACATTGTCTGGTAAAAATGATGCCATACTCTCAAGTGCCTGCATTCTTTTCAGCATGATTCTGAAGATCTCCAAGTGGAAAGATACTGCAAACTCAAGTTGCTTCCCCTTCTCAACTGATCTATCGGGCACAATTCATTCCGCAATCAACACCTCCCTCGGTAGTTTATTTATTTCGACCAAAGTACTCAGATTACTTTCAGCTACTGTGCTCATGTCTATCGTGCTCGTCACCAGTTGCTTCAGCTGAGCCGATGTATCCTTCATAACCTTTTGACGGGTTAGCACCTCTCCGAGTTGTACAAAAGCTTGGCGAATGATGAGAGTCTTTTATTCATTGATAGCTTTAACCTGGTTACCTGCATCCTCCACTTCCTGCATCAGATGATCACTTACTTGCTTATGTGCTAAAATGGGCTGAGCGGAAGATTTGGCAACTTTGGCAATAATCTCGCATAACTGAGACACCTGCTTCTGAAGTTCAACTTTCTCCGCCTTTTCTTTGTCAAGCCTAAGGAATAAAGCATCTATCAATGTCTGCGTGTCTTGCTTCAATCCTTCTGTGGTGGCTTGACCTAGGGGTACTCGAGTCACTGTTATATCTTCTGCCGTGAGCTCATCCTTCTTCTTCCCTTCTACTGGAACTGACATCTCACCAAACTTCTGCCCCGACTCCTCAATAATAAACCTTGAAGTCACCTTAGCAACTTTAGGTTTTCTGTCTTTTCCACCCAAACTCAGGAGTAGCTGCAAGTCATGTTCCTCCAAGTTGATCTCCTCTCTAGCCTCTGGAACCAACTGCGAAGCCAACCATTCTGAGAAATTACTTCTCGGAGAACGAGAAGTTGCCGAATGTACCACTATCTCGCACTCTGATTCCTCTCCATCTAAAACTGCTACAGTGTTGTGGCTGTCGTTCTCTGAATTTTCCAAAGACAGCTCTTTCAAATTCTGCCATCTGCAACTTCAGCGTTCCTTCAAGAAGAGGTGTTGAACGGAATGGTTGAGAAAAGATGAATGTTGCTGGATTCAACGGAGGAATGGCAATATCTTGCTGAGGTACAACAGTTGGTGAAATACTTGATGCTAGAGAAGCCGGAACTAACACCATAGCCGTGGAAGTGATCCTTTCCTTTGAATGAGACCTTCTGTGCACTTTTCCAGGCCTTTTGCTACTTTCTCCTTCGTGCTTCCTTTTGAGGGAATCTCCTGTGCCGAAGTTGCCTGTGATCTGATTCATCAATGCCTCATCAAGGCAATATCCCTTTGTCAGCAACCAGTTTGAAGTATTGACCAGAACAGCGGCAGACCTTTCCTCGATCGTATGGCAGCCACCTATGCTCTCCTGAAGTACAACTCTATCTCCTCCCATCCGATGGTATGCGTCAAGTAACACAAGCCCATCATCTTTAAGATCCGCAGGTATCCATGCTAAACCAAAGTCAAACACTTGCCGCATTGATTGAAATCTTTCTTTCTAACTTCGTACTCACTTCTGCACTTCATCCAAAAATCTTCCAATGAAGGCACATGCACATACTCCTGGGAGATTGTCTTCCTTGCCACTCCAAATGGATTGAAGTTCAGCCGTGATGGGAAGAACTCTTGCTCGTACTCAGAGAACATCTCCGCTTCAATTCCTCGGGCTTTATGAATACTCTGGCAACTGTAATAGCCCACTATGATCGGGAAGAAGCCTGTAGACTTGTGCCGTTTCGACTGTAGGTCATGCATCTCCACGAGTTGTCTGCTCAACTCCATGATGACCAATCTGTCACTCGGATATCTGGGCAACTTAACTGGTTCTCCTAAAAAGCCGGTGACCTTGAGGTATGCAAAGTCCGCAAACTAAATGAAGATACTGTCAATCTTGGACACAACTTCCCAAGCTTCATTACTTACCCTGTTGGCCTTTAGATCGTCGTTCAGCCTGCAAATGAATCCGTAGAAGAATCCATCGTTGACCACCTTGTAATCTTTATTGCATGCAGGCACAGTAAGCTACGAATAGCACTCAAAAATAGGATCCTTGGAAAGCACACCACGTCTATCCAGCTTGGAGAAGACACCCTGTGAAGCTGTTGCATATACCAAATACGAAGTCATTTTGAAGCTGTAAGTGCGCCTCACATTCTAGAGCTGTTCACCGATGTTGTCACTAATGATTTCCGACCAATTGATTATTGAATCTGCTTTGTTGATTTCAATGGTCCTGATGAAAGCATACATCCATGAGCGGAAGTTGTGAGCGTTAGCTTCGTCATTTATTCTGCATAACAATTTGGTAATGTCATCCACCTCTTGTACCAAATTGGATCGTGGAAGAGTTCTCGAGAACTTGGATGGAGATTTGGGCTTCTTCATGTATCTGTTGCTCATTATGCCCACACAGTCAACTTTATGCTTTTCCCATCTGTTGCCAATATGCTAATAGTAGTCACCACCTATCGTGCTGGAATCTTCAGACAATAATTGATGAATTGTGCATCCAACCGGATTATTGTCTTCCCCGCAGCATCTCAGACTGATCTAGATAGTGGGTGGTAAGACCTAGCACACTCCATGACAAATTCTGGCAACTGAGCTGTGGATGGGAATCCTGAAACTCAAATGATTCCACTACTTTTGACTGCACGCATGAGGGAAGTCTTTCCAGCTTTGGATCTGTCAATCAATTCGGAAAGAGGTTCTGGACCTAGATCTGTATCTCCAATGTTAGCAAACCTGGAAGTAATGCATGACTCTGCTGAGCTTTCTTTTTCATCCTGCTTTGCCATGGCCGTATCTTTCTTTTTCTGAGAAATTCTTTTCCTCTTTATTCGGTCGGAATTATTTACAACCGGTGCAAATCTAGAGATTTCTTCAAATCCGGAGGATATGTTCAATATATTGGACATTGATTTAAGCTCCTTTTCTCTTATATAAGCACCTGTAATGAATACCTGCAATTAATTCAGACAAAGACGGCAACCGGAACATGAACACTTGATTTTAATTATAAAAATCTGCATATATCAAGCCTGCTGCCCCAAAATTTGAGGTTTTGTTTGCATGCAAAGCAAACATGAATTTTGTCAACTTCACCTGAGCACTTGTACCACTATGCAGACAATTAATCAGACTTAATTCAAGATCCCTCAAACCTAGGCGCCAAACTTTGAAGCTTTCCGGCAGTGAAAACACCTTCCTCTGAGCAAAATTTCTTCTTAATTGGGCGCCAAAATTGCCTAGGCTGCACTTCTTTGCTAAAGAATTAATTAATTCATCATTATGGCAGCCCCTTCTTATATAACCTTCACCATTCTATAATTCATAATTACATCTCTTATTCCTGGCAATTAATTAATTAATAAACATGTTTTTCTCTTCAATTTGGGCGCTTATTTTGTGCATGCTCATAGCTGTCATCAAATAAATTAAATCTATTTAATTTTAGCTTGCTACTTCTAGTCCACTTTGACTTCATAGTGTGCTTTGACTCCATGCACAAAAAATAGGAATTAATTCCACCAATTAATATTTTTAAAAAGTATTATTTCTCCTCAATATGGGTCGCACTTTTTGACATGAGAGGGGGCTGCTTTAAATAAATTACATTTATTTAATTTTAGAATTCTATTTCTAATTTCCTTTATCCTCTTCTTCCTTGTTGACTTTTCCTCATGCTTGGGCGCCAAATTTGGAAATAGAATTAATTAATAAATGCATTTAAAGTTGTCCTATTCCAAAAGGGGTCGCACTTTTTGACATAACCAATTTCTATTTTTAAAAGTCAATTTCCAATGGGATTATTCACCCTGCACCGCAGCTCCAAAAATTCCATGATCCACTTAAGCTGTTTGACTTTTATGATGAGATTATTTACCCTGCAAGGCAGGTAAGAAATTCCCATCAATGCCTTAAGTGATTTTCTTTTATTTCACAATGGGAATTTTCACCCTGCAAGGCAGGTAAGAAATTTTCACTTGCCTGCTACCTCTAATTTTCCCATTATGACTTAAGTGGCTTTGCTTTCATAGGAAAAAGTACCCTTCCAAGCAGATGCAAAATTCCCACTTGCCTGCTACTACCAAAAATCTCATTGTAGCTTAAAACCTTCCTTTCCCAAAAATGTGACCTGCCTAGAGGAGGCCTTTTCTGTGCACGACTTCGTCTTTCTAGAGAAAAACCAGACCTCCTGTGGCAAATTCCTTCTGCTATGACGTCCGTAGATGATCTCCAGATACTCCAGGCAAGAAAACAAACTAAACCAACAAAGGAAATGACCTAGAGAAATTTCACAGAAAACAAAATAAGAAAACACCAAAAACACAAAACATTGCCAGAAGTCACAGATAAAACCTAGGATTCATTCCTAGTGGAAACCCTACTGGTATATGGGAATATTGACATGTAAGACCACAACAGGGTTAAACCAGAGCACAATTTGTCTCAAACAAAGCTGAGAATAATTAAATAAAAATTTCCCGCAGGCAAACCCCAGCGACAGAATATAACGATTTTGGGCATCTGGGTATTTGGCGAAATTGACTTATATAACTCTCTGGGAATATCCTGACACAATACAGACACTTTCTGGCAATTAAAACACAAAACGACCCATTATTTTAAAAGTACGAATTTTTTTACATGGGGTAGTCTCATATTTCAGGGTGAAATCTGGGGGCACAGTGTTCTTCTACCATAGTTGACAAGGGTGAGATGGAAGGCCAAAATGCCCCATTGGAAAATGCTTTTGTTCATCAAGTGGCTAAGCATTTTTCAAGTTTTTGTCCTTTGTTTGAGCTTGCAGCTGGCTAGAAAGTGTTTTGTACAACTGAGTGCACAAGGGAAGAAATTGCTACTGTTGTTTTATAGAACAAAATTGGGACAACAATTATTTTTTTCTTCAAGGAAGCCATAAATCTTCATGGGTTGCCAAGGGATTTCAATGAAGATAGGAGCAGTCATTGGATAAGTTTGTTTTTACATAAGTTCTCTCACTTGACAGACGCGGGAGCTAGATTATGGGAGTACTACATCATGTTTTTCCACTTTGGCACATTGGCACTTGGGTATGAGAGCTTGATATTGCTTGAGGGCAAACAAATTTGGGTAGGGAGGAATGTAATGTCCCCTTTCTAAATTAATAATAATTAATTATATTTTAAGTTGGGCCCGACCAATTCTTCATTTTGGGACAACTTAATAATATTATTATTAAAACAAAATGTATTTTTAAATACTTAAGTAGAAAAAAGACCCTTAGCCTATTTTCATTTGGCTAAAAGAGAGAGGTCCTCCCTCTTTAAAAGGGAAAAGCAAATGTTAAAAAAAGAAATAAAGAGGCCTACATGGAATGCTCCACGAATAAAGGAAATACAAGGCTATAAAAACAAATGTTGGGGTTTATTGTAATCATCATCTTGTGAATTATATACTTCTCTTTTGGAAATTGGAGCATTGAGCTCTCATTTTCACCCTTTGAGGACAAAAACCCTCATTGGATCTTATTGAGGACAAAAGCCCTCCATGGTCACAACACTTGGGGACGGAAACCCTCATTTATTGCATTGGTGACTTCATCCAGAGTCACATTGGAGCTTCAAAATTCAAAATTTTAGAATGGAAAGGGTTTCTATCAGGGTTAGGGCACACATTTTATTTAGGGCACGCTTTTTTGGGGCTGCCACATTCATTTCCAGCTTAATCTACCCATTTGGAGATTTTGAGATCAATTTTCAACTATTTTATGCCATGTTTCTGGGACAGGGACAGGGAACGTGTTTCCAGGATGAATTTTTTTGGAGGGCTTTTTTTAGGGGATGGCTATTAAAAAATAAGGGAAATTTTAAAAAATATAGGAAATTTCAAATATTCATATGATAACATTGATAAAGCATTCATCACACATTATAGAACCTTAATACATAAAATTGGAACTGAATTGAGATTTCACACAAGATTCAAGTTTCAATTACAATAATAATTACAATGAAATGCCCAAGGGCTGCAAGTTTCAACTACTAAATGTCTGAAACATAGAAAATGAAAATATATTGCTACACCTAATCAAAATCCGTTAAAATGGCATCAAATTGTTCTTTATTTGTCGTGCCTTTAGCTTTGTTATAGTCGAAGGAACAACTCTCTGCATATGGTTAGACTGAAGATGGACATCAATTTTGATAATATTAATGCACAAACTGATACCAGAGAAAAATATATTACAATTAAAGTTTAAGATAATATGATAAAATTAAAAATTATTTATTGCACCAGAGTCAAGAGGTAAGGGCATTCAGGATATACAGATATTTTAAGTATTGGTGAAATAGCATCCCAAGAGTTTAGATTCCAAATAAATGGAAATTGTGCCCATACATATGCATTAAATAGAATACACCTTATTTCTTAAAAATCTATTTCCAAGATATAAAATTGAAAAACCCACCTTAATGCAAAGTTGCAACATAAATTTCAACTAGCACCACCTAACATGATAGAATTTAATAAGAAATTGTATAAATAAACTGATAAATAAAAGAACAATTTGATTAATATTGTATCATGGCATAAGTTTTATAAGTTCTTTTTTTGTTTTAGTTGTAATAGAGGTTGTTTTAGGTTTAGGTTAGTTAGAAATGAGTGTGGGGTCCTTGTGGGCACCCACATTCCTTTTATTTTTACTAACTTCGAGTTTTTTTTAATAAAGATTGCCTTTGGTAGGACGTAGGGGGCGCCCAGACGTCCCTGGTACGGTTGGGGGACTTGTAGAAGTCCCCTGTCCATACCAAGGATGTCTGAAGCGTTCCCTACCACCCCCTTCTTATTTTTGGCGTCCCGGGGACGTCTCCTTTTTTTTGTGTGAATTGGGGACGGGTAGGGGAGGTTTCCTAGCCGTTCCCGCGTCCTTGAAACGTCCCCTATTGGGGACGGGCCTAAATATGTCGGGACACATCCCCATGGAACACAACTTTTCAATAGATTTTCCTGGTTGGAAAAATATGATTTTAATTTTATTGGATAGTTGATATTTTTATGATCAATTTGAGCTATCATTTGCATTTTATTTCCAAGTATTTATAAAGATATGAAATTTTGAGGTTTCAACTGTTTTTGAGCAATAATTAATTCCAGTAGTTCGTAATTTATTGTTGAAGCATTTATTTTGCATGAATTCGTCAAGTTTTTCATGTTGTTGATATATTTTTGAAGATTTGTGGGTGGGAAAGGCTAATAGCTGAATTCTACCAAGGTTGCTTAGGGATTTGTGGACCTAAAACAGGTTGCTGCCCTAATTTTTGTATAAAATCAGTTTGCTGTCATAAAAATCAGGTTTTCTACATGTGGTTGGCATCATTTTCAGCAATGTCCCATTAGGATTTTGGGGAAATTCCAAATTCCTCAAATTTGAGCCCAAAAGGGACATTGCACTGTCCCCATTCTTAGAAATATGAAATGAACTTGCATAGAGTGGTACAATTGTATTCAAGTGTTAGACCATCTAGGGTTTCAACTATAATTTTAATGTCCACAATATAATTTGCTTGTGCAAGTAAAAACATATAATTTTGAAAATCTAATTTTTTAAAATAAAAAAATTGTTTGTTTTCTGTATTGTTTCCACTTATCCAGAGAATTTATGGGCTCCCGCTTTTTATGGAATTTCAGTTTCAAACACAGTACATGTTTTCAAGTTGTGTGCAACTTAGTTCCACTTTTCCAAGTCCCAAATGCAAATTTCACAGCAGAAGAGGTAGAATAGAGGACAAAACCAACAAGATAACATCATCGTACATTGCCTAAATTGGCAATGTCATTTTGCATAACTCATTTTTGGATATTTTAAATTAGCATTTGTTTATTATATAGAAGCTTTGATGTAATTATGTTTTCCAAAATGAGGTATGTACTCTTGATGATCGTTTTCACTGTTGGCCAAAGGTTTTCTACTACACCGGGAGGCAAAGCAGTTTGAACCTAGAAGTTATTCTAAATTTCTGGTTGTTATGATTGCTTTACAAATTAAGTTGTGATTTGTCTTATACATATTGTTGTACAGTTCTTATTCTTTTGTATAGGCTTTATTGTATTGTTTTTTGTTAATATATGAAGCATCCATTCAAAATAAAATAAAAATTTAAAACAAAATACTGTTGTACAGTTCTTTATTCTTATGTACAACCCTTTGTTGTATATATTGTTTTCTATTAGTATATGAAGCATCTATTCAAAAAATAATTTAAAATACAAACTTTGGAATTGGCAGGAAATGACTTGAGCGCACCAATTATTTCCACTTGATTCGTTGAACCTAAACCTCCAATGCTGCCAACGGGCATTTACTACATGTTGACGTGGCACGACCACTTGGATTCTTGTGATTCATTGAAATTGTAGACAGGATTTGATATATTTAGTCAAGCAAAACTCCCAATGACTCAAACATGTGTTGGTTGGATGGGGGCTTTTTTTAAATTTCCAAGTTGGCATGTATGGAACTACCATGTGTCGATTTCTTAGACTACCACATGAACCAACCAAACAATGCCATGTGGGACAACCAAATTGTGCAATATGGACAAATCAAATAGTTCCATGTACATCTACCACTAAGCACTCAATAAGGTGGCAAAAGGGAAAATTCCTAACCTACAGGATGAGGGTCAAATGACCTCGCTAGTTGGGACAGGGTGACATATATCTCTTAGGGGCACATCAATCATTTAAACAAGAGGAAGAGCCTTTTGGGATCAATAGGCCCTGTTGCTACACCACCCTTGATGACAAAACCACTCCACCGTCATCGCTTTGATGTCTCTACTAGACCTTCACCTTCGCACCCAACCTCCACCAGTTGTTTCCAACAAGAGTTGCCCCTTCCTATGTTGCATTGTTGTGTTAGTGGTATGCTTCAATTCTATGGTCGCTGCCAAGAATTGATGCCCAGATATGTCACTTAGCCCCTTTGTAATGTCCCCTTTTCCACGCTAGTCACGATGGAAAACCTTATGCCCATTCCTCTTCCTGTGGGCATCAAGGAACGAGAAAAGGAGGGGAACTTGCCATGGTTGTAAATGATGTACCTTTATAATTAATTATTTTATTTACTAATCATGGCATTGAAATGGTTCAACTTGGGGGGGGATGACTTGTCAAACAATTCAAGGAGAATTTCTATTTCTTCATTATGAGGTCAGTCTTTTTAAGTGAAGATTAAAAAGTATATTAAGAGGTCGGCCATAAGGATTGGACTTCTAATTCATCCTTGGCGCAAAAAAGGAGGATATAAAGGTGGATCGAATGGCCTAAGAAAGGTTATGCATGTTTATTTCAAAGATTGATATCTTGGGTTTGTGCACGGTTTGCCCTACTCTCCACTGAAAACAAAGACCTTTGGTCTGGCTAAACTTTGAGGATGAAAACCCTCATTGGATCCTATTGGTGATGAAACCCTCAATAGTCACAACACTTGGGGACAAAAATCCTCATTTGTTGCATTGTGGCTTCATACAGGAGTCACAAGTGGACTTAATTGGCAGATTTCTAGAACAAGGTGTTTATCTATACTTAGGGTACTCCTACTTCAGCTAGGGCACGCTTTTGGGTGCTGCCACATTCATTTTCAGCTTGATCTACCCATTTGAAGATTTTGGGATCACTTTTCAGGGGGTTTTCGTGGTTGGAAAATTGAGATTTCCCTTTCATTGGATAGTTGGTCTCTCCAAGATCATATTGAGCATTGGTTTGTGTTGAAACTCCAAGTATTGGAGTTATGAATTTTAAAAGTTTCAGTTGTATTTGCACTTAAAAATAAATTTATAAAATACATATTTGCTCCTGATTTCATCTTGCCGGTTTTATTGAGTATTTGGGATATTTCTATGTTAATTTTCAGCCCATATTGCATGTGAATGATTGTTTCTAATTGCTGGTACAATTCCCTGCCCTCGAGGGATATTAATTAATGTTCTAAGCTGATTTTGATACCCTAAAAGTGTAATTTTCAGTTCACTGCTAGGGTTTCTAATACTGTTGGATCTGCTGTTATAAAATCAGATTATTTTTAGTTCGGTGTTGGTGTATTTTGAGATCTGATTCTTAGGGTTTGTGGTTAAACCCTTATTTTTGGTTTAAGCCCTAGAAAGGGACATTACACCCTTCCACCACTACTACACCACCCAAGTGTTGCTTAGCCCTACTGGCTCCACCTAAGCACCACTAGAAAAATTTGACGGAGGTTTTACAGACCAAAATGGAAGAATTTCACTACGTATAAAAATGTGATCCCTAATGAAATAGCACAAGATATCCAAATATGTGATTAGATCCCAAAATATCCATTGCGTGATACAAGTTGTAGTATTGCTAAAAAGTAAACATTTACCAAACAAATTTTCTAAGGTGGAAGAGTTGATCAACAAAGGAAATTTGGATATACACTATTGTAACATGCACGTCTCTCAATTTTTTGAGTTTTGGTTAATAGTGTGATTTTGATAAGTTTTTCATCAAAAAGAAGAAAAGGCAAAATGTGATAGATGATATTTCATGGCAGACAACTTTCAACATGACCACTATCAAAGTACTAGTTGTGATAACGGGGTAACCTATTGGGGAGTCTTGTGCCAATCACCCTCCATCAAGTTACTAAGTGTCAATAGGGGTGACAACAAGTTTAGCAGGGGTGTGGGGAGGTGGGGGACAAAGGGGGCAAATACATTAAGCACTAAAATAAATGTAATTTATGTTTTTATTATGTGGACCAACATTTTCTATAAAGTAGGCCATGACAAATAAATCATGCGAGATGTTTAAAAAAAATTGTGTTAGGAAAAGATTAAGTTTTGTTGTGTATGGCCATTATTAAATTTTACTAATGTTGGTCACTGGGTGGTTGGTGATGGTTGTCTCAACCGCCACAACCGACAACTATCATCATATTTATAGTCATGACAGACATGGAAAAGAAGCTCTCAAGTGTGCATTCTCTATGGTCTTTTGTCTATGATGTAATTTTCCTATTGAGAATAAAATCATTATTGCATATATTTTGTGTTGCTCTATGTTGTTTATCTTTATTGTATGTTTACACTTTTTGGTTACAATACCATTGTTGGTGGATTTATTGTACATTTTAGACTATGCAAAGCATTGTTCCTTTATGTTCCATTGAGTGTATGCTCATTGTTTTTATTCCATATCGCTCATTGTCGTTATTCCCCAACTTGAAATATGTTCTCTTTCAGGTGGGCTAAGAGCCTTTTTAATGCCTTTAGCTGGGCATCTTATACAAGCAATGAGATTTTCCTTCATTGACTTGTGAATACCTCTATTTCCATAAGAAATACCAATAGCGAAAAATAATTTTAAATTGTTTGTGTTGAAATTCAGTGTCGTTTGCATCCAGCCTAGTAGTCCATTTTATTTTTATTCATTCCGGCGAATCTAGCAACAACATCGAATTCCTTGTTAGCATCTCCAAATGAAATCTAATTTTCTTACGTCTTAAAGAGGAATTTCACTTTCAAGATATGAGTTACCATATTCCTATGTAAAATCAGAACTTCAGACTTTACTAACATAAACTATGTATATGGTGCTCGTTGCTGATCCTTGCATTTATTTTCGTCGTTCTGGTGTTTCATTCTGGTAAGCCTTCCTTTTTTCCTTGTTTTAGTGGTCGGGTCTTAGCTCTGACCTCCACCTTCGTATTCTCTGTGTATTTTCGTGTATTTTTTTGCTCGTCCTTTGTCATTGTTTTGGGCCCTACATTTTCTGTGTATTTTAGTGCTCGTCTCTTGTCACTGTTCTGGGCCCTTTTGAAGGGTTTCGACTTGAACCCTTGGTTTTTTGCTTACTCGTGGGCTTACGTACTGGGTGTGAGAGGTCTGCTTCGGGTTTTTACTGTCACTTGCATTATTCTATAAACATCTTTGTCCCATTAAAAGCCTTCTCTGACTGTCTTTATTCGAAATTTCCCTTCGGGGTAGTATTGTATGGCAATGTCTTCGTTGAATAAGAATCCTGAAAGCAAATCTTATTTCTTCAGAGTGGATGGTGTCAAAGCATCCTTCAAAGAAGCCCTTTGTGGTTCCTCGGGCAATATTGCAAATGGAAGAAATCTTTAGAGATTACCCTTGAGAATGCCCAAGCTGGACCCAAGAAAGAATGAGAAGGGTTGCATGCGAGCTGCGGATGGGACTCCGGTCCTTCAGCTACAGAAATCTGATGTTCAAGGTAGTATCAATGAGCTGGAAAATCGAGGTCTGATAGTTCGTTTTCTTGGTTTTTGACCTTTTCTAGGAGTCTTGAAGGAGTGGGCCAAAAAAGTTTGGAACACAAAAGGGGAGTATTCGGTTTCTGTGTATCCCAATGGATATTTCTTGATTTTCTTTGCCTCAGCAATTGATCGGGAACTCATCTTTCAAGGAGGACCATGGTTCTTGGGAAGAGCATGTTTACTCACGAAACCTTGGCACCTCATGTTCAAACCTGACGAAGAACTCCCTTCTGTGGCTCCTATTTAGGTAAGACTGTATGGACTTCCAGCAAAATATTGGAATCATAATGTATTCATGGCAATTGGCAATACATTGGGAACTTTTATGATGACGGTTGATGCCTCTTTACAACTTGAACAAATGATATCTACAAGGATTTGTGTCTTGATGGACCTTAAATCTCTGCCTACCAAAATAGCCTTAGTCGTGGAGGAGGAAAAATGGGACTAGGTCTTGGATTATGAAAACATTCCCTTTAGATGCAGATTATGTCATGAATATGGTCACTTGGTAAAGGACGACACGCATAAAGTTTTAGAACAGCAGGGAGAAGAACAGATTAAAGATGACTTCATCACGCCAAAGAAGAAGCAGAATACAAAAAAGAATGGCAGAGAACAAGTTGGAACAAGTAATGTTAATAGATTTGTTAGCCTACAGGAACAAGAGGAAAAAGAGTCAGAGGATCTTATGGAATCACAAGTGCCGGAAACACAGATGGAAAAACCACAAGAAGTTCAAAGCCAACCGGAGGAAAAAGGTCAGCAACAGATGGTTATTTTCCAAGCACAAGAGAACAAGAACGCAAGCAACAATAAGGTGAGAAGCTACCAGTGTAAGAATAAGTAGCATGGACATAATAAGCAAATAGAAGAGATGGACGGACTGGACAAAGCTCTTATCGTTCGCGATCCAAATGTGGCACAACAACTAGAGCCAAGCTTAGGAGTGGATTGGGAAAAGAATAAGAAATTTAAAATGGATACCAATCTGAAGGCTGGTAGAAAATCAAATCACACCAAACTTCAGCAAGATGGGCAAAAAATGTCTAATTCTGAAATAACTAGGGATTTATCCCAATTTTTCCCAAATACGTCTCAATGGAAATGATCACATGGAATATAAGAGGGTCGAAGGGTTCCCCCTCAAAATTCCAGGAACTTAGAAGAATGATTAATTTTGTTCATTCGTCGATGGTTTGTATTGAAGAGACCAAAGCTTCTACTGATCTTATGATTGTTATAGCTGAAAATATTTGGCCTAAAGCAAAACACCTTTCAATAGGTTCCCAAGGGGCTTCGGGTGGCATTGTCTCTCTTTGGGACCCCAGAATGATGATTGTTCTTAACTCCTTTGCAACAAAAGGAACCTTATGTTTGCACGTTTACTCTAAATTGGCCTCAGGAGAAATGGAAACAAATTGAGCGGATCCTCTCTCTCAAATCACATGATGAATAAAGCACAGATATGCTATCTCTTCTCTATTATTTGTACTTGGAAATCAAAAGATATCTCATCTAGTATGAGTATAATTGCTTGGCATTGTAATTTGTACTTCGTAAGTTGATCAATATAAATATGATGGTGCTTTTTTCTAAAAAAAACAAGGAGACCTATAGCCCAGAGGGCAAGGGAAATTTCATGCGAGGTGTAGTCAAGCTCATGTTAAGAGGCATACGAACTACTAGATAGGACATGGGCAGAATGTGGATGCTAATCGGGTTGGGTATAAAAGGAGAAGGGCTACGCATCCTCGAAAGGTGTCCACCAAACTCAACCATGGTGTTTACATGTTTGTGTGGCTTATGAGTAGGATACATGGGAGGAAGTTAAGCTCTGCTCGCAGAAACATGAGGAGCCTTATAAAGACCAAACTAAGGAGGGTTTTTTACATTCAAATGTATATAGGGGTTACAATTACATACAACCTAATTGATAGGGGTATGAGGTAAGGGAGGGGCCAGAGGAGCCACAACATCATCAAGTTTGATAGTTGCCCTTGGTCCCTGCTCCAGCTGGGTTGCATATTTAGTCTTCCTTGCTCGTTTCCCTAATAAGTCTACATAGCGGCAAGCTTGGACCTACATTAGTAAAACCTAGTTTATTTGGGCTTATCACCGCACTGAATTTGATTTACTTTGATGGCACCTCTAATGTAAACAAATGTTTATTTCAAGCTTGCAATCGTAGAAGATTAAAATTGTTTTTACAGCCATTTCCATCAACCTTGGGCTCCTAGGTGCCACAAATGCCCAATTTGATCTTGATGTCACTTGAGTGGAGATAAGAAGAGAAAATATATCAATCCTCCCACCTAGATCGCGCACTTGTTGAGATGTTTCCAATTTATGTTGAAAGATTAAAGAACCCTTTTGAATCATCCTTGACAATAAAATTATGTGAAAGGAGATGGAAGTGATTCAAAAGTTTGTAAAGGCGCAACATACAGTGATGTATTCTTAATCTATTCAACACCCTCTAAGTAACCATTGTTAGAAATTAACCAAGAGGAATCATCATTGCATATTTCCATGCAGCCGTATAGCCCATTTTTAAGACTGGAGCCTCCCCCACATATATTACAAGGATAATTTTTGTTTTAACGGTGATGCATGGTCCGAGCTCCACAAAACAGGTGGTTTTAGCAAGTCCCCTGAATTCGAAGTGGGAAACAAGCGACTGTAAAAAGCTACCTTTCACTATGTTGAAAATCAAAAGCAAATACTACGAGTGGAAGGGCTGGGACAAAATACAGCAATTTTTCTGCCACGTTATTTTTGTCAGGGCAGTATTTAGAGTGGTGTCAATTAAAAGGAAAACCCACTTGGCATTTAATAATTTTGGAAAAGTGAGTGAAATGGAATTTGTAAAGAAGACATCCATCCCGTGGCAAAGACGTGGATGTTCTTAAAAGAAGGGAATGAAAATAGTTGGGTGCAGAAATAGATTGGATGTCTAAGTTTTTATGTATTGCTTTAATGCAAGCCACTTGCTTATGTAGAACTTTATGGTTCGTGAAAAAAGTGGGAAAGGCTATCAAGAAATCTTCACCATTGATTTACATCCAACCTTAATAATGCAAAAAATGAAAATTAAACTTACATGAATAATTTTGATGAATGTGCTAAAGCAAGCCACATAATTATTTAGAACTTGGCGTTTCATTAAAATTGTGGCAGAGGTAATCAGGGAATCTTTACCATTAAGTCACATCAAATAAGGGAGTTTTTTCTTCCACTTAGAGAACTGCAAATTAACGAGATTTTTGTTCCAAATACTTAACTTCAGAGATTCAGACAATAATAGTCATCATGGGAGGCTTATTGCTCGTGCCAATTCTCAAGTGTTATCTAGGTTCTGCTACTTACCATATCATCTTCATGTTCATTTTGTTTTCCCGTTGCCAATTCTCAGTATCTCCAAGTGGAAGGATATAACATAGTGGAGTGCTTTACTTAATGGTTTATCAAGTCAATTAAAAAATAATGCAAACAATGAAAGCCATCCTAACAAGTCCATGGTACCAAAAATCCCTCAACTAGATACCACCAGAAACTTGTATGGAATGCTTAAAGAAGGAACTATTAAATTTGTGGTTTTTCAATTCCTTTATCCGAATGAATTTGTGCATTTTACACATGGCTACTTTTGAGATTTCATCAATACCCTGAAATACCTTGTTATTGAAAGACATGAATATATTGCCGTTTCTCTGCACAGCATACCTAGCCCCTGTGACAAAGTAGTACACACGACAACCAGGTGAAATGTTAGCATCTTGCATCTTTACTAGATATTATCGTTCTTTGAACCAAAAGAAGATAATAGTGCTATGACATATACCAATCAAAAGGTGAATGACTGTCCCTAAAGAATGACCTATACCGAATGTTGGAAGATCCAGCACCTGTCACAAGTGAACATCAGAATATGCTATTAGAGAAAAAACTTCCTGAAACAAGCATAAAGTGCAAATCCGAGGTTAAAAATGATTTTATTGCATGGCTATATTTATATATTTTTAATAGCCTCAAAGCCTTTAGAAATTCCACGATATGGATGAGTAAATACATTATCTTGTAGAAAACGTAAGGACCGGTCAAACTTAAACTGCACTTCATCAGCGATGCGAAGGTGGTCAAATCCACTGGCAAATGGAGTTGCAATCACAAGATATCCTCTGAATTGAAATCGACCATTATCATTATAAATAAAACCCAAAACAAAGAAAAACAGACTGAAAACAATTAAAAATTGAGTTTACTGTGGCACATTTTATATTCCAGAAAATTGCTATTCAAAGTTCTCAAGAAGAATGGTAGCAAACAAGCACACATAGGGAACATGGTGAAAAGCATTAAATGTATGCCCATGGTGGTACACTTTTAAAGACGAACTTTGCATTGAATATCTAAGTCCTGCTAGATGAACAAAGTCCAGTTGCCAGTTAATGGCTCATAACTCTTAGTAGCAAAAATTGATGGCTAGTGCATTTCGAAACTCTGATATGTTTTTAGTTAAATTAGTTCAACTGCATAGAAATCCTCCAAATACATCACTGGGTATTAGAGGTGCATCCATGTTAACACCAAAGACAAGAGAGCTAAAAATGTCTGGGTGCCTTTTACAAGGGGTGAGTTCTCTCAGAATAATTGGCAAATAAAGAAGATGACTATGGAGCCTAAAACACAACTACAAAAAGATGAACAAAGGTAATCAATGTAGACCATAGAATTGATGCAGCACGAAAGAGAAGTGATGCAAATCCCTAGTACTTGATAATTATAATTCTAAAAAAGATGTTAGGGGTTTCTTAATCACTCCATCAAAACAACCAAGGTGCATTTGATAATATGGCAATACCTTTAAATGCATATTTGTTTTCCGGTTAAGAGATCTGATTGTTATTGCCCTTGGTTTGGGAAGCACAACGAAATCAGAATTTACTTAAAGATTCTATCATTTTGTCCAGGCTGTGTTCAACCCTAGTTTGTATAAGCTTCTATTTTTCTGTTCTTCAGGAAATTTCTGTTATTTTTTTCAACACTATGGATAATAGGAATGTTTTTTTTCTCATATCCTGTGCTAGAGTCTCAATTTTATTTAGATATACATGGAAATTAGTGATCTTTTTCTAATAAAATCTAATGACATAGTTTAGTAGGGTTTGTGCCTTCTAATATTAATAATCATCTATTGTACATATACATATATAAATAAGTGTATATGTGCATATGGATATAAAATAAACATATATGAGTGTGTGTGAGTGTGTGTGTGTGTGTGTTACCTGTACGTACGTATGATAAGTTATAACAAAAATAAAATCAGATTTTATTTCATCTCCCTATTTTTTTAGGCCCTATTCCTTCGGAATTTATAGTTATGAGTGATATTTATATACAAGTTGACAGATGATTTCTAATAAACTCAAAGAATCCAAAGCAAATCTATTTCTCTCTATTCATCTTCAGCAGTTATACATGATATTGAGCACCCCAATGTATGTTTCCTATTTAGATATCAAACAAAATCTTAACACTCGACAGCAGATATTTGTTTCCTATTTAGATATCAAACAAAATATGAATACTACACGGCACATATTATTGAAGAGGTCAGTGGATATCTCCTCAATTACTACCTTTTCTAGCCAATTTGTCCATCTCCATAGATAGTGCTAGGTTTTCCATCCTACAATTGACTGCAGCACAAGTTATTTTGCTATGGCAAAAATAATAGTCAATTGCTTTGAATCTGGACAAACTTCTGGGGAAACTACTTAGACAGCCCCTTTGTGTGCTTGAACAGCCCATCTCTTGGTCATATACTATTCAAAGGGCCTTCCCCAAAGTATTTGATGGTTGTTCAGTGCAATGAGGATCGATGGGTAGTGAATGGATGGCTAGGATAAGATTGCATGAAGCTTACACAGAAAAAAAAAGATTTTAGCTTTACCTTGGGCCTCAAGGTGAAGTTGGATGGCTAAGTGGTTTGCTCAAGTGAATGTATAGGACCCTCGAGCTGCAATGCCTGCTGAGATAGTAGACTAGAGCATTTAGACATCCCAAATTTTCTTCCAACAACCTCAGATGACTACAATATAGAGTCTTACACCAACATGATTGCACAATTACTTGTATAGCCTTAGACGTCCGATATTTCTACTTATACGGCTACCTATTGGGCTTATGCGGCCTGAAATCCTAAATGTCAGTTGTTGAGCTCGTGCAACTTGTGTGGGTGTTTGGATGACTTGGTTGGAGGAACCAACCTTTGTGATAGTAGATGTTCAATGATGGATGTCTGGACTTCTAAAACCATCAAACCCTCTTCCTTGTAGCTATGAAACACAAACAAAAAAGTAACAACAATACTTTTTTGGATGATATTTAAACGGTGAAGAGGCCACCACCTAGGGCTGAGAGTAGAGCACACAGATTTGACCACCTCTATCAAATCAGCCACAGCCCTCAAGCTTATAAATCTAGGCACAAATCAGGCTCCAGTTCTAAGCATGCAATTGCACGTGCTAACCAAGGGGATTTAAATTCAAAATCTCTTACTTGCTAGTTCCCTTATTGAACAACAAACAACTACCTAAAAAATATGTCCATTGTCATCAATGCAATATATGGGAACATAGACAAGTGTAATGTGGAATGTCTTCATTTATATATGTGAATGCCAATAATCATACACATGGTCTCTAATATATGCCACACTCGGACCCAACAATAGATATAGTGAAGGCCCTCAACCACTTCATGACAACACACACAACGAAGGAAGGGGATAGATGTGACTGTTAATCCCAAATGTTACAAAACGTCAACCACCCTCATAACCAAGATTTAAATTAAACCATAACTCAAAAGCATCATATAATAGGTACTACTGACACTCTTTATTCATGTTTAAAATCATTAATATGGTATATACGTGGATGAAAAGAACTTTTTCTACATATATTCACTAACGATTATAGTGAGTGCAAGGTTGGGAAAAAGATAGAAGACTTTTTGCGAGTAGAACACTTTGTGAAGTCACAAATAAGGCTGAAGTCGTCAATGGGGCTAAATTTGTTGATAGTACTAGTGGTCGATTAAAGCACGCCTATTACCTGCTAATATAAAACCCAATGTAGCAAATTCAATCCATCTCTATGCACTAGCTTTGGAAGAAAAAGATAATAAATCTTTGAAACCTCCAAATGGCTAAGACAATGACTTCAATTCTATGGATAATGAATTATATTCAATATAGAATGAGTTTTTGGACTGAGACAACCCAATAAGAAAACAATCACCTTGCAACAGCTGACTCCTAGTAGTAGACATCTTCTCATAAACAATGGCGATCTAGTCAAGGATAAAACCTCCTCGATGGTTGACTTGCAGATAATGAACCCTCAAACCTATAAACAACACACCCACCAATGATCATGTCACAAATAATTAGTTCAATAGCAGTCGTGTCACAATAAATTGGTTCTTCGGCAATCATGTAACAAACAATGGGATCACAAACATGGGTTCTTCAATGGTCATGCCGCAAACTTCTACATTGATAGCCTTGGCAAAGTGACAAACAATGTCTCTGATTCCAATGGCTCTAGAATGCTTCCAAATGGATCACATTTGGTTTGGAAACTGCCCTGACTACTAGCTACTATGATCTTTGTTACAAATTTGGTGCGCTTGATTATCTTTGTCAAGGAAATTGTGTGCTGCAACAGCTCACACAAACCCTTAATTGTTTCTTGTAGCTTCAACCTTTGAATTCTTTGTCAAATATGATCCCTACATGTTGAATATTTCACGCTTCATTTCTTCTCGATGGTGCTCTCAAACCCTTGCTTTTCGTTGATCATTGCAAAGTGCTTCTTCTTGAATATGGTAATTTTCATGCCAACTCTCCTTCAATGCTTGAGACATTTGAAGTGATTGAGTTTCTAAATTTATTCATTTAAGCTTCTCCAAATTAAATAGTTGTAAATAAAACTTTAATTCGTCAATATTGTCATGTATGTCATGATATGGCCTATTCTTAGGGCAGCCTTTATACAATCTTTAGATATTTCTAGTTTTTGAAAATCACTCATTGACATGCCTATTTTTAACAAGTTTATTTAATTAGATCTTTGTTTGTTTTTGCAGGTCGATCCCTCTTCAATATTTTATTAAATGTGAAATTTATAGGAGATTTTTTTATTATTTTGGGATGTCAGTGCAGTTTGTTGGTTGAAGGTTTGATCAACTTTTTTGGTCTTTCTTTCCAGTTTTTACAAGAGTTGAATCTTTCCTTGAATCCTTAGGAGCTTCCCAATGCTAGTTCGTGTTTCCCATACTTAAAAGCTCAATCATTTAATGGCACTTTGTATAATACTGTTTGTGTATCTTACTTTCTAGAGAAAGCACATTTGGAAAGCTTGGCATGCAACCCCTACTGGCCAAGTGGTTTGGTGTTTCCTATATGTATATACTCAATATTTATATTGTACTTTGTCTTATACTATTTGTATATCCTAGTGCGTAGAGAAAGCACATTTGGTAAGCTTGGCATGCAACTCCTACTGCCTAAGTGGTTTAAACTTTAAATATGGTGATAAGTTTTCCTTAAATGTGTTGTTCAATCCTATGAGGGTTGTCAAGACATTGGAAGGTTATCGTGGCATTTGCGAGCTTAAAAATCATTATTAAGAATTCATAGAATCCACACTAGTGATAACCGACCTGATCGGAATAGAGAAGCTTGATCGGAATAGAATATAGATCCTTGGAATACATTGAAAATGAATGAATAGTCCTCTTGATCAGACTAGAGAAGCTAAGAAGCGGATCAAGCACCGAAATTGCCCCCATTCATAGATAGGGCTGATCCCCTATAAATTGAAAGGGCCCTATACATTATATAATTTTCCCCATATATATTTATAGGGTGGTCGAGGACATCAATGCAGTTGCACCAATGTCCTCTTCCTCCTCTCCTTAGTGGGTCCCTATCTATAGATGGCTCTCTCCTTGATCAAGTGATAACGCTGCTTTAACAATGTTTATTTTCTTGGTTGTATCTGCTTATGAGATTTATTTTGGTATGTTCATTTTCATGGTCAAGTTTGAAAAGCATTACTAAGAATTCATAGCATCCACAATAGTGATAAGGCTGCTTTAATGATGTATCTTTTCTTGAATGTATCTGCTTCATATCTATTTTGGTATGTTCATTTTCTTGGTTATATCTACTTCTAAGATTTATTTTGGATAAGATAGTGATTCTGTTAAGGACATCTAGAAAAAAGGTTTCAATTGAGGTAAACAGATACTTTTCCCTTATAGTGCCTTTATTCATGCATAATCCCAATACATCCTCATTATATTGTCCTTTTTTCTAAAGGAGATCGTCTATGCAATGGTTTTGTGGATTTTAAAACTTAATATAACTTTTATTACTTCTTTTTTCCCAAATAGTTAAAACTCTATATGAGACATGACGATTCATTGTTAGTTCCATATTTTGGGATTGGCTTTGAATTGCATTTGCATTGTTTGCCTGTACTATTCGTGGAGAGAATGACTTGAGATACACTAGGCATGGCTTATCATTATTGCTGGCCATGGCATGAGGGGGTGATCAGAAAACCTACCCAGTTCGTAACTATGAGGGGGTGATAAAAAAAACTAATCAGAATCCACCACAGTTACAAACTGTCCCCTCCTTGATACTTATACACTATGGTAAACAACAAAGACACTTGCAATGAATTGGTCAATAGGAAACAAACAACAAATATGCCCAAAGGCTTCAATCGTTTTTCATTTTTTCCAAAGGAGTTTTGAGTGCACCCAAGGCAATGGACATAAGGCAATTATGGCCCAGAGACAATGACCTGAAGAAATTAGCAGCATTACGGCTATAACCCAAAGATGATAGTCGCCTGAAGTCTATATCAAGAAATAGAAAAGCAGCAGTAGCAGCAACTACAATATTTATTGCAGTCTGCAACAGTCATCAGCAGTTTATAGCAGTCAAAGACAAGCAAACAGAATTTTACAGTCATTCAAAACATTTGAATGAAAGTGTTTCCAGCTAACTCAATATTTATGTCAGCCTGCACAGTGAAGAGAGTCTTATTATATATGTAATTAATTACAAAGTGTTATGCTGAAGAGTTATCTATTTACTATGTTGTGGCTGTAAAAGAAGACATATGTAGTAAGAATAAAGTGTGCCACAGTGAAGAAAGGAGGCACCAGCTGATGGCAGGGAGAGGAGGCAGCCTCAATAGTGTAGTAAGAAATTGTGTCTGAGATTCATATGTAGTAATTACTACTGATAATATAGCACTGAACGCTAAATACATAATATGAAGTTTATCATCTAGTACGTGCATAATTTGTGCATGTTATTCCATTGTGTTAGAAGATATGAACATGGAAAGAATGATCTTTGAGTGGATTTTCCAGCCAGCTCACCATACATCTCCCATGTATCTTGTAATCTGAGCATTTCATCTTTCTGCACATTCTTTATAGTGGATATTCCCTCCACAATCAATGCGTGTAAGTTAACCGGAGCAAGGTCAACAAGACTATGAGGAATGTTGTCCTCTAGCACATCCGTATGGTGGAGTCTCCCTCCACGCATGCTGTTAAGTTGATTGTAGCAAAGTCAACAAGCCTATACTAACCACCTTACCCAAAGCCTAGGGCAATCACCCTTTCATGTTTCACATCCATCAGAATACACTGCTCCCCAAGGAAATTTACAACAATGTTGGGATTGTTTGTTAACTGACGAATAGATGGAAAAAATTTATGCAGGCTAGGAACATACCTAGCATTCCTTCCAATGAAGTTTACATAATTCATTACCATACAAATACCCCTTATCCACTCTATTGCAAATGACTCTCCATTTGCTAATGAAACTGAACCAGAAATTGCAGTCAATGTTACACATCAATCCCTACAACAAGAAAAATGTTTGGATGTGCCAAAGTCAATGAACCAAAATCTGGTAGCACTATCGGTTGAGCATGATGCCGTGGGAGCATACTCTTCCTTAAAATCCCGCCCTTTAAGTACTGCCACATTCGCCTCGTCTCGTGGTTTTTTGTTGTGTTGGGAAAGATCACATTGACGCTCCCAGCAATCCTTTTTGATGTGCCCAAACTTATGACGGTAATGGTATTTCCTTGGTATCTAGAAGATTCTGCAAAATGACATCTCCACTTCCCCTTTCACTGAGCAGTCAATGCACTCTTTGCTTGTCCAAAACTGGACTCAATTGCTTGTGTTTGCCTATGTTCCTTTTGCATCAAATAGGAACTAACCTAATTAGAAGTCAGAGTCTGGCTTTCTACCATCAAGAGTAGGGCCTCCACTAATGTCTTGCAAGAAGGTGGTAAACCGTTTAGAACAAGTTCAACCGAGTCATCATCATCCACCTTTTTATTAATGGCACCGATTTGGTCTTGAAGATCTTTCATCCGAAGATGTTTTAAGAGGGACCCACCCTCAAGTATCTTTCCTGAAAACAACAAATTCTTCAGGTACAATCCCCGAATCTTCTCTAACATTTGATACTTGTTCTTCAGACTAGTCCAAAGCACACTTTCTTCCATGGCATTTCAGACATCTGGTATCAAATCATTCGACAAAGACAACTTCAACAATAAAAAGGCTTCTTTATGATGCTTGTTATAATCCACAACAGGCCTTCTGTCAGTGCCAAGAGTAATTTTATCATAGTCCCGATACTCTACGATTATCAATCTTGTGACTCCAAACATTATTTTTTGACCCGCCAACTTCTGTGCTTCTGGAAGAACCAAGTTTTGAATATTGGCCATTATACACACAATTTGATCTCTGACTCGTAAATCAACGCAACAGAAAAATGCAAATTCAAAATAAAACCTCGTACAGCCCCGATTCGCTGCAAACTATAATTAACGGTAATATCTGCAAACTGTAATTACTGATATTTGGCTTGGAAAATTACAAAAAAAAGGAAATGTACCAGTGCTGCAAATGTTACATGGTCTGGTAAAAATGCATGATCAGGTGCATCTGATTGCATTCCCAAGACAGAGACTTCAGCAGTCTTCACATCTCAAATTCCGTGACCATCTGCAAATCACAACTTTACAAGCTCTACACATCACAACCTCGACTCCTTATGATCCTCAAGATCGCATCAACAGTCTGCACGTTATCAAAACAATTTTGTGTCCTTTTCCGGGACCGTTTTGGGACAGCAATATTTGTCCCTTGATTTTGTCTCCTTTTTTCTGCTCATGACTTCTACTGTCTGTTTCTTAATGCACATAAAGCATGCCCTAATGCAGAAAATTGTGACTTTGAACATCTACACGAACTCGTGTTTTTCCTCCAGGACTGTATTTTTGTGTGTTTTGGCCTGCACGACCTCCCTTGCATTTCAGGACTTCAAAAACTCCCTCCCATTTTTCACATGTAAAAATTTTACAGAACCACCATTCTTCCTGGTCTTTACATGAAAATGCCTTCAATGTCTATACGAACCTTCCTTCAATGTCTGTGCAGATTTCTCTCCTAATCTGTGCCCACGATCTGGTAAAAAGAACAAGTCTTTGTCTATGATCTTCATGTCCGCCTCTGCACCTATCTCTTCAAAAAAAGTATTCAATCTGATCTTCTGCGGGTTGGTACAACCTCGTTGTCTAGCCCCTACTCCAAGGGCTTCCACCAATGTTAGAAGATATGAACACGGAAAAAACAAAGAGAAACAAGAAAGCACACATTGGGATTAGTGTGTCCGTCTTTTTATGATGCTACAAAGGAGTTACAATATAGTTGGGGCAGTTAGAAACTAATCATTAGTTAATAACTATATATTTAATACATTGCAGTTCTTATTCAAGTAACAATGTAGATATATATTCTTTTTATACAACATTCTTAGTTAAGAGATCATGGTCAAGGTAAAAATAGCCTTACACAGTCAAAACTGCAACTATTATGGTCAAACCATCAAACAGGGATCAAAGATTTACCACATTCGGTCTTTAATCCTGATATCAAGAGTTTAATAGTACATAAAACAAAACAAAATAAAAATCTTGCCGACAACAATTTTGCTTCGCATTTTACACTTGTTGAGATTGCTAACATGAATTCCATGGTAGATCCCTTCTATAAAATTTCCATCACTGACTAGGAGAGAGAAAATTGGAAAGGTTGAAAATTGAAGCGGTTGGTCAAGAATTTATACATTTTTACTCTTATTAATTTTCCCAGGGCTAATAGGTGGACTCAGAATCAACAGGGGGAATAAATAATTATTCAAAAAAATTGTTCATGTGCATAAATGGTAGAAATTGTGATCTCATAGTTAGTGATAATAATGACACAACTGAGATCGTTCTGATCTCATAAATAGTTCTTGATGGTGTCATTACAATTCTTGGCTGGTTATTTGCTGATTTTTTATATTCCTTCCTAACACTAGCTTGTATAATTCCTTCCAAATTTGAAAATACATTTTATGGTGCCTTCGTGAAATGAATGCATGATCACAATAGTAACATTTTCACATGAGGTGGTAATTAATGTTTATAAGTTACAACATTCTTCATCTTTATTATTCTACACGTTCCACAATATTTTGGAGAAAATTTGAAGTATCTCTTGCCCCCTGCTTCAAAGGACCGTGGGCTGCAACAAAAACCTTCATAAAATTTAGCTCGTGCTTGTCTTCTCTCCATGTTCTTTTAACATTCCCTTAGTTCCTCTTGCATTGCCCATAACATTCCGTTCGATAACTTGCATTTCCTTTAATTGTAATGATCCAATGTGAAGGGTATAAGTGGTTGGAATTGATGCATTTGTGTTGCAGAGGCTAATGCTTGTGGCTAAATGAACATTGTCATTATAAGTGAAAGGGAGTTTTTCCTTCACGTAATGGTTGCTTTGTTGCTGTCATGTCCCCTTTTAAAATAAAGTATAATAAATTAATAATATAACTTAAGTGTCCAAAAGTAACTTTATAAAAGACACTTATGTTTTATTATTATAAAAAGTTACGTTTTGATAAAGCAATATCAATGAGGAAATAGAAAAGGGAAAATTGCTTTTGGGACTCTTTCATTGTGGAACATGACAAAGTTATAAAAGAAGAGTGTGGGGGTTATTTGAGGTCATCTTTTGCCATTATATCATTGTAGATTGGGTGTTTGAGCTATTGCTTCAACATTTCTGCAATTTGAGGATGGAAACTCTCCATTGCAACGAGATTAGAAGATGAAAACCCTCCTAATATGCATATTTGAGGATGAAAACCCTCCACGTCTTTAGAGGCAACTCCATTACAGGGGTTACATTTGTGCTTCAATCAAGGATCTTCATTTTCAGGCCTGATTTAGCAGCTAGGGCACACTTCGGGGCAATTTTCAGAGATTTGACAGCTAAGGCACACCTTCACGGCAGTTTTTCGAATTTCTTTAGCTAGGGCATCCACCAATCAATTGGGACTTCATTCGGGTGGGCTGTTGAAGAATTTTGGAGCCCTCCTAGGGTTGGGCAAACACCTTGAGGAGATGGACAACCCCCTTTGGAGGCCATTACAGCTGCACTCTGAGGTGTAGTGGGCGCTAGGGTTTGCATCCAGTCATTATCTACCCCAAGGCATCATTTGCTATATTTTTGTCCATACAGTCAACTGTACTTTTTATTTATTTCCAGTTGGAAAATGAAAAGAAAAAAATCAGTTTTTGGATGTAAATTTGATTTTTTGTAGTGTCCCCAATGGGACATTTATTGCCCTAAGTTGGATTTTAGGAAAACCCAATACTAGAGAGCAAATTAATAAAAGCTAATTCAGATATTATCACTGCAGATCTGATTTTTCTAAGGAAAGTGCAACTAGGTTTGTGCATGAAACTCATACCAAACAAGCATTATTTGATAATCTTCATTCCCCAAATAATATGCAGATTTTTGTGAGCCAAATCAGACCCTAGGATGATAAATGGACCGTGCAAAACCCAGCTTTGACTGCTGCAATAATTTTACAGGGATGGCGACTAGGGTTTGAGTGAAAAACACATACAACACTCAAATAAATCTGTGATTCCCAAAATTCAGTACAATGGATGGCAACAATTTTTAGACCTAGAATGTCTCCAAAGTAGCTCAAAATAGCCAAGAGATGGGTCGTTCCATCTTGCACAATGAACATACAACTGTTGCAATTTTATTCTTCAAAACACACTACTAGAAATAGTAAAAATCTTCGAAAACTCAATGGAAAATCCTGTGTAGAAATTCTTCCAAAGCTCTAAGAGGGTTTTTGTCCACTAGAGGAAATATACTAGGGGTTTTCGTCCTTGGAATAGTTTGCAAAAGCTCAAGGCTTCAAATGCAAATTAAAAATTATAAAAATGATCATAGAATGAATGCCTAAGCAAGTCGTCTTCTCCTTATAAAGAAATAAGAGACCCAACGGCAACCTCTTAAATATCCAATCAACATTCATTGAATTTCTCTATGCATTTTCCACCCTCCATTTCCCTTCCTAGGACAAGCTGCCATTTCCCTTAGGAAAAATACAATATATATTTAATACTTATTTTTCCCTCCTAAAGCTGGTTGCATTTTTCCTTGAGAGAATAAACAATGAAATGGGCTTTTCTCCTTTTTAAGTTCCCATTTCCCCTTCTAAGGCAAGTCAACATTTCACCTAGGATGGATAACAAATTATATTTTGGCCTTTTCCATCCTAGATTTAATAATTATTAGGTCATATAAATTATTATAAGTGCTCTATATATTTTTTTCTTTTATTAATGGCACTTTATAATAACTTACAATTGACTTAAGTCACCCTTAGGATCTCCCCTTAGCTGTCGGGTAGACAAAATAGGCTAAGGGTCTTCGATTGGGAAGGAGATATTACATTTTCCATCAAATCCACATATCTAGAGTATTTTCCAATGTTCTCCAACACAAGGGTATTTTTATTGTGTTGGTTTGGTATTAATCAAGTGAAGAAATCAGTTTGCTGTCATTTTCACATAAGGGTTTATTGAAGGAAAATTGGATTATTGCTTTTTGTCATAAGGGTTTTAAGGAAAAACCACAATTTTATAGATTTGTCCTATAAGTGGCATTACAGTTGCCACAAACAATCTCAACTTATCTTGCATAATTCGAATGACTCATAACATTTGTCAAACTAATTATTGGTGGACTTCACTGCAGATATTTATTTGTTTACCCAACTGTTGAGAGATATTCTTCAAAAGGCTTCGACAAAACTTGAGATATCTATCACTCATAATAATCTTTTGTAAATCCTTACTCTGAAGATGGTTACTAAGTCTTTTGCCTTGTTTATTATGTGGTACGAAATCAATCTGGCTACTTTGATTAGCTTATCGTCCACAAAAGTAATTTGATCGTTTTGATTAAACTAATCAAGCTCATGACAAAATTGATCAGGTGCTCTCCCATTTGTTGGGAAGTACCGGTAGGGGCATTTAGCTTCCAACTAGAGGTAAGTGTTTAGCTTTTTTAAGTTTAACACTTTTTACAAGTTTTTATGTGTTTCTCAATATCCTTTTCATGTTTATCTAAGGATTTTCTTTGCAGGTTCATGAGTTTTGTTTCTTCCTATGGGGCTTCAAAAGAGGCTCATATAGAATCTTATACTGAGAAGGCCATTGTTTGATACTACTATCTCTCGAGTATAGAAAAAGGTATTGTTTTCTAATCTATGAACAGGAAATATTTATAATCAAATAAGGAGGGATATTACATCATCAAACAAACCAAAAAAGGTAAAATACTAAGAACTAGCAGTGCTATACGTAAGGTCCAATGGCTTTTTACTATGTACACTATGCATTAAGAAACTACTGAAAATACCAACATACATATCCCCTAAACTTCCATAATCTTGACAAGAAAAATTGGGATTTGGGAAAAGTAAGAATCAAGACATTGAATGCTACCCGCAAGATACACATTGACTAACAGAATACTAATTTGAAAGCCCCCCCAAGGGTCCTTTTTGCCTTGGATCATCATGAGTATCGGTTTGCATCATTTCCTCTTGATCCCAAGAAGATAGGGGTCGTTGGCTTGAGTACAAGAATCCTCCAATCTGTTGCTTGTGCTTGAATGCTGCTACAGCTAGCCATTTGAGTGGCTTGCCTCTTGGAACCATGTTGGAGTTCAATGTTTTCCTGCATAGCCTCAGCTAGTTTTTATTGGATCATACATAAGCAATTTTTCAATGATCTTCAACCAGTTTTGTTGATAATCACAATTGCTAATGAATAATTTTGTTTATGAATGGAGATGGTCGATTTGATGTCACAATCACTCAAAATCGGAATTAGAGTATCGTGCTCACATTTTGATGTCTCAATCACTCAAAATTGGGATTAGAATAGTATGTTCGCATTTTCTCCCCCGGCTTAATGATACTTCCTTGAAGCCTATCAATAGCTCTTATCATGGCAAAATAAACCTGGGTCATCTGAGGCTGGGGGTGGGAAATCCCATCACTTGGAGTGGCAGTATGAAATGACTTAAGGTCTGACTGGAATCTCTCATTATTTGCTTGATTATTATGCTCCCCAATACCAGTCACAAAAGCTATAAAAATTGAGACCCTTGGGTGAAAGAGCTAGAGTGTAGTGGTGGTGGGAGTGATGTAAAATAATGCATGTGAGAATTAGTCAACTAAGATAAATTCTGGACTCAGATAGGATATTGGGGATACCTAGGAGGACGATTAAGTCTAAGTAAAGGAGTAAAATCTGAATTGGACATGGGAAAAGTAGTACTGAAACCTCTCACCTGACTAGCAACACTAATGGAATGGACACAATAGTGAGAAAATAGAATGGAAAAGGTCGCAGGACAGCTTGCAGAAGTTGAGTTCGTCTTGCAAGCATTAGCAACTTATTTGTATAGTATGAAAGTTCAGCTTTCATTTGCCTAATTGTCGCCTCCATAATCTAGTGTTGTTTCTTGAGTGAAGAGGACAACCAAGTATTTCATGGGTAGGGCCTCTTCCTGAAAACCCAAAATATCTAGAAAAGTCCACATATGGGAAGCAGTAATATTCATAAATGAGATGTGGGAATTATTTTGGTTTACTTGCTGGCTTGAGGCTTTTTGATAATATTCAAGAGTTGATGCATATGCTTTAAGAGAACAGTAGAGAATAGAAGAGTATCATCATTGTTGGAGAATATTTCCACTACTTCAACTGTAGGAAGCCTAAGTATTTTACCTTTGCATTTAGCCTCTTCTAGTAATTGGCTTAGCATTTCACTCATTAGAATAAAGAAATATGGACTGATGGGGTCCCCCTATCTTAGACACTTAATAGTATAAATGAGATACATGCAGCACCATTAATTGAGATTGAGTATGTAGGCGTAGTGATGCAACTATTAATCCATTTAATTACCTGTTGATCAAAGCTGAGAAATCCTGAAGAGTACTAGTAATCAACAACCAATTTAATCTATTAAATGCTTTCATTATCCTGGCCCTTCTGTGAATTTTAAGAGAAGTAGAATTTCCTGAACTGCCATAATATTGTTTGTGATTTGTCTTTCCAAGACAAAAGCTAACTGACTGTTACAGATCAATTTTGCTGACAAACGTTTAATCCTCAAAGCTATCAGTTTCTGAATTCTGTATATCATATTGCACGAGGCAATGGGTCTAAACTGATCCACTTGTTCTGCATGTGCAACGTTAGGAATTAGCACCAGTTTTGTGGCATTCGTCTTAGTAGTTGTTTGTGAGTACGGGATTCTTCCACCAATGCCATTAGATCATTATTAATCAACTCCCGGTAGTGTTGGTAGAAAAATCTGGAAATCTATCCGACCTAAGAGATTATCTGGTTGGAATGAGAAGACTATTTGTTTGTTTTCGTCTTTTGTAGCAGATTGGAGGATGCTCTCATTGTCAGTCTTTATGAGGAACTTCGGAATACGTTCCTGGGCATGCTGCCTTCCATCCGTTGTGTGAGTTTTGGAAAGAACCTGCAGCATACTAATATTTTGGGGGCATATCTATAACAGTCCCATCCTTTTTTTAATTTGTCCGAGCTGATGTTCTGTTTATTCAAAACACTTTACTATTTTGGTCATAATGTTTCACTCATTGTTCCCTTGATCGCTGTCCCCAATAGTACTCCTCTTTCATCTGCACAATGCCCAACTCCTGTATGAGAGATTGCTCCAAGTATGCATCGTGATGAGAAAAACCCTCCTACCTAATGTCTTTTTGAACGTGTCCTAGCTTAGAAGCTGCTGTAGCTGTTTGATGAAAAATGTTACCGAATTCATTTCTCCTCCAATGTTTGAGATGAGTTTTCAGATTTTGGAGTTTGCCCATTAACCTATATATTTCATGACCTGAAACGAGGGTCACTCCGGTACGCCATTGCTCAATTTCATTGTCAAGAAAAATATGGTTTAACCCATAGCAAACTCGGTGAGTACTCGCCAAAACCATATACAAACAAATATTCCCCATTATAACTTGCAGGCAGGACTCGCCGAATATTGGCGAATATTCACCAATATTTGGCAAGCCCGTGCATAACACTCGCCAAACACGGAACAAATGCAAAATACGGGAAAAACACTGAAAATACACTGCAATTTTTCCTTTTAAGGCAACACACCCCTTCATTTTTTATCACACAGCCATTGACCATGCATTGCATGAGTTGAAGGGATTTTATAGCGAATTCGAAGAGCAAATTTGAAGAATTGCATTTGGAGGTAAGTTTTTTTTTTAATTCTTTTCGCAAATCCGTTCTATATCATTTAAATTTTATATATTCATATTGTATCCAAATATGTTTTGTAATTTTAAAAGCATTTAATTTAATTGGTAATGATTTTAAATTTGTTATAGTCATTTGGAGCCAGAGGTACATTTTTTTTAATTTTTTCACAAATTTGTTCTATATTATTTTAATTTTCAATGGCAATCATCATAAATTCATAGCACTTATCAGCCATCTGTTGTATTCGCATAATGATGCTATTTTGTATTGTATTTGTATTCAAATCTAATAGAAAACACTTCTCCAACATTTTACAGACTCATTTGATACATTTTGTAGCTATATTGTGCATAAAATTTATGTTTTTTTAAGAAATTTGCATATTTTTTAAGTTGCCGAATATTCCCAAATATTCGCCGAGTCTTGCCGAGTCAAATTTTTTTTGGGTTTGCTGAATACGAGTATGCGAACTATGGTTTAACCACATCCTTTCAAATCAGATTTGAGTACTACATCACAAAGGGGTCTTGCTTTGGATGCTTACTGATATTGGCCAATGATCTGAAACTGTACCGTCATTTACATTGGCAGCTAGTTGTCTGGAAGGGAAAGTCTAGTCCTCAAAAATAAGGATTCTGTCTAATTTTTCCACAATATAGATTTTTCCTTTTCTTTTGTTGCACCATTTATGCAACCTTTGGGAAAGTCCATATCTACCATTGATCTGGATTGTTACACTTGCAGCAAAGCTTCTACTGCTCTAAAATTAAATATTGTTCCTCCTTTCTTTTCTCTAGTAAATTTAATAGTATTTAAGTCCCCCATAAGAGAGAGAGAGAGAGGATAAGAGACAAGAATCCATTGATTTAGCAATGGTAGGAGATCAATACAGTTGTCCCCATATGGAGGAATCTAAATGTATATAAGACAAAAATTTAGTTTGAGCTCATGGGAATAAAATCTAACACGAATTCTAAATTAGTCTATGCCTGAATTCAACTATTATGTGCAGATTTAAGTACTTTGCTTATGTATATACATTCTTTGAGTTGTCCGAGCACATATTTTGTGATGGAAATAAAGAATTATAAGTTTAATATGGAAAAGAGAACAGTCACAGCAAATATACAAGTAAAAAAACACAAGATTTACCCTATTTCCCCTAGAAAAATCCATTGTGGTAAAAAATCCAGCAAGTGAGGTTGTCCATCCTTCCCTATCACAGAAATGCAAGGGTACAAGCTCACAAGGTCATTGTGACTATATCAAATGTCTACAACAACCCATCTTTCTTGTTCTGCACTCAATTCTCTGTAGTTTCTACAAATTACCTCTTACCGACAACTTACAGCAACTTTGAACTCAACTCTAGATGATATCCGAGCATGCTGATTACATATATTTAAGTTACAATCATGTCTATTAACTTGAACACAAAGTTTAGTGTACATGGAAGCCAACAAACAGGGAATTGAAATGTTTTTCAGTTTAAGTAATGATTAGCCTACTTTTTCCTGTCACGGTAACATGTTTGGCCAGGGGTGAACATGTGACATGTTTGGCCGTTGGTGTACATGTAGCAAGTTTGTAAGTGACATGTTCACATGTTCAGCCAGGTCTAAACTTATAAAAATTGTGTAAGTGAAAGATCTGATCCAACCCAAATGTGCCATTTTAACAAAATCTCTTAAGAGTCTTATGGGATCCACTTAGCCTCTTCCCAACTTTTGCATTGATTTTTGTGGCTCTTTCATCATTCTTTTCTTAAAATGGCTCTTTCATCATTCTTGTCTTTAAAGTGGCTCTTTCATTTTGAGCATCACCTGCTCAAAATCAAAATCATTACAACCTACCGACTTTGGATCACAGCTCCCCAGTGGAAAGTCTTTTGGTCCCCATAATCTTAATTACATAAAAGATAAGGGAACAACTCCCCCACTCTCTCTTTGGAGAACCACTTTTCCTTCTCCCTTTCTAGCTTTTCTTACCTTCTGTTGCAGCACCATGTCATCCAACTCTTCTTGTGCATAGGTGTCATATCTTCAACTGAAGAAAACATTGGACATGCATCTTCATCATTATACATAGAAGGCTCAAAGAGACATGGATTCTCCACATAGACAACAAAATACAGCTTCATGTAAGGAGACAGGTTTAGTTTGAATGCATTATTACTACTTGCTCATTTATTTATAAAGATCCATTCCTTAAGGACTAAAGCTTCTTTGTGTGGTGTTGGAGTCTATACTCGCTCAACTATAACAATACCTTATCCCTGATGTGGAACTTGTGCTCAATCCTGTCCTAATGATGATAGGCATTGTATTTTGTTTGAGACTCCTTGAGTATTTTTTCCACTTGCAAGTGGATTTGCTTCACTGTTTCAATGAACCTTTGGTGCTCTGAGATTCTGAATTTATATCTTCTTCTTTCCCTCTTGTTTGCCCCGTCACCACATCAAAGGGATGAGGTGGTAAATACAGCATGTCTCAAATAAGGGGATTAGGTGGTAAATAGCTAAAGCATGTTTTAAAACGAAACTTACTCTTGAATACATGCACAACCTTGTTATAAGAAAACTGAATGTATGACAAATTCCCATCCCATATTTTAGGAAGCTTCCTATTGTACCCTCTCAAGAGCAGCAACAATGTTCTATTCACCACTTGGGTCTGCCCATCAGTTTGTGGATGAAATACTGTAGACCTCTTCAATTTGGCATCCATCCTCTCCCACAAAGTGATCCAAAGTTTTCCCATAGATTTGCATCTCTATTGTAAATATTGGATTTAGGCAACCCAAAACGCACCCAAAAAATAGAGAAAATGGTTCATCTGCTTCATGCCCCTTAAGAGGAATAAGAATGCACATCCTGCTAAACCAGTCAACTACAACTAAAATAATTATGCCCCTTCTTTGACATAGGCAATCCCTTTACAAAATCCACACAAAAGCTTTCTCATGAACTTGTGGGGCAGGCAATGGTATATACAATCCCTTCATAATACTTGGTTTGCTGGTGCTACACAACACACAGCCCCTTATGAACTTATAAACATCTTGCATTTTAGGCCAATAGACATACCTCGACAGATTTTCCAATGTCTTGACCACTACAAAGTGTACACAACCCAAGGATGTAAGTTCTTGCAGTTTATGGTGTTGAAATGCACGTGCAATAATTAAGCATTGCCAGGTAATCCAGATCTGACCATAAAAGCTATGCCTGTCATCATCACAATTTCTCCTAAGTTTCACGACATAAAAATAGACAAGAAATGACACATCCTAGGCCTTGATTAAAGAACCATATTAGTTCCTGACGAAGTGATGACAAGAGGAAAAAAATGCCAAAGAACCACTATAACTAACTGTAGATCTAAAGTACCACTTAATGTAGTTCATTACACCTTTTAGGTTGAAAACTAAACTAAATCCTTCCTATGCAGACTTCCATACATGTATGCAAACGGATAGGGTTCATAAGAGAAAATCACCCAATTACGATGACAAAATTAGGATAGTATTCCTTCAAAGCAATCTACTTCCCACTACAATTGGCTTAAAATATTAACACTTCATGCAAGTCAGAATGCTAAAAATCATCATAAGGTCTCTAAACTTGAAATCGAAATCATTGACTTCATTTTGAAACAATGTAATAATGACTTATTCATGGAATATTTATGAAAATTAACTAAAATACAGGGGTACTTATTTCTTTGGAATACTTACGAGCAATGTATGTTGGCTTAAACACAACCTTTGCTAGCTCTCCAACAATGGGCCATTGAGAAGTCATACATCTCACGAGGGAGCCATCTCTTATCAACATGGCAACCATCTTTGGTAATGACAAAGGAGCCTTCTTAACTATAATCTCTTTCTAATTTACATGCCCTCAGTAAATAGGTTAAACACCACAGACCCCATTTTTAAATTACTAGTTACTCATTTTTATGTGATAATTACTTGGGTTGTAACAACGTGCTAAGTGAGATCAACGACAAACCTAAGCTGACCATTAAATTCATGATAACCAGAATTATTGGTGAAATTAAAACCATGGCATTACAAAATCCACAAATCAGTTGAATATCACACTACAGTGAAGTTCTTTAGTACAAAAAAAGTGCAGTTCCAACTTAAACTCTGTGTTATATTGTTTAAGGATGATGTATAGAGAGACTGAAATGATGCACGCTGAAGATGACATTGAGTTACCATGGTAAAATTGAATACTAGAAATGTGAATGATCATAAACGTCTCTTTTGGCCATTCATAAGATACTAAGGTCTCAAATTTCTACTCTTGGGAGTCATCATTCATAATTGTGGTTATTTCTTATGATGCAAAGACTTACATAGATATTGATGAAGTGGGTGTGTGTGTGCTAGCAAATTTGCAACATGCGTGATCTCTAAAATCTTACGAAACTTGTCCTTTTTCTTTTCCAAAAGCATCTTAAAATGATCTCACATAGTATTACATTTATGTAAATGCATTTACCTCTCCGAAAGACGCTCTAGAAACAATCGGTAAGTTAATTGAGGAGCGGCCCCAACAAATATTCCACCCACAAAGTGAACCACTGCAGATAGATTGCCTTTATTTGGTCTCAATACCCATGCTCCCTGTAACCAATGATCATTCACACCTGACAATGTAAAAATTATAAAATCAATAAACCTTTCCTTTTAAAGCAAAAGATGCAATTAATGCTCAATCAAAGAAATTTCAAATTAGTAACTGCTAGCACATGAAACAAAAATGAATGAATTAAATCAAAAAAATCTTCCAGCCATTTCTTTGAGATTGAGCATATACAATTCATATTTCATATTGATAGATTCATGGACCCGTATCCATGTCCGTGTGACACGTGGAAAATAAAACAATGAGGATGAACTCAAGCTGCCATCCAATTTTCCTACTCAAGAACTATTGAAGCAAAACAGTAAGTATTCCTACTGACACTCAGGATGAGGAATAGAATATGGCCATCACCTAATCTATCATACAAGTCCTTGATAGGATCTATTTAACGTTCATTGTCGGACTCGCATAGGCATATGGGTCTGTTATCTAAAATTTTATAGCTGCCACAATTTTTTTCTGAAAAAGTCAGAAGTATATTAAATGGACAAGTAGCGAAAGCACCATCTCCAGCCCCTGGGATATACAAAATCACAGGATTAAACATTTCAGCTCAATGCTCAAAGCCTCCATCCTAAAGCAGATACAATACCTATTTCATTTTTTACAACACTGCTAGAGAAAAGAAAAACCAACCTCTATAAAGTTATACCTAAAAGGACATAAACTTTTACTGAAAGAGAAGACTATAGGTTGCAAAATATTCTCCATAGGCTGTACAGCATCTACTGATTTACTTTTGGCTATGACACACCAATTACAATAAGGATTATCAAAAAAATAATAAGTTTTACTATTGAAATAATATCAGCTCATCCAGATGTTTTCGTTTTGAACATCATGAGCTGTCATCCCAACCAAAGCTGCTCGAAATCTATTTAACATGAAGGGCCTTTGTTCCTCCTTTGTTTGGCCCATGCTTTTCACAAACATTCTGAAAATCTGAGTCAGGCCAATTTGGTGGGGCCTGCCTAGCTTAAGGGCAATGAACAGGAACAGCACGTTCAGTTCCAGGGTATCCTTCAGCTCCAAATGCTTCTGGATCTTCTTCTCCTCAAGACTATGCCTTGTCAGGTCACCAAACAGAAGCTTTTCAGTTGTGTCAATTATTTTGTTTTACTGCTAAAAATATGAACCGAGTAGGCAATATACTTATCCATATTAATAATTGTCCTATCTAGAACAGTGTTTGGAACAAAACAGCATTTGGAACACCAGGAATCCCAGTGTTATCGCTTAGAATCTTCAGATTACCATCAATATGGTGCAGAGATTTCACAAGGGCACATGCCTTGTGTTTATCCCCATTACCATCATGAGAAATTACAGAAGCCACAACCCAAGGTTGATGTCCCACAAGCTGAGGGATCTATGGTTTGCCTATTATCCAGTAAACCAGGATTGTTTCACCGAGTGTTTCTACCATAGTTACCATGTTCGGAAAGTTCGGGTTGTTCGGACATGGGAAAAAGTTCGGAAGTTCGGAATTTTGCAAAAGTTCGGTTCGGTTCGGTATGGTTCAAAAAAATATAAATTTTCAAAAAATATAAAACTAAATAATTATCCATACTTGCTTCAAAAAAATCAATCACACATACAAATAAATAAACATACAAGTATACTAAAGTCTTAAAACATATAAATGTATAGCAAAATCCATGGTAAACTTAAGACTTACAAGTTATATTTATGACAGACAATGAAAATTCATAGTTCATAAGTTCATACTTCATACTTCATAAGTTCATTGTTCATACATATTGATATAATATATAGCGATGAGAATTATCCATTGCTCAAACTTCAAAGTTTTGAGCATTAACCAAAAATAAAAATGCAATTTTAAACATTTGCAACATCAAATCCTGCTTCTACATCAAAAGTGTCACTAGCATCTTCATCTAATATTGCAGCAGTAGGGTCATCATCATCAACATTTTCTTCATCTCCAAAACATGCTTCTCCCAAGCGAGAGTTGTCATCTTCATTTGCAAGAGAGTGAGTAAGCAATCGTAAATTGCTATGCACAAAAACAAGATCAGAGAGTTTTTGAGCCCCTAATCGATTTCTCTTGTTTGTGTGGATTAAATCATGTGTACTCCAATTTCTTTCACAAGCAGAAGCACTAGAACACTGGCTGAAAATTCGCACGGCAAGCTTCTGCAAATGTGGAGTAGAAGACCCATAAGTCTGCCACCATTTAGATGGTTCCCATGTCATCCTACTTGCCCTTGCTTCTTTTTCACCGAACATTTTGAGTTGGTTCTTGAAAATAGTAAGTTGTTCTCTTGCTTTTTCCTTCTCATCCTCATCATGTACCAACCTGTCTATGGTTGCAAGTATACCTCTCTTTATCTCCTCATCTGCATCATGATCTACCTCTACTAATTTAGGATCCAAATAACAAGCTGCTGCATGTAGAGGACGGTGTAGCATGAACCATCATTTGTCCACGATTTCCCAAATACGCTTGACTTCTTCAACATCATTTGCTAGTATCTTTTGGATTTCTTCTTTTGCTCTATCCATGCCCTCATATACAAAACCCATGCATGGCTGATTACCATCAACCATTCTCAAAATTCGAACAAGTGGCTCAAACACATTTACAACCTTCTTAGCACCATCCCAAAATGTGTCCCCTAAGATAATTTTTTCAATTTCTTTTGAATGGGTTTCCTTGGAAAGCTTTGACTCTGTCCATTCATCTGTAACCACCACTTTTCTTAATGCTGTCCTCTCCTCTACCTCCCTTTGCAAAGTAATGAAGTTGGTGGCAAATCTTGTTTCAGCAGGGGAAAGAAGCTCACGTTTTGCAAAAGAACGATACAAATTCAATGTCAACCGGTGATTGAGGATAAACTTAGAGATTTGTTTTCCTTCAATCACAATATTGCTTACCCATTCTATTTTTGATAGATCTTCAAGCAAAAGATCCAACACATGGGCTGCACAAGGTGTCCAAAAGATATGAGGAAATCTATCCATGAGTATCTCTCCTGCTCCTTTGCAATTGGCTGCATTATCCGTAATAACTTGAACAACATTATCTTCTCCTATCTCCAAAATAGCTGATTCAATGCATTTGGAAATGAAAAGAGAAGTTTTTTTGCTCATTACTTGTATCAATAGATTTTATAAACATTGCACCTTGAGGAGATATTGCCAAAAGATTTAGGAGCGGCCTTCGCCTTGAATCTGACCATCCATCACTCACTATTGTGCAACCTGTTCTTTTCCAACTTTTTTTCATTTCATCTAGCTCACTAGCTATAGATGACACCTCCTCTTCAAGAAGACTAGTTCTTAGTCTTTCATAACAAGGCAATGTGTAACCCTTGCCAAACTCAATTGCTGCATCTATAAAAGACTTGAAATGTGGGGAACGAATTACATTGAAAGGGATGGCCTCTGCATAAAACAATCTAGCTGCCAACCTGTCTACCTCATGTTTTTGTTGTGGCCTCCAAATGGACTTCAATGAACCTTGTGACTTTTCCACTTTGCTTGCACTTCCACTTCCTTCTGATAATGGTGATGGAGACCGATTTGAACTGTTGAAGGAGCCCATTTGTGAGATAGAGTGTTGGATTTTAGCCTTCTTTGCTTCTGAAGCTAATGCTCCAACACGACTCACATTAAATTTAGCTTGAACTCGATGTATGAAATCTTTGTATTCACCTTCCTCTGAATTCACATTTGCTATTGGACACTGTTTGACATCTTTGGATCCTCCCAAGTAATGGTACCGAACTCTAGTTATACTGCCTGTAATATTCCCATTGCACAAGGTGCATCTCATATGTATTTTATTACCATCTCTTAGGACGATGTATTTCATCTCCACAGAACGATTGCTGCTAGACATCTTGACCCACTTTTCTTTTCCTTTACCTTCCAATTTCCAACTGTTCTCTGAACCTGCAAAAACATATATTAGGACAATATTTTTTAATTTTTTTACATACTAACAATATTTCGAAAACCATATTTGCACTGAACCATATTCCATTGGACCATTCCATAATTCCATTCGCAGTTAATATTTTTTTTTTGGCAAATTTGCACTGAACCGAGAATAATGATTTCGCGTTTTTTAGTTTTGAGCTTTTGCAGGGTTCGAGGCTCGAGCACTTACCAGTTACCAGAATGCGCTCGTGCCGACCTCGTGGAGACCTCCAATGGCTGCGTTCGGGACTGTTTTGCGGCCGCTTTGCGCGTTCGGGCCTGTTTTCCTTTCGCCGAGACTGTTTCGCGTTTTTTCGCTTTGCGTTTTTTTGCGTACGCTTTTAGGGTTTCGGCTTACGTTTTTACTATTTTATGGATTCCGCATACGTTTTTAGTGATTCCGCGTCCGTTTTTTAGGGATTCCGCGTCCGTTTTTAGGGTAAAGCGTTTTAATTTTTCAACTAAAAAACAAGTCAGTCAATCCTCCGAACCGGCGAATATTACAAACCGAACAAGTTCGTTTTTTATGAAAAGTTCGCTCCGAACCGAATTTTGCCCGTGTTCGGGCGAATATGGTAACTATGGTTTCTACTATCATGACTAGGAAGGACCAGAAAAATTATCATGGGGCTAGAGGGTATTCTGTTAGGAATAATTCACCATAGTCTAAATAATTGTTAAAGTGAGGTTGTGGTGGTATAAAACAAATCACGTAATATTTAGGGTGCTTGATACATAGTTTGTTACTCCTGTAAGTCATTTGAGAGATTGGTTATGCCCCTATTTCTTAATGATTCTAAATTGTTGCTCTCCCTATTATTTAGGTACTGTTACAAGCACAATGGTTTGTATAAATTCAATGCTACTGTAATAGTTTAGCTAGATGAATGATAATATATTCAAGCTTCAGTATTTGGTACCAGAGAGGAAAATTTTGGAGAAGCACAAATGTGATAGAAGGCAAGTCTTGGAAACTCTTCACAAGCCATTAAATCCAAATTACAGAGTCTGCAATTTGAAGGCTTGAACGCTTTAGAGGAATGCACTGTCCTCCCAGAAAGCTCAGCCTTACCTTTGGCTAAATTGTCTGCAATTTGAAGGCTTGATTGCTTCAGAGGAACACGCTGTCTTCGGCCTCGCCTTTGGGCTAAATTTGATAGCCAACACTAGATCAACTAGCTCTACTTCACCATTGCAAGCCCATCTCAGGCCACGGCCAAGCTGCACTGAGTGGCATTTCCTCTCAATTGAAACTCAGCCTGCAATGAATACGATTGCCTTCTTCATTGTGACTGGCAAGATCGACATCCAGCTGTCAAACCTGCAGGCTACGTTCCAGTAAACACATTGTTCAGATCAGTGTTTGATCAGATCAGACCTTTTTTGTTTCAAGCCTCCACTCCTGGTATCCTCTCCGTTTGGCACATTGCTCCTTTGCACTGTATTGAGGACACCTCTCCACCCAGCCAAAATCACCCCCGAGGTGCCTTACACTGTAAAGGTCCATTTAAATTGGACCCATGTTCCCTCAACATGGTGGCGGCAACTAAAATCCCCGTCCCCACACTCAGTCAGCGTCTTATCACAGCCATGACAGCAATTGACATCGGTTACTTGTTGCATTTGGTTCGGACAAACAGCAAAAAACAAAAAGCTCCTTCAAAGAAGCAGAACCCTAAAATTGGGTTAGTTTCTTTTCGTTTTTTAAACAAACCTCTAGTTTTTAAATTTAAATTTCAACTACTCCCTTTCTATTTCCAGCAAGCCTCACAGTTCGACTGGCTAATGGCGATTTTCTAAAGACCTTGATGGATAGGTTTTGTGGTCGAGTCCCACCCAGTGCCCACCATACATGACTTGCAGTGATTATTTTTTTACCAAGCTTTAAGTTTATCTCTTCAAATAAATATCGGTGCATACATACTCATGAAGTGCTACATAGAGGAGGTGGTGGTCCTCATTTTGAGAAGACTTTCCAACAACCTTGGTGGTCTAGGTGTCGAATCCTCTGAACCATTACTTTGGTTGAAAAACGGGGGGGTGGGGGGGGGAAGAGGGGGGATGCAGGGTTAAAAACACGGTGAATTCTTTTTCCAAAAAGAAGATTATTCAAACCAAAAAGAGGGAGAAATTTTTTTTGCAAAGCAAAATTTAAAGGGTGGCAGCTGGCCAATTTGTCTAAACATTTGAAAAAAAAATCAAATCTTTTCAATTAGAGGGAGGAGGGGACATTTTTTCCCAAACTGTTTTTTCTTGTAAATTGTAAAATTGCAAATGTTCCTTCAAAACTGCATATTGTAAACAAATTTGAGATTTCAAATCTCACCAAATGCGACATTCGGTATAAACGGTGCCCTTGGTTCATGCTTATGGGTCATGTCATTGCACCTGAACTATTGCATCTAATGCCTATAATAGTTACAACAACGACATTTGTAGCATAGTCCCTATAAATCATCGAGGAGTAATATGGTCAGCAAAATTTTCACTAAACCATCACTTTGTCTTGGTACCACGTACTACTATGCTCTCACATGCATTAACATCTCTATCATGTACCGTCAAATATATAGACAAAATGAGCTTCTTCCACATATTAAAGGGTACATTGACGGGACAAGCTTCTAGAATATAGTGAACATAGGAAGCACATCAAGGTACATGTTCATTTCACTAACATGTTCTACAACACGCCATCCAACTCTAATTTCGCCCAATAGAAGAACGTGCAGGTGTCTTTACAAAGTCACTTGCATGGGACAAATTTGAGGCATTCAGAAAATCTCTCTTGTTCACTTGAGACCATTATGAATTAAGGGGGGAATGTTAGGAATAATTCACCATAGTCTAAACATTTGTAAAAGTGAGGTTGTTGTCAAGTAAAATAACTCACATAGTATTTAGGGTGTTTGGTAGATAGTTACTCCCGTAAGTCATTTGGGAGTATTGATTATGACCCTATTTCATAGGGATTCTAAATTGTTGCTCTCCCTATTATTTAGGGACTGTTACAAGTGCAATGGTTTGTATAGATTTAATGTTGTTGTAATAGTTTAGCTAGTTAAATGATAATATATTCAAGTTTCGCAATATTCATATGGGGTTAAAAGTAATGCACAATGTATACACTTATTTTTCACTCTTACTAATGATTTCTCTTTGCAGGCTATTGCCACATTAATCTCCCTGAGTGCATGCCTTGAGTGCCAACAAGAGCGGGGTTTGACTAGTTGGCAGTATCTAATAAGAAAGTCATGTGTGGCATCACCCTAACATACCTCATTACTACCTTTCTACTACCTTCCCTACTATCTCTTCATGACCACTTGATATCCTCAGTTTTATCAGCTTCACATCTTCCTATAGCACGTTTAGACCCCCTTCAGATCAACTTTGCACCTCTTCTAAGAGTTTTCTCTACATCCATTATCTCTCCTCTCCTTACCTTTTAGACGGATTGTCTGTGGCTGACTACATTGACCATGGTCGATGCAATCAAGTAGAATCTTATTTCCATCCAATTGCATCAGCCATGTTTGATGTCGTTAGCTAAGAGATTGTGACTTCAGGTCATGCCCAAGCTATTTAAGGGTGTCATTGTCAATTCTCTATATCATCATCACATAGCCTTCTCTACTTTTGCTTGCAAATCTGGAATTAAGAGGTTTAGGGTTTAGTGGAGCTTATACTTGAAAGTCTACTTTGGAGCATTAGTTTGCTAGGGAGCATTAAGTTGCTAGGAGCAACAAGAATAAGAATTGCACCAACAAGGTCCACCAAGTCTTTGAAGTCCCCAACTTTGGTCTACTTAGGTCTTCTACCTATCCCTCTTGTAATCCACCCATAATAACCATATAATGAGATGCTACAAACCTTAGAGGGGTTAATGCAACAATAATATCTTCACAAAGGTAAGTATCCCTAACCTTTATTTTCTTTTATGTTGGTATGATTGATTATGGTTGATGTATCATGTATTAGACTAGGATAGAGTAGCATATCTTTGTCTATTGCATCATCTCTTACAACCCTTGCCTATTGTCCACCACGTGGCATTACAACCCTTAGTTTAGACATCTTATAGCACTTATGAACTTTATTCTTGCAACTTAAAATTCTAGTAAGACCCCACACCCACTCTTAAACATAAGTTTTGTAACCCTTTGTCTTTGAGACGACTGTGGACTACTGTCTTCTAGATCCACGACTATTATGTCTCTTAGCACTATCCTTTGCCTATGCAGTGGCCCTAGGATGGTCTTCTACTTATATCCTAATCTATATTATTGAGAAAATAGAAAGAAATATATTAATGTTCATAGATGACCAAAAGTAGGTCAATGGGACTTGAGGATTGTAATGTCTCCAAATGGACAAATTTTGACCCCAAATGGAACAACAGTAAATTTAAACTATAATAGCAATTTATAGAAGATATACTTTAAATAAATGATGCAAATCTGAATTTATGCAGAAAATGCAATTTGATCTAGGAATGATTGATCCACAAAACAGATGTAAAATCACTTAATTCTTCAACAAAATAGATCAGATATTTTTAGTTATGCAATAACCTCAGAAAAATACCAAATTTGGATCGAATAAAGGGCTGGAATTTATTATTAAAATCTGCAGATGAACAACTCATAGACATGATTGAAAATAGAGTTTCCCAAGCCCACAAATTACGCCAACCAGCTGAATTCGGTCTTTAAAAATATGATAATTGAGCCACTTCTGACCCCAATATGCCCTAGAGTGTTTAGAACACACTTAGAAGTGGGTCGCTCCAATAGAAACAAGCCGGAATTGTAAGGTAAAAATCAGCAACACTCTTTCACCTTCAAACCCTCGCTGAAAACAAAGTAGATCTGCAATTTTCCCCTCAAATACTGCTGGAATTCTGAAGTAGAACCTTGAAAATCAATGGAAACCCCTGAGTAGAGCTTCCTCTCAAAAAAGGGAGAAGAGTTTTTGTTCTTCTTCCTAAGCTTAAAGAGGGATTTCGTCCTTTCAAGCAAAACTACAAACAGTTTTTGTACTTTGGAGTAAAAATGGAAATCATGCAAGCTTAGACCAAATATCAGAAACTATAAGATGTCAAAAGATGATCTCCTCCATGCATGGCAACTTGCTTTTATAAGTTGTCTTGGCATCTTAGCCATCCAAAACAACCAATCGGTTCTTTTCTCTTCAATAAATGTTTTCCCTTGCTTATTTTCATCTCTACATGGGTCACATTTTTCCTCTAGGGGAAAATAAAAACATTAAGTAACTTTTTCTTCTTTTTTTTAATTTTGTCACTAATAAATTAATTTAAGTGCTTATAATAAAGTTCTATTTTGCACTTTAAAATTGATTAATTAGGACTTAGTTTCCCCTTTTCTCATTTCTTTAGCAGTCAGGAAACAAAATTAGGCTGAGGATCTTCGACCTGCTACTTTCGACAAGGGGATATTACAAGGATACAACAATCAATAATAGAAAGATCTAGCAAGAGAGAATCCTAAAAGCAAAATGGCAAAAAATACATAACATGTAATGTCCCTTTTTAGGGCTGAAACTGAAAATAAGGGTTTTAGCACAAACCCCAATTTGATTTTTAGACCAGCAAACTAAAAATTAAATCAGTACGGAAAAACGATCTGATTTTACAACAGCAGTCTGAAAAGCACGGGATTTCACCAAAACATGACCCTACAATTCATCCACAATATTTTTAGACCTTTTAGGAACATCTTAAAACAATTTCCACCATGAAAATCAAGCAAATAGTCAGCTGGAAAATTAATTACTAACAGCAAAAGTGCAGCAAAGAAAAATAATCAAAATGAGGGTTTCCAAACCCCAACAATGCCCAAAAATGAGTGATTTCTGCCTTACAAATTATATCAAATAAGAATATTAACAAATGAATGAGTTTCGTGCCCTAGAAGGCACTTGAAATGACCTCTATCCTAGTCACTCCCCTAGGAGAGGGCTCCAAAAATATATAAAAGTCCTTATAGGTCTTCTTCTTGATCCAAATCTGCAAAGATTCTTCAATAGAGATCTTCAATCCACCCAAAAATGGAGAGTTTTCATTCTCCACCAAGCCACAAGGAAGGTTTCCGTCCTCCTTGGATGCCACACAAGAGGGTTTTCGTCCTCAAATGGAATGGTATTGATCAACCAGCCCAACAAACAAAGTGTAAGTGTAAATGCGCCAAAAGATGATCTCCAAATGAGGTCATACAGCCTCTTTTATACCTCTTGCTTGGCGGCAAAGGCAAAATAGATGAGGACCGACCTCCAAGCTCACTTTATCTTTTAATTCTTTGTTGGGAAACTTCTAATCCCAAACGACATGTCTAGAGGAGGTAAACACTAAAGAAAAACATTAAAAATAATAAAAGAAATAAAAAACAAAGCTCACTTACTTCCCTTTTTCACTTAATCTTCTTAGCCCCAGTAAGAGAATGGCAAGAAGTCTTCATTTGGCCTCAATTCGAAAAAGGGGACATTACATAACACGAATAAGATAGTTGGTCACTAACATAAGAGGTAATGAAATCAATACAAATAGGAATGAAGGGTGAACAATAACCCCTAAAGCATGTGGCAATGAAGACTAGAAGGAAATCTCGTCGATTATCTCTATGCCTGAATTGGAGGAGTCATATGGGCCATCATCAACTGTTGTCGAAGATCTAACAATGTTAGTTGGGGAGTATCCAAGGTTAGAGGGGCCAGTTTGGGAGATCTTAGGAGGAAAAAAAATGCTTCCTCTATAATCTCTCCTAACATCCAAGGTCGTTGTACCTCCCAGAGTAGAAAAGAAGCTCATACTATGAGTTTGTCCCTGTGATCTTGAGGGAAGCCAGTAAGTAAGAGATCTATATCATCGAGAAGGGGTAGAGCCACAACAACTAGAGGGAGCAAAGCTACGAGGCCAAAGGGGAGCAGGTTGGGGTCTAAGTACTCTGAGTAGTAATGGCGCACTGAGGGAAGTGTCACCTAACTAATTTATTATCTTTAATATGAAGTACCAGTGTCCAAAGGGGGCTTTGTTCTCCCTGTCACCTGGGGTGGGTTGGAAAAAAGAGGTGATCAACAAGGGGGCTCTAGAGCCTCTAGGCTCCTATTGCGATTACACCAGATGGAGACAGCCTCACAAAAATAAAGAGTTGGGCACTGTTGGTCTGGATATCTAAAGAAAGTAAATAGAATGTTTCCCGAGTCCATGTATAGGCAATGGTATCTTATCCATATCTCATAGTAAATGGGACATTTGAAAATGAATTGTTCCTCGATCTCCACATTCTGGAGGGTACAAAGATTGCATATCCAACCCTATCAGTGGTTGTGATGATTAGTTTCAGCCTATAATTGGTGTGAGCACACTCTCATCTAGCCAAGGGGAAATCTCAAGCCCTGGGACTAGTGGCATTGGAGATACTGAAGGCGATGAATAATACCATCCACCACTTGTAAGAAATGCTCAGTTTAAAAAAGAATTTTTGGGGATCAAGGGGCAGATCTAGGTGGCCTAGATATGTTGTTTGTAGATGTCCTCTCCGACAACTCTAATGATGACATCCTTTGTGGAAGGATCCCGGGGGCATCAAAGGAGTACATGAGATGGGGTAGCTTATCAATGGAGATGGAAATAGAAGGAACAACCAAGCCTCAAAGTACCAACAGTCTCAGCATCTAGTTGGGACCATTGAAATAATCCTCTAAAGAGCAAAGCATTAAGCATGGATATCTCTCACGATCTAAAGCTAAGGTCCCTAAGGATCTGAGTCTATGGATGTAGAAAGTAAGCCTAAAGATAGTCTCAAGGCATAACAACTGGGCGGAAAATTCAACTTGGACGATGCATTAAGGAATTGTTTGCTTATAATGGATCATGTGTGGTATCGTGAGGGTCTAAATCCTCTCAATATGAGCCCAATCAACGGCTCCCAAACTAAGTCCCTACTACAATTTTTGCATTCTTTTTGCTTTCTTTTGTTCTCTATCTTTCATTTTATGTTATTTTTCTTGCTTAATTCTTTGTTCTCCCTCCAATATTTTTTGTTTTTGTTTTTTGCACTTTCTTTCTAATTCCATAAGATAAGCCAAACCTCTTAACCAAATAAAATTATAGGCTTGTTAATTGTATCAAAAAGGCGTAACTTGGAAGGGATGTCTTGGAAGTGGATACAGAAACACTGGCACTCCGAGATAGAAAGAGAGGCATACTCCTTGCAAAGAGGATAATCAATCATATTGAACATCTTAGCTAACATACATTTTGGTGAACACGACATGAATCTTACCCCACCATTGAGTGAGTCATCTTGATGTTTTACTCTCTCCTACTATATCAACTTATTTTTCTCTCCTAGCTTCTTAGCTTCTTACCAATTTGCCAAGCATACTTTGCTTACCAAATTTCTTTTCTTTACTAAGCCTCCTACCATGGAGCAATTTCTTAGCACTCAAAATACCGATTGTAACTTTTTTTCTTAATTGAAACCCCTCTACGTAAATTCTAATATGGTTGGTATTCATATTAAAAAAAATTTGCCTAATACATCTACCAACAAGGTTTCCATTGGATCTCAAACAACCATATACTTGAGGAATAATTAAAGGAGGGTAAAGAAGAGGATAACATCTATCCCGACTACACACCCACCATGCAAAAATTCATCCAAAACTTTTTGAAATTTGTTGAGGACGCTCCCAAATGCATCCAACAACATATGGATAAGCTCCTCAATACAATCCTATTGACATCTTCTCAACTATTGGGGCAAGCCAAAGCATGTCTTACCCTCTCTTTTCATCCCATGCTCATCCATCCTCTTCAACCATGGCAAGTGATACACTTAACAATGCACCTCCTCAGCCCAATAATGCTAATCAAAATACTTCCTTGTGGATTCAACTCATCACCAACATCTTTGTCATATTTTTAAAGGCCAAAATCATCTGGTTTGCATATTTTTGGGGCTGAGGAAACTCTATTTTCAGCTAAGTTTGTAACTATCACTCTGCAGATTTTATAATAAAATTGGTCAGAAAATTGGTGTTTTTTCATTGTTCTTGTATCTATAAAAATTTCTGATATTCTTTCAGTTTTGAGAAGTAATAACTCCTTGGGCGAGTCACATTTTTCAAATAAAATTCAGATCTGCAATATTTTGTCAAACACGTGTTCCATCATTTGGTGTTTTAGATCGGAATTATTGCTATTCCGTTTGAGGGCATAATTTGTCCATTTGAGGACATTACATCTTTTATGGACCTATCCTAGCACACACTTACTATCATCCATAGGCTATCCAAACCTAACCTAGCCATCTTCCCCCGAACTAGTACCCACTTATCATCACCAATAGGTTATCCAATCTTGATCTAGTCATCTTATTTGAACTTGTCCTAACACCCTCCCATAAGCTCCCTTTACATTCATTTTGCTTACTTAATTTACTAAGTAATCTTTTAGTGTTGTTTCTTCAATCTTGTATCATTTGGGTTCACTTAGCAACTCTGCGTCCTCCATAGTCGAGACACGAGACTCGCTATGCATCCCAATTTGCGGAAACTTAAGTATCAGGTAAGCATATTTTATTTGGTCGAATGCATGTTTTTATCGCTTACTTCATTTATTGTCATTTCCTTTGATTTCAATGTAACATGTTTCTTTCCCAAAGACCATCTCGCATTATACTATCATGGGTGTCCCCAAGATTTCACCCTGAAATCTGGGACTACCCCTTTTAAATTTTTCATTCTTTTTAAGTGACGGGTCTTGTTTTTATGTTTTGTTTTGCCTGTGGTTGCTCGCATTGCTCGTAAATGTCCCTAGGAAGTTATAAAGCCATGATCGTCAAATACCCACATGCTAAAGCTCATTCAATTCCCTTCCTAGACTTAGTCAAATTTTATAAAAGCGTTTTATTTATTTTTTAAAAAATAAATAAAGTTCTTTTAAAAATAGATTGAGCTAAAATTAGTGAATTTGGGTTATATAAGTCACTTCACCCCATCATTGTTACCACACCAGTATTACTTTCACCTCTAAGTGGAGCATTCACCGGCAAAGAGTTTTTACAGACTAGCTAATTGGCGAATTATTTTCGAGCAATTGTCTACAGCTTCTGTCAGGTATTTTGTTTTTATTTATTTCTTTTGTGTTTGGTTTTGGTCTTTGTCCATAATTTGTCTGGTAATTTCCCTTGGCCATTTCTTTCATTTTGTCTAACCAATTGCCTAGCCTAGGGTTTTGAGAAGTCATCCATTGCCTCAGACAAAGGTGTAATTAATTGTGAAGTGTTGGTTTTCAACGCAGCCTCTTGGAGACAAGTCGTTTTTGGAAGGAGTGATTTCTTTGAGCAAAATCAAAAGTTGCCCCCCATCATCTTTAAGTTTTTAACAAAGTCCATGTCTCTATCTTCTTGTTGTAAGTGCCCTCATCATCTTTTCCACGCATATCCAAAGATGAAGTTTTTTGTCTTCTTTTTGTTCAAGCAACCTTCACTCTCAAAATTAGCACAATTGTTTTAAGAGGCCAATGCAAAGTCATTAAAGTGCAAATCGTGGTTTTCCAATGTCTTGTCTTCTTTTGCAAATAATCCTTGACTGGCAAAATCCACGCAAATTCTTAAAAGGGGCAAAATAACTTAAATGTTTGTAGTGATTATGAGCAGCCCTGTCTTCTATTTTCCACGCACTTTTTGAAGGAGAATTCACTAAGCCAAATCGTGGATTTCCATGGAATCTTTGTCTTCCACTTAAAAGAAAGCAGCTACCCCTTCTAATTTCCACGAAATTTTCTTTAAGTGATTGTCGTGAATTTTTAGCATGCTGTCTTCTATTTCAAAAGCATCCTCTACCTTCCAATTCCACACAATCCTTCTTCCCAAAATCCACGCAAGCTTTTTAGAAAGGCAGAAGTTACTTAAGATTTTGTCGTGAATTTTGGCAGCCTAGTCTTCTAGTTTTGGCACAGCTTTCCCTTCTATCCACACAATTGTTTTAAAAAGCACAAAGGGAAATCACTTAAAGTCATGGATTTCCTAGCTTGTCTTCCTCTTGCAAAGAATCCTCACCACTCTAAAGGAAAACCAGCCTTTCCCTTCAATTTCCATGCAATTCCTTGAAGTCATGGTTTTTAAAAGCTGCCTTCTATCCTTGCAGCTTTTGGAGAAAGAAGCCAATTATTCTAAATTTAAAAAAGCCAACTGCCAAAAGTGCCTGCGTGAAATTCATAACCTTGGCTTCCTAGTTGCAAGCATTCTACCCTTCAAGTTTTAAAGCCTTTGGGAGAGAGGCCAAAAAGCTAAAGAATTTGCAGTGTCTCCTATACTTAAAACTTCATCCTCCAATTTCAACACAGCCCATGGGGAAGAAAATTATAAATTGCATGCAAAATCCCTCTAAAAGCTTATGCATGTTGCTCTAAAATCTCCCAGTTGAGCCCAAGTTGAGCCTACTTATATCTGCTTGCACCCGGAGTCATTCCCAGAATTCAAAGTTGCCCACATGCTATTAAAATAAATATGAATGGTGATGAATTGCATATGTTGTCTGAATTGATTACAGGGATACTTCACTTGTGCCAATATTTGTGGGAAGAAAGCAAAAGTCAATGTCTGATAAGTTGAATATATCTTCAGAATCAAGGGAAGCAATTGCAGCTTCTACACAAATACATCTAGCTCTCACAATTTCAAAAGTTCCTAGTAAAAGTGGAAAAAAGGAGATCTCAGACAAAAGCTGGTTTGGGCAGAATGAAGGGTGATGACAAAGGTAATCCAACATAATCATGCATAGTGTCCAAACTGGCCGAAGTAAATGATACAGACATGGGGCATGAGTCTATCAATGATTTGATTGACAGATACAGGGCAAACTACAGGACATCCTTTATGCGGGCTAAAAGGGATAGTGGAATTATCCAAGATGCAACATTTCCAGCTACGACCTAGTTGCCTGAAATTGTTTTGGAATGTGCTAGATTCTATCATCCTTTATCCCGAACAGTCAGAGATACAACAGGAAAGGTGGTGGTGAGTCTGGATAATAAGTACATCAACTACTGCCTCAAGATTCCCTCCAAATCCAGAGTAATTACAATCAACATGCAAGAGGCTATTGATTGGTGGAAGAACAACACGATGGACTACATAGGTATTGTGAACAAAAGCTATATGAGGAAATCCAGGCAGCCATCCAAATTTCCACGAGCCCTTCCTAGATCAAATCTGATACAAGAGGTTGATGACATCACCAAGTTGCTAAGCAGAATTAATGGAGAGGGTAACACGAAGAACTTCTATTCATGGATGTATTACTTCGTGCGGACAATCGAGATCAACAGGGCTAATTCTATGATCAATTGGGCAGAGATCATCGGCAGCAATATTAGTGAGCACTCAGGAGTGTGAGCAAACATTCAGTTTTAAAATGACTTCATACCTTGTGTATGTTGCAGCCTCACAGGGAGTATTCTCCAAGATGGACAGAAGAGGGATTCATTCAAAGGATCCTATTTATGAGTGCTACCCACAGCTGGTGATTCCTGAGTGCTACAAGGATTACAGGGCAGTGAATGATGGCTTCTTCTATGGATTCATTTGCAGGCTAAATGGTGATTTGAAGGCCAACAAAGTAAGCAAAGAAGCTTGGGAAGTTGTCTCCTTGTACGGTTGTATCTTCATCCAATTTGTTGACTTCACGTATCTTGGGGTTAGTGACTTCTCAGGTGAACCAGTCAAGCTGCCAAGGTACCCTAATGATAAGTGGATTATCATGGAGTTATGTAGGCAGCGCGTAGAGTTGCAGGACTTACAATCAAAGCAGCATAGACCGACAGTCAGCTTCCCAATCACAGTGGACCACTATAGTTGTTAGACTATTCACAAAGCCAAAAGTATCGAAGCTGAAATGTTTCTTTGCTACAAGCACGAGTCCTTCCTAGCCCGGATGAATTTTGATCCTTATGAAATAGCAAGGAAGACAGTCACCCAGGAATACTCACACATCCCTTCATTGGAGGATTTCTAGATGAAGTGCAGAAATGAATACGAAGTCAAGAAAGGAGATTTCAGTAGATTAACAGCTCAACAGGTTTCTGACTTTGGTCTGGCAAGGATACCTACAAATCTTTCGGATGATGGACATGTGGTACTTGACACATATCATCAAATGGGAGGAGATAAAGTTGCTCTTCAAGCCAGTGTAGGTGGTGGCCAGACAATCGAGGAGAGGTCTTCAGCAGTCCTGGTTAACACCTCAAATTGGTTGTTAACAAAAGGATATTGTTTGGATGAGGCTTTGATGAACCAAATCACAGGGAATTTTAGCACGGGGAATCTCAGCAAAAGAAAGCATGATGGTGAGAGCAACAGAAGACCGGAGAAGCTAAAAGTGCACAAAAAGTCTCAGGCATTGGAGAAAGGCAAGTCTTCATCTATTACACCAGTGCCACTTACTGATGAAGCTTCTCCTGCATCAACTCACAGCACTTCAGCAGTTCCGGCACCCCGGGCAGACATAGTTATTCCGCCGTTAAAGTCAGCATCATTCGTATTTGCTCCTCAACCACCCAGCTCTCCACCTCCTCCTACAGAAGAATTGAGGGCACAGATGGCAGAGTTTGAGAGAGCACTTTCCCTAGATGGCACGGGAGGAGGCAGCCATGATACAGTGTTGAATTCTAATACTGCAGGGCTCGAACAAGAAAAGGTAATGCATGTTGATGCCTCTCATTCCCCGAAGACTAACTTCTCATCCTGGTTGGCTTTGTAAACAGTTCCAGAAGCGAGAGAAGTGATTAACCTAGAAGAGGAAGACCTGCAGCTGCTCATGAGCTTGGGAGGAAAAGTTAAAAGGCCTAAAGCTGCCAAAGTGACTTCAAAGCTGGTCATTGAAGAATCAGGGCAGAAGTTTGCAGAACTATCAATTCCGGCTGAGGGAAAGCAAAAGGGAGAACTAACGGCAACAGATATATCAGTGACCAGAGTGTCATTGGGGCAAGTCACCACTGAGGGATTGAAGCAGGATACCCAGACATTGATAGATACTTTGTTCCTCAAGCTTGACAGGGAGAAAGCAGAGAAAGCCAAGCTTCATGAGCAGATCTCCCAGTTATGTGAGATTATCACTAAGGTTGCTAAACCTTCCTCACAACCAGTGCTAGTACAGGAGCGGGTAAGTTGCCATTTGATCGAAGAGGTTGAGGATGCAAGTAATAAAGTCAAAGCTATCGATGAATGGGAGGAGCAAATCATCCACCAAGCGTCAAAGCAATTCAAAGAAGTACCAGCTAGCTTGGAAAGTATGCACAGGGCATTGTCTCAGTTGAAAGAACTGATGACAAGTATAAAGGATGAGAATACAGTTGTTGAGAGCCACTTGGAGATCCTGGCCAAGATAAATTCACTGTCGGAGAGTGTGTTGGTTGCAACGCAGATTGTACCTGATGGATCGATAGAAAAGAGTAAGCAGTTGGAAATGACAGTGTCTTTCCGCATGGAGATTCTCAAACATATGTTGAGTAGAATGTAGTTGTTGGAAGACAAGATGGAAGAAGTTCCAGAGAGCATAATTGCTTTCACTACAGAGGAGGAAATTGATGGTATTCATTACTATACAAGGTACATTCCAGACAAGTCACCAGCTTCCCTGGAAGAATTTCTTCCAGTCATCCAGAAGAAGATTGATGAAGTCGTCATGCCTTTCACGTTGGATTCAATTGGCAAACTAGTGAGACTTCATGCAGATGTCAAAGGATTTGGGCCTAGTCTGGAGAAGGTGAAGGCAAGCATTAATATTCTATCCAGGGAATTACTGAGGTTCAAGACTGAAAGAGAGGCTATTGCTAAAGCAGATGGGAAAAAAATGAATCACATGTTTGACAGGTACATTCAGTATCAGAACAAAGGGAAAGCGTGAAGTGTAGCAGCTGACATACCTTCTTTCTTCTCCTCTTTCTTCTCTTCTTTCTTATTTTCTCGGACAAAAAAATTGTAAAACTAAAGTAATTGGTTAAAAGCCATTACTTTAAGTTATTTGAAAAGGTCCTTTAATTAAGAATAGGTGGCAGACATGCAAAACTTTGATTTAGTCTTCAGATGCATGTCATGTAAAGAGGAATTCTAGGAGAAAGATTGTCAGTTGTTTCCTTTATAGCTTCCACATGCGGGAGTTCATTTATAGTTTCCTATTTGTAATTACCCTCTATGCCCTATAAATAGAGGAAGAGCCTACGGGTTAAAGAATCACAACTAGTTCATCAGAATTTGTTTAGCAGAGCATTCTTGAGTTTTCAGACTTTGTGTTGGAACCCTTGGTGTGATTTCTGTGAAAGCTGGGGAATTGAATAAAAGGTGGATTTCTGGAGAACTTTGTGTCTACAATGCTTTGCTGATCACTCATATTCAAAGTTTTAGATAAACTTTGTGTTATCTAAGATCTAGGTTAGAAGCTGTTTCTTTCCCTTACTGGTGAAAGTTGTGGTTTTACTCTGTTTATTTAATTTGTGTGGATGAGACCAACTCTGATAGCTATTGGTTAAATCAATGCATCTTCCTTTCTTCTTTCCTTAATTCTATTATTTCCCCCTTTTGCAAATATTCCAATCATAGTTGCTTACTTGTTGCAAAATTACCCAGTTGTGGTTCACAAGCTATGGGAATTAAAGTAAAACCCTTAAAATAGTTATTAGGATTCACCCTTACCAAATTGATAAACATCTTACACGGGAGCCTCACTGTTAAATGAGGGAGATTTATCTCATGACTGCCTAGGTTTTACGTTGTGCATAAAATCTAGCCAACAGGAACGGAGTTGGGCTGGTTGGCAGTACCTAGTGAGAGAGTTGTGCATGGCATTGCCCTAGCTTGCTCTAGCATACATCCTTACTACCTTCCTTACTATCTCCTCATGACCACTTGATATCCTCAATATTATCACCTTCACATCTACATGTAGCACCTTTAAACCCCCTTCAAACTAATTTCATATCTCTTCCAAGTTTTTTCTCTACCTCCATTCTCTCTTCTCCTTGCCTTTTAACTAGACTGTTTGCGGCCCACTACATCAACTGTAATGCCCCTTTTCTGGGCTGAAAATGAAAATCAAAGCACTTGCACAAATCCAAATAGTAAACGGAAGCAAACTGAAATTAACTTCTCATAGAAACCCTTCAAAGTATTATTTTTCAATGCGGGAATTAATTGCAAGATAAAGTACCGGAGAATATATAAAAAAAATCCGATTTAATATCAGCTGGAAATTAATTATCAACGGCAACAAATACCCTTTAATAATATGGTTGGAAATGAAGAATTCCAAGCCCAAACTCAAGTACAAATGAAGATTCCAATTGCTAAAAATAGGAGGAACACAATGATGATTGAATTTGAAGTTTTCGTGCCCTTAAACATCCCAAACTCCACCTTAGGGCAGGTCGCCACCCTTTGAAAGGGATGGAAATGCCTTCAAAACTGAATTCAACTCAATGCAATCTCTGTATGAGATCACCCTTTGCAAGTTTGAGGGGTTTCGTCCTCAAACTAGCTCACTATTGAGAGGTTTCGTTCTGAATAGGCCTACAAAGAGGGTTTTCGTCCTCAATGGATGAGAGAGAAAGAAAAGCGAGCTCCAACTCTACGAGAATAAATTCTGAAAGCATGCATAAACATCTTCCAAGCCAAGCGACCCCTTTAAATAGCTAGAGGTGGTGCCAAAAACCAAATAGAATCTTCCTAAAGATGACTGGCCTCCTTAGAGATATAATAGTTCATTTTTCTTTAAATTTTCCATTGGATTTTCACCTTTTTCCCAGCCAACCTTACTATACTTAGAAAATTAGTTAAAAATAATGCAAAGCTCATAAAAACAATTGAAAATCGTGACATTAACTTCCCTTGCTCATTCCCTTTAGCCCACAGGAATTGGAATGGGCCCAAGGTCTTCAAAGAAAACTAACGTTGAGAAGGGGACATTAAAAGTTACTAGGACAACTTAAAATATTATTATTAAATGATTTCCCTAACTTTATCCTTTAGCCTACGGGAAATAAGGAATAAATAGGCTACGGGTCTCCCAATTATTTTAATTCTGAAAAGGGGACATGACAATGTCGATTTGGTTTCAATGCAATGCCAAAGATCTAAAACACAAAACCCAATATTGATGTCACCCAATGCAATGAAGAGATCGATGTAGCCAAGACTATAACGAGTTGGGGTTGATTCCAATGCATTGTGCATTTAGTTTGTTACAAATAATCTATTATTGCTCACATTATTGGTCAGTTTAATATTTGTTTAACATAAACTTGTATGAGTGTGTGTAAATATAGTGGTGAGTTATAACAACTCATGTAATAAGGAGTTTGTGAGAGATTTAGTGGGATAGAGGAAAATAAACAGAGTCATTTATGGGGTAAGTAATTAATCAATCTCCTAATTTATTTTGTAATTGTTTGAAGAAATAAACAAAGTTGTATTGTGTGTTTTATTTGATAAAACTCTGACCAAACTTTATATTTGGAATCAGAGCAGTCTGGTCTAGTTCCTGTAATGGAGAAATATTTGTGTGTGTAGGGACAATTATAAATCCATGTTGTCATGTGGATGGATTTTATCAATTTGTAAACTCGTATATTGTATAGATAGTTTTTGTTTGCCATAGGTTATGAAAAGAGGTGTGGATTTGTGTCAGAGGCGTAGCATTTAATAGAGGCTCTACCAACAGCAAGGAATAACATAGTAGGTGCTTAAAGACGCTTTTCCTATATAAAGTGAGTTCAATTCATATTCTATCCTCGCAACATTGAGTTGCACTATCAATATTTACTACTTTATAGCTCTACAATCCTGCAATTTCGTTAGAAAGCATATCTCCTTTAGCAATGTCTTATTCTTCAGCCATTTCCCTCTCAACTTCCACCCTTGACTCGGCCAACATTTCCTTCTCCATATAAGCATGAGGATAATTAGCTTCCTGGACTTGTGCACTAGCAATTACCATAACCTCCTTGCCCTCAACTACATCAATCATATTGATGTTGGCTTGATTTGGACAATTGCCATCACTATGGTTCCCAAGCCCACACCATGTACAAATACCTCCATTGTTATTTTGATTAGACCAATCTCTTGTGAAATGGCCCCACTCATTACAGCCCTAACACTATATAATTGGTCATCCCTGGGAGTGGTATTGAATCTGACTCCTGTCAATGCTACTTTTTTTATGTCAGTAATATATTGGTTGTATGGTGGGTGGTGTCGATTGTTCCCATTTTGAGAACACTTCTTAGCCGCTCTTATTTCACAAATTATATAGGGAAATCCTTGATTGCGTGCCCTATAATTTAATAAACCTCACAGAGCATTTTCTTTGGGAAAATCATCTTGGTGTGAACCTCTACCTTACAATCGATAGACCAAAGATCCTTTCATTCATTCTTACTATCTCCTTGAGTTCCTCAAGGCTCGCAACAATCCAACTTCATTATCATCGTTGGAGTCAAGGTCATATTCTTCGACTCTTCTCAAGCACAAGGATGTCTTATTGTTGCTTTCAATGTACATGGCTTGATCGTATGTTTCTTTGTAAGATGAGGGTGGAACCACAAATGGAGTCAAACATCCAAAGATTTCAGCCATGATCTCTTCATATTGCATCTCCAACTCATTAACAACATAATTGAAGTCCAAGCCAACTACGATGATAATACCATTGGTGAAGACGCATGTTATAAGACGGTCCCAGGCTTGGGTGTATGGTAATGTTGAAGATGCAAGGTTGTACAACTAAGGCATTGTGAATTGGGCATACATAAGTGTAAGATTGTTGAGGCGTGTAGATGGGTATATAGCCTTCCAACGTAAAATGAGGCTTGCAAAGGGGAATGTACAACTTCCTTTTGAGGGGGATGTACGATAATGACCTGAAACCCTTGGGCAATCGTATTGTTGCATGTAGGAGTATACAACTGCAAAGGAGGACATACAAGGTTCAGTGACAGGTTGGGCATATGATCTAAATTGTTGATCATATGGCGTTAAGGGAGATGACCGAGGTTAGACATACATTAGAGAAGTGTACGGAAGAGCTATATGTAGCTACAACAATAAGCATTTATCAACATGGGTGTTCAGTAAAGATGTTTTTGGACACAAAGTTCACATACCTAGACTAGCCAAAACCACCGCCAACGGTAGTATTTGTCAAATTTCGGCCTAGAATATCCATATGCCATAGGTTTGGGCATGAAGCATACAATAATGCACCTAATGTCAAATGGTGTCCCGTCGGGTGATGGGGAGAACAAAAAGCAAAAGAATAAATCCAGAGTCAAGCCCACATTGTCAGGTAACCAAATGATTTATCTTATGCTCTTGATGATGGTACAGCTAGAATTTCGGCCTAGTATTTCTCAATTTTGATTTTGAGCTCAAAATTGCAATGGTAAAGCTACAGCCATGCTTGGGGCAACGTGAATGGACCTTTAAAAGTCTATCATATGAAGGGGAATTTTGAGGAGAATGCAAGCAAAGGCAGAAAGCTAGTCCACATATCTATGAGGCATGATGGAGAGGTTATCGGAACCTTGGTGGAAGCTCTTGTTTTCCTTAATAAGTTTATTTCATGTGCAGGTATAGATATAGAAAGGGAAGAACAACTGAGTTTGTTTCCCACCCAAGCAAATGGTGGTGCATATGGGATTGCATCTAAAGATGGAGAGTTTTCAATCCTTGTATGGTTACCTACCGCTTCTACATCAATCACATTATTGAAGCTTGCATGGGTTTGTCATGTATCATTTCTATATTGTTGGTCATAATATTTTCAGTCATGAACAGTTGTACACTTGTGCAATTTAATAGGGTTTCCTTGCATGGTAATGATAGTGGAGAGGCTCCACTATTGAAGACAATCCTCCCAATCATCCTAGTGTTGATTTGGATGGAATTCCAAGTGACTCGTGGCTGTTATGACTTATTTTCAGCTTACATGCAAGTTGTGTTGTGCCATAATTTGGAGGGATCAGCCCACGGTAACATTATGGGACCCCTTGAAACTCAAGGCTATAGTCATGGAGCAATTTGAATAATACAAGAAGCATTTCTTCAAAAGAAAAAACTACTATAAAAGACAAATCTAATACATCACAAGCATCGTTAATATACTTTTGCCTGCAGGTAGCAAGACAAACACAAGAAATAAATTGCTTCAGCAAGGTAGCTCCTGCATTAACTCTTCAATAACTAGCAGCAACCGATCAATAGTGCAGAATCTTCATCTTTGCGATTAATTTGTGCTGAAAGGCACATTTTACACACCACATGAACTTGGACTTTTAGGGTGTGTGCATGGGTGGATGCATGGGGGATGTTGTCTGCTGACATTTTTATAGATATATCTCTTAAAAGTTAAACAAAGGCAAAATTCTTCCAACAAGATAGCACATCCAAGCCTCAAAAAATTATATAACTGCGAGTCAATTGTCTCTACAGATTGTGGCTATTAAGTATCTAGGGAAAGTCTATATTCTAGGGAAAATCTATCTTGACATGGATCTAATATGCAATGAGAGGTGTTCAAACAGCTCAAGTGGGCAATCCCACTACATCTGTATAAAGGACAAAGGGACTGGCACCTCCAAAATTTTAAATACCTGTTTGCATCTATAAGATCCATATTAAGATGGAGCTTTGCAAGTTACACCCCATCAAGATTTTGAAGCCATAGATCTGGGTTAACTGCCAAGCAATCACCAATACAATCCTCGTCTTCCTACCAGCAATCACCTTAATAAAAAGAGGGGTATCGCAGAAAATTTATCATCCCATGGTGGTGGCAAATGCCATTCAACACACACATCTTAGTAAAATCCATGGATGTTGTTAGGTTTGATTGTTTGTCGAAGAGACTTTAACATGGCTTGGAAGAGTGATGAACTCTGTGAGCAGTACCGCGTCGCCAAAAATTGTCACAATCCCTAGATTGAATACTACATGATCCCATCATATCCTCATGTGGCATTTGGGAGTACTTAGAGGAGGCACTTGGTGGTACCTAACTGATTGGGCAAGGAGCACAAGCCTCCAAGAGCAATTAGTTGGTTGTAGGCATTAGAGTTAGCACAATGTGATTGGCCTCCTCAAGCTTAAATTATATTGTGGTGTACTCAAGTCAGATATAAAGTGTCCACACGTGTGTTCCCACTATGTATGTATTGTGCCAACATATTTAAGTTTTGGTTCGTATAGAAGGAATTAGTTCACGTGTGATATAGGTGGTGGTAGTTGGTCATTGTCTAAACGACACACCTTCTTGATAGTATCCTATATATGTTTGATTCAGACAATGTTTGAGGAGCTCTCCTATATTCTATCTAGTCGTTATTGTTGTTCTATCTAGAGAATTTATTATGCATGCTATGTTATATGAATAAATGCTAAGGTCCATTTCCACATTTGTGAATGCTTTGTGTATTTCCTTATAGTTTGGTTGTGAATACTCATTTAATATACTACATTGTTGACACCATTTCCAACAAAGCATTTGAATGACTGAAATTATTTGCCTTGACAACCAAGTTTGATGACAAAGTCAAATAAGATAGAATTCTAAGCATAAGTTCTGGTCTTTAATGTGTTGGCTAGATTTTATGCACAGCGTAAAACCTAGGCAATCATGAGATAAATCTTCTTCATTTAACGGTAAAGCTCTCGTGTAAGATGTTTATCTATTTTGCAAGGGTGAATCCTAATAACTACTTTCAGGGGTTTTACTTTAATTTCCTCAGCTCATGAACCACAACTGGGTAATTTGGCAGCAAGTAAGCAGTTGTGATGGGATATTTGTAGAAAGGGTAAAAATAGAGGTAGGGAAAGAAGAAAGGAAGATGTGTTGAATCAACCAATAGTTAACAGAGTTGGTCTCATCCACACAAATTAAATAAACAGAGAAATCACAACATTCAGCAATAAGGGAAAGAAATAACGTATAACCTAGATCTCTGATAACACAAATTTTATCAAAAACCTTTGAATAGAAATAATCAGCAAAGCACTGTAGACACAAAGTTCTCCAGAAATCCACTTTTTATTCAATCCCCAGCTTTCACAGAAATCACATCAAGGGTTGCAGCACAAAGTCTGAAAACTCAAGAATCCTCTAGTTACAAAAGCCTCTGCTAAACAAGTTCTGATGAACAAGTTGTGATTTTTTAACCCATAGGCTCCTCCTCCATTTAAGTGCATAGAGGGAAAATACAAATAGGAAACTTTCAATGAACTCCCGCATGTGGAAGCTATAAAAAGGGAACAGTTGGCAATCTTTCTCCTAGAATTCCTCTTTGCATGACATGCATGATTTACAACTGAATACGAAATCAATGTCCTGCATGTCTGTCACCTATTCCCAAGTAATTGACTTTTTCTAGTAACTCGAAGTAACGGCTTTTAAACCAATTACCTAAGTTTTACAATTTAATTGATTACTAAATTACTTTTTCGAAGAAAATAAGAGAAAGAAGAAGAAAGAGGGGAAGAAATTAGAAGTTAATTCAGCTGCAACACTCTCAGTCTTGTTCTCCTTCCATACTTTGTATGCTGATCCAACATGTATTGTACTTCCGCCTCATACCTTTGCCTTGAATCTGAGAAACTCTTTCTCCCATATGTTGTTGAATCCTTTCCTTTGACTCTCATTCGACTCTCATCAAACTGGGTCTGGCATCACTGTAGATTTTATTAATCTTCTCAATTGGATTACCTGTGAGAGGAATAATGATTCCATATATTTCCCCATGAGCAGCTAACTGTGATTTGCTTGTGGATGTTGCCTTTGTCCTGTCTTCACCTCTTGTCCTTGAAGCTTTTGCAGTTCTTCTTAAGTATGTGCACAAGTGAGTTGTTCGGAAAGAATTCAAACAAACATTCAACTCATCCCCCCCTTTTTTTTTATTGCATATGGGCAGCCTTGAACTCTGGGAATTACTTCAGATGAAGGAAAAGATAAGTAGGCTCAACATGGGCTCAACTGGGAGATTTTAGACAACATGCATGGGCTTTTAGAGGGATTTAGCATGTAGTTTATGGTTATCTTCCACATGGGCTGCGTTGAAACTGGAAGATGAAGCTGGCAATATAGAAGACTCACACAATTTCTTTGGCTATTTTTGCTTTCCTCCCAAAGGCTGTGTTGAAACTGGATGAGTAGGATGCTTGCAATTTGGCAGACAAGGTCACCAATACCCAAGCAATTCTTTTAAATGATTTCCTTTGCTTTTAAAAATTACGTGGATTTCAGGATGGGTGGATACTTTGCAAAGGAAGGGAAGACTTCTACAAACCATGATTTGGCTTGCAATTTCCAAATAGAATTACGTGGATTTGAAGGGGCTTGGATTGTGTGAATTTGGAAGGAAGTGGATTCTTTCAAAATAGAAGACCCAAGGTAGAATATCCACGATTTAACTTAAGACTTTCCCTTCTAAAAGCTGTGTGGATTTTAGAAGGCAAGGCTTCTTTAAATTGGAAGACAAAGACTTTATAATCCATGATTTCCCCTTAGTGAATTCTCCTTCTAAAAAGTGCATGGAAAATAGAAGATTGTGCTGCCAAAAATCGCAATTTGCTTAAGTGATTTTTCCCCTTTAAAATTGCGTGGAAAATAGATGATGAGGATTTTTTGCAAAAGAAAGACAAGACACTAGGAATCCACAACTTGCACTTAAAAGACTTTGCCTCAACTCTTTAATACAAAAATGGCGTTGAAAATTAGAAGACAAGCTTCTAAACATCCACAATTTGCACTTAAGTGATTTTCTTTTTATTTAAAAACAATTGTGCACATTCCTAAAAGTTGTGTGGATATTGGATGGGGAGGATTCCTTCAAATTGGCAGACAATACACTGGGAATCTATGATTTGCATTAAAGAAAACCTCTGCCTTTTAAAAACTGTGACTTGACTTTGCACATGCCTGAAAAACCACGACTTGGCTTGAATACTTGCGGGAATTCATTTAATTACAGTTGGGACAAGTCAACTTGCAATAAAAACAATGGAGAGCTCTTCAAAACCCCAGGCGTAGGAAGAAAGACAAGGCTACAATGATTGCCGGGTGGAAAATGGAGAAAAAACAAAACTAGAACACAAAAGAAATAAATAAAAACAAAATACCTAAAAGAAGTTGCGGGCAATTGCTCAAAAAGAATTCTCCACTTAGCTAGTTTATAATACTCTTCCCCGCGTGAATGCTCCACTTTGAGGTGAAAGTAATACTGGTGTGGTAACAATGATGGGGTGAAGTCTTTTAAATAACTCTAATTTCTTAATTTTAGCTCAATCTATTTTTAAAAGAACTTTATTTATTTAATATAAAAATACATAAAACATTTTTTGTATAATCAGACTAAGTCTAGGAAGGGAATTGAGTGAGCTTTTGATATGGGTATTTGAGGAACGTGGCTTTATGACTTCTTGGAGATACCTTTGAGAAATGCAAACAACAGCAGGAAAAACAAAACACAAAAACATGACCCGTCACTTAAAAAGAACGAAAAATTTAAAAAGGGGTAGTCCCCGATTTTAGGGTGAAATCTTGGGGACACCATGATGGAAAAGAGTTTAATGCACCTCAGATATATCAAAAGAATATTTGTTGGGCAAATACTTCCAGCTCTTTTGGAACATTGGGGTTCAAGAACAAATCCAAGACGAATCCGGGACGCAAGTTACCTCTAATGACATTGAGGATCAATAGTGTGATCCGGATTGAGGAGTCAATCTGGAGGACAACATGTCAATTGTTAAGAATTAGCATGTTGTAATAAAGTAAAATATTCTTTAAGATGACACGCATGATTCCTATTTCCCAGGCGTGGTTAGAGATGTTTGATGGGACTGTCATCCGATTTTTCCAACTTCATTATCCCATGCTCTTTAAGAGTTCTTGGTCCCCCCACATGGCTATTTGTATTGGTTTCTTAACCACATGGGTTGGGGCTTTACTACTATTGGCTTACCCCTAGTTTATTTTTAGTACCTTTGTTATTTTTATTTAGTTAGCCTTTGTCCTAGGGTCTTTTTACCCTAGCACTTTCTATTGTACTTGGATGTATTCTTGAGTCCCATTGACCTACTTTTCGTCATACATGGACATTAATATAATTTCTTTCTTTCCTTCTACTAAATTGAAACAGATTTCAATAATAGTAAACAAAGCTTTATTGCAAAATAATAAGAGAGTTTCTTAAAAACGATCTTTGAGTAAAGATGCATACTATCCACTCTAGGTTACAGTGGAGCAGACCCCTTCTTTTATAGCTAAACAAGACTAAGATTGGGAATCTGCTTTAAAGATAAACAAAGCTAACAATTACCATTTTGTATGCATAGGCACGCAAATAGGAAAACTCGCGAGAAAAAGAAATCCTCTAAAATAAAAATTGCTGATAAGATCCATCCAGAGTGAGCCACCTTGTCAGAGTCGTATCTTCTTTGGTTAAGCTCTGATTTCGAATTTGTTTGCAATTTAGTAAAGCTTGACTTGCAATCAAATAGCTTACACAGTTTTAGCTTTGCATTAAGGTTATTACGAGTTCCAAAAATGCTCCGCATACCTCCGAAATTTCCATCTATGGTCTGTAGATTTTTTTAGAAAAATCTTAAATTTCTGAAAGTGACCCTGATATGTCGTGCAACAGGCCTAAATCATTGTCGGAATCAATCGTCCCCCCCTGCAAAGAAATGGGCCCCATTGCATCAAGGACTTTAACCAAATGCGGGAAAATTTGTTGAATCTAGCTCCCAGAAAACCACTTTCCTTGGTGAGGAAACTGCCCTGTCTTGACCAATCAATACAGTAGAATTTGCTGATTTAGAGTACTTTTTACCACAACATTCACTACCAATTTACCTGATCAACAGAAAATGGTGTTCAATAGTCATGATTTAACTTTGGGACCTGCAACTGATCAGCAATATCCGAAGTGTCCAAGATAGGTGGGAAGTAGGATCATGGCAGTTCCGCATTAAAAACTGGATGCAATCTAAGATGAGTGGCAAATTGATCTCAAATAAATTAGTGCCCACTTGCTTGATAATTGTGTGGGGTCTGTATCAAAGAGGTTTGCGTTTTCTATTGGGCCTTTCAAATATTCTCACGATCGAGTAGTTCACACAGCTTTAGCTTTGAATTGAGGTCTTTTCGAGATCCAAGAATGCTCTGCAGATCTCCAAAATTGCCATTTACAGTTTACTGAAAAAAATTAAAAATCATAAAATTTCTGAAAATAACCCCGAACTATCATTCAACAGGCAAGAGTCATTGTTGGAATCATCCTTCCACCCTTGAGAAGCAATGGGCCCCATCGCATCAAAGCCTTTAACCAAATGTGGGAATTTCTACTGAATTTGGCTCTTGGTAAACCACTTTCGTTGGTGAGCAAACTGCCCTGCCTTGACCACCCGATACAGTGGAATTTGCTGACTTTGCATACCTTTCAACACATCTATGACCTAATCAATAGTGAATGGCATTGAACAGTCATGATTTAACTTTGTGACCTGCAACTAATCAACAATATTTGAAGTGTCCAAGAGAGGTAAAAAGTAGGGTTGTGGTAGTTCCACATTAAACATTAGATGCAACACAAGATGGGTGGGAAATCGAGCTCAAAGACATTAGTGCCCACTTGCTTGATAATTGTGTAGGGCCCATATCAAAGATTTCTGAGTTTCCTATTGGGTGTTTCAAATGTTCTTTCTACAAATGAAACCATACCTTATCACCAACCCAGAACTGATGAGGGACCTGACTTTGGTCATGATGCTACTTGTACTGCTCACTGCTTTTCTACATGATTTCATGCACCCGCTATAGAATTTTTTGGATCCATTTTAAAATGATGGTGGCTTTGTCTGATTTTTTCTTTTCATGGGGAGATGCTTCCTTCAATGCACTAGGTGATGCCACCTCAATGGGGGCTAGCGGCTGAAACCCAAGACAAAACTGAAAAGGACTATACTCAATGGAGTCTTGGAGGGCACAATTATAGCTATGTTGGATGCATAATAAACTCTCATCCCATGTCTACGGATGTTTTGAGTTATACATCCAAAGTAGATCCACAATCATACAATTAACCACTTTTGTTTAATCATTTGTCTGTAGATGAAAAGTGGTGGACTTGGTCAACTCGGTGTCCGTCATGGGCCACAAAGTAGACCAAAAAATGCTAAGAAACCTATTGCCCCTATCTAACACAATGTTTATGATAAGCTGAAGTATACCCACACATATTCAAAGTAGATTCTTGCAGTGTCTTTAGATTTGATACCCTTTGTACATGCCATTAACACTTCAACCTGGGAAATTCTGTCAACCACAACGAAGACAAAGTCATGACCGCACCTAGTCATGGGAAATCTTGACATGAATCCATAGAGACCAACTACTAAGGTCAATCGGGAATTGGTAAAAGTGTATATAGGCTATGCTTCTTGTTGGTTGGTTTTTCTATTGCACATGTTGCGCATGATCTAATATACCTGCTGACATCATGACAGAGCTTCAGGTAAAAGAAGTATTTATGGAGTACTGCCACTGTCACTTTCACCCCGAAGTGCCTTGCAACTCAACTGATGCGTGCCTCTCAAATCATCTTCTATAGCTCCACTATCGAAACACAAAGGTGTCCCAAGTGATGCAAAAACCCATTCTATAGATGGTACTTCGCAACTAGTCGTCCTGTAGTCAATGACTGATATTTGGCGGAAAACTCGGGATCGTTACCATACAATAGGGAGCATTCAGAAGTCTTGTGGCCAGGTGAATTAAGGACAGTTAATAGTAATAATACTGGAGGGTGGCTTAAACCGTTATCAAACTGATTCGAACTAGCTTTCTTGTGCTTAATATTAAGATGAAATTGTTGCAAGAAGGTTGACCACTTCTAATAGCAATCATTCTATAACTTGATTTGGGTTTGCATGAACTGTAGAGGCTTGTGATCTGTATGGATGATGCTTTATATTCCCATGATGCAATGCTTCCATTGTCTGCAAGCTTGCACAATGGCATATAGTTCTTTGTCATATGTAGGATGCCTACATAAGGTATTTGTGAATGTTTCACCATGGTAGGCAACTAGATGTCTATTTTGAGTGTGGACTGCACCAAGTGTATATTTCGAAGCATCAGTTTCAATCCCAAAGGGTTGCTGCAGATCTGGTAAGGCAAGGATTGGCGCTAAGAAAAATCATCTCTTTGCTCCTCAAAAACTTTTTGTTATGCAGTGATCCACATGAAATTGGCCTTCACCCTCCCTTTCGTTGCTTCATTTTGGGGCCATGCAAGATGAGAGAATCAAGCACAAATGAATAGTAAGGATTGGCTAACCACAAGAATTTTGAGTTCTTTGAGTGTTGTTGGGATTGGCCAACCTTTTTATACCTGGATCTTCTCTGGGTCAACATGTACAGCATTCTTCTAAATGATGCATCCCAGATATTGGACACTACAACCCAAAGGAGCACTTATCTTTGTTGGCATATAGCTTATGGCTATGTAGAGTGTCAAGAACCTATCCAACCTGTTGTAGATGCTCCTCCCATGTATTAATAAAAATAAGGATAGTACCAAGTAAACAACCACAAAGGACTCAGTGAATGGTCGTAAGGCATCATTCATCATCTGCATAAATGTTGCAGGTGCATTGGTCAAGCCAAAGGATATGACGAACCATTCAAATAGACCCCTGGACTTCAATGTTGTCTTCTTGATGTAAAAAGGCTCAATGGACACTGATGGTGCCCTGACTTCGGATCAATCTTTGTGAAGAACTTTGCTCCCTTGAGCTGATCTAGGAGATCATCAATGTGTGGAAATCAAGACCTGTTCTTGACCCACACAGTAATTTTCGAAATAAAACTAAGAATAGGAATCTACTTCAAAGCTAAACAAAGTTAACAATAGCTGTTCAACATGCAAATAGGAAAACTCCTACGAATAAGAAAGCTACTAATAAGAATTTCTAATAGTTGCCAACCGGAGTAGCCAACTTGTCAGAGTCGTAACTTTTTTGGATATGTTCTGATTTCATTACTGTTTGCATTTCCAGAAAGCTTGACTCGTGATCTAATAGTTCACAAAGCTACTAAGTTGATGTCATTCCAAGTGCTGAAGACCTCCAAAACTGCCATTTACGGTTTGCTGAAAGTTTTTATAAAATAACCCTGAACTGTCATGCAGCAAGTTAGCGTTAGGATCATAGTGTCAAACAAGTAAGTGGAAAGCTTATTTGCCAACTTGTCTTAATTCTCGGCCTGCCATTACCTGTTGATGTAAGAGAAAGCACAATCAAAGGATAGACATCGACATGGTCAAGACAAAAAGTGTGGTTGAGAAGGTTTATGACTAACCACCTCAAATCTGTACAAAGACAGCAAAAACTGCAAGGAGTGCAGAAAGTGAGAAGATCTGAAGGATTGATAGTGCAGCGAGCCTGGAAAGAGAGGGCACACAAGGCAGCTAGAAGAATTATTCTTCCAAATGAAGGAAGTTCACACCCATTTCAGTTTGTAGTGTTTCCATACTTTCTTGTGTCTTGAAGCCCATGCTGAACCTCCTTTGGTAAAGATATGTATCAAAACCCCTTTGTTGGAGGGATGTCCTCATTTGGGAAGAAAGGCAAACTTCATGGACAAGGAGAACTGTTACAGAGAAAATAGGAGGAAGAAGAGCTGCATTACGATATGCAATGTGATACACAATGTGCTATCCAGTTAAACAGAATCATATATTTCATTGGTGGACATAAAGGTGCATCATCATTACATCAGATGGGTTATCTAGTATAATGGTATTTAGATGGAATATTGCCTGACAATGCACCTGGTTCCTGAAATCTTCATAAAGGCCATGACCAAGGAATGGTTTGTCGAATTCAAAGATGTGTTGGGACATAAGGAATTCCATGAACCATCTTTTCTTGAGACCATGCATAAGAAGCAAAATTGAAGAATTCAAGCAGGCTTCAATAGAAGAGTATCAGTCTACTGTTTTTCTCTCTTTCAATGAGATTTAGGACATTGTGTGAGTAGACTGTTTAAATCTTAGAATTGATCTAATTGAACACATTTTTTCTGATGGTAGACAATAGCATGGATAAAGAAATGACGTATAAAAAAAGATCAAAACTCTAGCAACATATATGGTTATGTATAAAACATAAATACTTTTCGACAATCCTATAAACCATGGCCTGCAAACCTGCTTGCATAGAATTTTAATTTGTAAAATCTGCCATCCTAGCTCGATATGTGAACTTCCAATCGAATTGCAAAGGGAAGGCATGGAAATAGATAAAGGAAGTACAGAGGGTCGTTACTCCCTATACTGCTCAAGAGAGTGCTTTCTAACATGCTATCGATATTGCAGTATAATTGGAGCATATTAATACTGTCTCCAACAGTATGAGAATAGACCTTCAGATACAATGGGAAAAATCAGGGAAACTATCTTGCTGTCATGACAAAGGCCTCCATTCAGGAAAGAACAAATAAATCACAGTTACCGAATTTCCATCTAAACAGAATGGACTGAGGTTTATCCCAACACATAGATATCATCTTAAATAACATTTCTTTCTTTTTCATACAAAATTTGCAAAATAATTTCATCATAGCTTTACATAATTAGCTTCCTTCCTAAACGAGCAAAAATTCTTCCTTTGCATATCTATAATAATGAAGCAAGGAATATTTTCAAGATAAATTTGGCAGTGGAGAGTACCTCGATCTCTTCCCAATTTCCTGTACCTCCCCAGGCATCCTGGGATTGCCTTGCAGTGCTAGTGATCAAACTAGACAAGACAAGAAAAACTAATCAGAGTCTACGAAAAATGATTGGTCCTATCACAGCTCATTATCTCGCTTGATATAAAATCACTACTGCTGTTAAACTTAAAACAAGACAGATTCAGACAACAGTACAATTACAATATAGGGGGGCCGCTAAGAGCAGCAACCAGAAGATAGCGTTAATAGTTAATTACGGTGATAAGATTACTTACAGATCTGAGAAATGTCCTTAACAAAATGCTCGTTGGAAATTCAAATAGATTTTGCCGGATGTTGTGTAAATACTATATAATCTAAAGCATTTTACACAAATTCCCTCATATAATGTTCCTAAGAAAGAAAATATTCAAATTGCTTTCACGTTGGAAATTGAAATTTTCCCGTCTTATTGCTTTGTATTTGGCTGTTGTCCCTTGACAATTCTCAGATGGACAACTGTGAACATCAGATTAATGGTGAAGAAACTCTTGTCAAATGTATGGAACAACAAACGAATAGACTCAGAGATATTGTAGAAACCTATTCTTCTACAAGAGAGGCAAGTAATAATGGAGAGCAACGTGGATCTTGTGAACCTCAAGACCTAGGACTTTCTCGGTCTAATTCTAGGACTAAAAAAGAAATAGACAAGCTAGCAGATATAATTGTTGAAATTCAAAATCATCTATACAGAATTTTTACTCAGCTAGCAGAGCATATAAAGAGATGTGACTTAACCTTATCATTATCTACTGAAAAATTCGCAAATGATTGTTTGTAGTTGCAATACTTACATGTATCAGAAATTCATAAAAAAACTTATATAGAGCAATATATGGCAACGTAATCACTAGGGATTGTGAGCAATAACATGGGAAAAATAGATACCAAACTAAATGCTAGAAATCAAGAAAATAGCATCTTGACAGAATGGCAACAAAATTTGCTTAAGAATTAGACCCAGTATCTTCTTTGCCCATGTAAAAATACCCAGAATTCTTTCCTACACAGGGTGAATGATTCATAAAACTAGGAAAACAAAATGACATAGTTTACAAGACATAAACACATGTCATGATGTGTTTGAATCTCCATTTCAACTCTATAAAGAGGGTATTAAAAGAACTTACAAACAGTTTTTCAAATTATATAGACACCAATCCCAAGAACAAGTAGCTAAAAAAACAAAACAAAAAGATGACCTAGCTTATTGTATGGACAATCAGAGATGCCTACTCAAGGACGACATTGCTCCCTAAAGAGGGTGAATATTGCACTCTAGACAAACCATAATACAGTTCATGAAGCACTTCCCTGTATATTCAAAGCAAAAAACTAAAAAGCTAACTACCTGGGAAAGAGGTCAACTTTGGCAAGATGAATTTAATAACCACATAAAAACCCATCTTGAGACTGCTAAATTTTCCTTAACACATTTTCTAATAAGCCGTATGAAAAGCTGATCTAAAATTACTTGCCAAATTGTAGGCAACTTTTTTCTCCATTCAGCCACCACTTTTAAGACAATGATGTAACCCAAAGCAGACATCATTAAGGAAAGGAATGGTGAACTTCTTTCTACCAGTACAGAAGCCTATTTCAGCAAGTGCCAGGCTTCAGTGTTAGAGCGTCTGACTTATTAATTCTTTGACTTTCACATTTATTGCAGCAACAAAGTATGCATTTTCTCTTTTAATTTCACAGGATAGATAAGAAATTTACTGTTCAGCAGCAGCAAAATTCAGTATGTCTTAATGAAGCTTATATACTACAGAAAAAAAATAATTATAAATCGGTAAATTCTATAATAGAAACTGAGATGAATGCGTGCATTGTTTTAACAATCGATTAACCCCACTTATACAGTGATTTTAAGTTTAGTTTCCATCACTAGATTTTCTGCAGCCATGGGTTCAAATACCTGATAAAGTAATAGCATTGTAGATTCCTTTCTTAGTTCTAGAGTTTCATGTGTGGTCCTTGCCAACCACATCCAAAATTTGTTTATTTTCTATCACCAGACTTGTGTAGAAGAGAAGTGTATCCCTGCTAGCATAATAGTGCCACAGGCACCCTGGTTAGTGCCAGGGCTTTGGGTGTGCTTCTAGCCAATGACATCCATATTTGGTTTATTTCTAGCCCTAGAAAATAAGATTAACACTAGGGCTTTGGGTTTGATCTCTACCAGTGGCGTCATCTATCTTCATATGAAGTTTATCTCTTGTTTTATGAGTGATGTGTCTCCTAGATTGGTATCTTCCTGAGGTGTAAGTTCTCTTCTGCAAGGGCTTCAAGTTCAGTTGCTCTTGGGATGTACAGCCATCACATATAACAGTGCTGGTTTGGAAACTAGAACACTTAATTAACGAGCTGAACTCCTACCCGGAAAGATAATGAACATCAAGGTGAAATATCACTTGTGGGATATCACTTGAAATTCACAAAATATGTAAAAATAACAACGAACTGCAAATTATGTATTTTTCTTATTTTTAGGACAGCAATATGTAGAAACCAAGAAAAATTTGTATTTCCAGAATAATAATTTCTAACACTACCAGAAGCTTCAAATAACTTAGAAAAATATGTAGAACAGTAAACAAAAGAAATAATTTTTCTCTCTCTGAAATTCTTATTTTTAGGACATTTATTTTAACAGATGAAACTGCCTAAAAATTACAAAAAATCGCGAGGAGATGAAATGATCTTTATAAATTCTGAAATTCAGACAACAATGTATTTAAATTATAACGAATCAGATCCAACCTGGAAAACTGAAAAACTCCCACCAAAAGCCCTAGAAAACACTACTGCAAAACCCTAAGTAAGTAGATCTGAAAATAAATAAATCCTAAATTGAATGAAACTCCTGGGAATTCGCCAAGCTTGCCTCAAACACTAGAAATAATCTGATTTGTATGGCTGAAGTATGGACCAAATGATCTCTCTTCGACACTAAGCAACACTTGAAAGTCTCTTAAAACTCTGATCTGAAAATCTGATTTCAATGAAGCTCCAAATTAGCAAACTAGGGATAGATTTTTCACCACCGAAGAGTGCTCTTCTAGCTAGGAGTGGATCTCTCACCACTTAAGCTAGGTTTTCCTGCAGGATCTTACTCCACAAGCAGAAAGTGTGCAACTAGCAATGACTCCAATATCTGAAAATGTGTGTGTATATATTCGAATCCATTTTAACGGAATCCTAATCGAACATCCTCGGGAAAAAATTCAAATAATAATAAAATAACTTTACGTTACTTTATCACCACTATGCCTAAAACTACACTTAAGTTATCCCAACGCTAAATTAGAATAATAATGTACCAAAGGGGAGCATCACACAACCTTATTTCACTTAAGTCACCTCAAGTACGTGTCCAACGTCGAAACATAACCTATAAGTGAAATGAGGGTTGCAAACCATGCTCAATAACCATCAACGTCACTAGCCCCTTAGCCATGACCAAGGGTAAGACGGATGAAAAGCCTCCTAGCAAAGGACAGTATTTACTTAGAAAAATATGTAGAATAGTAAACATGAGAGAAATGATTTTTATCTCTCAGATCTGATTGTATTTATTTATTTTAATGGCTGAAACTGCCTAAAAATTCCTTATGTTAAAATATGATGCTTATATAGCATGGTGAACAGTTATACGGTTGTGTAACTATGCAACCAATTGTAACTACCGCCTCTAATAAATATACCCTGCCTGTTCGTCATTTAGACAGTGCAGTTTTGTGCCTTCTGTCTTCTTTCTTCATTTTGCATAGTCTAACATTGGTATCGGAGCGATTTTCCTGAGGAAGCCCTTGAAGGGTACGGGAAATCAATTCAGTGTTTGAGGAAGCCCTACTAGGGCACAAACTGGAGGAGTTAGTTCGTTGCTTATTGAAGAAGGCTCACGAGAAAGGAGAACTTCTGTTTCAAAAACGCACGGGTTGAGAAAGGAAAAACACGGACAGTGCGGGACGAGGAAAACGCAGGTCGGTCGCAGAACGGAAAACGCGGACAGTGTGGGCCGAGAGAAACGCGGGTCGGTCGCAGAAAGGAAAAACGTGGGACAGACGCGCACGGCACGGGACAGACGGCATCAACAGCAAAATTGTGGAGCAAACAGCAAAATCGCGGGCAGAAACAACTTCGTTGGTCGTGGAAACGAGAAGGCAGAATTCGCTGGTAAAGGGCAGAATTCGCAAAACGTGAGGGGCAGAATCACAAAGGTAGCAGAAGATTTTATAAAATGTTATAATTTTTTTTACCTACCTGCCACGTATTTGCATTTTCCTACGGCCACACATATTCTTCATTCATTAAATATATTTGCTGGAAAATTGGATATTTTATTATTTTATTATTTTCCATTACTTTGGAATAATAAAATGTTAAACATTGCAAATTCGATTTTGCCAGATACACAAAAATTAACGCGCACGAATTTTAATGTGTGGAGCCATAAGATCTTGACACTGACAGAATTTCGTGGTTTTGAGAAAATAATCACGGGTGTCGAGAGTAGACCTACAGCAAATTTCGATGATTATGACAAACGTCATCGGGAGGCTCTTCTGCTATTAAAATTGTCAGTATCGGATGAATTGATACCTAAGGTCCGGAATGCCACTGAGGTGAGTAAATTGTGGGTCAGTCTGAAGGACAAATATCAAACGTCGGAGAAGAGTCGGGTTCTATACCTAAAAAATATGCTTTTTTCCGTAAAATTACAAGAAGGTGGATCACTGTCTGAGCACCTACTTCAGATGAAAGATCTCCGAGATCAGCTTGCTTCCATCAACAAGCCGGTTGATGATGATGATATGGTGGCTCTCATTTTAAACAGTTTGCCCTTCTCGTATGACACGTTCGTGGAGGCTCTTCATTTAACGGGCGAGAGTCAAACTCTTACGTTTGACAAGGTGTGTTCCTACCTGTTGTAGAAGGAACGGAGACAGACACAAGTTCAAGAGTCCAGTTCTGGACAATCTGAGAGTGCATTTGCTGCACAATCCAAAGGAAAGTGGAAGCGACAGGCTGATGCGTCGCCTTCCTCTCCTAAATTTTCGGTACGGTGTTACTATTGTCACAAACTTGGTCATGTGAAGAAGGATTGTCAGAAGCGACTAAGTGCCCTGAAGAAGCGGAAGGGGCAAGCACATGTGGCAACAATTGAGCAACACGAGTCAGAAGATGAGTATGCCCTCATGGCATCTTGCTCGGATGGTGACAGCCCTACATGGTGCTGGTTTTTTGATTCAGGGGCATCACGACACTTCACGTGTCAACGAGATTGGTATGTTACTTTTCATGCTAATTCATGTTCTTCTGATTCAGTTACTTTAGGGGATGGAAGATCACATGCTGTGGAAGGGATTGGGGATGTTCGTATCATGTTAAATAATAACACTAAATTGCTTGTGAAGAGTGTTAGATATGTGCCTAACATGAATAAGAACCTGTTATCCATCAGTCAATTAACTGATAATCCTCATATCTCTGTAAACTTTTCTGGTAAACAATGTATTGTGTCTGATGTCAAACATAATAAGGTGGTTGCCCTGGGAATTGGGCATGGAGGTTTGTACAGACTCGTTGATCGTGCCACGGTCAACTTGCATGCCTTAGTTGTGGTAGAAAATACCAGTGTTTTGTGGCATGAAAGATATGGGCATCTCAATCTTCCGTATTTGGCCCGTCTTCATAAAGACAATATGGTTGTTGGTTTGCCTGCTATCTAAGAAAAGCAGGATATGTGTGTTGGATGTTTTGCAGGCAAACAAAAGCGGAAACCTTTTCCTCATGAAGGTGTTTGGCGTGCAAAGGGGCTCTTAGATCTTGTTCATACAGATCTATGTGAGCCATCGTGGAAGACTCCCACAGTCCTTGGTGCACGATATTTTCTCTTATTGGTGGATGATCACTCTCAGCGGATGTGGATCTATCTCTTGAAAAAGAAGTCTGATTGCTTTGCTTCTTTTGTCAAGTTCAAGGCATTGGTGGAGAACCAGACCAGCCGGCGGATAAAGACTTTAAGATCCGATAATGGGGGTGAATTCACTTCTAAACAGTTCACTGTTTTTTGTGAGAAAAAAGGGATTCAGCGTCAGTTGACAGCACCATATACTCCCCAACAGAATGGGGTGGTTGAGAGGCGGAATAGAACTATCATGGAGATGGCCCGGTGTATGATGCACAGTCGTGGAGTGCCATACATATACTGGGGAGAAGCTGTTAATACAACGGTCTATATACTCAATCGCAGTCCTTGCAAAGCCTTGCAGGAGATCACACCAGAGGAGGCATGGTCCAAAATCAAACCAGAGGTATCAAATTTTCGTATTTTTGGTTCAGCTGCTTATACTTTGGTTCCTGATCGTAAGAGGAGTAAACTAGATTCCAAAAGTTCTAGATATTTCTTTGCTGGTTATAGTGATCATTCTAAAGCATATAGATTGATTGATACTTCCACTAATAGAATCATTATTAGTCGTGATGTTGATGTAAAAGAAACAGAGTCTTTCTTTGGCTGTAATCAGCAAATAGACCAGCAACATAGCAGCGATCAGCGAGGGGTGGTCACAGAGATTGGTTCTCTTTCCTTGCCTGATGATGAGTTTGGTCATTCTCATACTCCTCCACAGACTCCAGTACAGTCTATGCTCTCTCCTACTGAGTCTTTTCTGTCTCCTGGAAATCAACTTGCATTGGTTTCACCTTCAAAAGTCCCACTAGCTTCCAAATCCTCAGTTTAGCGACGGCACAAGTGGTATTATTCCACTATTCAAGATCTGACACGAGACGATTTGTCTCCACTCTTAGATGGCCGGTCTCGCAGACCTGGCAAGAGGATTGATTACTCTGAGCAAGCTCAATTTGCTCTTGCTTCTGATCTTCTCCATATTTGCGAGCCACAAAAATACTCTGACGCACAAGGCATACCAGAATGGGAAACTGCCATGCAAATCGAGTATGATGCCTTGATTAAGAATGATACCTGGAAGTTGGCGCCATTACCTCCAAGCAAACACCCTATTGGTTGTAAATGGGTGTACAAAATCAAGTGTAAAGCAGATGGTTCTTTGGATAAGTACAAGGCTCGACTTGTTGCTAAAGGTTTTTTGCAACAGGAGGGGATAGATTATGAGGAGACTTTTGCTCCTACTGCAAAGATGGTCACTTTTTGGTTACTTCTTGCTTTTGCCGCTCAATTTGGTTGGAAAATATATCAGATGGATGTGAAAAGTGCATTCTTGAATGGCGATTTGGAGGAAGAAGTGTATATGACTCAACCTGAGGGTTTTCAGGTATGTGGTCGTGAGCATCTGGTATGCAGGTTAATTAAGTCCTTGTATGGGCTTAAGCGGGCTCCTCGAGCCTAGTATATTAAGATCGATACACATCTCAGAGATTCGGGCTTCAAACGAAGTCATTCCGATCCGAATCTCTATGTCAAAAGCACAAATGATGACATTGTGATTCTTATTGTTTATGTTGATGACCTTGCCATCACAGGCAGTGGAGATGCTACGATTCATAAGGTAAAATCAGATTTGTGCACTGCTTTTGACATGACTGATTTAGGCCTCCTTCATTATTGTCTTGGTGTAGAATTCTGGCAACAAGATCACTTGATTTTCATTTCTCAGGTTAAATATGCCACGAATCTTTTGCAAAAATTTAAGATGTATGATTGTAATTCATCATCTACACCTATGGAGGTCGGGCTGAAGCTTTCAGCTCATGATGATTCACCACCAGTCGATGAAACATTGTACAGACAGTTGGTAGGTAGTTTGATTTATCTCACCACTACACGACCGGATTTGTGTTTTGTTGTGAGTTATCTTTCTCAGTTTTTGTCTAAACCGAAACTCATTCAGTGGGGAGCAGCAAAACGTGTGTTAAGGTATGTCAAAGGAACTCTTGACTTTGGCATCTTGTATCAGAGAGTTGCAGATTTCACGTTGATTGGCTACACAGACTCTGATTGGGGAGGTTCAGTGGATACTCGGAGATCTACCACTGGATATATCTTCTCTCTTGGTTCAGGAGTTATTTCTTGGTAGAGTAAGCTTCAGCCCACTGTGGCTATCTCTTCCACTGAAACAGAATACAAGGCTGCTGTTAGTGCTGGTTGTGAAGCGGTATGGCTTCGTCAGATTTTGATTGATTTTCAATTTTCACAGGTCACTGCTACACCTCTTCCACTTTTTTGTGATAATCAAGGTGTGTTGAAGATTGTCAAAAATCATATCTATCATGCCCGCACTAAACATATTGAGATTCATCATCACTATATTCGTCAATTGGTTGACTCAGGTGAAATCTCTCTTCACTTCTGTCCTTCTCAGGAGCAGTCTGCTGATGTAATGACTAAACCTCTTGGTGCCTTCTTGTTTGTCAAGTTTCGGGATAAACTTGGTATAGTTTCTAGGTTAGTCATTAAGAGGGGGTGTTAAAATATGATGCTTATATAGCATGGTGAACAGTTATACGGTTGTGTAACTATGCAACCAATTGTAACTACCACCTCTAATAAATATACCCTGCCTGTTCGTCATTTAGACAGTGCAGTTTTGTGCCTTCTGTCTTCTTTCTTCATTTTGCATAGTCTAACATCTTATTCATGATTGATATGTAAGTTGGAATAATGAAACTATTTAGAATGAACTTAGGAATGAAGGTCCATTAAGATATTGAAAAATCTCCCTTACATGGAGTGTGGTTATTGCGGTAAACTATTCTTGAGTGCCATGTGTAAAGGTGGTGAAATAGAATAATTGACCTTAAAAATGGGGTGGATTGAGTTATGTAAGGGTGTCAAATAGCTTTTTGATTTCTCAAAGGCATAATAATTACCTAAAACCTTAAAATTTTAAATGATTGGAAAATCTATCTAGGGTGAATAATGATCACCTTAAAAAGGTGAGAGGTTGACTTTGTGGGTTTGACTCTACTCTTTAAGCTCGAATGGTTAAGCATAGCAGAAAATAGGGTTTCAAAAACCCTAGGGAGGCCTGAGAATTATGATGAGGCCAAGATTATTCCCTTAACAGCTCTCTGACGAGCTGAATCAGTGTCAGGAGTTTTGTGAGCATTTTGTGGGCTACTAAAATTAGACTTTCAGTTGCCAAAAAAACCTATGAAATCCGTGGAAGAGCAGTATTATAAGGAGGAGACAATTTAGATAGTAATGGCACAAATATTTGGTGGTGTTGAGGAGAATAAAAACAAAGGACGAAGCAAGGAGGGAAAGATGGATCTTTCTCTAAATTAGGTTGCATTACAGGCAGGACTTTCTTCCTTCTTGCTTATTGTAATAAATACATAATTAGTTTCAGTATGACTTGTTTGGAGATATGATGGAAATCCTGAATTTTGTTCATGGGAAATATGGTTTTGGGTTCTTATTTTTGCTTGCACGTACACATGCTTGTATATTTATATGGGCATATATACCAACATATACACTTGTATAGGAATCATGCCCTAAGCATTTTTGACAGTTGCCTAACCTGCTCTGGTAACCCTTGAAGGGTGGGGGAGATCTTCAACAACTATTTGCAAAGTTTTGGACAATACTGTTGGGACTACCATTTGGTATTATAAATGTTTGATGGGAAATTTTTCTTCTGGAGCTATGGCGATCATTGTTGGTCGATGTTTATGTTAAAGCAAGACTCTGAGTGACTTGGTGGCTTGTTTTCCACTTGATGGGGGTAATATTGCACTAGGGTTGTGTTATCCCAAAAAAATTCCCAAGTTATTTGGATAACTTATATTTGTATTCTAACTCTGATGTTCCACATTTCAAGTTGCGCACAGTCTGACAGTTCCCCTGGCTATTTGACACAGCTCTTTTTCTTCCGCGCGCCTTCCCTACTTCTTCCCTTTGTATTCTTCTATCTCCTTTCATTCTCCCTTTGATCCTTCCTCCTACACACCCGCTTTCATTCCTAGTCTGCTGTGCACTCCTTGCCCGCGCACCCTTGACTTGCCTTCCAATTTGGCTAAGTCCTTGCATGCCTTTGCGCTTGCGCACGTTTCACTTCTTCCCTTCCTACTTCGCCTCGCGCGCCCCTTTCTTCCTTGTTGCCACACCTTTCTCAAATCGAATGCTCGCACCCTGCTTGCATACTTGTCTCCTACAAGCATGCATCATTTTCTTTTGTGTGCATTACATTTGTATGCCCCTCTTCTACCTTCGTGCACCTGACTTCCACAATCCCGCACCTCTTCCTTTCACACCTTGCACCTTCTTCTGCGCTAGTCACTATGTCACGTCATCACCTGTCGGACTTGAGTGTGATTCGCGCAACCTATCAAAGCGCGCCAACAAGGCGCCGAATCCTGACGACGAACTAGTGTGCGACACATGGCAGAAACGACAAAACAATGAACAATTGGTCGATTCCTTCAGTCAATCAGCGCGTACCACATGTCTTGCATGTCCAATGTACACTACGGATCTTCTAACAGCCATAACTTTTGTTGTAGTGCTCAGATTCCCATGCGCCTAGACTCGTTTGGAAGCTACTGATGTGGGCTACACGTTGGACTTTTCAAAATCAAATTTGGGCGGGATTTGGTAGGTGGAAAGCAAGGAAACGTCTCTCAGATCATCAATGCACACATCTAATCGATCTAACCACCCAGATTTTGCAGATCTTGCCCTCTTCCTTCTTCTACACACCAAACAAACACAGGGAGGCGCAACTGACAGCCCTACAGGCGGTTTTGCAGGCATTCAATGCTGGTTGTTGGTGGTTGAAGATTTGAATCCGATTTTCCCCCTCTTTCTCCTTCTCTTCTCTCCTTCTTATATAAATGTAAGAGCATTGCTCATTGAAACGGATCCCTCGTTGTTGTAATGAAACCATGCCAAAATGGTGGCCGACTTCCCACGGGTTTCAGACCTTGAACTGGTCTCTACAATGTATTCTCGCCTCCTGCCAATGATGTAAATGATTGTGCATTCTTAAGCAATAAAATCGGGTTTTGTGGAACTTTTGTCTTCCCTTTTCTCATTTATGTTGCATCTTGCCTCTCTGTCTGCGTTTTTTGGCATGCTATGTATATTTCCCGTTTGTAGTCATCATCTTCATGTGTTGCCGCACGCGGAAAGCTGTCTGCGTGGTTCTTGTCTGTGGTGCGCACTTGTCCGCCCTCTCTCCCGCGCTTGCTCCCTTTCATGCCCCTCGTGGAGAGTGATCGACCCTCCTTCTGGTGCTATCACCGCCCCTATTAGCTTAGGATTTCCCTTTCTGCATATCCTTCTATCCCTGGTCCCTTGGCACATTTAGTCTAGGATTTGCTTTCTACATTAGGAGTAGTGTTAGCCGTAGGAGTAGGTAGAGGAACCGTCCTTCTCCGGAGGTCTGTCTCAAGCGCGCAAGGTCCCACAACTTGGAGATAGTCCCATTGTTGTTTCAAACGACTCGGTCCTATCAGATCTGAGACATGGGTGCAAGTTTGAGAACCAACAGGGTGTCTGTAATCTTGACTTTTGTTGCTTATCATATTTTGTAAGGGAAATGGGAATGAGTGTTATATATGAGTACGATGGTTTGCTCTTTCACTTACTGGCAGCAACCTTTCCTTGCTTCCTTGATCTCTGAATGTGCTAAAATTTACTAAATGCTAATTGAGTGCGTGTTACCATGTTGTTTTATCTTATTATACATTCATCTGTACATATATAGCAATATGCATGTGGCAGACATATGCATATGGGTGTATATGAACCCAGATATGCAAGGCTATCTGTGGACAGTAAAAACTCTCTGGAGTGCCACTGTTTACAAGCACTGTGAACTTGGCTATTCTTGGTTAAAGGGTGCTTATATGATGTTATCTGTTTTGTTGATGGATTTTGGTGAAGTCTTCATAACAGATCTGTTCTAATTATAAACTTTTTTTGGTTCTATTTGTTCATTGCATGAAGAGGACTGACCTGCCAGCTCTAGTTGTTGATCCTGTTGAAAAATTATCAGTGCCAACTAGATTGCTGAGTTTCAAAGACTAATGGCCTGGGGTATCGAATTTCACTAGTACTAAAAGCCTTGAGGAAGCTTCCAGGAAATCCTAGGGAATGCTTAAATACACTGATAAATCCCTCTTTCTAATGTTTTCTTAATGATTAGTGGGATTAAACAGTCCTTCAGTGTTCTTCCATTCTTCTCCTGATCTTTGGTGTTGGTCCTTTGGATGGACCAAGTAATTAAATGGCAGACTGTTCTTGGATGCTCTGTTGTTACACCCTTTGCATGAGTTATGATTTGGAAACCTTGCATAGGGTCTCTTATTTTCGAGCAGGGTAGATGTGTGGATATTGTAGTATTTCACTCCCTAGACATGATCTTTGAGATCTAGGGATTCATTGAAACTGTATGCCATTTTTGTGTATAATGAAAGCATGAATGTGTGCTATCTTAAATTCAGAGTTAAAAGTTAAATCTTTGCAATAGTTCTGTATCAGACTCTGGATCTGTAGTCTCCTAGAATACAATGTTTTAAGATGTTACACTGGCAGATTTGGTGACTTCATGCATATACAAAGATCTTAAGGTTAACTCTATGTTCTTGCTATATGTGATATCCTAGCATATGTGACAGAAAGGTCCTTTGAGCTTCTAACAGTTTTTATTTTGGTTCATAACCCAGCAAAAAATGAATCAATGTTTTGGTATGTTCTGGTTCGATGGTTGAATGAGACTGTTGTCACTCCTGGAAGGGATATTAATTGACCTAGGAGGCACTATAAATGCCAGGAGCTCTTTGCTTGCTAAATTGGGAAGGTCAAGAGATGACTACTGTATTCTGCTCTTAAGAAATATGATATTTGATTGTCCACTTTAGCTCTGTCCTGCAGCTACGGTTAGAAGGGAGAGATGGGGGGTTTTGCTCGGTATTGTTGTATGATCTTTCATATACCTATCTTCTGGTCTGCAGCATGTATGGGTGTTGAGTTTGATTGTATCCTGCTACGTGTTCATAATGGTCTTTTGACCCTTAACTTGGCCTGATGTAGTAACCAATTTTATTGAGTTGTTAAAAAAAATTACTATTAGTCTTTCTACTTATAAGTTCATTGAGGTAGAATCATGGCATAGGCTGTAACCTTAACCAGTTACGTGAAGACTTTTAGGTGCTCACGCTATTGTTGGATAGTCTTCTCTCTTCATCTGGGTTCTAACAACGTTCTATAGTCTCAAATCCCTAAATGACAATTACATGTTCCTACCTATTAGTTGAAGGACTAGAGATGTTATCTTGTGAACAGTACTGTAAATGAATATGTATATTGAACCTGCTTGGATGAAGATTGGCAGAAGGAATTAATTGTAATGATGTGACTGTTCCATACTTGTTATTTTAATTTGATCTCCATTCTGGTAAGCACCGTACAGTTTTGCTTGGGATCTAACATGGGTCTGGGTTCTATGATATCATTCTTTATAATTATACTTTTGGTACAGTAACCTTGGTAGTACTGTGCAGTATGGTTGGAGTTACAAGTATAGCTTCTAGCTTAGCCATTTTGCAAATTTGCATGAGCCAAGAAGGAATGACTAGATTCTATAAGAATAGTGTGTAGAATGAGGTGTTACTCTTCCATGGAAGGCAAGCTTATCATTGATAGTGCACTCTTTACCGGCATGTAGTGTGCTAGATTGGAGTCTCACATTCAGTTTCAGTGGTAGTCAGCCCTAGGCTAGTTAGTGGAAGCAGGGCATCACATATGTCTTGACCTTGACTTGTAATTGTAGTCCTAGGACTCCTCAGCCCTTGTGAGAGTTACTTAACCAATGCTAACTTGATTTGATCTCTTGTTTATCTACTTCCTTTCGTCCTCTGCATTTTTGATATTAGTACCTGCCTTAGATGGTAAAATTCCCCGAGTAACACTTCTTCAGATACAGAAGCTACTCTTATGTGTATTCCTTTACGCAAGGTAGTGGGTCCTTCTATTCAAACTGTTAGCACTCTGTTCTGATAACTTAATAGATTAGTATTTTGTAAATTCCTATACCATGCTGAGATCAGATTTCTATATAAAACATAATATCCTGCCCCATCACCTGGTTGTGTCTACTAAAAATTAATGTCGGTTCTACTATATAGGACCCTGTTGTAGACTTGAAATCACTTTGAAATGAAAACTTGAATGAATAAGATGAATTGCACGAGGCTGCTACCTCCTTTCTGTAGGTGATGACCTGTTTTGAAGGATTCAACTGCTTGCTGAATCTTATGGCTAAACCTAACTAAAGCTTCTAGGATTATTTCTGAATATCAATCAGTTTAGTATGACTGTACCCTGTAGGTTACAACACTCAGTAAAGATTAAATAAGTTTTTGAGGTTCTAGCTTGGAGCTTAACTATCCAATAGTTAGTAAAGGATAGTTAAGTTCCTTTGGACTTATGGTTTAAAAGATATAATTATGATTTCAGTAGAAAAGCCAGAAGCAAGCAGATCTTGGTTAGGTTTGGAATCTTTCTTGAATCAATCTAAAATGTTGTCACCTTTGGGACTAAAGGAAAACCCTGACTTCCTCTACGACAGGGTCACTAGATCTCAAGTAGCATATATGCCTTGAACCTGGTGGTTCTAGACATATGGGCTTCTTAAGCTCTCTTCACTTCTCCTAGAACAGGTCAAATTGTGACAAGCCTAATAAGCATAACCCTAATTCACCCCATACACTAAGGGTTGGACATTCACTATTGGGACTGATAAATTGATCCAAGTAGATTATAAACCCTAAGCAAGCAGATCTGATTGGTAAAGGTTTGGTACTTGATAGGGGTTAACATCGGCTAACATTGAAGTGTTATAGGCCCTAACCACTTAACTTTTACACTCTATTCTGGTAAAAGAAGAGGTCTTTGCAAAAAAAATAGTTGGGTTTTTAAGTGTTTAAAAAGGTCAAATCAGACAAGCAAGTAGAATTGGTAAGCTGAGAGAAGGGGAAGGGATAGGCCTATTCGGATTAAAATGGTGAACTTTGAGAATAAGATAAAGGTGCTCCTGCTAAGAAATAAAGGCAAGTTGAGAGGCTAAAATTATTACCTAGATGAAGACTTAAACCTTTTTGCAGCTAGAAGAGAGAGAAAAAGGAATGCAAAAAAGTGAAAGCGGGAAGGAATAAAAGTAGATGGGGATACCTAAGCAATGGGAAAGTTTTATCACAACTAGACAAACCTGAAATAAATAGGGAGTAAGGCCCACTCAAGAGCATCTTATGTTGGTAAGTTGGAATTGTAGAGGATAACCTTCGAGAAGAGGACCCGGGTTAGGGCCCATAGCTAGAGAGATAATCATCCTAACAAAAAAAATGGATGCAAGACTCTAGCCTTTGAAGGTTACAAGAAAGCAGCAGTGTGGAATAAAGCAGCTGAAAATGGAAAGGAACATGGGGGAATAATGGTGTTGATAGAGGAATCTTGGGGCAGAAATATCATAATAGAAAAAGAAGATGAAAAAAAAAGTGTACATGGATTAGAATCATAGACATGACATAAATATTATGATAGTTACATGATATTTTTCCCTCAAAATTCCAAAGTTCTATAAGAAATGTGACTTGGACTGCAAGGATCTATATTCGTATTTAAAGGAGGACATTTCAGTTTATAGTAAGCTCGGGGAGATAATGTTAGTAGAGGACTTCAAAGCAAGGACATCAAACAAACAAGCCAACATCCTTGGAAGCTAGGAGGGAATGAGGACCTAGATATGAATCCTCTTTGGCTGACTGAGGAAGGAAACCAGCATTGGACTAGAGTCTCAAAAGATGAGCATGGGGCTATTATGCACATTGGAGAAGAATTATTAGGCCTATGCAGCATATATAGTTTAATCATATGCAATGATGGTATGAATAAATGAAAAAAATAGGGAAATATAGTTGCAAAACCACAATGAGAATAGTGTAATCAACTACATCATATGTTCTCAAAAATGTATATCTAGAATAGCAGAGTTGGAAATAGAGGACTCTCTCATGGAGCTTAAAGCAGATCACAGCGCAATATATATGAAATTTCAATTTCAAGGGAACAAACAGAAGCTAACCACACTTGGGCCAATCAAGGTAAACAGCCAACTAAAGGGAAAATCCTCTTAACAGTGGAAAATCAGCAAACTTTCAGGGCAGCTTTAAATAGCAAACTGCAAGGAGAAAGCAAGCGGACAGCTAACATAGGTGTAAACTCTACTAAGAAAGAAAGGTTAGTGCATGAACTTTAGGAAGCCCTAAATGCGTGCAAGAGAGCTGAATTTAAAAATAAAGAAAACATTAGCTTCCTTACGAACCCTTGGTATAATGAAAAATGCAAGGCAACCAGAAGAAAGCTAAAGAAACCAGCAGGTAACACAGGCTGAATAAATGGTGACAACAGAAAAGGAAGAATATACACGAACAAGAAAGAGCAAGCTGATTTACTTAGGGAAACATGAAGCAAAGAAATTTTGAAGGGAGCAACATAAGGAAAAAATGCAAGCACGGAACAACATTACAAGAAGACAACGGTTGAAGTAATCAAAACAGCTTTATAAGCGCGAAAAAGAAAGAGGTGCACTTCCTATTATCAATGTCAAGGAAGAACTTTCTACAACTAAAGACGTCATACACAGGATTAAGAAACTTGTGACAGGTAAAGCTCAGGACATAGGCAACTTGCAAGCAGGACATCTAAAATGGGGAGCTAAAATTCTAGCACCTCAAATCAAAGAAGTTTTCAATGGGATCACTCAAAATAGTTTCTCGAAAAAATGGACAACCAGCCTAACGATCCCTTTGCTTGAAAGTAGGAATGTAGATAATCCCTCAAATTACCAAACCATCATGGTCATCTCTTTTCGCAAAGCTTTTCAGGAGTATGATAGAGAGAAGGATTAGCAGTTGGGCTCAGGAAAAAGGAAAGAATGCAAAGGGACAAGCAGGTTTCAAACCAAAACATTCAATTATAGATCACCATGTCATGCCCAGACACCTAGTTGAAGATGCATGGGATTAAAAAGGTGATGTTTATTGTTGTTTCATAGATTTCAAGAAGGCATTTGACACGCCACCAAGGAACAAACTATGGAGTAAAATGGAGGAAATAGGGGTTCCAGTGCATTATAGGACAGTAGTTTACAGACTGCAGAAGCAAGTCAAGGCAAAGATCAAAATACAATCAAGGTTTTCAGAGTGTACTGAGAGTGACATACGAGTCAAACAAAGCTTCCCTTTGTCCCCTGCCTTGTTTGGCCTTTATATTGATAAGATAGAAGAATGGATAGACGAATGTGGAGGTGGCAGGGTTCACTTGGCCAAATATGTGGTGAAACTTCTACCATATACTGATGACCTAATTTTAATGGAAAAGATGACCCAGGACTTGGGAATCGCCTACGGGCCCTATAACTCTTTTGTAAAGAGGTAGGGATGCAAGCGAACATCAACAAAACCAAAATTTTGATCTTCTCTTTCAAAACGAAGAAGAAGCATCTCAACTTTCAATTTGAAGGAGAGTCTCATGAAATAGAATCGAAATACAAATATTTTGGCCTAGACTTTCACAACAAACTTAACTGGTATATGTGTCGAATGAAAAGAATACAAGGAGGTCAAAGAGCTCTTTATGCACTTCAAAACAGATGTAGGAATGAGGAGCTATGGGATTGGAAGACCACCAAGGTCCTATTTGAGTTACTAGCCACACCGGAGGTAATGTGTGGATGTGAGCTATGGGCTACTAGCAAGTCAAGTTTGAAGTGAAGGCAAATACAAAGGATCCAAAAGTGTTTAATCAAAAACTTCAAAATTAAGGCTTCAATTCCCAATGAAATATCCTTATAGAAATAAGGGCATTCCTTTTAGAGGAAATCACTATGACCAAGTTACTATGTTATTTGGAAAAAAGGGAAAGCGTCAAAGCCGACATGTGGCTTAGAGCTGCAAGAGAAGAAGAGTTGCACAAAAGGAAGAACATGTGGATGAAACAAAACTACAAATGGATCAATAAATGAGATATCAGCCTGAACCTTAACAAAGAAATTAAAATTATGTGAAATGAAAGGTTTAGAATCGTCATATGGAGAAAGAAAACAAGCAAGAAATGACAGCATTATATAACAGGGTTCAACCTGACTTATGGGCATGCCAAAAAAGCATACATAGGGGCTGAAATCAGAAATAGGGAAAAGATTCCCATAGCTCAATTAAGGACCAGCCCACACAAGCTAACATGCAAGACAAGCAGATGGACAACACCTAAGGAGGAGTGAAAGCAGAGAGTTTGTGTTCTTTGCACCATAGGGGCAGTTGAAATCAAAAAATATTTCATGACCAGCCCACACAAGCTAAGATGTGAGACAGGCGGATGGACAACACCTAAGGAGGAGCGAAAGAAGAGAATTTGTCTTCTTTGCACCATAGGGGCAGTTGAAAGTTGAAACCAAAAAGTATTTCATACTTGAATGTACACAGACATTCAAGTCAAATATAAGGAAACATAAAGATTCAGTTCCATGGCAGAGCTATTTGAAGAGGCTAGAACAAAATAGGTGGGGGGGGCTGTTTAATCCAAATCAGTAAAAGAAGGAACAACTTTTTTAAAGATACAACTCAACTGGCAATTCTTTGACCGGTTGTGACAGCTGGAACAATCTGTGGTTATGACAGCTGGAGCAATTTTTGGAGTGGACTTACATTTTTAAGTTAATTGAAATCCCATTGGGAAAATGGCATCTCCATGCCAAGTAAATTTAAACATTCACTTGAGAGAGGCTATCATAAGTCAAAAATTTGTGAGTGCCTTGCCAAGCACCCTGATTTAGTATTTTGGTGTGGACTTACATTTACAAGTTGATTGACCCGAAATGCTACTAAAATTACTCGACAGAACCAATAAGAAAATTTTGGAGTCCCCTTCCATGGGACCACTTCCTAAGACCATCAAATATGTCAATTCTGTAAAATGGGGATGTACACGGGAAAAGAAGAGATAATGGGACATAAGAGGTGTTGATCATATGTCGAAACCCAAGAAAATATAGCCATAGCTTTGCCTCCAAAACCATCATCACACAGAGATATAGGAATGAAAGTAATTTGATCCAGCAGTCAACCTATATATAATTCTGTAAAATGGGGATGTGAAAGTGATGATATATGCGGTAAAATACTTATAAACTATGGACCGTAGTCAGAGTGAAGTACTTTCTTATTCCATAATTTTGCCCCCACATAAATTTTAAATGGGCTGAATATTTGAACTCTGGGTTATGCCCTTTATATATCCTTTCTCCAATCCCGTTTGTGGATTTATTTAATTCTGATATGTGCAGGAAAATAAGGATACGAGTATGTACATCTGACCTTTCAATTTGATTATAAAGTTCAATTGACCGGGGCTCCTCGTCTTCTTTTGCAGACTCGTTGCTAGCCAAAACAAGGAAGTCCTTCCTTTTCCTTTTCTTGTGTGAGATATGTTGATTTTGATGGTGCCCAATATCCAAACTTCTTCTAGCTGATAATTTGGTTGACCCAAATGGAATTCTGCCAGAAGTTGGTAATGGGTTACTGCATCTGAAGTTAGATTTGGGAAGCAAGTGAGCAGAGATGTTTATGGTATTGACGCAGGCCATCGAATGGGAACTTTTCAGGTCAGAGAAATCCAGATGTTAAGGTTCCAGTTGCGCCATCTCGTTTTTTATTCAATCTCCTCGTCTGGAGGTTTGTAGTCAGGTGGGAAAGAATCTTCCCGTCTATTTTAACGAATCCTCAGTCGGCCTACGTTCGTTAACTTCCCATTCACTCGTTTATTGATCGGTTGGTTTGATTAACACACGGTATATATATTTTAAATGGGTAATGGGTAGTGGATAATGGGTAAACTCGAACCATATTTTGCCTCCCATACTAACCCAATGGATATTTTGTACTGCCCTAAATGTAATGATTAATCTATCTAGAGTGTTATCAATCAATAATAATTTGTGTTATTTTTAACTTCTCTAATTTGAAATATTCACATTTCAACAACAACAAATAATAATAATAATAATATTGACATTAAAAAAAATGAATATATATATATTATGTTTTGACATTAAAAAAAAATGAAAATATATATATCAATTTCACCATATGTTCTCTCAAACTATTTATATTTTTTATCAACAATTTCAATACATAAAAATTCTTATTTATCAAGCTATTATTTATTTTGAGATATTGCATCACTTAAATAACATCACACGATTTTTTATACCATATTTAGTGTGGATATATTAAATACATCTATCTAAAAAATGACGAGAGATATCAATCACAAAGCATTTATTTTAGATTTTTCTAATAACATGATTATTAATAACTTTGTTTCCTGAGCGAATGACTATTGACTCAATGGTGAAGATGTTTGGCTCTTAAAGAACCCACTAGGGTTTAATTCTCGCTGCAAGCGAAGTCAGGAGATGCACCATAATAAGGGATGAGATTAGGATTGTGCCCTGGGTGAATTTGACGGAATGGATACCCCTCAGTCCTTGGCCGCTTAGCCTAAGAAATCTACCCACTTCACCATGGGGGAAGGCAGTCTACAGATCTGCCAGATTTCAATCAAATAACTTTGTTTCCTTCACGGTATATTTCCCATGACTAGTGACAAATGATGTCAATCTGATACACTAATATGTGAGGCTTGAAAAAGTATTTACAACAAAAAAGCACTCCAAAATCCACCATCTAGACAACATAGTATGATTTTTTTATTAACATTTTTAAAAAGGAGGACTTTTAAGTGAGGGTCAAATGGCTCTCAAATTTAAGGTCAACATTAAAAGTGAACACTCACAACATTGTTGCACACCGCCACCCCTGGGATGCCATTGTAGATTGGCTCTCGGCATGACCATGTACTATAATTTCTCGGTATTGTTTTACAAATTAAATACAAGAATACTAATTTATTATAATATTAATAAATATAATAATATAGTTTTCATTTATTTTTTATATTTTCTAACATATATTTATGCATATCAATATAAAAAACATACTTTGTCTTAAATCTAAAGTTTAAGGAGACTACAATTTTTTTTAAATTGAAAGTAATAAGAAAAACATGTAACCATTCATCAAACTTAAAACAATGTTACAATATCAAAACTTTACTCATGTCAATTACAAACAACTAGCCCACCCAATGTTTTTTTCTTTTGTCTCTTCAATTAAAAGTTCAATTCTATTCTCAACTCAATGGCAAGGACTCCCAACCCTTGTTATTCTTGACGAAGGCAGATAATAATGAAATCACTCGATTAATTATTCTTAAACTAAAAATGGAGGAAGCCTACAAAGCTTGTGAAGCCCAACTCAGAGTGAGATTGCATTGGCTTAAGATTGGACAGGGCATCTAAAGAAGTATTTGCTCTTCTTTATTCTCGACACAATGTTGATAAAAATCAAGCTATAAAATCAGCCAATGTCATACTTTCCAAACTTTCTGATATTTTGCAAGATTTTGTCCATCGCTGCCATGATGTCTTTGCCTCACAACCTTCATCTCTAGAAAGGGAGGATACACTTTTGAAATGCCTCCAAGGAGTCCCCTACAAGCTTTCCCAAACCCAAAGAGTCACATGTGATAGACCCATCTCTCTCGATGGCCTCAAACAAATTGTTATGTAAATGGCTCCAGACAAAGCACCTAGAATTGATGGCATTCCCTGTGAATTTTAACAAATCCTATGGGACTCTATTGGCCCTATTCTACACAAAGTCTATCTTGAAGCTATGGCCTTCAACTCCTTAGGCGAGCTCATCAATCAAGGTAACATCAAGTTTATTCCTAAGTCTTGAGACCCAGAACAGATTGCCAACTGGAGGCCTATCACTCTCCTCAATGTCTCCTACAAGATCATTACCAAAGCCCTTGCAAATAGGCTTAAGAACCTCCTTCCTCTCATTGTCTGTAGTGATCAAACTAGATTCATCAAGTACAAGTACATTTTTTAAAATGTTGTTGATGTTTGGGAAGGCATAAAATGGGCCAGGGTCTTTGATCAAAAGGCTCTCTGAGTGAAAATTGATTTTGAGAAATCTTATGACCAGATAGAATGGTCGTTCATTATTGTTATGCTCCAAGCCCTTGGATTTGGGCCTCTCTTTGTGCATTATATCAAATTTCTCTTTCAGCGTGTTAAAGCATATATCACCATTAATGGAATCTGATCCTTCATATTTTGCCTCTTTTAGTCCATAAGACAATGACTCCCTTTTATTCCATCCTTGTATGTATTAGCAGCAAAGGGGTTCAGTTACTTACTAGCCAACTATTTTTCCCAAGGCCTAGTCAAAGGCATCTAGCTTCCTAAGTTTAATCAATAACTCATCAAAGACCACTTTACAAATGAATCCTTCCTCACCCTACTTGAGGAAGAGGCATCAGTCTCTGATGCCATAGAATACCTGAATATTTTTTTGCTTTATTGCGGCTCCGCCATCCAATGGAAAAAGATGCAATGTTATAGAAAATCTCTTGCTCCCAAGCATCCCTGGCTAGTAGTCTTTTAATGGCAATGGATATAACCTGGCATTCAATTTAAATTTCTCGATATGCAATTTTCTTTTAGAGATTCTCCTTCTAAGTTATAGTCTTCTATTGTTCATATACTAGAAAAAAAATTACCTATTGGATAACTAAACCCCTCTCTTGCTGGGAAATTTCATATTTATTCCAAAGTTTTAGAAACCACTAATGTTTATTACTCTTCTACTTAGGATCCCTCCAAATTCGCTTATTCCTAGCTAGAAAAACTTCTTAAAGACTTCTTATGGACCAACTTTGAAGGCCATAAAGGATTCCATAGAGTTGCCAAGGATATTTGTTATATACCAAAAGAAGTAGGAGGTTTGGCATTATTGGATGTAAAACTCCAAGGATTTTCTGTCAGCATCAAATTGATCATTTGAAACCTGGAAAATCTTGTTTGGACATTGTATTAACCAAGGGACCCCTATGGGCAGGGAAGCTTGGCAAGGGTTGGGATTCCAAATTCTTTCCCTTTCCCTTGTACCGAGAAAGATCTGTGGCCCCTTTGTTGCTAAAATCATATAGAAGGCTTGGGAATTGTTCAAACCCAACCTCGTTTGGGTGGGGGATAGCTTCAGGGAAAGGATTACAACCAATTCTTTCTCCCTTTGGTGATCTCTCATTCTTAATTTTCATAATGTCCCCTTTGTCATGGTCCCATGGATAAAAATCCTTTAGCTCTTAAAAAATGGCATTAGAGTAATAGGTGACATATTTTGCAAGGTTTCCAAAGATTAGCTACCATGGGATTTGGTTGAAACTAAATTTATACTCAAATAAGAGGATGTGGAGTCTTTTTCAGATATTACAAATTTCATACCTGATACTTGCTTACACAAAACCAGAATCTCATGTAGTGTTCTTGTGTGGAGAGATTGGAATTGGTATCCAATGACTCCTTTCTACCGCTACAAACCCAACATCGGTTACCATCTACTTGCCCCAAAATTTGTTATGGGTGAATCTCTAAATCATCATTGGAATCTGAAATCCAAAAAACACTTGGAAAGCTCAGATTGATCTTTAAAAAGCACATTTTCTATCATGCCTTCTTTATTGAGGGGTCTTTATAGGAGATAGTCTCGAGCACATGGAATTTGGTAACCTAACGTGCCTCACTTGCTCGCAGCCAAATTTTTTCAAACACCTCTTCTTATCTTTCGCGTACACTCAATCTACTTGGAAATGGATCTACACCCTTTTCTAACCCTTTATCCCTTATTTCTTCACCCAAAAAATGGTTTTGTTGGGGGATTCAACCAAGCTTCCTATACATTTCAATGTTTTTAGCATATTTTTAGAGATGATATTTTTTCATAAATGCAAAGATAAACATTGTGCATGCTTTAAAAAAACTTCTATGGAGAAAGACTTCCTTATGACTAAAAAAGTTATTGTGATCTCTAATGTGATGCTTAAAATGCAAGTGCAAATAGAGAAATCATGCCTAGAGGTGGAACATTTACATTCCTTACTTGGACATTGGGGTAATGCCCCATGTGTCATTAGTCAGGTTCCTCCAAATTTGTCACGCCACCGCTTTCCTTCGCAAGGTCATGGTTGGAGTTCCTCTAGGCACCTCTCTAGAAGTTAGTGGATCTCCTCTCCCTGACATCACCGCTCCCCTCCAAGATCTTGACACCCTTCCCCCTCTTGTAGTGGAGGTTTCTCTAACCATCTTGGTGGTTTTGGCGGCATTGGTGGTAGTGAGTGGGGCTACCCTTCACAAGGGAAATTCCCACAGTTGGTTCTTTTTGTCTCTCCATACCACCAACCTGACGAAGAAGAAGGGCAGAAACAACAACATGATGGGTGGGATCCCATCCCTAACATGGCACACCACTTGACCGCCTTTGGTTAGGGGGACAACCCGAATAGACCACTACCTTCACCTTTGACCTCCATGTTTACTAGTGTGGCATAATGTTTTATAGGCCTCCACACTTTCTAAAACCTTTTTTTGGTTAAAAATTCATACTTTTGTAAATATTCTTGTAGTTTGATGCCCTATGAGTTAAGATGTCCTTTCTCGAGGCCTTTTCCACCCATTTTTTAAAATATTATTGTTATATCATATCTTCTATAGTAATAAAAGTGCACTTTTCAATCAAAAAGTAATATTCTTAAACAAAGATTCAATTGAATACATTTTTTTGTTGACTACATTTTTTTGATGTTAAGGTGCAACACTTTGAATTTTTAAAGTAAATAACTAGACTAGTTTGTTATTTATCTAAGTTTTCATTTGCTAAAATAGTTTGATTTGACAATTTGAGGTCTTAATCCAATTCAATTCAAAGAAAATGAAAAAAAAGAATAATAACAAACTTTCAGTTGCATGTGAGCTCATTCATAATTGTCTCGCTTCTAGACTGTTGTCTCTAATCAAACACTACTCTAGAAAGTTTTCTGAGTTATATTTTAGAGAAGAGGTAAACCTTAAATATGACATGTTAGGTGCTTAGAAAGGTTTTTTTCACATCCCAACAATTTTTTTTTTATAAAACATTGTGAATGACAATGTCATTGGATATTACATTTGTTTGTTGTTTATTACTTGGGTTATCCAATTCGGGTAAACCTAGTGATCAATTCATCTACAAACTAACCTAGAGATTTAAATATCCATTGAAATACATCTATTGATCCGTCCACTTGCAATAAATTTCCAAAAGGAATGTGTTTGTTATTCTCTAGAGTTGACCAATCATCTACCTCAACTCCCAACTATTGCAACCTTTGTGCTTGTTTGGCACCATCATTGTTTTCATTCGATGAAATTAATTACCATGTGGATCTATTCCATCTACCTAGGTGTTCAATGTGCTTTTGAGTTAGGTGTTATCAATGTTAAAAATATCAAAAACTCAAATAAGCAAGGTTTATCAATACTTGCATCGACGGTCACAATGTTGGGATGATGGAATACAAACAATGTGAAGGGATCCTCCTTTCACTAATTGAGAAGACATATAAGCAATGAAAACTAAACAAAAAGGTATCAAATATATATATATATATATATATATATATATATATATATATATATATATATATATATATATATATATATGATAACAAGTTGCTTAGCAAATATCGATCCCAAGAATCCAAGGGGAATTGGTGTCAACTCATTGATACAATTAAGTTATTTTGATAATGATAAAAATAATGAAAATAATGTTTTAAAATTCAAGAGGGATAGTGAGCCCCTGTTCAGCTTCGTAAGTGGCTCAGGCTAGGGCACTAACAAGCTTGAAGTATTCAAAGTAATACCAATCTTTAGCAACTTCTCGCTCTTCTTGAATGATTTCAATCTGATATTTGATATCTTCAATGTTTGGTTTGAATGCAATGGCACACAAGTTGAGTTCGTGGAGGATATCAATTTTTTCCCATAAGAGAGATCGTTGGATGATTGGGAGATCGTACATGTTGATAATTGGGTGAGAGATATCTGGAATAGTCATCTACAAGGAACACATCTTGAAAACAAACATATTAGGCCAAGATAGATTAATAAAATATAATAAAGATGTAATAACTAATAAAAATGATTCTATTAACAGATATCACTGACAATCTACATGAATTATGGGTGATCGGTAGGATCGCAAGTGATTGGAGAAATTGTTGGCAATCGCTACGAAAAGTTGATATTTTGATAGAATGTTAAACTAGCCAAGAACATATACTAGAATGACTTATTTGACTTTGTATCTGATGTATAAATAAATCAAAAATAAAAAGGGATGAAGATGTGCTTACTTTGAACATGAAAATGGATCGATAATGTTATAAATACTTATAGGATCTTGTGGACTATTTGGTGGTGTGACTGAGGTCTTTAGGATGTATGGATGCACATAGTAGGGTCATCTAGCTTCTTGACACAATAGAGATTCGTTGCAACTGTTCTAGATCCCTCAAATAGGAGCTTGAGGTCCTATTTATAATCACTGGTGATATGTTAGGATCATCATCAATCTGGAAAATTTGGGGAAAGTAGCTTGGAAGTGATTTTAACTACCTCCAAGTTGGGATTTCTCAGGTGGGGATATGAGTTGATGTTGTTAGGATGTTAAAAGGTTGGATAATGGTAGTAAAAGTGGATTTAGATGGGTTAGGGGTGGCTAAGGACGTTAAAGTAGGTAAGTAAGGTTTACGAGGGGTAAATAGGTGATTTTACATGGTTGAGGGCGGTGACTTATGTTATGATTAGAATGATAGGTTTGATGATTTAATGTGCACAAGGTGCAGGCATGTCACGTAGGGTTATGAAAACCAAATGTCTACATTTTCCCCTTTTTGTCGAGTGGTTTGTGATGAACAAATTTGTGCACAAAAACATGTAAGCTGGTTTTATTTGTGCTTGGATAAGTGGTCCTTCCCAAAATGGGGGTGATTACAATGAAGGGAAATAATCACCAATTTGAAATGGTTTCTGAATGAGATAGATTTGTATGATGTTAGTGTTTCAACTTAAGCTTCCCCAAGACTAGAAATGAAAACAAGATTTCCACAAAGGTGGAATTACACTACCATAGAGTCAAACAATAGGGGAACCAAGGGGTTCACAAGGTCTCTAGATGAATGACTTATGGGAAGCAGCTGCAGGAAATGATCCTAACTGGATATGTTATCCATGATGTATATGGAGACATGGGTTTTGATAAACATCATTGCCACAAAGGTGGGCTTCTAAGTTGAGGAAGTTAAGTGATAGGGGAACCAATGAGATTGTGTCCTATAAACATAGGAATTGTTGGTGATAAGGTGGTGATATTTGAGTTGGATTTTGATAAGGGTAAGCTTTGCATTGATTGATAAGTTATGACAAAATGATAACTAGATAAGGTAACGGGGCCATACAAGGATGTGTTTGATAAAGGGGAGTAAATTATCAACAATTACCTAGATCATCTGTAATTGAAGAAAAATCACCAAGGATTACAAGGATCATTGGCGATTGGGTGGGCAAGAAATTTTTTTATATATAAGGCACATGAGAGATTCATTTGAACCATTGTGTTTTTTGTGATATTAATATTTTTAGAGCATTGTTTATGCGATTTTGAGTTTGATTTGAGCAAGATGAAGGTAGTTTGAGCTGGACAGATACGTCAAAGACCTATACGTGTTGAGGTATGTGATGTACTTAATATTTTATCTTTTTTGCATTTTTATTATATATATTTTTTGGATCTTGGCTATAGGATCTTCAAAGATCTCGTATGAGATCACCAACGATTCATAGGATCGGAAACAATTGGTAGTGATCACAAGTGATTAGATGGGATTTCTAGCAATCTAGTTGATTTTTTATAGATGTTTAGATAAATGTTATATTTAATTAAGTGATTTTGATTGGGTGTTATATCTTATGTTTTTTTTAATTTTCATGGATGCGGGCTAAAGACTGATTGACTACATAGGGTAGGGTCTCAAAGATTCTTAATGAGGTTCATGAGCATTTATTAGATGAGGAGTGGGTACACTTAGAGGCCGTTGGGATAGGTCAGATGTGTCATTAGTGATGTATCCATAGATATACTAGTTTATTATTGTATTTGTTTGAGAGGTGGGATCATGTTACATGCACTTTTTGGTTGCCAACAAGGGAGACGCCGTTGATTTTGGAGGATGTACACTAGATTATACGCTTGTCAGTTCAGGGTGCATGTAGTCTCATTTAACAATTTGCTTAATCAATCAAACCCCAGGCACGCTGACACATCATCCAGCCTAGACTGGACACTCACCCAAGGTGCACATAGGCACCAAGTCCCTCTTTTGTATGAGCCTCGTGAGAATTTTTTATATTAATGAGAAAGTATTTTGTACAGACATATAGTGAACACATCCATTCTTAGAAATAAGATTAAGAATTAAATCTAATTTTAGATGCGCCAACATATAAAAGTAAACATGATCACATTATAGTAGAATGATAACCCTATCAGCATTAAGAACACAATGATTGAGTCCATAAACACAATAGGAAATAAACAAATCAAGATCCATTGATAAATATATTTAGAACAACCCCATCGTATTCATTTATCAATAGTACAGTAGCTAATACATCATAAAATTCCATCATACTTCTTGTAATCGGTTCCATTACAGAGGATTAACCTGAGAATCAACATACATCTCTATATTTCTCTCTCCCTAATTCATACATTCTACTCTCCATACCTGTACACTACGTCTCTACCCAAAACATCACTATAAGAGAGGGGCTCGAAGAAATCTTCCATAACTACCTAATCATTACCCAAGACATGCCAAATGACATCACGTCTTTCCATACTCGAGTATCCACAACATGCAGGTGCCAGCTAAACCATAACTAAATTTACTTTATAGCTCCTAACTTTGTCATGATAACTGTAATGATACCCAGGAATATGCTTTCCTTGAGCTGCAAGTCTCCTTATCTTAACTATATCCATAACCAAATTTAGTCGCATTTCCATTTATTCCCTCAACATGACTTTATCCATAGTCTAAAAAGTAACTAAGTCTTGAACTCGTTCCACCTAGGCATGAGCCTTTGCGTATTCCCAAAATTACCTCTACGCGTGCCTTCATGCCCTACTTTTGTGCACCAAAACCCTCTGCACCTTAGGTACTTGGTTCTTTCAGGGGCTCAACATCACCCCACACTAACTCGATTTTTGCTCACGATAATCCTTCACACTTTTTGAACCAAAATTCCAATGACCTAAAACTAGCTAAGACAAAAAAATGATAAATGGTTCAACTCTTAAGCGACTAACTGAAGGAGTTCAAAGAACTCTGCATCTATTTCATCCTTCAACTTCCCCCATGCTTCCAATTCTACTAATGCTTTCTCTAGCACCATTTCTACAATGTTGGGCACTAGTCTAGGGTGATTTCCTCCACCTTCCCCTTGAGCTCAGTTATGGCTACCATCAGCTCTGTGTAGATACCCTCGAATTCTTCCATCTACTCAGTGATGGAATCCCAGAGTTTTTCAATCCTGAAATCCAATTTCTCGTGCTTTTTTTTTTATCTTATATTTTTAAGCTATGGTGTTTATTATTAACTAGGTGCCCTTAGCTTTGTTTATCAGTACCTTCTCCTGCAAGGCTTTGAGAGCGGCCTCCTCCTCTATCACGTGCATGTCGATAATAGGCTTGCAATTCCTACAACTATTGAAGCCCCTATCTACCAATATATTCGCTTCCTTAAGCTGAGTAAGTAAATCCTCCAACTCAATAATCTAGGCTTCAACAATGATCTTGTTCTCTTCTTTTTCCTTGGCGAGCTCTGCAGCTTTCGGCCCCACACCACCCTTGGTGTTGGTTAATAACATCACCACCAGGTCCTTAAGGTACTCCATCTCATCACTGTATTCTATCTAGGCTTGGCTCACTAGTTCTAGAATTTGTCCCAAGATCCTTTTAACCAATGTGCCAGCTTGATAATAAGCCTCCTTGGTTCACGCCTGCTTACCTTTCAATCCTTGGCGCAATTTATCCATCTCCTCCTCCTTTCCTTTCTTGTTTGCAGCCAAGGTTCAAATGGTTTCCCTTGCATCTAAGTTGCGTCATATTACCTATGAAGACATATTTTATAATGTGTTGCGCGCCTGCTCATTGGTGAGGTGGCTTGGATCCACCACCTTGTATGTTTCCCTTGACTTCTTCCTTAAGTGGATAGTCTCATTTTCACTCGTTTGGTGGTTATATTCATTGATCTTACACATGTAAAGCTTCAAACTCCACTTTCCTACTTTAATCACACCTGAGGGGGTATTACATTTCCGAGTATACCTCAACGGGTTCCTCCTCCTCCACAACCGACCTCTTTTTTCAAGCTTTCTTGGGTGCCATTTATGTTTTCTTACTTCATGCCCTAGTTGTTTATGCTTTTCTCCTATTTTCTCAATCTTTTCAACTTCAACCACTTCTCTTATATGCAACACTTCACTGCCTTATTGTCTTCTACTCCCCTTGCTACAATGCAAGATCTCACCATAGTTTGCACAACTTTCAATGGTTTGTAAGAAGTACCTAGCTCTTTTTTTTTTCACAGACCCTCGTCGCACTTCAAGCTCGGGAACATAAAATTTTTCTAAGGTAAAGTAGTTAAAATGATTACCTTCAGCCTCTATTTATACTTTTTCATAACCTCGATGTCATTTACCCACGTGTTTCCAACATCACTTTTTAATAAAGTCCCTTTTCCTCTTGAAATAAAATTTTAGGTAAACTTTGCAACCTTCCTTCATGCGCTGCAATTATAACCTTCTGGCACACCAACACTACTTCACTGCCACAAACATCCTTCATGTGCGTTATTGTGTTGAAGTACCCAGCCTCTGTGTTTTCCACCAATTAGTGCCCCATGCTTCTGCCTACCTCGAGTTACACTACACGATCCTTGTTTTTACTCTTCATGGTCAATACTCAACTTAATTTCCTCTAAGACGCCCTTAGCACAATTTCAAACACCTCTGCCGCATAACTACAAATTCAAACACCTTCTTTGCACACGTTCTTCACTAGCCATCTCAGAAGTAATTATCTAATAATCCATCTTCCCTATAAGCTTGCCAATGATTCTCAAATTCAAAGTAGACATCCATATAACTCAAACTAAAAGTATGTGTGGTCCTCTGCGCATGAAACCACTTATGATTAAATCAGCTACCCACACACCAACACAGAAAAAATAAAGCAACAAAGAAAGAAAACATAATAAAGGGAAATTACATTAAGGGAAATCCTAAGCGATCTGATAATACTACCTTATTTACAAACACATAGAAGACTTATTTATAGTAGGGCTTCAGCCTACTTCCATTGAAATAACTAGGTAGTCGTGTTCTATCTAGTGCTTATAATTGGCAAGTGCCTGAATCAAGTATAAACGATATAATATATGACCCTAACCAATGGACTTTGAGCTTCCCATGATGGTGTAAAAACTTAGAATCATAAAGTATAACCATTTTCCCAACCCCAAATTGCTTATTATTAATGTGACAATTATGTCATGCCTTTTGTCACGATATTTCAGTCCTCTGACTCCATCTAGCAAGGGATCGTGTTTCATCTAACCTCATCAACTTATCGATGCACTCTTATAATGTTTTCTCATCAACCAATCCTCCTATGCACGTAATACATAGAGAGGGTAGCATAAACTCTACTGGAAATGAAGCTTACACGCGAAACACCAATTGAAACGGTGTGACTTTGTTCAATATTTTGTAAGTTCTGTAATACACCCATAACACTGTAGAGAATTTATCATCTCAATCTCTCCTCCTAACAATGCAAACTTTCATCAATGTATGACTCAATATTTTGTTAAATTCCTCAACCATCCCATTAGCTTGAGTGTGATAAGGAGTAGTCTTGTGATGGGCCACCATGAATTTTGACAACAATATTTTGACTCTCTCATTCAAGAAATGAGTACCTCTGTTACTAGTTAAACTCAAAGGTCACCCACATCTGTTAATTATATTCTCCCACAAGAATTTCACGGTTGTGGTCACTGTGCAATCCTTAGTAGGCGATGCCTTCACCCACCATGTTAGACAATCAGTGTAAGTGATAATGTAGCGCAAACATGTCCTTCGTGTGGTAGGGGAAATAGGTCCTACAAATTCAATCGCCCATTTCTCGAACGGTTCAACACTAACAATGGGCCTTAACGACATCTCATCTCTCTTTCCTTGTTTACCAAGGTGCTAACAATGATCACAGGCCTTACAATACTTGATACAATCTTTATAAATGGTTTCCCACCACAGACTTGCCAATAAGTTCTTCTACGTAGTGGCATTTCTAGCATAATGCCCTCCTACGAGTCCCCGGTGTAATTCCTCCATGATTATAATGTGCTCATGCTCCAATACACACCAAACCCAATGCCTCATCCCGAACCAACTTGTACAAATATCCATTGATTAACATATAGGGTGCAACACATATATCTAATTATTTCTTCTCCAATCTCTTCATTCCTTCTGGCACCACACCCGTTCTCAAGAACACAACAATATCCTCCAAGTCAGAGGGCACGAGCTACAATCTAAATAGTTGTGCATATGGTATTGTATCCTCAATGCTTTGTGCGTCCTCTCCTAAGTCAATCCTTGATCAATGGTCAAATCCCAAATTATTCTTACCCGGTTTGACCACAACTGAAAAGTTAAACTCTTGAAACAAAAAAATCCACCTACAGATGCACCCTTATAAAACAAGCTTGTTCACTAAATACTTGAGCACCATATGCTTTGTATAAAAGGTAAAATTGGTGACCAACAAGTACTACCTGAATTTATGTAGCACATAAATCATGGATAATGCTTTGCGCTCCATTGTTTTATAGTTCGGTTCAACCGGAGTTAGCTTTATGCTTGTGAAACATAGAGGGTGATCAATAGTTCCCTCACTAGGTTGTGCCAAGAATGCTCCTATTGCTATACCCAAAGTATCAACATGTACATGAAACGAATTATCCTAGTAAGGAAAGTGCAATATGGGTGTAGTAGTCAACCTATTCTTCAGTGTGTCAAAAGTTGTCTATTATGCCTCTCCCCAATGAAACTTACTCTTGTGCTTCAACAGCTCTTCCAAGGGTGTGACAATCCTGGCATAACCCTTGATGAACTTCCTGTAATACGTCGTATGCCCAAGGAACTTGCGCACCACACTTTGACGGGTAGGCTCCTCAAATCCCACAATAAATGCAACCTTGGCAGGATCTACCAACAAGCCTTCTTTACATATTATATGACCTAATAACGTGTCAAATGGAGTAGCAAAAACACATTTATTATGTTAACAAATATAATTAACTATCTCCATCTCTCAAACATCAACCTCAGATTATCACAATGGTCCTTCACTAACATTTTCTAGTCATCCAGGTAGGCTTGCAAAAACTTATGGATGAAGTCTTGAAAGGCTTGCGCCATTATGCGCGAAAACACTGCAGGCCCATTCTTCAACCCAAAGAGCATAATAGTGTAGGAAAAACTTCCCCACTCTTTCATGAATGTAGTTTTCTCATGATCCTCCTTAGTAATTTTAACCTAATGATATCCTGAGAATCCATCCATGAATGAATAGATCTCTTGTCTTGCGACACCTCCCAAAATCTCTTCAGTAAATGGGGTCAGAAAAGGATCAATGACACACACCACATTCAAATCCCTACACAAATTCTTATATGCCCATCCTTTTTAATATTGATTACCATCGGAATTACCTAATCAAATTCCTCAATGGCTTCAATGATACTAGATGTGATCATCTTGTCAATCTCTTCCTTAACCTTTTGGAGCAGATTCGGGGTCATTGTGTAAGGTCTCTTCCAAATCGGGCACGCACCCTCTTTTAGTTTGATCCGCATCTCCCCTAGTGAGTGGTGAACTCCCTTGAGCTCATGGTACATGCACATGAATAGATCTTGGAACTTACGCAATAGCTCAATTATCTTCGATACTTCTTTGTCCATCCAGTAATCTCTAATAATCACTTATTTTGGTTCTGCCTCAGTGCCGATGTTAATCTTCTTAGTCTTCAGTGGCTCATAGTAGGTGCGAACTTACTCATCCACATTTCCATCACCTTGCATGTATCCATAGTATGGTTAACATCCAAGGTTTCTACTTCTTCATCATCAATTAGGTAGACCATCTTCCCTTTTACATTTTCCAGGTAGGTGTGCTCAAGTTGTACTTCATCTACCTCTTCCACAAAGCATGCCCCCAACTCAAGTTCTCCTAACAATTCCGAGACACAGTCCATAGCCATAACATTATCTCCCAAATTAACGCTCTTAACAACGTATAACGCCTCATCCAATGATGGTTGAGTACTCTGATACTCAAAGGTTTGAATAAGATCATTTGTCAACTCTTGTCAATTCCCTGTCTGGAAGCATAGTTTTTAATGAATATACCACGTGTGCTTGCAACCCTCTAAGGTGGAGTAAATCTTATGCACCCATAGTGATGGTGGTAAGGCTTCCAGACCTGCCATCCAAGTTCTCTCACAAACCTAGATGTGGAACAAGGAAGACTCCTTCCCATGATAGTCTTATATAGTAGTAGGTGCATTGCTTCAGAGAAACCTAACAGAGAACATGATTCTCACCTCATGCCACTCTAGAAGTTTATCTCGATGGGTCACCCACCAACACGCTGCGGTCCCACATAAATTATAGATAAGCATACTCCTTCCAATCTTACATCTCCACTAGGTTTCCATTGCTTGCAAGAAAATGTCAGGGTTGCCTTCCCTAGTGTAGCTCGACAACTACTTTCCTCCCATGAACCTAAATTAGTGTGCCTTTGTAACTCTAGTCACAGAGCCCCATAATTTCCTTTTGACTAACTCATATGTCCCATGTGCCCAATTTTTACATCCAACACTAGTGGTATCACTCACCAAATGAGCATCCTTCCACTGAATAAATCCTTCCCGTGTTGGATGCACAATCTCAAGGTCTCTAGTAGGACGAACATAGATTATGCCCATGTCTTCTTCTCCCAAGGGCTTAGTATAGGGTGCTAACTTCCCATCTGTCAAAGGAATGATAACATGTTCCTACTTGTTCTCAAGGCTTATATACCCCTTATTGAAACACAAGTAATCATTGTTCTTATAACACCAAGGGTGCCTAAGTAACACTGGAAAGTTGTCCACTTTAGCAAGCGCCAAGACTTCAAAGTCTCCAGTGAATTTCACCCCTTGGATAGTTATAACAACATCATTTAACATGCCGATGGGCATTTCCTTTGTCTTATTTTCCATATACAACACACTCGATGATTTTTATATTGGAGGCCTTCCCATTTAATTCCATAAGTCCAAGGTGAGAACATTAACTTTTGTACCTATGTCAATCAAAATATTACTCAAGAGCCATCCATCCACAACTACGTTCAATGTGATCTCCTTATCATAATCTATATTGTGCGGGGCGAGATTAGCGTGCAAGACATGCCTCTCGTGCTCACCTCCATCACGCGGTACTTTATCTCTCAGTCACTCTCCTAACCAAGGTATGATATTTTCTTGTTGCAACATCTTACACACCTCCCTAACTTCATCAAGATCATTCTGTGGAGCCCCAATGTTCCTTTTCAGCTCCAACTGACGTGATTGTTCCTTCAGGCACTAGATCTCCCCTTGAAGTCTTTGAATCACCTCCATGGTGTCTTGGTAGACTTCCTTCTAATGAGCAGGGTCCAGATACTTCCCATGTACCACCTCTTCTCTTGTAACGAGGGACCTCTACTTTGATATCTCCTTGGCGTGTGTGACCTCAGCTCACATCATCACTAACACAAGTTCTAACACAGAATCATGCTCCACTCACGGCATCCACTATGGATCTGCCCTCTTCACACTCACCATCTCAATGCATTTATCCTTCTGTTGATTCTGGCTCATATGGTCGTATAGCTCAAGGAATTAATCATATTTGTGTTTATTTCCACACCAAGAGCACTGCACCAGGTCAAAACACTCATGGTTATAATGTTTTGTAGATCCACAGTTATAATAGGTCCCACAGGGAAAATCAATCCTTCCTCCCCCGTGATTTCCATGTCCTCGTAATCCACCTCGAAATCCTCTACCCCAACCTCCTCCATCCATGTGCCCTTCATTTTGGCAACCATCCCCTCTATAACTATTTCTAATTCTTGTATGGCACACACTAGTATCAATAACATCATGGATTTGACTGATTATTCTACAGTACTTTGTATCATGAGTCATATATGAGAAAATCCTTTAATAAGAGGATACATTTTTACTGATCACGTATTGCAATAGTGGCCATCTACTTGCATCATGATCTCCATGGAAAATATCACAATTTGAGGATACGGTGTGAACCAAACTCCGAGGGAGACTGTCCTTTTCGTGTCCTTCTATCTCACAGTTCATGCACCAAAGGCCTCTGCGAGTCTCTTGAGTCGAGTTTACAGATATTTTCTCAAGTTTCTTCACCATGGAAGTAATCTAGGCCTCTAGACATGTAATAACTCTAGTATCCATGCTTCCCACTACCTTAGCACACAAGACACCCTCCAAGGCCTTGCGCGGATCCGTGAAGGTCTTATGTGAAAGCACCCTCTTGAACGGTATGATCAGTCCTCCGAAAAACTACTGAGCATGCTAAGAGGGATGAATGTCATAAGATAGTTTATATAGGAGATTCTTGAAACACATGTCATACTCTTACACACTCTCTAGCATTCCTTGTTGTATCTCCTTCAACGTGTTAATGCTCTTTTGTTCAAACTTCGGTATGTAGAACTCAACCAAGAAGGCATCATACAAACCAATATATTCCACCACCATCTGGTGTGGATCATACTTCCTATACCAACTATGTGCGTGCCCTTGTAACGTAGTTACAAATTGACTCACCTTACGCTCTAAGGCAGTTATACCCTTAGTGTGCCATAGTAACTCACACTTATGCACATGCCTTGTGACATCTTCAACTCCCTTATAATCTAACAAATGTAATGACATCTCAAAGAGTACATGCTGAGGTTGTGGGTGTCCTTATGCACCAGATCCAACACCTTGACCTCCTCCAATGTTTCCACCACCTCCAACACCACTAGATCCACTAGTGCCAACTCCTCTGAATCCACTAGATCCTCATCCAGTAGCAAGCAAATGGCCTAAAGCAGTTGCACTCTGTGATCCTACTGTAGTGCTAAACTACGTGCCAACCATTTGTGATGTTGCACTACTTCCGGATGTGATACCCAAACTTTGTGTGCCCCTACCTTGCCCAAACGTTGTACCAGAAAGAATACCTCCAATCACAAGAAAAGACTTTCAGAAATAGATGGAAATGAAAAATTATACCTCTAAGGTGTTACTCTACTACCAACACCACCACTAACTGGATTAATAAAGCTCCTCTCAGAAACTAGAAAACTAAGTGTCAGGGTTTGGTCACCAGGTGGGCTAAGATGTGCCTATGGCTCTCCTTTCTCTAGAAGATGAGCTCTCCTTAGAAGCCGAAAGGGTTCTCCCGTGCTTTCCAAGATGGAGTAGCATAGATTGCTCAGGTTCCATGCCCTTCGCATGAACCTAAAATCCTTCCCGCAACATTTGTCTCCATAGATCCATCATTCTGGCAACCTCACATTGTCTCGCCAACTCCCTTTCACACACCTCATTATACTTGAGATGTCTCCCCTCTCTCTCTGCTTCTGCCATAATATCCTCCATCCTTTACCACACTAGCTTCCGCGTCCTGCACCTAGTAGGAGTTTATCCAACCATAGGAAATGCTTCTAAATTCAAAGTAATAACTAGGATCTTGATAGCTAATAGAATAGACCAAAAGAATGATCCTCTCGGTTCCCCTAGAAATTCAAACTTTGCAACCTCAGGGCAAGAATACGTAGACACAACATACTCCAATGTACAACTATTTAGAAAACCCTTCCACCATTGATCAACAACACACATCCAACTTAAGTCAACATCATGCAATCACTGGTATTCATCTTGAGTCCATACACGATATCTATAATACCAACTCAATCTCGAAGCATAGGGTGAAATCCATTCATAAAACTCTACTAGAAAACAATAGAATAATGTCTTGTACAACTCATGGTATAGGTGATTTTATACCCATTTATGTGCATCAAACTCAGGTCTAATATTGAATCTCTAAGAAAATTCATCCTCTATATTTTTAAGCCATGCCTCGACACTGTCCAAGGTCAAGCACTCCATTATCACACCTCATTCTCACAATAGCTTCAAAAGAGTTCCTAACAATGATACCAAAATGTAATCTCATTTACCAATTTGTTTCATCAATAAAACCCCATGTGTGCCGACACATCACCCAGCCTAGACTGGACACTCACCTGAGGTGCACGTAGGTGCTTAGTCCCTCTTTTATATGAGCCTCATGAGAATGTTTTCTATTAATGAGAAATTATTTACACAAAAAGAAAGTGAACACATCCATTCTTAGAAACAAGATTAAGAACTAAATCTAAGTTCAGATGCACCAACATATAGAAGTAAACATGATCACATTACAGTAGAATCATAGATAACCCTAACAACATTAAGAACACATGGATCGAGTCCATAAACACAATATGAAATAAATGGATCAAGATCCATCGACAAAAATATTTAGAACAACCCCATTGTATTCATTCATCAGTGGTACATTAGCTAATACATCATAGAATTCCATCATACTTCTTACAATCGTTTCCATTATAGAGGATTACCCCGAGAATCAACATACATCTCTATATTTCTCTCTCCTTAATTCATACATTCTACTCTCCATACCTCTACACTATGTCTCTACCCAAAACATCATTAGAAGAGAGGGGCTCGAAGGAATCTTCCATAACCACCTAATCATCACCCAAGACATGCCAAATGTCATCATGTATTTCCATACTCGAGTATCCACAGTATGCAGGTGTCAACAAAACCATAACTAAATTTACTTTTACAACTCCCAACTATGTAATGATAACAATAATGATACCCATGAATATGCTTTCCTTGAGCTACAAGTCATCATAGCTTAACTCTATCCATAACTGAATCTAGTCACCTTTCCATTTATTCCCTTAATGTGAATTTATCCATAGTTCAGAAAGTGACTAAGTCCTGAAACCTTTCCACCTGGGTGCAAGCCTTTTTTGCATTCCCAAAAATTACCTCTGCACGTTCCTTCACGCCCTGCTTCCGCACACTACAACCCTCTGTGCCTCAAGTACTTGGTTCTTTCTAGGGCTCAACAATGAGCATATTTATATTATTGATGAGGTGGGATGGGACATTGTGATGCAATGTTTATATAGAGATGATGGTTTGGAGGTTATGCTTTATGTTGGATGATTTTTGTACGGGTCCTTATATCATGATGATAAGGAGGGTCAGGCTTTTGTGACGATGATGATATTGGTTATTAGCTCTTACACCTTACCGAATTCAGTTAAAGGGTGATTTCATGTATGTTGACAGGTGTGGTAGGGGATATGCTAGAGCATAAGGAAAAATTTATTTAGGCCCCTATTTTATTGGCACATGTTTACAAATATTGGTGATCCTAGAGGACCAACCATAGATTTGGTGTTGATGTCTCATTTTTATTAGAGTGTTGGGCTTACAAGCATATTGCATTGGCTCAGCTGAGAGGACTACCATGGGTGAGGTGGGGGTTGATCCGATTTGGTCATGTTAGATGATAATTTGGTCTAGTGTAGGAGTGTTGAAGGTAGCAGTGGCCTACCAGAGGGATGTTGTCAAGATAGATGTAGTACTGTCATCTGTCAAGGAGGCAACATAAATAGAGGATGAGGAGGGAGTTGGTGTAGTGATATATTCCCAAGGAATGGTAATGGGGTGTGATTATGTAGGGGTGACAGTGGCCTGTGTTGCATGGTGGTAGGGGCAGCTAGGTGGTTTGGATAGATGAGTGTATACTTGTGTTGAGGAGGTATCTCAAGAGAGTGGTGTGGTGTTAATGGTGGAGATGGAGGATAAGGTAGTAGTGTTGTAGGCTATAATAGATTGTATAGAGTCCGAGAAGGCCACATTGGTAGTTGAGAGAGATGGAATGGGTCAGTAGCTTGCCATTATACATACATAGCTTACTCAGGATATAACTGATAGTGATCAATATCAAGAACAGAGAGAGGCCTTGCAAAAGGACTATAGAGTGAAAAGTACTTCTATTTATAGATCTAAGCTACAGGTGGTGATATATCAGACTAGTGGTCAGATTAGGCCATATGGAAATGTGATTTTAACCAAATACAAGTTGTTATGTGAGGATCTCATGTACTATGAGGAGATAGTACAAGGAAGGTTACCTGATGATCATCACTACATGGTGTATCTAGCAGGGAGGCAAACGAAACTATCGAGTAATTTTAGAAGTGTGGGTCAGGTACTAAGAGGTCTAGATAGAGGACCAAATAAAGGTCTTGTTGGTGATCAGGGGAGTAGTCCTCAAGGGAGTGTTCGACTAATAGGCATTCAGTTCACTTAGTAGATATGGATGCGATGATCTTTATGAGGCTCTCTTGAATCCTATGTTGATGTATATTTTTGATACACAAGGTTTTAGACCATTGATGATGTATATTTATTTTTTACATATCCACACACACACATATGATTATTCCGAAAATCTGTCGCCTGGACAGATCTATGGATAGACGAGCCAACAGTGTGCAGGGCTTAGCCCCTCTTTGAGTCAGCAAAGCGAAACTGGTTTATTGCTATTCTACCAGCAGGAATCTATGCAAGTCTCACAGATTCTACCTTCGGGGGTTTGGGATCTCATCCCAGTAGAGTGTTTCAGGCTGCGAAAAGAAAGGAATGAAAGAGGGAAAAGAGAAAGAACAGATCCGAAGGAAGAAAAGAAATGAATTCCAAAGCAGAAAGGTCAGAAGATTTATGTTTTTGGGTTGGTAGTAAACAGAGCCAATCCTACTTGCATAAATAAACAAAGCAATACTGATGAGCAAATGACAGAAAAGTAGATATGAATCCAACAGATTAAACACATACAGATCTAACGTAAGGAAGATCTAATACATAACACAGCTATTGAGCACAAAGTCTTAATATTTGTATTACTGTTTTCTTCTGTTACAAGAAAGCTCAAAGTCTTTCTCTCCTCACTTCTATTTTCATCTAAAAAATGTTCACCACGAATACAACAAGTATTCCAGTATTTATAGAAGAAGAGGAGGAAAAGAAGACAAAATGGAGCCAACCACCTATTTACAAAGATATTTACAAAATATCTAAAAGTCATGTTGACTTTTGACAACTTGATCGATGACATCATCCCATGATGCAACATGGATGATGTCATCATTTGTGCCAACATATTTTAGACATTTCAACGAGAAAGTCGGAGAATAGAGAGAAGAAGAAGAAGAAGAAGAAGAAGAAGAAACAGCTACTCATCATCGTCATCCTGCGGCCGAAAGGGGGTTGCCTGCTTCTGATGCTGCTCAGGAGATGATATGTGGAACTGAGAGCGGTATTCTGACCCTCTGATACTTATATTTCACCTCTTCTTCTGTGAGCTTGGCCTTGCCTTTGGATTTGATAGGCTTCCTGCTTGATGTTGACATATATTCTTCTGTGCTTAATTGCTGATCTGCAAGAATAAGGCGTGAAACCCAATCGAAGAAAGCCGTGTCAGCTGCTTGATTTTCCATTGAAGTGCTAACAGAAGAAAGAGTTAGTTATTTTTAGGCTCAGGGCGCAGGGCGCATGAAAACTGCAGCTTACAGGACTAAAATAGGTAAGGCGCACAGGAAGAGGGTGTTGCAAGGGTAAAACTGGCGCCAAAGGCGCATGGCGCATGGATGGGTCGTGTAACAGTGACTTTTCGTGCGCCAAAGGGATATGGCGCGGCGCACGAAGGGTTTACACAACATAATGTTATTGCAATCAGGGATGCGCCTGCGCCTTTATAGCTTCAATACTTAGCGCGGAAAAACTTTTGTTGCATGGAAGCTGGGTGCGCCAGTGGCGCATAGAAAAGGGATGCAACATGGACGGATGGTGCGCCATGGGGGCGTAGGTTTAGCACTTGTAGCACGCGGAAGAGGCGCGCCTTGAGGGCGCATGAGCTCATGATGCAGCAGGCAGAAAGGGTGCGCCATTGGCGCGGATTTTGCTCATGTAACAGGGCGGGTAGATGCGCCATGGGGGCGCAACTATTCTTAGTGTTGCAGGACGCGCCGATGCGCCAAAGGGATAAGACAGTGACCAAACCTTCTTTACAAAGGGGCTTCTTTATGGTTCAAATTCCTCCTGCTCCTCATTTCCTTTTTTACAGGCTCAGTGGTGTAAAATAAAAACGATCTAGCTTAGGAGGGCCACAACCACTGTTTCAAGGATGACATCCTCTTCCAGCAGATCTGGAAAGAGGGAGGATAGCATGGGGGGCAGACAGCAAATGGAGGAGGCCAGGTCATCGTGTAAATATATAAACAACCAACCGACAAGCTAAAACCAGACCAATAACGCATCGAGAACCGAAAACACAAAACGTAGAAGAGGGAGAACCTCTTACCTGATAAATAGCAAAAGTTTTGAGAACGGGTCCACAATACGTTGAAAACGACGGAGCAGAGGCTGACAAGCTCAGAAAAATCACGTGCTTCGCAAAAGTGAAAATGACATTTGGGCGCGCAAAACACATATATATAGAAAAACCAGCCATCAATGCGCCACCCACTTTTGAAAGGGCGCATCAAAACTTGTTGTCGACATGAAGTTATGTGCGTCCTTTGGCGCACCAAAAAGTGGTGCAACAAAAGTTGTACCAACACAATCGCATGCGCCTTGGCGCACACAGGGAAGGCTCAACACACTTTGGCGCACCGAAAGTCGTGTTAACATTGAAAATTACGCGCCAAAGGTTTTAAAGGGGGCGCACCAAAAGTTGGTGTTACATAGCAATTTCATGCGCCCAGCCAAAAAAGGCTCAAAAGACTAAGTTCGAAAAACTAGATTTCCCGAGAAGGGACTTTACAACGTTTCGAACGCGAGGGATCCCTAACGAGGGATCGAAACAAAATTTTCGGTATGGTTATCGGTAAAATTGCCCTTGTCAATTTTACGGGATAACAGCTGGCTCTTTCTGGGGACTATCCCTGAGCGAACTCGGGGGTAGAGAATCCCAGATCACTTGTGCCTATCCATTGGGTAACAGAGTCAAAAACAAGGGGGACCGGAGGGAGAACAAAAGAAACACACGACAAACCGAAAGCAAACACACGACGAAAGCAAACACACAACTTAAAGCAAACTGTACAAAGAAGAGAGCAAGCTCTACTTCCTGAAGATCTTCAGATGCTGCCCGCTATAAGGAAGCGGGAGCTCAGTTCCATCCAGATATGAGAGATAGAAACTATTCTCTCCGTTGAGTTGCTTGATTTTGAAGGGCCCTCTCCATAGGGAATCAAACTTTCCGTGCATACCCTTTGGTTCTCTTCGCTTGTCCCATAAAAGGACGAGATCTCCCACTTGAAAATCCCTTTGCTTGGCTTTCTTATCGAAAAGCCTCTTAACTTGATTCTGATGTTCAGTGATCCTATCGACCACCTTCACTCTCTTTTCTTCAAGTTCTGCCAGATACATGATTCTCTTTTCAAGAGAACTTTGGAAAGTTTCATCTTCAATGGCTCGTGCCAAGCGCAGAGCAGGAAGTTCCGCAGAAATGGGAAGCTCGGCATCAATGCCATATAACACTTGAAAAGGTGACATGCCGAGAGATCTCTTGGGAGTAATGCGGTCCGCCCACAAAGCGTCGTACAAAGACTTGTGCCACATCCGCTGATTTTCATCTACTAACTTCCGTATGATGGTCACCAAGTTCTTGTTACTGGATTCCGCCTGACCATTTCCCTGAGGGTAATAATCTGAGGCATGAGCCAAAGTTATCCCATATTCATAGCAAAAACTAATAACTTCCCGAGAGGAGAAGTTAGAAGCATTATCAGCAACGATTTTGTTTGGAACGCCGAACCTGACAATGATATTTTCTTTAATGAAATTGCAAACCACCTCAGAAGTGGCATGCTTGACAGGTATGGCTTCCACCCACTTGGTGAAGTAATCCGTTGCTGTAAGGACATAGCTATGCCCGGCACTCGATTGAGGATTGAGTGCGCCAATAAAATCAATTCCCCATTGCCTGAATGGTTCATTGATAATGACCGGCCTTAGGGGAAGGGCAGCCAACTTGGGCTTGCCGACGAATTGTTGACAGGGTTCACACTTTGCCACCCAGGTAGCTGCATCTTGAAAGAGCGTCGGCCAATAGTACCTGGCTCGAATGATCTTGTGTGCTGTCACGGAAGAAGAAAAATGGCCTCCACAGGCTGAATTGTGAAAACTTTCCAGCAGTTTTACTTGCTGGGGCTTGTCGACACATCGCAGGAAGACGCCGTCTATCCCGCGCTTATATAAACCGTCATCCCAGATGACATATTTAGCTGCTCTGAGCTTTATAGCGCGCTTCTCCTTTACAGTTAGGTGCATCGGGCATTCGCCGTAGGTAAGGAAGAAAGCGATGTCGGAGTACCACTCATCACTAGTTGCAACAAATAGAACCAGAGGCAGAGAATCAGGCCCTTCTTGCCGGTCCTGCGCTTCTTCGATGTAGTCACCCCTCTCATCAGGATTTTCTGAATCTTTGTTTTCAGCCATTAGCTGACACAGGCCCTTGCCCCTTACCAGCTTGGTTGGTCTAATATCCAGGTCATACTCCTGGACCTTTGCGATCCAATTTCCCCGCAAACTTCCTAACTCCTGCTGAGTTAGAATTGATTTCACCGCCGTGTCAGGGACCAGCACCACCGTATGCGAGTTTAGAATGTAATACCTGAAATTCTTCACCGCTTTGACAACGGCAAAGGCGTGCTTTTCCAATTGAGTCATCTTCAGTTCGTGAAGCTTGAGAGGAGAACTCATGAATGCAATCGGGGATTCAATGTCTTCTGAATTCTTTTGCATTAAGATTGCAGACACAGTATGCTCAGATGCATAACTATACATGATGAAGTCTTTGGAGAAATCGGGACATACCAGGACTGGCGCATGAGCAACAGAAGCTTTTATTTCTTCAAATGACTTTTTCCCCTCTTCACTCCATCTGAAAGTTGGTGACCCCCTTCATCATGTTCAATATGTGACGGGTCTTTTCAGCAAAGTCAGGAACAAAATGTCTGAGAAAATTCACCTTTCCGAAGAAAGAATGAACACCAGTCTTGCTTGTAGGCAGAGTAAGGCTTTGAATAGCCTTAACTCTTTCGGCATCTATCTTTGTCCCTTCTTTGCTAACCACATGCCCTAGCAACTTCCCTTCCGTGACTCCAAAAACAGACTTTTTTGGGTTTAGGGAAATCCCATGTTCTCGGCACCTGGCCAACACTTGCTCCAAGTGATCACAGTGATCACTTCGTTGTTTAGAGAACACGGTCAGGTCATCTAAATAAACCACAATGACCTTCCCCATCATACCTTTGAACGCGAAGTCCATGGCTCGCTGAAAAGTGGCACCAGCATTAGTTAGGCCGAAAGGCATCCTGCTGTAGGCAAATGTACCCCAGGGAGTAGTGAATGCTGTTTTGAACCGATCCTCAGGCGAAACTTCAATCTGATTGTAACCTGAAAAACCGTCAAGCATGGACAGCATCTCTGATCCAGTTACTGCTTGCAGAACTTGATCCATTATCGGAAGAGGGTAGTTGTCTTTCAGCGAAGCTTGATTCAGATTTCGAAAGTCTACGCATATGCGTATCTCGCCGTTTTTCTTGCGCACTGGCACAATATTTGCTACCCAAGTACTGTGATGGATAGGGAAGATGATTCTTGCATCTAGCATCTTCTGAATTTCGGCCTGGATGGTACCCGAAATCTTGGGATTATAGTGCCTCTGCTTCTGGCGGAAGGCTTTGGCATCGTCTTTCAGCGGTATGTCATGCTGAACATCCTTTGGCTTAAAGGACTTTAAATCGGCATAGGACCATGCCAATACATCTATATATTTCTTCAGCAATTTGACGAATTTCCACTTCTCTTCAGGCGTGCAACATTTGCCAATGTTTACAAATTGCGGATGTGCCTCTGAACCTATATTGACTGGTTCGGTCTCTGGGGATGAGTCGGGGTCATCTCGCTTCTTCTTTTTCACAAAACGGTCGTGCCTGTCAAACAGGCGCTCCAGAGAAACCAGGCCCTTTGGAATTTTATTTCCCTTGAGCTGACATATGCCGTCCTTCTCCTCTGATTCATGGTTTTGACCGTTGATTGATTCGCGGCATGTAGAAGTGGATCCTTCAAAATACAACTCGTCAAAATTTTCTGATTTTTCCAGAAAGGCAATGAGTTGATTATCGTCGTTGAATACTTGCCAATGCTGAGAGTTGTCTGGCACGCTTGGGCGGAAAACCACCTCAATGGTGTATTTGTTTGTTTTCAAACCTGGATGTGGGAGCATGAGAGATGCTGAAACAGCCAATGAATCAGCCATGTCATTTTGGGCTCTTGGAATCGCCTCTATTGAAAAAGCATCAAATTCTTCGATGCTGTCCCATACCGCGTTACGGTAGTGCCTGAGCCTTTCATTTTTCACTTGGTAAATCCTTTTGACCTGATTTACAACTAGCTCAGCATCACCTTGTACTTTTAGATTTTTTATTCCTCTTTCTTTTGCGGCTTGTATACCGAGTAAGAGAGATTCATACTCAGCAGTATTGTTGGTGTTGAAAAACTGCAATTTGAAAGAGAGAGGAATGACTTCTTCCTCAGGAGATATTAACACGACCCCAGCGCCACATCCACTAGTTGCACAGCTCCCATCGAATTGCAATGTCCAGATTTTATTAAGATCCTTTTCCTGAACGAAACAGCCCGTTTTATCCGTCTCGGTAGATAAGAAGTAATTCCCCATCCCTGATGATTCAAAAAGGATTTGAGCTTTGGGGTCTTCAGAGCTGGTAACCAAGTATTTCTTTTGTGATTCTGGCTCCAAAGTCTGCATTACGCCTTTGACTGGAATTCTAGCTTTGGACCAGTCCATATGAATTTCTCCACCAACTTCGCTGCAAAAACTCCTTCCCAGCAAAATTCCATAGGCTGCCGGAATGTCAGCAACGAGGACTGTCATTTTTACTCTTTTATCCGGGAAAGCCGCAAATGCAAATTGCGCGTCCTTGATTTGGCCAACCAACGGGACTTGCTTAGTTTCTAAGGAATAACATCTGCCGAAAGGCTTGGTAAGAGTGAGGCCCAAAGCATGGGCGACTTTTGCCGGCATGACATTATCAGAAGCTCCGGAATCAATTATACAGTTGCTCAACTTATGACCATTGATCAGCAGAGAGAGATAGAAAGGTTCTATCTTTCCTGACGTAGATGTTGAAGCAACATTTATATGGGATTCAGGGGGAGTGGAAAGGATTCCTTTTGGGGAAGCCTGATTAGGTATAACAGCTTGACTTTGGATATACTTAGTTAATCTTACAAGCTGTTCGGGGTTTGACTGAAGATACTCAGCTTCAGACATTTGAATCTTGGTCTTTTTTGCATGATCTATAATATCAAACGCGGCCAAGGGTTGCGTTGGTAAAGGAATGAGTCCCTCACCTCGCGATGATGGAATAGGATTGGTGGTCTTAGTAGGAATGTGAGAGGACTGATTTGGAGGAGAGATAGGGGGAAAAGATTTCTTTGTAAAAGATTTGCCAGGGAGTTGAGTAGGAAGAGGATTACCTCTTTTAGCAATGATCGGAGGCGCGTTTGACACGGCCTTCTCCTGCTGGACATGGGCAGCAACTTCCGCTTCTTTTCCTTGTGAGCGAGTAAAAACAGCGTATGACTGTCCGCTTGCATAGCCTTGAGTACTCTCCTCTTCATCAGATTCTTCCTCATCAAATTCCATGTACCCGATAGTAGAGTCGCCAGTCGGTTCACCGACATCTTGATCATCTTCGCCTTGAGACGAAGGTTCTTCATAATACTGCTCTTCTTCTTCAATCTCGGCCAGAGCATTGACCGGAGGGGCCTCAAGTGCCAACCGCGGAGCAGCTGTAGGTAAGCGCGGTCTTTGTGAAACATTGTTAGGAACGAAATTCCTCCGCGGAATATCCCGGTATGAGGAACTGGGAGAGGCCTGGGCCAACTGCTTCTTCAATGCAAGCAAATCGTTCGCCATCTTTTGGAATGCTGGATCAGACGAAGTGGTGGGTGAAGGGCCCAAAGATTTAGGCTTTGCTGATTCCTTTTTTAATTCGCCAGATATTATCAGATTATCTTCTATGCGAATGGCAGCGGCTTGATTGAGAATCAAGGTGGCAACTCACTCTTGAAGGAGCAAGAAACTAACTTTTGAGCTCATGGCGTTTACGAAGAAACACTTTTGATTTTCCGGCGTTGGAAGCATGGCAACCGGGACACGGTTGATTAGTGCATTGAACCGGGCGATAAAATCGCGCATGGTCTCATTCACCTCCTTCTTCAGGTGAGTGATTCGTGATAATAATGCAAATGCATCCTCTGAAGGCTTATACCTATCTTCAAAAGCATCCCGTAAGGTGGCCCAACTGGTGATAGATCCGGCCGGCAAATGCTGAAACCATTCAGCTGCAGGTCCTTGTAGGGTTTCCAGAAAAAGGTGAACCGACACATCTTCGTGAGTCACATCCAAGATACTGCATGAAATAATGAATGCAGATATGTGAGAATCTGTGCTTTGATTTCCGCTCCCATCGAATTTGGGAAAATTCTTTCGGTTTCCGTGAGGGAGCGCGTGAACTGGATGTGGCAGTGCGAGAGGACCCATAGCATTTCCCCATGGTACTGCCATTTGAAGGGCAGGAAAGAGAACACGGGCTGGAAGGGTGGTTCCACTGAGCAGCAAAGCACTACAAAGGGACGCGGAGGCTCCTTGTGAAAACCGGCTCTTCCGTGGGGGTGAGGCGCTTCTGGATGACCGATCAGTTGAACTTAGTGATAAAAAGCACGTCGGTGCTACACTGAAATTGTGCCTTTGAAGCCGATCGAAAGTAGGATCGACTTCTCCACGAGCTCTCCTGCCACGCGTAAATGGCTCACCTGCCAGCGTACCTTCCAGATCTGGAATGTTATGGCGTAGATTCAGACTTTCTTTTTGGTTGTACTTGCTGATTTTCTGGTTTTTCTGTCAAAAACCAGCAGCATGCACTTTTCTAAATATTTAAAACTATCCTCTTCAGAAAACCGATTGCGGTTAATGACAAGTAATAATGAGGATAAGATGGCAGGGAAGATTAGCAAGCTGATTTTCAGATCTGGTTTTGACTTTTTCAGAGGGTTTCAAACTTTTTGGAAAACAGTCAAAAATTCAGATCTACGGCAAAATATGGATTTTTGTAAAAACTCAGCGAACTAAAGACCTTTAACTGGACCAGATCTATGACTCTCAGAAGAAAATTTTTCAATTTGAGCAGTTTTGCAAATTTTTGGATTTTTAATGAAAAAGTTCAGATTTGCAAACAGGCAGCGATTTTCTTTTTTTTTTTTTTGATTTTTCTATCTTACCACCACCATAGATCTGACAGATCTATCCGTTCCCCAGCGGAGTCGCCAAAAACTGTTGGTCCGAAAATCTGTCGCCTGGACAGATCTATGGATAGACGAGCCAACAGTGTGCAGGGCTTAGCCCCTCTTTGAGTCAGCAAAGCGAAACTGGTTTATTGCTATTCTACCAGCAGGAATCTATGCAAGTCTCACAGATTCTGCCTTCGGGGGTTTGGGATCTCATCCCAGTAGAGTGTTTCAGGCTGCGAAAAGAAAGGAATGAAAGAGGGAAAAGAGAAAGAACAGATCCGAAGGAAGAAAAGAAATGAATTCCAAAGCAGAAAGGTCAGAAGATTTATGTTTTTGGGTTGGTAGTAAACAGAGCCAATCCTACTTGCATAAATAAACAAAGCAATACTGATGAGCAAATGACAGAAAAGTAGATATGAATCCAACAGATTAAACACATACAGATCTAACGTAAGGAAGATCTAATACATAACACAGCTATTGAGCACAAAGTCTTAATATTTGTATTACTGTTTTCTTCTGTTACAAGAAAGCTCAAAGTCTTTCTCTCCTCACTTCTATTTTCATTCTAAAAAATGTTCACACACGAATACAACAAGTATTCCAGTATTTATAGAAGAAGAGGAGGAAGAAGAAGACAAAAAGGAGCCAACCAAATATTTACAAAGATATTTACAAAATATCTAAAAGTCATGTTGACTTTTGACAACTTGATGGATGACATCATCCCATGATGCAACATGGATGATGTCATCATTTGTGCCCAACACATTTTTAGACATTTCAACAAAAAAGTCGGAGAATAGAGAGAAGAAGAAGAAGAAGGAAGAAGAAGAAGAAACAGCTACTCATCATCGTCATCCTGCGGCCGAAAGGGGGTTGCCCTGCTTCTGATGCTGCTCAGGAGATGATATGTGGAACTGAGAGCGGTATTCTGACCCTCTGATACTTATATTTCACCTCTTCTTCTGTGAGCTTGGCCTTGCCTTTGGATTTGATAGGCTTCCTGCTTGATGTTGACATATATTCTTCTGTGCTTAATTGCTGATCTGCAAGAATAAGGCGTGAAACCCAATCGAAGAAAGCCGTGTCAGGCTGCTTGATTTTCCATTGAAGTGCTAACAGAAGAAAGAGTTAGTTATTTTTAGGCTCAGGGCGCAGGGCGCATGAAAACTGCAGCTTATAGGACCTAAAATAGGTAAGGCGCACAGGAAGGAGGGGTGTTGCAAGGGTAAAACTGGCGCCAAAGGCGCATGGCGCATGGATGGGTCATGTAACAGTGACTTTTCGTGCGCCAAAGGGATATGGCATGGCACACGAAGGGTTTACACAACATAATGTTATTGCAATCAGGGATGCGCCTGCGCCTTTATAGCTTCAACATGGACGGATGGTGCGCCATGGGGGCGTAGGTTTAGCACTTGTAGCACGCGGAAGAGGCGCGCCTTGAGGGCGCATGAGCTCATGATGCAGCAGGCAGAAAGGGTGCGCCATTGGCGCGGATTTTTCTCATGTAACAGGGCGGGTAGATGCGCCATGGGGGCGCAACTGTTCTTAGTGTTGCAGGACGCGCCGATGTGCCAAAGGGATAAGACAGTGACCAAACCTTCTTTACAAAGGGGCTTCTTTATGGTTCAAATTCCTCCTGCTCCTCATTTCCTTTTTTACAGGCTCAGTGGTGTAAAATAAAAACGATCTAGCTTAGGAGGGCCACAACCACTGTTTCAAGGATGACATCCTCTTCCAGCAGATCTGGAAAGAGGGAGGATAGCATGGGGGGCAGACAGTAAACGGAGGAGGCCAGGTCATCTTGTAAATATATAAACAACCAACCGACAAGCTAAAACCAGACCAATAACGCATCGAGAACCGAAAACACAAAACGTAGAAGAGGGAGAACCTCTTACCTGATAAATAGCAAAAGTTTTGAGAACGGGTCCACAATACGTTGAAAACGACGGAGCAGAGGCTGACAAGCTTAGAAAAATCACGTGCTTCGTAAAAGTGAAAATGACATTTGGGCGCGTAAAACACATATATATAGAAAAACCATCCATCAATGCGCCACCCACTTTTGAAAGGGCGCACCAAAACTTGTTGTCGACATGAAGTTATGTGCGTCCTTTGGCGCACCAAAAAGTGGCGCAACAAAAGTTGTACCAACACAAGCGCATGCGCCTTGGCACATGCAGGGAAGGTTCAACACACTTTGGCGCACCGAAAGTCGTGTTAACATTGAAAATTACGTGCCAAAGGTTTTAAAGGGGGCGCACCAAAAGTTGGTGTTACATAGCAATTTCATGCGCCCAGCCAAAAAAGGCTCAAAAGACTAAGTTCGAAAAAACTAGATTTCCCGAGAAGGGACTTTACAACGTTTCGAACGTGAGGGATCCCTAACGAGGGATCGAAACAAAATTTTCGGTATGGTTATTGGTAAAATTGCCCTTGTCAATTTTTCGGGATAACAATAACTTAATGAAATTTCTTGTTTAATTTAGATTATGAGCAACAATAGAACACCAAGTAACACAATATTTCAGAATAATGATCTCAATATGCAATTAGAATAGCTTCACCACTTCGAGGGGGCAACCTCCAAACCATAAAATAAGACTCAAATGCTCCAATGATGATGAAATACTGCCTACAATCCCCTATATATACTATTCATATGTTATGGCCATCACCAAGGCCAACCTACTAAGCATGAGAAAGTATAAATGATAAAATAAAATGATATGGTAAGCCACAAGTCGGCTACTCATATCCTAATACAATCAATAGGTTAAGGGTGTAGCATGCCATTCCCCTTAAAACCAACGTTGCTCTCAACATTGAATATGAAAGGAATGATAAGAATATTGTTCCAAGCTACGATATCAGATGATAATAACACACCACATTAGATTTGCAAAGCAGAAGAGCTAAAATACTATATATGGAAATCCAGCATAATCCATAATGCTCAATACATTACAACAGAACGAATTTAATTATTCAATAAGAAAAGATGTACATATAGGAGGAGGGGAGTGTAACTACTGCCTAAATCAGTGGTGAAGAACTCCCACTAACAGATACTGGTAGTTAAGTTAACTCCAAAAGACTAGTAAGCTAACTCCACATAACTGAGAAGCTAACTCAACACAACTAATAAGCTAACTCCACACAACTAGTACACCTAAGCAAGCTAACCCAACAAGTGTAGGGATAACACAAGTGTAAGAATTATCCTGATAAATAAATAAAATGATAAATAATAACCTACACTAACAGAATAATCTTGGATGTTGTATCAGAAAACCTTAATCCTCCCAGGTTGTATCTTCTATGATCAGATTCTTCCACTTGATCAGATATTCCTTAATGTCTCTGGTTCTTAGCCTCTTAGTATGTGTTTGCAAAATCTTCTCTGGCTCCAAAATGATTCTTCCTTCCTCATCAAGTTCTGGTAACTCTGTCTGGGCTTCAAATTTATGTCCAAAAAACCTTCTTCAGGAAGGAAACATGGAATACTAGGTGTATGCGTGAAGATTGAGGCAACTGTAGTTTATAAGCAACACTTCCAATTTTCTATAGAACTTGATAAGGGCCAAAATATTTAGGAGCAATTATTTTTTCCTTTTCTATTGCTTTAGGGACATCTTCTTGTAAGGCTGGAGATGTACAAAAACCCAATCACCAATTTCAAAATGTCTTTCACTACGGTGTTGATTTGCTTGGTGTTTTATCCTGTTTTGTGCCAATGCCAAATTCTACTTCAAAATATCCAAAACATGTTGTTGATGTTGAATGTGTTCCTAAACATCTCTGACCTTAGTGTGCAACCTCAAGGAAGAAGTTATAGAAGGTGGATGATAACCATATAATGCTAAAAATGGGGTCATTTGAGAAGAGGTATGAAAAGATATGTTATACCACCATTCTGTAAGTGGTAGCCATTTAATCCACATTTCCTTCTTATCTAATACAAAACAACGTAGATACCCCTCTAAGAATTTGTTGACCACTTTCATTTTCCCATCAGTTTGAGGATGATAAGATGAACTGTGAGCTAGCTGAGTACCCAAACATGAAAATAATTCCGTCCAAAAATTACTTGTGAAAATAGGATCACGATCACTTACAATTTTCTTTGGGGTTCCATGTAACCTTTGAACTGTCTCCAAAAAAGTAGTTGCAACTATACTAGCTGCAAATGGATGTGATAGGGCACAAAAATGGGCATATTTTGTGAATCTATCCAAAATCACCAAAATAACATTCTTACCCTTTTAACAAGGTAATCTGGTAATGAAATCCATGGAGACCTCCTCCCATCTCTAGCTAGGAATTGGTAAGGGTTGCAATAGACCTGATGTCTTAAATGTTTCCCCTTTATTCTGTTGGTACACTAAACACTCTAATATAAACTTTTGTACATCCCCTTTGAGTCCTTTCAAAATAATTCTCTTTTTATTCTATGATATGTCTTCAAAAACCCACAGTGTCCTCCAACAGGTGAGGCATGTAGCTCTGCAATAATCTTATGCTTCAACTCAGAATCTTTACTCAAGTATAACATGTCCTTATACCGTAGCGCATTACCTTTCCACTCAAATTTGTTAGATGTTATAGAGCCTTTCTTGATATTCTATATTAGAGATTGTGTATCCTTATCCTGATCCCATTCCAATTTTGCTTCATCCACCCAATCAGCCTTCAAAATGGACATTCCACATAGTAAGACATCTACAGATGTATCCCTTTTGGACAATGCATCAACTATTGCATTTTCTTTACCCTTTTTGTATATGATTTAAAAATCATAACCCAACATTTTTATTACCCACTTTTGTTGTTCCTTAGATGATAACCTTTACTCCAAAAAGTATTTGAGACTATCATGATCAATTTTTACCTTGAAGTGTCTACCCATGAGATAGGGCCTCCATTGCTTGACCACATGAAGAATAGCCATCATTTCTTTCTCATATACATGTTTGAATGGATAATTTTCTTTGAATTGACAACTCTTAAATGCAAATGGTCTTCCTTACTGCATTAGAACTGCTCCCAATCTTGATCCTAAAGTGTCACATTCAACAATGAAGGTTTTTGAGAAGTTGGGAGTAGCCAAAACTAGGGTGATACACATGGCTTCCTTCAGCTTCTAAAAGGATTTAGTGGCTACGTATGTCTAATGGAAGGCATCGTTTTTTAGCAATGTAGTGAGTGGGGTTTTTTTTCTATCATATCCCCTCACAAATCTTCTATAGTACCCTGTTAGTCCTAGGAACCCGCCAAGATTTTTGAGAGTTTTGGGCCTTGGCCATTCCACCATAGCTTTGATCTTTTGAGGATCAAATTTGACACCTTCATGGGATACAATGTGACCCAAGTACTCTACCTCTTGTACACCAAAAGAAAATTTGGATGGCTTTGCATAGAGAGTATGTTTCTCCAAAACTTCCAACACTTTATTTACATGTTGTAAGTGTTCTTCCCATGTATTACTATAAATCAATATGTCATCAAAGAAAACCAATACAAATTTCCTTTAAAATGGCTTAAAAATAGTGTTCATCAAGATTTGAAAGGTTGAGGGAACATTTTTAATACCAAAAGGCATTACCAAAAACTCATAATGGCCCTCATGAGTCCTGAAAGCCGTTTTATTGAAATATTCCTCTTATTCTAATTTGATGGTACCCCGAATGAAGATCTAATTTTGTGAAATAAATAGCACCATGCAATTCATCAAGTAAATCATCAATTATTGGAATAGGAAACTTATCTTTGATGGTGTACTTGTTGAGTTCTCGGTAATCTGGACACATCCTCCATGTTTTATCCTTCTTACATACCATGGCCACTAGTGAAGAATATGTACTCTGGCTATGCCTGATGATACATGTCTTCAACATTTCCTGTACCATTTTCTTGATCTCATTGTTCTGGGAATATGGGTATCTGTATGGTCTTATGATAGGTGTTTGGATCCCTGGAATCAAATGAATGGAATGATCATGATCCCTAACTGGTGGCAATCCCTTTGGAATTGAATAAAAAATAGACAAGAGAGCATCAACAATAATTTGAAGATCGGGTGACATTGAAGACTTTGTATTTTGTACTTCTATGGAAAATAACTTTGCTATAAATCCATGTGCTCCTTTTCTGAGGACCTTCTGCATTTGATGAGAGCTAATAATCTATGGAGACTTAGCTACCATCTCAGATTGTACATTTCACAGCTTATACTCGAGTTGGCTCACCTTATGATCAACTGAGGTAAACCCTAGTGCTGAGGAATCTGTATTTACCCCTTATGACTCCAACTCTTCAATCACTACCCCATCTTTATTTGGGGTTTTACTTGGAGCGACTGTATTATTTTTTTACTCTTATGGAAGGCCCCGCCATGATGTCAAACATTAGGTTTTAGGGTTTTGATACAAATTCGGTTGAATAGAAAAAAAATAGAGAAGATGCTAATACTATTTTTTGAGAGCTTTTCGAAAATGTAAAAAACTCTGAAAAAGTCCACAAATTTTGGTCTAGGGAGCGTTTTTATCAAAAACCCTAAATTTGTAATAACTTTTGAAATCTCTATAAAAAAGGTCTGAAGTTTTTAGATATTTGTACTTGAAATGATTCACAACTCTGGTAAAAAAATTGGCCACAAATTCTATGTGGTTTGTAAGATAGAGTGGAAACAAAAAAATTAGGGGTTTGGCCCTAATTTTGGCCTGGATCGCAGCTTTGATACCACTTGTAATGAAATTACTTGTAACAATAGAACACCAAGTAACACAATATTTTAGAATAATGATCTCAATATGCAATCAGAATAGCTTCGCCACTTCGAGGGGGTAACCTCCAAACCATAAAATAATACTCAAAGGCTCTAATGATGATGAACTACTACCTACAATCCCCCATATATACTATTCATATGCTATGATCATCACCAAGGCCGACCTACTAAGCATGAGAAAGTATAAATGATGAAATAAAATGATATGGTAAGCCACAAGTCAGCTACTTATATTGTAATATAAGCAATAGGTTAAGGGCATAGTAATAACTAACAATAATTAGTCACATGTAGGATTATGAATGTAGATGGGAAATGTGCTTATGTACCTTATTAAAACATGAAAAGGGTTGAGATGTAGTTTGTACGAGATAGTAGGTTCTCCTTTTGATGGATTTGTAGGATCATGTCCCAGCTCTTTTTCAATAATGCAAATTGATCAATGCAGGAAGTTTGCTTTTGATAGAAAAAATGATCGATACGAGAAGATTTCTTAGGATGATTTTGATTTTTGAATTTGATATGAAGGTTGATCAATGTGGGAAGCCTTTTAGTAATGATATGGGTACCCATCCTTCAAGGGAGTGGTCTACAGTTTTAGGTTTTTGATAGGTAGTTATCCTTTGAGGGATCGATTTATACTTGATGGGCCATTGTCCTTCGAGGGATCAGTCTATTATTATTGTAAATGGTTGTCTTTTGAAGGACTAGTATATATTTTATTTTACAATGTTCATCCATATATATTTTTACTTTTTGTTGTTAAGTTAAGGGAAGGCTTAGTAGACCATTTTGAGGAGGGGAAAGATGTATGTACAAACCACACATGTGTACCCCTTAACATGTTTTTACTTGGTTGATAAAGGGTAGATGAGAGTAATGATTGTTGGGTTCTTGTTAAGGAGGAAATTTTCCATTTGAAAGATGCGATGAATAGAGCCATGGTGTTCATTTTTAAGGTGTTGATTTTAAGATATTGATGGTGGACAACATGCTTTCAAATCATTATAGTGGTAAATGATAAGTTGTTGGTTGAATGAGATCTTTAATGTGAGAAATGTTGTGAAAGTAGATGTGTTAGCAATAAAAAGACCACAAGTGCAAGGAATTTAAAGGTTCATTTACAATGTACCATTGAGGGAGGATAAGTGATAGGCTCTCGAACCATACTTATGAGTTATGACATTTGGATCGATCTAGTTAGGGGAAAACTTTCCACGTTTATTCCTTTCCAGAGTAGTGAAATTTTGATTTTCTTTGAGGAAAAGATCACCAATGTTGAAGTCACATTCTTTGACATATTTTTTATGTGTGCGTTTGATACATTATTGATATACATGATGATGTTTGAGGGCTGTTAGGTGACACTCGTCTAATAGTTAAAGTTATGCTAGATGTTCTTGACAATAATCCTCAGTAGAGAACAAATATCGGAGGGACACATATACAGATGGAATTTTACTTTAAGGGGTAGGACCGATTCAGAGTCGTAGAACAAAGAGAACTGTGTAGCACCTATAGGAGTACAAATGCTAGTTTGATAAGCCCATAAAGAAAATGAGATTTGGAGATGCTAATTCCTGCCTACTTGGTTAATGGTCTTCATGAGAATTTGTTGAGTGTTTTGTTAGAAGCTTCTACTTTTCCATTTTCTTGTGGATAATAAGGCGATAAAAAATTAGTTGTATGTTGAATGTGTCGCATAATTTCTTAATTTATTTATTTTTGAAGGATTTTCCATTGTCCATGATGAGTTTGTGAGGGATGCTGAAGCATCATATGATGTGTTGATAGATGAAATCGAGATTTTATTAGCTTTAGTAGAGACTAGGGGAATAACCTCCACCCACTTAGTGAAATATTCATTAGCGGTGATGATAGAATGATGGTGTTATGACGAACAAGGGTTGATAAGACAAATGAGGTCAAGTCCCCACTGTGAGAAGGGCCATATATCCTAAGCAAGTTATAGGGCTTGACTTAGGATGTGAATTAGATTGGAATGTTGTTGATATTTTACACATTTCTTGACATATGTGCAACAATCTTTGCTAAGGGTGAGCCAGTAATAGCCCACCCGTAAGATGCGTATAAAAACATCCATACTGTTGGAGTGTCCACCACATATTACATTGTGGACTTCTTGGATATCTTTAGTAGATTCGTGAGAGGCATCATAGTAAAATGCCATCAAATCCACATTTGTATAAAACATTACCTACGATGACGTATCAGGTAGCTCATTGAAGAAAAGACCGTTTAACATTCTTAGATAGGTCCGAGGGTGCTTTTTTATTGGGAGAGATAGTTGTAGATTTGAGTGTACCAAAGGTTTGTTTTGTTTTCCTTAATAAGGTTGATAGAGGGGAGTTCGTTAGCGTGAGATGGTACATCCAGTCTATGCAAAACAATGAAAAATTTGGAATTGTTAGTTGATAATGGAATGCATGATGCTAGAGAAGCCATGACATCCACAAATTTATTAGAAGATTACAAAACTATTTAGATGGTGTATAGATCAAAGGCTTATAAGAGGAATTCAACAATCCTCTTATGCTTTTGTAAAATTTTCTTCTTGCATTGGTAAATTCCTTTGATTTGATTGATGACAAGGTTAGAGTCTTCATAGATGTCCATAATTTAAACACCAAAAATGATAGTAGTTTAGAGACCCATGAAGAGAGATTTATATTTGGTCATGTTATTAGTGCATTCAAAGTTTAATTTAAAGGTGATGTAGCCTAGAATTCAGTGATATAAATCCAATAAGACCCTAGACGCGTTGGCACATCACTCAGCCTAAACTGAGCACTCACCCAAAATGTGCAAAGGTACTAGGTCCCTCTTTAGGGTTAATGTTGCAGGATATTAGCATGATGAAGACTTAAGAGATACATATAGTTTTATTACTAACACATCATTCCACATAGCATACCAGATCTATACCTAAGAGAGAACATAATTAAGTACTAACCATGATGTGATAAAAAATATACTAGATTCAGATACACACAAAACTAACACTTAGATTCAACCAAATCCTCCATTGTATTCAAATCAATAAGTATACAGAAGCTTCATTACAATAACATTAGTATGCGTGTAGTAAATTTAACAACATATCTCTGTATATATCTCCTCCTTTCTCTCACTTTTTTTATTACATAGTTTACTACATCTATATAAGGGTAGGGACTTTCCCTTCAGTGCTTATCCATTCCCAAAATAGGTCGTATGTTATTATTAGCCACGTGCCTTTAGAAAACTAGCCACACATGCAAGTGTGCTAACAATAGACTGTAGACACCTAAAATTGGTTACTCAATTTAATGTCCCCTATGTTCGCTTACCTGTTCTATACTCAGGTAACCCGATGCACTTTTGTATCACTATCTCTCTCTTAGGGTATCAATTAAATATCTAGTTAAAATGTCTATCCTAATTTTGTTCCACCCCATTATATTTCACCCATGGATAATTAAACATTAACCATGTAATTCTATCTTTTACATTTATTCCAACTAATTATTCACCCCTTATCACTTCCCAACCTCCCGTGTCACTATTATCTAGCCATCCCACCTATTTCTCCTCTCCTGGAACCGTGCAGTGGGATTTTTCCCGTATTTGAGTGGGAAGGATAATATTCTTATCCTCACAACTCATCCCTTTTTACCACTTTGGGAGTCTGTTCCCTGATCGGCGCTGACTGGTCCTCGATCGATGCCGATTTTTTGGAACGGAGCCGATTTTACCTTGGTCGGTGCCAACTATAAATACATGACCTGAAATCAGTTCTGGTTAGATGGTAGAGACTTGAGAAATAGTGAAAATCTTGAGCGAGCCTTAGAATTATCAATTGACAGAGAGAGAATTATGTCCAAATCAATCCCTGAGAGGTGCACTGTTATTCTGCCCGCATAATATCAATTTCGCTTAGACTCTTCAACCTTTGGGTGACTCCATTTCTCCATCTAGCCAAGGCAGAACTCCATCCGCATCTCTACAGCTCTTGTGGGTCTCCACAATTCGATCATCATCAATCATTAGTCAAGCTTTCTGTGATTTCTTCCCGGTCGATAACGACCCAGGTATGGTCAACGCCGATTAAGCATCAATCAATGACGATTTGTCCAAATCGGTGCCATTCCAAACCATCGATGCCAATCACTATTTGATCGATGCCGACCAGTTTGCAGAAAGGTATAGAATCCAGGTGACACAATTTCATCTTTGTTTTTACAATTTCCTGCTTTCTTTCAGTTTCTGCTGCTATTTTTACATTCTGTCTGTAACTTAAAATAAAAAACCTAAACATTTGCTTACATATTTTATCATGTACACCTTTATTCTTAATTGAAAATGTGAACTGACATCCACCGAGGAAGCTAATCGCTTCCCAGACCCGTTTTCTGGGCAGTTCACATTATATCTTCTAACATCATATTTTCTGTCAAGTATTCATGCATCGCAGGTTTCTTGGATCTACTCCACAACGTTGCTCGTGTGCACCCGTCTTAATTCCATCAGGATTTCTTTCCATCTACATCTTTGAATCTTGTCCAATTAATCAGGTATTGACTTTATTTGAGTTTTTCAGGGTTTTTGTGTTTAGTTTGGTGCATTAACTTGGACAGGTAACAAGCGCGGAAATTTTTGATCTACATAGACTACTGGTAGTTAACTAACAGTAATAGATCTATTTCTGGCATGTGTCCATGCAAAGTGCTTCATATCCGATCCTCCAAGAGTAGCCAATGTGTTGCGTGCACATCTCTACCTAATTTGTGTGCTCTGCATGCCATCTCTAAAAATAGACCTTCATGAGCGAAACTGGATAAGTCCCAAAGAGCTGAACTTATGCTCCGTGCACGTGTTCTCCCTATCCATTTGTGCCTTTAAATATGACCTGCTTTCCCACACAAACTTCTTGTGTGCTTTCTGTCAAGTGTTCACTGATCAACATTACCCCACACTAATTTCATTGTCGCCCCAACAATGGTCATCTCCAAAACTGAAGTAAAGAATTGAAGAATGGAAAGAAGTAAAGAATAAAATAATGGAAAGAATGTTTTTACTGTGCAATCTCTTCTTCTGTAACCTGAACAACTAATTCAAGATATTCCTATTTTATTTTAGTCTCCAAGGTCTAACACTCAACGAGTGCTTCCTCTGCTCTTTCTGGAATGTTCACAACAATAGACTCCAGTTCATCTTTCGCAATCTCACCTTTTTCATTTCACAAGTCCAACACAATGCTGAACATTTTAGTCATCCTTCCCTCTAGTAAATCCATCTTTTACGCAATGAGCTTCCCAATCTCTTCTAGTTGATTCTTGTGTAGTTCTTATGTTGTTACCAGGGCTTCGTGCTTCTATTTAACCATTGATAATCTTTCTACGCGGCCCAATGTTTCATCCTTCATCACTTTCTAGACCTCATTGTTCTCCTCTAGGGTTTTTATGTTAATGAGTGCCTCTGGAGCTGTGCAGATGTTAAAGGATTGGTCTGCTTTCTTCAGTTCTTCTTGTAGTGCTTGTAGCAGTTCTTCATATGATGTAATTTTCTGCATCACTAAAGCCTTTTCTCGATCTACCTCATGTGTTGGATCCTTTGGTGCTGACATGTGCAGAGATTCATCTTCAAGCACTAGCTCCACCAATGTACCTACATAATGTATTTCCGAAGGAAATGTCTTTGGTACCTTTGGCTCCAAGTGTGGCCTAGCCCTTACAACATTATCACCAATTTCCTCTGTGATGATGATAAATACAACATTATTTTTCTGTGCTAAGTCTCTTTCCTGCGTTAGGTGCACTATTTCTCCATCCTTAGTTTTAGCTCTTCCCTGAGCACCCTAATTATAGAAGCCTTATCCATATTCTGCCTTGCCACCTTTGTTGAGGCTTTCACCAATGCATTGCTTACCTGTTCATCTGACATGACAGTAGGCTTTACCATCATGTGTCTAGCCTGAGGTGTCTTTTTAAACCTCCTTGATACGCATGACTCCTCACACACATCAAAATTTGGCTCATCCATGTGTGTGTGCATGGATTGTTAACACGAATCTGACACTGATAATATTTCACCAGGAACTCCTTGTGCTATGATTATTTCAGTAATGCACAACTTTTGGTTTGGTGGTAGTAATCTAGAAACACAACAACAAACATAACACAAGAATACCACAGACTACGACGTAAAAGAATGATGACAAATCTGAAATACAACTGTAAAATATATTCTTAACATGAAATTGTTACAATCTCACCCATGAATTACTCCAAGTGTTACCAACTCCACTTGTTTTCCAACAATAGTTATAGGAGAAACTTCACAATTACTCCTCTTGATGACTTCCTTAACACACCTTCACAATGAAATCTTTTATTCATAAAATAATTATTACAACTTTGCTCTATCATAAATGAGAGGGGATGACCTCTCTATTTATAGGAATTTAGGCTTATCCACCCTATCTCTAAGATAGGATAAAAAATCTCTTTTGGCCAATCATATTTCATGCCTAAACTCTTGCCTTTACATGTAGGCTTATCTTCTAAGATAAAATAAACCTTATCATCTCACATGGGTTCCACCTTTTTAGACTTTTCCACAAATAAAATACACAAAATATTTATGACATCACTCTTTGTCCTTATTACAAATATAATATTTCTAATTCTTAATCATGTAGACCCTACTTCTCTACTTACCCCAACTTTGACATTTTAACATTACCAGACCACTTACGAGAAATATTTACTTTTTACCACTTCATTCTTATTGTACTTTGACTGCTACTCGTACTCTACTTTATTGGCGGCACCATATTGACAACACTGTTATCTTCTATCAGACGTCACTACTAATCATACTTAACAACATCCTATTCCTAATACATACATAATAAAATATAAATTACGGAGGAAAATTTTACTATCGACATTTTCCCCCTTCCTAGCTTCTACTCCGTCATCGGAGTAGACTATTCTGGTTCTTGGAAAATCTTTAACTTGTTGTGGTTGACCCATTTCGTAATGGGAGTGCCATCCAATTCCTCTAGTCGATATGTACCATTTTCATGCACAACTGCTATTTTGTAGGGACCCATCCATTTGGGAAGAAATTTTCTCCGCCTTCTATTTTTGTATCTGGAATCATATACTAGAACCAAGTCATTCACATGAAATGGAGACCAATGGATCTTTTGATCAAAGTATTCCTTCTGCTTCATTTTCTTCTTATAGCTCGTATCCTTCGCTATTTCTCTCATTTCCTCTAGCAAATGAAGATGTACCAACCTTTCTTTTATTGAATCACTTTCATCCATCCTTTCATTTTTCATAACTCTCATAGTGGGAATATCAAACTCAATAGGAAGAACTGGATCAATGTCCATAAGCCAACTGAAATGGGGAGTATCCTGTTGCTGACTTTGATGTTTCCCTATATGCCCACAATGCTGCATGAATCCTTTTATCCCACTTATGTACTTGCAAGGCTGCATCTTTTGCTAGAATTTGACACAACACAAAATTTGTTCGTTCCACCTGTCCATTTGTGCTTGGCTTGTATGTTGTTTCCTTCCTGTGCTTAATAGAAAACTTGTTGACTAGGGCTTCTACCACCTCATTAATGAAGTGGCTTCCTTGATCTGTTACAATTTCTAATGGACAACCAAATCTGGTGACAATGCGTTCATATATGAACCTTGCCACTTCATCCATGGAAGTTGTTTTCAATGGCCTAGCTTCAACCCACTTGGTTAAATAATCTTTGGCAACTACAATATACTTATTTTGGCATGGGGTAGTTGGAAGTGGACCTACAATATCTATTCCCCACTTTTCAAAGGGACCAAGTGGAAGAATAGACGCATAATGGAGCTGATGAAGTCTTGCGTTACCATGTGTTTGACAAATATCACATGTCTTACAATAATTATAACAATCTCTAAAAAGAGTGGGCCAGTGATAACCTGCATCCAAGATCCTTCTTGTTGTAAGTTGTCCAGAGAAGTGTCCTCCACATGTACCATTGTGGAATTCTTCTATTATCTCCTTCCCTTGATCACGTCCAACTGCCCTCTTGTACTGTCCATCAGGTCCTATTCGAAATAATACTCCATGCAGAATAGAATATGGACGACTGGCTTGAGTAATTTTCCTCTTAGTCTTTGCATTGGCACCATCAGGAAACTTGAATTCATTTAGATAATTCCAAATATCTATGTATTCACTAGGGATTGTGTCAAGGGATAACAATGCTGCATCTGGGAAATCATCATCATCACAAGATGAACCTAAACCATCATAGGCTCGAGAGAGTGCATCTGCATTGACATGCTTCTTTCCTGGCCTATCTATAATATCAAATTCAAATTCTTGTAGAAAAATTATCCATCTTGCTATCCTCCCTGATGGGTTTGGCTTATTTACAATATATTTTAGAGCTTGATGATCTGTTACAACTATAAATTTCTACCCTAGCAAGTAATTTCTAAACTTCTTTACAACAAAAATGATAGCTAGAGCCTCTTTTTCAGTTACAGTATAATTTACCTCAGCACTGCTCATTTGTCTACTCCCAAAGTAAACTGGATGATCATTCCCATTTTCATCCTTTTGGCTCAGAGTACTTCCTAGTGTTGCATCTGAGGCATCAATATACACAATGAATGGCTTGCTCTAATCTAGATTCTTTAAAACAGGTGAAGACACCAAAGCTTCCTTCAGTTGTTCAAAAGCTTCATGTGCCTTATTTCCTGGTTCATAAGTAACACCCTTCTTCAAGAACTGGGTTAGTGGCTGTGTAATCTTTGAGAAATTCTTGATGAACCTTCTATAGTAACCCACATGGCCTAAAAATGATCTCAACTTACTTCTATTCATAGGAAATGGTAACTCTTTGATTTTTGAAACTTTATCAGGATCAGTACCAATACCATCTCTAGATACAACATGCCCTAACAAAACGCCTTTAGAACATCCAAAGACACACTTTGTAGGGTTTAGTGAGGCTTGTGCTTCATCTAACCTTTGAAATGTTGTCTCCATCTGGTGCAGGTGGTCCATCTTACTCCCATAGATGTAAAAATCATCCAGAAATACTCTGATGAAGTTTCCAATGTAGGGTTCAAACACCCTATTCATCAAACACTGGAACGTTGCTGGAGCATTACACAACCCAAAAGGCATAACTCTATAAGAAAACATTCCCCAAGGAGTGGTGAACGTGGTCTTCAACTGATCTTTCTCTGCTATACGAACTTGGTTGTATCCGCTATATCCATTAGAAAAACTATAGCACTCCTGGCCAGCTACTTCGTCCAAGATCTGATGAAGAGGGTAATGATCCTTCTTTGTTGCCTTGTTGAGCTTCCTATAATCAACACAAATGCGTAGTTTCCCATTCTTTTTTATTGAGATCACAATGGGAGAAACCCATTCTGAATTCTCCACAGCAAATATGAATCCTGCATCAAGCAACTTATCTATTTCTTCTTTTACAGTCTTGGAAAAATTAGGATTCATTCTATATGGCATTTGCTTTATGGGCTTAGCACCATCTACCAGCTCAATAGAATGTTCTACCCAACTTACTTGACGGAGTTCCTTGTAATCAAAAGTGAATAGGTGTATGTACCTTCGAAAGAGCTGGAGGTAGGATTCCTTCTCACTCTCCATCACAGCATCACCAATCTTTATTTGTTAGAGACGATCATCAATTTCTTCTTCAGATAATTTTATGGGTTCATGAGTCAGTGTGACTGGAAGGATATCCATGACTGAAACATCAACCTCACTTTCTTCATCTTCTATGTCCACTTCACTGGTACTAAAGTAATCAGAGGATGTCCAATCATTAGTTTCATCACTTGAATCCACAGGTTCTGCCTTATGATGCCGAGGGATCACATTTATCTTCACCCTCTCTCTACCACGTCCAAGTGTCATGAAGCCTTCATTCCAGTAGTTTCTTGCATGAACTCTCCTTAGCCATGGCCTTCCCAACAACATTGGGTACGCAACAGTACCATTCTTCATCACCTAGAATTCTACCACACATACAACACCCATGACAGATATTGCCACATTTGAAACAACACCTTCTAGTTTAGTTTTTCCCTTATTTAATGACCTTAACATAAGTGTTGAGGGGCGATCAATTTTTTTGAACCCAACATATTCATTACAGACTCGGTCATTACATTAACTGCAGCACCTCCATCAACTAAGACATCATAAATTGAAATACCATTACATAATACCTCAGCTTGTGGAGCATAGGGATCTGCCTCTACCTCCAAAACAGGGACCTCAACCTCCTTCCTTCGTCGAGCATTGAGTCCACTTCGTAGCTCCCGCCTCTTCTCAGAAGACATAGCCAAGAGTTGACCATATGTAATATTTGCTAGGCCTTTTGGACAGATCTTCTAAGATGGAGTATGGTCCTTGCCCCTATGAAATTAGAAAATCCTGCACACCCAACTTTCTTCTCCTATGTTTCTTACTAGTTTCTCCTTTCATCTTCTTAGGATCATTTCCATCTTGGTTATCTTTTTCTTTCTTTCTTTTTGTTACAAACACATCTACTTCATTATTTATGCTCCTATCTACTACATCAAAAGAATTCACAGGTGCTTTTCCTTTATCATTATCTCTTGTACCAGATGTAGAAGCTCTATCTGGACAATTATACTTATAATGACCCTTTTTATGACAACCATAACATACAACTTCAGTTATATTTCTTTTTGGACCTCTATCTCCTCCCTGAGAACTAAATTCCTTTCCTTGAAGAAGATTAATAGTTAACTGACCCATCTTCTTGAGCAGATCTTCATACTCAGTAGATGTACTAGGGGAAAGATTTGTGCTCACCGAGAGTGGTTGTGGATTCTGGACCAAAGGTGTTGGTGTAGGCTCTACCTTAGCAACAATTTCTTTGGGCTCCTCTTCCATGCTTTCTTCTTGCCTTCTTGCAATCTCCTTTGCTTGTTCAATGGTAGCTGGGCGGTCATACTTCACTCATTGTCTGATCTCTGGCTTCATCCCAAGAATGAAGTGCTTACAGAGGAGATTATCCACACCATTCATCAACCCATCCACTAATCCTTCCTTCCAGATCTGGGCATCAAGCTTCCTCCTTAGCTCTAGAACACGAGCATGATAATCCCTTATCTTTTCCTTCTCTCCTTGGGATAGCTTTGTGATATCGATCATGAGATCTGCATATTTCTGTTGTTCACCAAATTCTTCAAGAAAACTTTCAGTTAATAAATCCCATGAGTTTTTCACATTATCACCTAGTGTTTCAAACCACCTAAGGGCTGAACCATCCAAAAAGGTAGGAAAAAATTCAGTCCATTGTTCCCTTCTTATGAGGCCATTACAAATGCAAGATCGTTTAAACTCTTGAATGAAAGAGGAAGCATCTTCATTAGATTGGGCTGAAAAAATAGGAATCTTCCCCATTTTTAAAAGTAACCATAGTGAAATACCAACTCACAAGTACAATCAGTAAGACTTATGTGCACAAATAATTGGACTCACTACAATAGAAAGTGACTTTACACCTTTCTACAGTAAAATAGGAATGACCACGGTAAACTATGGTAAAACTTGACTTATTGCGGTAAAAATTGACTTTACTGTGGTAAACACTATTTACGGTAAAAAGTGAAGTTACTGTGGTAAATACTATTCACGTTAAAAAGTAAAGTTACTGTGGTAAATACTATTCACGGTAAAAAGTGACTTTACCATGGTAACTACTATGCACAGTAAAAATAAGGTTACCCTCCAAATGATTTTTGACTAAGTGGGAATATCTCTCCAGAAAATCCACCAACGAGGAATGGTCCCGGCAACGGAACCAAAATGTCAACATGAATCTGACACTCTGATAATATTTCACCAGGAACTCCTCGTGCTATGATTATTTTAGTAATGCACAGCTTTTGGTTTAGTGGTAGTAATCTGGAAATACAACAACAAATATAACACAAGAATACCATAGACTACGACGTAAAAGAATGATGACAAATCTAAAATACAACTGTAAAATATATTCTTAACATGAAATTGTTACAATCTCACCCATGAATTACTCCAAGTGTTACCAACTCCACTTTTTTTCTAACAATAGTTATGGGAGAAACTTCACAATTACTCCTCTTGATAACTTCCTTAACACACCTTCATAATAAATCTTTTACTCATAAAATAATTATTACAACTTTGTTCTATATGATAAATGAGAGGGGATGGCCTCTCTATTTATAGGAATTCAGGCTTATCCACCCTATCTCTAAGATAGGATAGGAAATCTCTCCTGGCTAATCATATTCCATGCCTAAACTCTTGCCTGTACATGTAGGCTTATCTTCTAAGATAAGATAAACCTTATCATCTCACATGGGTTCCACCTTTTTAGACTTTTCCACAAATAAAATACACAAAATATTTATGACATCACTCTTTGTCCTTATTACAAATATAATATTTCTAATTCCTAATCATGTAGACCCTACTTCTCTACTTACCCCAACTTTGACATTTTAACATTACCGGACCGCTTACGACAAATATTTACTTTTTACCACAACATTCCTACTGTACTTTGATTGTTACCGTACTCTACTTTATTGGTGGCACCGTACTGACGATGCTGTTATCTTCTATCGGATGCCACTACTAATCATACTTAACAACATCCTATTCCTAATACATACATAATAAAATAGAAATTACGGAGGAAAATTTTAATGTCGATAGGACCATGATAACTGTTTCCTTGTGCGCACTGTAGCCATATCTTCATCCATTAATTCCTAGCCATATAATTCATTTTGTGACATTGTTCTTTAGAAATGGGTGTGGAAAATTTTACATGCATCCTCTGCATAACCCATGGCTGGTGGAATGTGCTCTCCACTTGTTCTTCTAGACCTTGGCTGCTTAGGAACTTGAGCCTCCATATTTGGGACTTGTGCCTCCATGTCCTGAACAGTCTCTGTAATTGTCTCATTTGTTCCCTTTTCCTCCTCTTCTCCTTGATTTATTTCTTCATCTGTATGTTCTTCCACATTCTCTAGAGGTGTAGGAGAATTAGGCGTGCTTTCCTCTAACTCTTCCACCTCTTCATTCAACTTCAACTTCAACTTCCTTATTCTTTTCGCAGTTGTCTCCTTCTATGGAGAGAGTCTAGGTGATTTGCACACTGTTTACAGAGTAACACCCTGGGTCCTTGTTCTCCTGAACACTCTCTTAAATATGTGCTCTCCTTAGATTGCATCTAAGTCCTCATCATCCCCCTCTTGTGGCTAAGGTGGTATAGTGGCATGCTCAGCTTCATCCTTGTTTATAGGATGTCTTCTACCTCTATGATCCAAACCGCCACTATCCTCGCACTCATCCTCCACTTCAATTGGCTTTGTGGGCTTAGGCACTGGGATGTTCTCCATCATGTGCTTACCCTTTGGTGGTGTTGGAAGTGTGAAATCATCTTCCACCTACTTGTTATTCTCCAACTCGGGCTTTAGTTGGAGGTACACCAATGTTGCCCCAATATCTCCCACAACCAAACTTACTGGTTTAATGTTCAATACATCTGAAATGAGCCTTTCAATATATGCTTCATGCCCTGGATACACATATTTATTCCTTAACATGTGGTAGTCACAATCTACCTTGTCCGCATTGAACGTTAGGTGCCACACATTTGAGAACCTATGTACTGACACCTGAAAGTACCTTGCTATGAAGGCATATGGTAACTTACACCAAGGTCTCCATGCCCCATCTTTCATGGTGAACCGCGCTATGAAAAAATGTTGGTATACAGTGAACTGAACTACCTTTCCAACCACCGAAGGAAAGTCCTTGTGGATGCACCATTCTTCTTCAAAGGCCGTGCAGAGCCTATCGTACCAATTCTTAGCCCTTTGCTTGACCTGTTCTATCATGGATCCTTCACACAAGTACTTTTTTAAGCATTCTGTAGGTGACTTGTGCTCCATGGGATACTCCCATATCTTCTTTTTTGGTCCATAAGGTACTCCAATCTCCATGAACACCAGCGACAACAAAACAGCTCCAAAGCTGATCCTTCCTCCTGTGTGCACTTCCTCAACGATTTTTTTTGTAATGTAATGTGAAATGTTTTAAACTACCCCTTCAGACATATTTTTAGAAATGTGCAGCCACATGGTATTCACCTGTGACCACCTTTCCTGGTCATTTAGCTTTGTAACGAGATGTATGGTTGCTTGCACAACTAGATATCTCTTTAGTTTATCAATGTCCATGCTACACAGACCCTTTGTGTACCCCAACTTCTTTTTGGTCTCCAATATTACGGCCTTGTCTATTAAATTATCTCTCAAATCTTCTCTTGTGCTCTTCAATCCTATTACCATGGAGATGAGTGCGGTTGAAATTTTGGCTTTGCATCCTGCAAAGTAGAAAAAATATTTATACACTCTGCTCATGAGTCACTGGTACAAGGGATCATATTTCCCAAAGTAAGGGAGTTCATATAGTTGGTAAACTCCAATCTTCTTCAAGAGCTTCTTTCCAGCATCGTCATACACTGACATGTCTTCCGCTGTGCATTTATTTGTCTTTGTGTTCAACAAGGTAACAAGTTCCTTCTTATTCTATATGGTACGGTGGTTCTACTCACTCACCTTAATTTTTCTTATTTAAGAATCCCACTCTTGGCCTACAATAACCCCCTTTGGATATTGTATTTTAAAAAAATTACTTTCGGGAGCCATCTCCTCTTCTTCTTCGACCACCTTCTTCTTTCCCTTCACTCCTGTTGCAACTACTTTCTTGGGTGCCATTTCTACCTTGCAATCCTTTATAGATACTCGCCTTTTGAATTTTGTAACATGCGAATAAAACCCTAGCTTGATTCCAGCGTGCCCTAGGTGAAATCACGTGCCCTCACTCCTCTCTTGTCACCTTACTTCTCTCAAACCCTTTACCACTGGGGACAAAAGCTCTTTCTAGCACACATATCTCTTCGTCACAACTGGTTACACACCTCTCGCACCTCAATTCGATCACTCAGCTCTTCGCACTTATCTCTTTTTCAAATACTCTTAATCATAATGGTAAAAATGAATTCACATCCCATCCTTACATAGATTTTTAAATTTTTGATGCATTCATTGCTCCTTCACCTACCAATATCCTCTCATTAATTTATCAATTCCATCCTTTCCATGCGTTACATCTTTGCGCCCCAGCTATAACCTTCTAGCATGCCTTCCTACCCTCTGGTCACAAACTTCTCTTCAGCGTGCTTTCGTGCACCCAAGTACCTCATCACTGCACCTTCTACTGGTAGCTATTATGGCCTCTACTTACCTCACGTTATAATATCCCTTCATTCATCTCCATCTTTGGTCACTTTTTAGAATCAATCCTTTGACTCAAAGAGCACCCGTAACAACTTATTCCTTTCACCTTCCAATTCCCACAATTTTGTACCTGAATATCAAAAATCCACCCCACACTAAAAGTATGTGTAGTCATCCACGCATAAACATGCATCATATAGTAATTAGCTCCATGCGCGCAAGCGTGCTTATTATACAACACACCAACTAAATTGACAAATCATAGCAACAAAGAATGAAACACATTAAGGAAATATAGAATTGAAACCCTAATCTAAATGGAAATACTGTCTTATTACAAACACCAAGAAGACTTATTTATAGTACGGCTTCAACCTACTCCCGTTGAAGTAACCAGGTAGTTGTGTTCCATCAAGGGCTTCTAACAGGAAAGCGCCTGTTTCAAGGATTTAAGTGATAACATATGACCCCAACCAATGTACTTTAAGTTTTCCTGGATGGCATAAAAACTTAGAGTCATAGAGAAGTACCATTTGTGCAATCTCAAACTTCTTGTCCCTTATGTTTTTGTCATGCCATTCCTTCTACCTAGCCTTTTCTTGCTTCTGACTCCAATGTGCTATGGCTCTTCATTCATCTAGCTAAATTATATTTTCAATCCATTCTCCTAAAGCTTTCTCATCATCTAGACCTCCAACGCACACAATGTGCAAAGAAGGTAACATAAATTCCATAGGAAGAATGGCTTCTGTGCCAACCACTAATTGAAATGGTGTTGTTTTGTTCAAGCTTTTATATGTTGTTCGATATGCCCAAAGTACTGCAAATACTTTATCATCCCAATCCTTTCTTCCAACATCACAGATTTTGGACAATGTGTGGCCCAAAATTTTGTTGAAAGCTTCAGTAGTTTCATTTGCTTGAGGATGATAGGGTGTAGTCTTATGGTGTGTAATCATGAAATCATCCAATAAAATTTTGATTGTCTCATTAAGAAAATGTGTGCCCCTATCACTTGTCAAACTCAAAGGACATCCATACCTTGTAATAATATTTTCCCATAGAAATTGGGCTGCTGTAGCCATTGTACAGCCCTTGGTAGGTGCTGCTTCTGCCCATCTTTTCAGATAGTCTGTGCAAGTTATAATGTAACGTGATCTAGTTCTACATGTAGCTGGTGAAATAGTACCCACAAAATCTATAGCCCATTTCTCAAATGGTTCTGTGCTAGTAATAGGTGTCAGAGGCATTTCATCTTGCTAAATTGGTCTTCCAAAATGGTGACAATGGCTACATGCCTTACATAATTCCTTACAATATTTATAGAGGGTCTCCCATCATAGTCTAGCGAGTAGAATCTTGCACGCTTTGGCATCACTTGCATAGTGGCCACCTACAATTCCACCATGAGCTTCTTATAATGCTTATGCGCTCATGTTATAATACACAACAACGCAATACCTCATCGTGACCCAATTTGTACAAGTCACCACTGATTAACATAAAAGGTGTGGCACGTATAACAAGTTGTTTCTTCTCCAAGGATTTCATTCCTTCTAGTGTCATCCCTGTACATAGAAAGACAACAATGTCCTCTAGTTCTGATGGCATGCGTTGTAACCTGTATAATTGTGCATCTGGCATGGTATCCTCAATTACCTGTGCTTCTTCTCCTGACTATATTCTTGATAGATGGTCTGGTCTAGAATTAATTTTTCCTGGTTTTACCACAACTGTGAAATCAAATTCTTGAAATAAGAGCACCCATTGACATATGAACCCTTGTAAAATAGACTTATTTACCAAATACTTCAATGCCATGTGATCTGTATAAAAGACGAATGGTGTAGCTAGTAGGTACTGGCAGAATTTTTGCAGTGCATAGATCATTGAAAAAGCTTCGCGCTCAATAGTTGTGTAATTCTATTTTGCAGTAGTCAGATTTCTAGTAGAAAAATAGATACGATGATCTATAATACATTCTCTAGGTTGTGCCAACACCGTACTAATGTCCATGCCAGAGGCATCAACATGTACATGAAATGTTTTGTCCCACGAAGAAAAATGTAGAATAGGTGCGGTAGTAAGTTTCTCCTTCAATGTCTCGAATGCGCAATGTTGTTGTTCTCCCCAGTAGAATGTACCTTTCCCTTTAGTAACTCTTATAATGGTGAAGCAACTTTGGCACAACCTTCGATAAATTTTCTGTAATATCTTGTATGACCCAAAAATCCGCGCACCTCACTTTGACTGGTAGGCTCCCTTAGACCTATAATGACTGCAACCTGTTGGCTAGATTTTCTGCATAGCGTAAAACCTAGGTAGTCATGAGATAAATCTCCCTCATTTACCGGTGAGGCTCCTGTGTTAGATTTGTCAATTAAAATATGTTAGTATCTATATGGGGGTTTTACTTTAGCTGTTCAGCTCATGAACCATAGATGTACAGTTCTGTAGCAAGTAAGCAGCTGTTTAAGGAAGGAAATATTTATAGAAGAAGGGAATTATATAAACAAAGGGAAGAAATAGGGAAGATGTGCAACCCAATCAATAGATAACAGAGTTGATTGCATGAACATAGAAGAAACCAATAGATATCAACACACAAAATTATAAGCAAAGGCAGCTCTAGATCTAGATATAAAATAACACAAAGTTTATTCAAAGCTCTAAGATAGAAAGCTAGAAACAAAATACACCGTGACACAAATTTCTCTGGAAATCTACTCCTGTGTATTTCTTTGCTTCAAGTGGCTCTAAAGGGTTTCAGCACAAAGTCTAGAACACAAGAATGCTACTTACAAATTCTGATCATTAACCCGGATGTTCTTCTTCTACTTATAGAATGTAGAAGGGAAAGTACAAATGGGAAACTCAACTGAACTGAAACATAAACAAGAAGTAAAGATGACATTTGGAAATCATCCTCTAATAACTCTCCTTAAGTGACACATGTATCACTTAACCAATAGATTGTTCTACATAACTTTAAGTAATGGTTTCAGAACCAATAACTTTAGAGTTTTAAAATTTCATCCAGGAACGTGGAAAATAGAAGAAGAAAGAATAGAAGAAGAAGTCAAGCCAGCTGTAACATTTATATATTCTTTTTATTCTAATACTGAATATACTTGTCGAACATGTAATTCAACATCTTCCCATCTGTCTTAGCCACAAATTCCTTTTCTATCCTGAACTGCAGCAATCCTTCGTTCAACACCTTGATACATGCTTCCACATCCTCCAAGCTTAGCTTGAACCTCGCAATATCCGATTGCAGTGCCACCAATCTGCTAATGGAATTCATCGTGAAAGGCTTAGTAGCTCCATTAATTCTCCCTTGTACCATCAGAAGAGACCCTTCCAGGGAATTAGGCACTCTGCTAAGAATGATCCGTACGTATGAAGTAACATTTCTAACCACTTTCTCCTCAGTGAAAGTAATGATACTGTCTGGTAAAGATGATGTCTTACTCTCAAGTGCCTGCATCCTCTTCAGCAAAACTTTGTAGATCTCCAAATGGAAAGATAATGCAAACTCCAGCTGCTTCCCCTTCTCAACTGATCCATCTGGTATAATTTGTTCTACAACCAACACTTCTCGCGGCAGCTTATTGATTTCGGCCAAATTCTCAGGTTACTCTCAGTAACTATGTTTATATCTACTATGCTTGTTACTAGTTGCTTCAGTTGATCTGGTGCATCATTCATAATATTCAAACGGGTTGACACCTCTCCGAGTTGTAAATAATCTTGACAAATAATTAGATTCTTCCATTCGTCGATAGCTTTCACCTGATTGCTTGCATCTTCCATCTCCTGCATCAGATGATCACTCACCTGCTCTTGAGCTAAAATGGGCTGAGTGGAATATTTAGCAACCTTGGCTATGATCTCGCACAAATGAGATACCTACTTCTGAAGTTCTTCTTTCTCTGCCTTTTCTTTGTCAAGCCTAAGGAATATAGCATCTATCAATGTCTGTGTATCCTGCTTCAATCCTTCTATGGTGGCTTAACTAATAGGTACTTTGGTTACCATTACGTCCTCTATCGTGAGCTCATCCTCCTTCTTCCCTTCCGCTGGAACTGACATCTCAACAAACTTCTGCCCCAACTCCTCAATGATTGACCTTGAAGTTACCTTAGCAACTTTAGGTTTTCTGTCTTTTCCGCCTAGACTCTAGAGTAGTTGTAAGTCGTGTTCCTCCAAGTTCATTTCCATTCTAGCTTCTGGAACCAACTGCGAATCCAACCATTATGAGAAGTTACTTCTTAGAGCATGAGAAGTTGCTGAGTGCACTACTATCTCCCACTATATTTCCTCTCCATCAGAAAATACTACAATGTTATGGCTGCCATCTTCTGAATCATCCAAGGACAAAGCTCTTCTGAACTCTGCCATCTGTAGCTTCAACGTCTCTTTTGGAACAAGTGCTGAACAAAGTGGTTGAGGAGAGAAGATGAATGTTTCCAGATTTAGTGGAGGCATGGAAGTGTCTTGCTGAGGTGCGACAGTTGGTGAAGTACTAGATGCTGGAGAAGTTGGAACTAAAGTCATGGCCATGGAAGTGATCTTCTCCTTTGATTGAGATCTTCTGTGCACTTTTATCTTCTCGGGCCTTCTGCTGCTTTCTCCTCCGTGCTTCCGCTTGAGAGAATCTCATGTGCCGAAGTTTTCCATGATTTGATTCATCAATGCTTCATCAAGGTAGTATCCCTTCGTCAGCAACCAGTTTGAAGTATTCACCAGAACAGCGCCAGACGTTTCCTCAATCGTATGGTAGCCCCCTACGTTATCTTGAAGTACATCTCTATCTCCTCCCATTTGAAGGTAAGTGTCAAGTAACACATTCCCATCATCTTTAAGATCCATAGGTATCTATGCTAATCCAAATTCGTACACTTGCCGTGCTGATAGCTTGCTGAAATCCTTCTTTCTAACCTCGTACTCACTTTTGCACTTCATCCAGAAATCTTCTAATGAAGGCACATGTGCATACTCCTGGGAGATCGTCTTCCTGGCTACTCCAAATGGATCGAAGTTCATCTGTGCTGGGAATAACTCTTGCTTGTATTCAGATAACAATTCCGCTTCCAATCCTTGGGCTCTATGAATGCTCTAGTAGCTATAATGTCCCACAGTGACTAGGAAGAAGCCCGTAGACTTGTGCCATTTCGACTAAAGATCATGTATCTCCACAAGTTGTCTACTCAGCTCCATGGTGATCAATCTATCATTCAGATATCTGGGTAGCTTAACCAGTTCTCCAGAAAATCTAGTAACCCTTAGGTATGTGAAATCTACAATCTGAATGAATAGATTTCCAATTCTGGATACAACTTCCCATGCTTCCTTGCTCACCCTATTGGCCTTTAGATCCTTGTCTAGCCTGCAAATGAATTCATAGAAGAATCCATCGTTGACCACTTTGAAATATTTCATGCACGCAGGTACAGTAAGCTATGGGTAGCACTCGAAAATGGGGTCCTTAGAAAGAACACCACATCTATCCAGTTTGAAGAAGATGCCTTGTGAAGCTGCAACATATACCAAATAAGAAGTCATTTTGAAACTGAAAGTATGCTTCACGTTCTAGAGTTGCTCACCAATGTTTTCGCTAATGATTTCCGACCAATTGATTATGGAATCAACCTTGTTGACTTCAATGGTCCTGATGAAAGCATACATCCATGTACGGAAAGTGTGAGTGTTCGCTTCGCCATTTATCTTGCATAACAATTTAGAAATATCATCCACCTCCTGTACCAGATTGGACTGCAAAAGAGTTCTTGGGAACTTAGAAGGAGATTTGGGCTTCTTCATGTATCTGTTGTTCATTATGTTCACGTAGTCAACTCTATTCTTCTCCCACCTGCTGCCGGCATCCTGAATGCTAATGGAAGTCACCACCTTTCTAGCCGGAATCTTCAAACAATAATTGATGAACTCTGCGTCCAACCGAATTATTGTTTTCCCCGTAGCAGCTCACACTGATCTGGATGATGGATGATAAGACCTGGCACACTCCATAACGAACTCTGGTGACTGGGCTATGTATGGAAATGCTGTAGCTCGAATAATTCCACTGCTTTTAACTGCATGCATGAGGGAAGTCTTCCCTGCTATGGATTTATCAATCAATTCGGAAAGAGGTTCCGGACCTAGATCTATGTCTCCTATGTTTACAAATTTGGAAGTGATGCATGACTCTTTTGTGCTTTCTTTTTCATCCCTCTTTGCCATGGCTGTGTTTATCTTTGTTTAAACAATTCTTTTTCTTACTCAGCCGAAATTCTTCAAAACTGGCGCAGATCTGGATAATTCTTCAGATTCAGAGGATATATTCAATGTATTAGACATTGATTAAAGCTCCTTTTCTTTTATAAAACACTTGTAACGAATTCCTGCAATTAATTCAGACAAAGATGGCAATCGGAACATGAACAGTGGATTTTAATCATAAAAATCTACATAATTCAAGCCTACTGCCCCAAAATTTGATGTTTTATTTGCATACAAAACAAGCATGAATTTTACCAACTTTACCTGAGCACTTGTATCACTTATGCAAACAATTATCTAGACACAAATCAACATCCTTCAACTTGTGTGCCAAAATTGGAAGCTTTTAGTATTAATTTCACCTTCTTCTAAGCAAAAATCCTCTCCAAATGGGGCTCACTTTTCCTCTAGGTTGCACTTCTTTGCTTGTGAATTAATTAATTCACCCTTATGGCAGCCCCTCCTTATATAATCCTTATGCTTCTATAATTAATTAATGTCTTTCCTATTCCTGGCAATTAATTAATTAATTAATAAGCTTCACTCTTCAGATGGGGCGGCTATTTTGTGCATGCTCATGGCTGCCATTAAAAAAATTAAATTTATTTAATTTTAGACTTCTGCTTGCACTTAACTCAAGCCTCACAGTATGCTTTGACCTTAGCCATTGAAAATAGGAATTAACTTAATCATTTAATACTTTAAAAAGTACTATTTCTCTCCCAAAAGGGGCACACTTTTTGACATAAAGGGGCTGCATTAAATAAATATTATTTATTTAATTTTAGAACAGTCTATTTTCAACCTCCTTTTGTCCTTTACCTTTGTTGACTTTTCCACAAGCCTGGGCACCAAAATTGGGTGAATAATTAATTTAATTAATTAATTTAAGGCTGCCTTTCCTTCCCCAAAGGGGTCACACTTTTTGGCATAAAGAATTCTATTTTTAAGAAACACATGACAATGAGATTATTTACCCTGCAAGGCAACCCTGAAAATCCCATGATTCACTTAAGTCGTTTGACTTTCATAATGAGATTATTTACCCTGCAGGGCATGCAATAAAATCCCATGATTCACTTAAGTGATTTTTCTTTTATTCCACAATGAGAATTTTTACCCTGCAAGGCAGGTAAGAAATTCCCGCCTGCCTGCTACCTTTAATTTTCCCATTGTCACCTAGGTGGCGTTGCTTCCATGGGAAAAAGTACCCTGCTAGGTAGGTACAAAATTCCCACCTGCCTGCTGCTTCAAATTTTCCCATGATCCACTTCAAATGCTCTTTTTCCAAAAATGCGGCCAACCTAGAAGAGGCTTTTTGGTGCATGACTTCGTCTTTTCCTAGAGAACTAGACCTCTGATGGCGAATTCCTTCTGACACAACATGCATATGTGATCTCCAAATAATTTAAGCCAAGAATCAGGTCAAACTGGTAAAGGAATTGATCCAGAGAAATTTCCCAGAAAATGAAACGAGAAAACACAAAAAACACAAAACATTTCCAGAAGTCACAAATAAAGCCCAGAATGAATTCCCAGTTAAAACCCTGCTGGTATATGGGAATAACGATATGTATGATAACAACAGAGTTAAATCGGAGCAAAAATTGCCTCAAACGGGGCTCAAAATAATTAAATACAAATTTCCCACAGGCAAATCCTGACGATAGAATATAACAATTTTAGGCATCTGGGTATTTGGTGAAAATAGCTTATATGGCTCCTTGGGAATATCTTGACACACTACAGGAACTTTCTGGTAATAAAAACACAAAACGACCCATTATTTTAAAAGTACAATTTTTTTTCGGATAGGGTAGTCTCATATTTCAGGACGAAATATGGGGACACCACAACCTTTGTTGGATTAACCAAGAAACCCTCCTTGTAGATTATGTTCCTTAAGAGTATCCCAAATGGTGTAACAAATATGAACTTTTTGATGTTTAAATAGATGCTCAACTGTTGACACCATTCAAACATTAAGTGTAGATTGTCACAGTGATTCTTAACTAATCCATACACCGTCCAATCATCTAAATATACCTGTAAGAAGTTGTGAATAAATTCTTTGAATGCTTGGATAACTATAAGTGAAAATACAGCAGGCGCATTTTTCAGACTGAAGGGCATTATAGTATAGGCGAAACTACCCCATTCAATAGTAAATGTAGTCTTTTCTTGACCCTCTTGGGCAATCCTAACCTGATGATACCTAGAGAACCCATCTGTAAACGAATAGATTCTGCGCCCTATTACACATGGGAATGGATATGTTACACATGTGACATTCAGCTCCCTATAGTCCACACATATACTAATCCGTCCATCCTTTTTGATACTGATCACCATTGGACTAACCCATTCTGAATCATCAAGGGGCTTGATAATTCTAGACTTCAACATGCTATCAATTTCTTCTTTGACCTTTTCACGTAAATTGGGGTTCATTCTGTAAGGTCTCTTTCTAACTGGGCACGTACCCTCTTTAAGCTTTATCTTCATCTCCCCTAACGATTCATGCACACCTTTAAGTTCATGGTACCCCCTAGGAAATAGGTCCTGGTAGTCCCTTAGTAACTCTATGATTTTTGCCACTTTAGAGTCTGACTAATCGTCTCCAATTATGGATTCCTTAGGCTTAGTATATGTTCCAATATTCACCTGTTTTGTTTTCATAGGTTCATGATAGGCACACGTGTTCTTATCCACACTATCCAATACCTCATGCCTTCCTGTTGAATGGTTTACATCCAGATTATCTACTTCTTCGTCATCCACTAAGTAGACCATTTTTATTTTCTCTCTCTCAAGGCAAGCGTGTTGAAGTAATGTTGCATCGGCCTCTGGTTCTTTATCAAGATGCACTCCTGAGTCCACTCTATCTAATATTTTATGAAGGAGTTCTTCAACCTTGGCACTATCCCCCATAGTTAAGTGCTTGATAACTTTTAATGCTTCTTCCACCAGAGGCTTTGTAGAGAAGAATTCAAATGTCTAGACCATTCATGTGATTAAATTCTACCAATTTCTAGTTTCTCTATGGAGTTCTGCATATACATACCAATCACACACGCATCCTTGTAAAGTGGAATAAAACCGGTGCACCCATAGCGAAGGTGGTAAATCTTCCTGCCATTCTATCTAGAGTCTCTCGCACTTTTGAACGCGGTGTTGAACAGGTTGATTACTGTGATAATTACATATTTGTGTAGGTGCATTGCTCCTAAAGAACCTTGTAGTAAGATTAATCCCAATTTCATTCCATTCAACCCGATTATCCCTGTGGACCACCCACCAGTGTGCTTCTATCCCACGTAGTGTTTATGTGAGCATATTTCTTCTCTCCAGTGGATCTATCCATTTTTCTTCCATGGCACACAAGAATTCTATGGGATCCCCTTCTCTTGTATAACAAGGTACCGAGTTGTTACCTATCCTCCTGACATGACGTGGTTTTGTGCCTTGAGGGAATATTCTCTTTACTTCCTCGCCCTGCCAACTCATAAGTGTCGTGAGCCCAATTATCACAAGCAACACTTGTAGTATCAATAATAGACTATGCATCCTCCCACTGAATTAGTCCTTCTTTGGTTGGTTCAATCATCCCTGGATCTTGGATGACGCGTACATAAATCCTATTCAGATCTTCTTCACTTAGGGGCTCAACATAGGGCGCAAAATTTCCATCTGTTAAAGGGATAATAACCCTTTCCTCTTTATTTTCAAAATTAATATAGCACTTGTTGAACCGAAGATCAACATTATTTGCATAGCACCAAGGACGCCCCAATAGAGATGGAAAGCTATCCGACTTTGTTAACGCTAAAAATTCAAATTCTCCAGTGAATTGTTCTCCTTGTATGGTAATGGATGCATATTTCAAAACTCCTATGGGAGTGGCCTTAGTCCGATTTTCCATGAATAATACATTAGAGGATGGCTGCAATGGGGCTCTTCCCATTTGTAGCCATGCATCCAAGGTAAGAACATTGACCTCCTCCCCTTTATCAATCAGTATAATACTCAACAACCACCCATCCATAACAACATTCAGAGTGATTTCCTTGTCATAATCTAGGCTATGAGGAGGGAGATTTGCATGCAGGATCTGTCATCCAGTCTTAGTACTTACGTGTGGAATGTTCCCTTTTAACCAATTCCCTAACAGGGGAATGATGTTCTCCTTGCGCAACAATTTACACACTTCTCTCAAGTCATATATATTATTTTGGACCGTCTTTGATGCTTTCTTCTACTCCTTTAAGTACTGTATCTCACCCTGAAGATTCCTTAGAACTTCCATGGTTTCCTGATAAAACTCCTTCTGATAGGTAGGATCTGGGTACTATGCATGGAGAACCTCATCTTTAGTGATGGTATACTTCTACTGCAATGCTTCCCTGGCATGTGCTAGCTGAGCGCGGGTCGTGATCTTTACTTATAGTGCCTCGAGTTCTGCTTCCATCTTGGGCATCTATTGATTGTCCATAGCGCGTTGTATCCTAACCATCCTCGTGCCTTTGTTTTCTTGTTGATGTTGCTTACTCAGATGCTCAATAAGTCTGGGCACTCTTCATAGCTATGGTTCGTTCCTCAGAAAGAACATATATTTGAGGACACTCATGCCTATAATGGTCAGGAGATCCACATGTATAACATGTGCCGTGAGGAAACTCACTTCTTCCACCACCACGGCCTCATTCTTCGAATCTGTCGCGGTATCCTTAACCTCTGCCATGACTTCCTTCAAAACGCCTATCATTCCAATCATAGCGCGCCTGATTGTGCTCCTGGTCTTGATGCTCATTCTTTCCCTTAGAGTTATCTTAAATTCTTGTTTGTCGTACACCAATATCTATTGCATCATGGATCTGTCCAATCAGTTGGTAGTCCTTTGTGTCATGAGTCGTGGACCTGTAGATTTTACAGTAGCTTGAAACGTTATTTCTTATTGCGTGTTGTAATGATGGAAAGTGGCTAACATCATGGTTTAAGTGGCATATTTCACAATCCATCATCAATGAGTGTACTGTTCTATGAGGGCAACTATCCTTTGCGTGACCTTATACTTCACAATCTGTGCACCAAATCCCTGTACGCATCTCATGAGCTGCATTTGCTGATAGTTTCTCCAACTGTTTCACCATTTCTACTATTTGTGCTTCTAAAAATGGGCTCACCCCGATATCTATGCTTCTAACTGCCTCAACATGCCAGGATACTTCAAGTGCTTTGCACGGATCAGTGTACATCTTATGTGATAATGCCCTCCTAAAATGGGTAATCAAGCCCCCAATGAGCCATTGTGCATGCTGGCTTGCGTGCATGTCATAAAAAAGCTTTGATAACAACGTTTAAAACTGTGCATCATACTCTCTAACACTTTCAGTAGTGCCTTTATTAATATACTTGAGCGCACTTATACTCTTCTGCTCAAACTCAAGGATATGAAACTCTTTAAGGAATGCATCCTTTAAAGCTGTATAATCTACGCAAGTCTGATCTGGGTCAAACTTTCTATACCAGCTGTGTGCGCACCCTTATAACATAGTATCAAATTGGCTTGCCCTACATTTAGAAGCTGTGATTCCTTTTGCACACCATAATATTTCACACATGTGCACATGTTCAACAACATCTTCTATGCCCCTATACTCTGGAAGACGAAGAGAAATTTCCATGTAAATATTCTAGGGTTGGTGCAGATCTTGCCCACCTGATTCAGAACCTCCTATGTTTCCCCTGGCTCCAGAACCACCAGATCCATTTGAACCAGAGCTACCTATGCCTCATGATCCCAAACCTGTAGCTGGAATAGGTCTTGTAGACATACTCCCCTGTACTCCGACAGTAGTACTATATTGAACCCCTATGGTTTGTGAAGTAGTTCCACTTCTAGAGGTGAATCCAACATTTTGCGCGCTTATGTTCTGTGCAGACGATGCACTTGAAAACACACCTCTAAATAATAATGAAGCCATCTACCCTGCCATTGATGTGCTTGCTCTCTTACTTCCCAAACTTGCTTACTGATTACTTGTCATACTAGATACTGGAAAACCAAGTGCAAGGGCTAGGTTACTAGGTGGATTCAGATGCGCACCCACGGCCTAGGTAATATATGCTAGCGTGCTTCTACGTGAGGCCGAGGGGGGATCCTTGTCATGCTTTCCAAGATGGGGAGTTCCTGATGCTCTAGCTCCACATCTTCTATGTGAGCTTCAAATCCTTCATGAGCCATATCTCTCCTCAATGCCATACTTTATTCAACGGTACGCTGCTTCTCTATCTCCCTCTCGCGCACCTCATTATACTTAAGCCACATTTCCTCTCTCTACCTTTCTGCCACTAGGTCTGCCATATTTCACCAATCCTACTCTTGCCCCCACGCATGGTGGGTTTTAGTTAGCCATCGATTTAATCTCCAGATTCAAAGTTACAATCAAGATCTTGATCTCCAGAGGAATGCCTTGCAGGTAAGCTTCCCTTGGATATCATAAGAATTGGAATTCAACTACTTCTGGACACAAATAAATGGAAATTGAGTATTCCAAAATATAACTGTTTAAGGCACCACAGAACCATGTATCCACAACTCGATTCCAAATCAGATCAACATCATAAAGGTCCTGGAATTCTTCCTGCATCCAGACAAGTACGCAATACCTCTAATTCCACTCAAATGCATAAGCAATCAACAAATTATACAATTCTACTGGAAAGATAGTGAAAAATCTCTCATATAAACTGTCATACAAATTCTTTTCCACCCACATGCATGTTTTAAACTCAAATCCAATGTTGAATCACCGTGCGTATTCTTCTTCCAGATCGCATATCCATTCTTTGACACTTACTAAGGTTAACTGGTATGTCTTCATTGTGAACTATCCTAAAAACAACTGAAAAAGAGGGTCCCGACAACGGAACCAATGATGCAGCGTAGAATTTAGTGATACAAATCCAATAAGACCCTAGAAGTGCTGGCACATCACTCAACCTAAATTGAGCGCTCACCTGAAACATGCAAAGGTACCATGTCCCTCTTTAGGGTTGCTGTTGCAGGATGTTAGCATGATGAAGAATTAAGAGATATATATAGTTCTATTACCAACACATCATTCCACAGAGCATACCTGATCTATACCAAAGAGAGAACAAAATGAAGTACTAACCATGATGTGATAAAAAACATACTAGATTCAAATACGCACAAAACTAACACATAGATTCAACAAAATCCTCCATTGTATTCAATGAAATAAGTATACAAAAGCTTTATTACAATAAAATTAGTATGCACATAACAAATTTAACAACATATCTCTGTATATATCTCCTCCTTTCTCTCTCCCTTTTTAGTACATAGTGTACTACACACACACACAATATATATATAAATATATATAAGGGTGGGGACTTGACCTTCACCGCTTATCCATTCCCAAAATAGGTCGTATGCTATTATTAGCCACACACCTTTACAAAACTAGCCACACATGCAAGTGCGCTAACAATAGACTACTGGTAGTTAACTGACAATAATAGATCTATTTCCGGCCTGTGTCCATGCAAAGTGCTTTGTATCCGATCCTCCAAGAATAGCCAATGTGTTGCACACACGTCTCTACTTCATTTGTGTGGTTTGCACGCCATCTCTAAAAATAGACCTTCATGAGAGAAAATGGCTAATTCTCGAAGAGCTGAACTTCTACTCCGCATGCTTGTTCTCCCTATCCGTTCACGCCTTTAAATATGACCTGCTTTCCCACGTGGACTTCTTGTGTGCTTTTTTGTCAAGTGTTCTCTGATCAACAAAAATATATAATGGTAGGAGTCCCCCAAGGAGGTATGATGATGATGTTAACATCTCTCCCTTGCTGACACTTATACCCATTAAGGAAAAATTTCATTTTGATAGGAGTATATTCTTGATCAATGTTGCTGATAGATTAGTTGGGAAATTGTTTGTGTGGTAGTTGATTATCACGAAGGGGAGTTTCTGCAAGATGGTCGGAAATGACTTTACCCTTGATAGAATTATGTGAGATGAATTCCAGGTCAAACTTAGTCATGAGCATGATCCATCGAGTGATACATTCCTTGTGTTATGGTTTAAAATGCATGACTTTGAGGGGATTTAAACTGATGATGACATAATTTTTATGATTAAGTAGATAGTGGTGAAGTTTGGGAGTTGCAAAGTATAAGGCATAACACAAATTTTCTACTTCGGTGTAATGAGTTTTGTAGTCATGGAGTGTACAATTTATGTAGTAGACAATATTTTTAATACCCTTCTCATCTTTTCCTAGGGAATATTTAGTACCAGATATGTATAGATAAAACGTTTCCCCTCATATGGAGGTGTGAGCACAGGTGCTGATAGAAGGTATTATTTGATATCCTTAAAATCCTTTTGACAATTGTGGTCCCATTTTAAGTGGGAATCTTTTTGAAATATATGGTGAAAAGGATGGCAACAATATGAAAGTTGTCAAATGAAACAACAAAATGATTGAAGTCTACCTTGGAGACTATGAATTTTCTTAAGGTTAGAATGAGGAGGCATCTCAATGATAGATTTTATCTTGGAGGGGTAAAATTTAATGCCCCTAATAGAAATGATGAACCATAAAATATTTTTGACGAGGAAATTAAATATACGTTTAACTAGATTAAGGAGAAGGACATACATTTAACGAGAATAAGGAGAAGGAAGTATTGTATGAGATGAGAAAAATGACATCAAGGACAACAAGGTGATCTCTGTATTGTTTAGATTTTCCTAAAAGGTTGTTAACGTTGTCTTTTATAGTCTTATGAATGAGATCATGAAATATTTATGTCATAGCACATTGATATATGGCCGTTGTGTTTTTAATTTGAAAGGGCATGAATCGGTAGTAAAAATTCCCCTAAGGAGTAATGAAGTATTTTTTATGTTCATCATCGGTTATGATAAGGATTTGATTGTATCTAGAGAAGCCATCCATAGTAGATAACATTTCATGGCCAGTGGTGAGGTTAATAACTTGATCGATGTTAGGGAGTGGGAAATCATCTTTAGGACAAGAAAGATTGAGATGTCATAAGTTTGTGTAAATGCGTAACTTTCCAAAGGCTTTGGTTACGAGTATGATATTAAATACCCATTGTGGATAGTAAATGAGTAATATGAAGTTTATAGAAAGAAGATGTTGTAATTCTTCTTTGATGAGTAAGGCTATACGATGGTGCATCCTACATAGTTTCTGTTTGAAAAGATTAAAGTTAGGAAACATGAAAATGTTTGGGATGATGATATTAGGGTTGATGCCCAACATGTCACTATAAGAGAATGTGAAGGCTTGATTGTGTTTTTGAAAGGAAAACCGTAAATTGTTTTAATTCTTCTGAATTCTAGGATTAACCAACTTTAACTATGTGAGGATCTCGTGAAGTCCTTATGTCAATATCGACAATAGATTTGTTAAGTAGGGTCGATGTGTTGGGTAGTAGGGAATTTTGAAGGTAATGATCCTCTAATCCCGTATAGGATAATATGGATTGATCATTAAGGAATTAAATAATGTTGATGGTAGGAGAATCTTCCTTTAGCATTTTAGGTAATATAAGTAAAATGGTCTTAGTGTAATTATTAGTTTGATATGTAAGCGGTCCTAAGGTGATTGTGTTGACTAAAAAAAGTCATATGGGATGAAAAAACCATCATCTATGTCGATATAATGATCATGAAAATATGACAAAGATAGTGACTATGTTATGGAGCTAGATGTGGTGTTTGCGAAAGTATCTATGGATGGTTTGTCAAATCCTAATTCTTACTTTTCATGGGGGTTATATGACTAGTCAAAAACCAAGTCATGTATTCCTTGTTCATAACATTTTAGGCCAAATACATTTTAGGTGCAGTGATGGAGGTACATCTGTGCAAAGGTTTGATTGTATAAGAATGAAAAATTAGATGTGAATGGTTTAGTATGGTGTTGATTGTCATGATGTGGGGAAGGAGGAATGATCCCTCTATAGACAATATTAGTTTTAAGATGAGGAGGGTTGAAGAAGATGATATCTCCAATGTTGGGTTCATACAATGGTCATTTATTAGGCCTCCCGTATATGTTTGGTGTAGGAATGAATTAAGAGTGAGGAAATGATAATCCCTTAACGAGAGTCATTTCATAACATCTTTGAAGGAGGTGTTGTCTAGTAACTTAGATGAGCAGATGGAATAACTAGTAGATGATTGATCAGAGGATCCTGAGTTCATTTTGGGAATGAGCATGTCATTTTTCTAGTAAGTCATATGAAATTCTTTGAAAGGATTCAGGTCGGCTGGAACAGTGAAGGTCTTACCTTCATGTTCCTATTTCACACAACGATGTAAGGTGGATGGGATAAAATGCATAACATGTATCTAAGGTCATCCTAAAAACATATTATATTAAAACTCCCCTTCCATGAGATATAAGAGTTTGTGAAGATATTTAACACCTATTTTAATAGGTAAGATAACCTTGCTTGACATAGGGGAAATAATGTCATTAAAGGCTTGTAATACTACAGGTGATTGAGTGACAATAGTGTTTAGTAGCTGAAGCTGGTTGAAATCGTGCGATGATATAATGTTAATGATAGTCTTGTTGTCGATCATAACTCTCTTTACGAGAGTATCATCAATTAGGTCGTGAAAAATAACGGGAGATCATGATCTTCATGTTGTAAATATGGGATCTCAAAATCATCGAAAGTGATAACAACAAATTTTTTTATGGTGTTGACCATTTTTGTGAATGGTTGCGGATTGTCTAATGGTACTGATATTGATTGAAACAATTCAATCAAAATTTCTCATTGTTTCGATGGGGTTTGGATAATTTTGTAAAGAGACATCTTCACGGGCACTTAATGAAGTTGTTTGATGATGGTACTCTATACAAAGGAGGTGGATTACATGTGTGGAGTGGAAAGGATACATACATTTTCCTATAATAGGGTGGAGGATTAGGTGATTAAGGTGCAATAGGGATAGATATCTTGGGTCTATTTTGATATGAAGCTTTAAAGTCTTATGCGCGGGTTTGGTAGTTATACGAACGACATTGATATGATGGAGTGGGGTCTTACTAGAAGAGGGATCACTTTTTTTGGATATGGATGTGATGTTGGATGATGGTTTAGAGAGTACATGTTTATGGGTTGAATGGGATTGTTTGTGTTGATTTGGATATTATAGATTTGCAGGAAGAATCCCTTTTTTGGTGATACTATGAATGACAACGTGGAGGGCTTTACAATCCTTGGTAAAGTGTCTTGAAGTACGACGATACTTACAAAATGCTTCAAAATTATACCATAAGGGCTTCCACCCTCAATGTATAGATGATTTGAGGGGAGGTAATTCTATGATGGATAGTTAGATGAGCCTTTCATCAAATCCGAGGTTGAAGGGATTCATGTTTTTAATGATGGGTTGGATAGTAGGGTAGATGAGACTGTTTTATGTGTGAAATGTTTGGGTATCGGTCAAGGGAAGACCTTAAATTATGTGACATTGATTATAGATTTAGATAAGGAATGAGGCCCTAGGATGGAAGGCAAGGGCTTTATAAGTTGCAATGAGGTGATTTTACTTTTTTGTGACACAAATTTAGTTTTTCTGGATGGGTGATTTGTATGTGGTATGATGGCTTTGTTGATATTTCACAGGTGATGTTGGGTGATGTGGTAATTGAAAGAGATATTGATGATTTCAATGAAGGGTTTCTTTTCTAAGGCCAAAAAAAAGGCCATGGGAAAGCTTGAAGTAAATGTGCTAGATGTCGAAGGGTATGTGGTTTTGTGGATAACAAGACTAGAGGAGTTTGATGATTTAATTTATGCTTTTGTAGTAGAAATACTAGATGTTAGAGGTGTAGGTGGAAGGTCTTTGATAGTATTAATGATATTATGAGAGTTGATAATATTAGATTGATGTTTACTGGTTGATGGGGCATGATTAGGAAAATTTTGTTTAAAGATGTATAAATTTGATTTGGATGTGCATTCGGATTATCTAGTTGTAAGTCACCTTTGTCAACAAGATCTTGGAGGAAATTTATAAACAAATGAAACCTTTCAATGTCATGTCCTAGAATCCAATAGTATTTACAATATTTTTTTCTCAATACCAAGAGGGTTTTGAAATAGATGTGTCAATGGGATGGATAGAAGGAAGCGTGATCATACATGTGGCAAGAAGCTTGTCAAAGACCGCACTCTAGGACTCCCTAATGGGTGTATAGTTGCGTTGAGGGTGCGTATGTTTATAGTTAGAATTAATTTTAGACGTGAAATTTATGACAAACATGTTTTCTAAGCTTTTAGATTTGTCATTACTAGAAAAAGGTTTTAACAAGGACTCGATAATTGGTTACTTTGATTAGAGTCTGACTTTACCATCCTTAAGGGCACAAAGTTCTAACTTACTGGCCATAATAAAGGCTTCTTCAAATGTTTGGAAAGATTGAATTTAAAGTGTAATGATATATCTTTAGCACACAACCTAGAAAACAACTCGATCGGTTCAGTTAATGGAAGTGAGAAGGATAGTTGATTGTTGATCCTATGCTAGCAGGTGATGAAGTCTGCAATAAATATTTATTTGAATTGTTTGATAGAGTAAGGGTCTATAATGGATATTTTGCAGTTGATATTGATAAAAAAGTGTTCTAAGAATAGTCGTGTGAGGAAAAGAGGGAATATTGGGAGATACTATTATACCAGTCGAGTGTGGGTCCTGCTAAGGATATTGGAAATGTCCTTAACATAAGGTCTTGATCATGTGTGATAAAGTAACATGCATGATGGAAAGCTCAAATGTGTTATTGAGGGTCATTCTTACTATAGAATTTAATAAATTTAGGGATATCCCAATGTGGAGGATGGGATTTGTAGGTTACAGATGGATGAGTAGGTTTATTACAAGTCTACTCATATGATAGTGTGTTTTTAGGGCCCATGGAGGAAACTTCAAGGCTTGAGATCTTATTCATTAATTCTTGTAAAGGATCATTTTGTAGGGATAGTTTCAGATTAAATGATGAAGGGACAAGTTGATTGTAGACGTATGGGTTTTGATTTTTATACAAATGATAGGGTAAAAGGATATAATGCCGAAGAGGAATTCTCGTGGGAATTGAAACAGGTGTATTGATAAGGGATTGATATGGTTTACATATATACTAAGACGGGATATAAATAAATTGGTTGAAAAGAGGTTGATATAGTTGAAGTATATACTGAGATGTGATAGAATTGTTGATGAGTGGTTGTGATGGTTGAGGTATTTAATGGAATGGATTTGTGAAACATGAGAAAATGATGTGTGTTGTGAAGAGGGATGAGTGTTATAGATAGAACTTGTATTGATAAGGGGTATTGATTTTGGGATGGACATGAACACGTTATGAATAAAGGAAGTGGGTTGTTGTGAAGGGATGGGTTGAGACACACTAAGTGGGATGGATACTGAGCTCACTTGAGGCATTTGGGAAGTACTAAAGGATAGGGGACTGAATGTGGAAGGGGATATGTTAATGTTGTTTTGCAAAAATGACGAACCTAACAAAGGATCTGGTGAAGAGGATGGCCATTGATTGGACGTGTCCTAGGATGAGACACCATTAAGATCAAAGGTGATGATTGAGACTGATGAGGAGGTGACTAGTGTTTCTTACCTACCAACAGTGGAATAGGGATAAATTTATTGGATGATCATCTTGTGATTAGGTTTGATGAGCCGAGAAGTGTTGAAAGTGATAGTATAGATAAGAGGTCATCATTTAGGCATGGTTTGCTAGAGGAAAACACCTCAAGAAACAAGATAGGTGTTAAGAGCCATGGGGTTTGAATCTAGAATTTTTGTAAAGACTGAATCATCTATTGAATAAATGAGGACCTAGTGGATCTATGATTTTTGACGTGGCTGATTGAATGCTAGGAGAATGAGGAGGTTCTTGATTGATAGCTGAAGGTGATTGAAATTGATCGATCACACCCAGTATTCCTTGAAGGTGAGTCTAAATATTATATAGAGATTGTGAGAGACGATAAATCATATTATCATATTTTTGAGGATGATACTGTTGTCTAGTTAAAACTATGGATTTAAACAAACAATCACTGGAGAAAAATAAAAATAATGATGACATATTAAAATAACACAAATAAGTCATATAAGACAATTTTGTTTATCTTGATTATTTTAGAAAAAGATGTGTGAAATGTGAAAAATGGTTGAAAGGGGTATTAAGAGAAGGAATTCTAAGGTTGAGTTCAGGTAATGTTAAAGGATGGAGTCCTCAATATACCCAAAGGTAGGTGAGGCCCAAATTTGTGTTGTTGTCAGTACAAGGCATGCTATTGAGGCCTACCCCCTCAATTCACAATCCCACAATGATAAGAATGTCTAGTGCTTAGTCGATATACCACCCACAAATTTTTTTATACTCGGTCAGAACACTGAGTTGGCTTATCCTCTTTGTGATGAAATCTAAGTAGGTCCACTTGGGAAGGAATGTTTTGATGCAAGTTATGTTTGATGTGGTTTGGTTGTGTGTGGAGGGAGTTTTGTGAATGCAATTTCTTAAACCTCTAATTAAGCTATGTGAGCATGCTAATATGAGTGTTCATTTTAAGCTCTAAAATAAATGTATTAATTTGATGACAATAAACACATAAAATGTGATACTAAAATAAAATGATGAAAGAGAAGATTCTACCTGTAATCACTTTTCCTTTTTAATTTTTGATTTTAAGTTTTAAGCAACAACAATGGCAATGCACTTCAAGATAAAAGGTTAGATAAAACAGAAAAAAAGAAATGAAAGATAGAAAAATGTAAATGAAAAAGGGACTAAAGGGTCCCGTCAGGAACGCCAGGATATTTAAGGTGTGTTTCAGTTAGGTGTTATTAAGATTGAAAATACCAAAAAATCAAATAAAGAGGGTTTACTAATACATGTACTGAAAATCGCAATGTCGAGATGATGAAATACATACAATGTGAAGCACTCCTCATTTTACTGAGTGAGAATACATGTAATAAATGAAAACCAAACAAAAAGGTATTAGATATATATGATAACAATTTGCTCAACAAATTATGATCCCAAGAATCCGAGGGGACTTCCTTGAAGGGTGTAAAATCATTGATACAATTAATTTATTTTTATAATGATAGAAAATAATGACAATAATGATTTAAAATTTGAGAGGGATAGTGATACCATATTCATCTTCATAAGTGGCCCAAGATAGAGTTGTGGCAAGCTCGAAGTCTGCGAAGTAATTGTACCAAAATTCTTCAGTGGCTTCTTGTTCTTCTAGAATGATTTTGAAATGATCTTTGATATCTTCAATGTTTAGTGTGAATGCAATGGAACACAAGCTGAGTTTATGGAGGATATCAATTTTTTCCCATACAAATGATGACTGAAGAATCGGGAGATCATATATGTGGGTAATTGGGTGATATAAGTCTATAATAGTCATCTACAAGGAACACATCTTAAAAACAAAGAGATTAGGCCAAGAAAAATTAATAAAAGAAAATAAATATGTAAATGATTATATTGATAGAGATCATTGACAATATACAAGAATCATGGGGAATTGGTAGGATAATAGGCAATTACATAAATCATTGGCGAATGCTGTCAAAAGTTGATATTTTGGTAGAATTATAAATTGACCAAGAATAGAGACTAAAATGACTGATTTGAATTTATATCTGATGTATAAATAAATAAAAAACAAAAATGGATGAAGACGTGCTTACCATGAACATGCAAATGGACTGATAATGTTGTAAATGCTTACAAGAGCTTGTGGAGCATTTAGCGGTGTGACAGAGGTCTTGAGTATGTCTAGATACACGTGACAAGGTTGCCTAGCTTCCTGGTGCAACAAAGCTTCACCATAACCATTCTAGATCCCTCAAAAAGGAGCTTTGAGGTCCTATTTATAATCACTAATGACATGGTAGGATCACCGATGATCCATAAAATTTATGGGAAACAACTTGGAAGTGGTTTTAATGACCTCCCAGTTGGGATTTATCGGGTGGGGATGCGATGTGGGGTAATGTGGTTTAAAATTGATTTAGATGGGTTAGGGGTGGTTAAGGAGGTTTTAAGGAGGTTATGGTAGGTAAGTAAGGTTTATGGGGGTAAAGACATGATTTTATAGGGGTGAGGGTGGTGACTTAGGTTATTATTAGAATGATAGGTTTCACGATTTAATGTGTGTGGGGTGTAGGCAGGTCACATAGGGTGACGAAAACTAGGTGACTACTCTAGGTGTAGTATTTTAGCAAAATTAGCATCCATTTCTTCAACCACAAAATTATAATTATATTGAAGAGGCCTATAAGGCCACAAATTTGTTGTTACTTCTACATATTTAGGTCTCTTGGATCACTTTCCCTTCATGTATCCCTCAAACTCGCTTGAGTTATCCACTAGTTACCTATTCTCCTCACTTTCAAAATCACTATTTGATTACTCCTCCTTCATGCTTTCCCAATTATCCCCAAAAAATTCACGTGATCCAGTAATGAATTCTCATAACTAAATTCCTTTCCACTATAGACACTAGAAAATGCATCTCGTAAATAATGGCTTATAAGCTAAAAATGTTGAAAAAATCAAAGCATAATAATACCTAAAAATTTAATATTCCTACAAAACACCTAAAAATAAAAAACAAAGGTTGAATTAAGACATGACACCCTCACTTATCCTTACCTAATCTCATTTAATGTTTTCACATCCCTCTATACACCCACCTACCCATTTTCATCCCCAATGCACAATAAATCCTTATCATATCACCTCTCCATGCACATTGCACCCATGTATATCACAATCTTCTATTCACTCTAAATTATAACATAACACTTACCCACTCCCTCCATCCCTCTTAGTGCCTTTCATAATTCTGGCTATTACTCATGTATGCTTCAATTACAAGTTTTTTCGTGGGAGAAAGGAAGACACATTGGACACCCAAAGCTCATTGTACAATCATATTCCAAATGTTTTGCATTCCTGTCAGTCATGCTTGCAACTAGCTTGTGACTAATTTATGATTTTCAAGGTTCATTCTCGTAACTAAGTTTTGACTATGACAAGCTTTAAATCAACTAAGATACCATCAATAATTAACAATCATACATAGTAAAACCTTTCACCATGGTTTGGTCCCCCGAAAGGGTATGTCATTTCATTTATCCTTTGCATGTATTACATATTATTATCAACCTTTAAAAAGGGATAGGGATCTTACGGAGGTAGGTCCCCTAGCCAATAAAAATTACTAACATTTTTCTTAGTGTTTTGCATGTTGATTTAGATTAAGATCATGGAAGTTTAGCCCACTTTGTTCAATGAAAGAACATATAATGTCCCTCACACATTTAATGGCAACAGTGTAAGCCTTTTTTATTTAGTAGCTTTGATTTGAGATAGAATGCCAACTAACACATCTTGCATGGTGATTCAAATCTAGTCATACATAGTGGGGACCACGCAACCCAAATAGGGGGAAAATGTAGACACTAGATAATGCACCTTACACTTGAGGTCCTCTTAGCAAATAATACAAAACAATATAAAACAACAACAATAACAATAAAAATCAAATATTCCCACAAAACACCTAAAAAGTAAAAAATAAGGTTGATTAAGACGTGACACCCTTACTTATCCTTGTTTGATCTCATTTAATGTTTTCAAATCCACTTAACCACCCCACCTACCCATTTACATCCACAATACATATCGAATCCATATCTATCACAATCTTTTATGCACCTCATAACTATAAAATAACACTAACCTCCTCCCTTCACCCCTCTTGGCTACTATTTATGTATGCTTCACTTATATGTTTTTCCGAAGGAGAATGAAGACATCTTGCACACTCAAATCTCACTGCATAATTAGATTCCAGAGTTTTGACAATTTTGTCAATATTACATGTGAATTCTTTGTGATTTTCAACGATCCTTCCCACGACTAAGTTATGAATACAAAAAAATTAAAATCACCTAATATACCATCAACAATCAAAAATCAAGAATCGTTCATAGTAAAATCCTACACCACATCTTTGTCCCCTTAAGCCCACAAACATGTATGTTGTTTCATTCTAGCTTTTCATTTATCTTTTGTATGTCTTATATGTTCTTATTATTAACCTTGAAAAGGGCTAGGGATCTGAACGAGGTAGGTACTCTAGCCACAAAAAATGACTAACATTTTTCTAAATGTTTTACATGTAAATTTAGATTCAGATCATGAAATTTTAGCCCACTTTATTCAACAAAATAACCTATAATTGTCCCTCACACATCCAATGAAAATAGCATAAGACCATTTTATTTAGTATAATTGATTTGATATATAATGTTAACAAACACATCTTTTTTAGGTGATCCAAATCTAGGGATGCACCCACAAACCTCGCAATTCAGGGCCTTCCTTAGATAACTATAAGAACTCACATCAACATTAGATTGAATCCCTTGATAGCTCATAAATAAGTAATCTCACTCAGTAAACTATTTGTTAGGACGATAGTGTTTCCACATCACATAGCCATAAAAATATCATTTTTTCTCTCCATATCCCTCTTCCACTCATATTATTCCTTTTTCCTCTCACACGTCACATGTTGAATATCCAAAACAACTATATATCTCTTCTTCACAGTATTTTTAGCCATAACAACAATCACCTCAGGGTCGTGAATTATTATGTGACTAGAAAATACCACCTATAAACAAACTTATTCTTGTAAATATTACACACATGCACATAATTCTCCTCCAACTCATCCTCATTTCATTTATTTTGTTTCCTTATGCCATACTTAAAATATACTACATTTCAAACTCTAAGGAATTTATAGTTTATATTGGCAAGGATTTGTGAATTGAAATCTATGTGTGGTTGTATCATAGTTTTTTCATTATTTGAAAGTGAATCTAGTAGAGTGAGAGTTGTAGGAAAAAGGAGGGTATGAGTTTGAAAAGTTTTTTTAAAAAAAAAAGACCTTATAGACACAAAATCTATGCACTTAGGTACATTTCTAGGTCCTAGAGCATAATATCATATACATGATTCCTAAGCAAAAAAAACTAGTAATTGACAATGTTTTTTGGGAATTTTTCTTTGTCTCTTATATTTTTATTGACCTTACACACCCTACAGATCTATCAAGTATTTGAATGATTTATCTTTTATGGCCTTGAACACTAGCACCCATTGAGGACAAAAGCATCCAAGCACTCCTTCCCTTGTAGGCACTCTTGATCCTCTTTACTTTCTTCCTACTCTTTTGGGAATATTTTATTTTTTTGTCGTCTTTTAAAACTTTGGGTCAATCTTTTAGCTGTAAATAATGAAATTCAAACAAGAGAATCATATATATACATAGTTATATATCTCAAATGAAGGGCCAAGCACTAACATTATCTACTATCACCTAAGCTTGCAATCTAAAGGCACAAGAGCATTACAAAGCATCCGTCTAGCACATTCACTCAAGGGACAAGGGTTTTATCTTATACATACACAATGTAGGAGGGGAAGTTTATTCTATTTCATCTCACGCATTCTATACATTACTACATTCTAGATCTAGCTCACTATCATTGTGCAAATTGCACAAGGGCATCCTAGGGCATCATTACACACACAAAACTACATGGAGTCTGAAATGTAGTGAAAGGCTCGGTACTAAGTTCACTCTTTGGGTAACTTCTGGGGTTAGTCCAACCCCATATAATGCATCTTTATTTTTAAGATTTGATGTGGTTTGTGGGCATGTAAAACTAGATATTTATTTCATAGGTTACGTGTATAATTAGTGACATTAAAGTGAGACCAGAGCAAAAAACATGGATCAACAATGAACCTCCTCCTACACAGGAAAGATCATAACCTGAGCATATGGGTGGACGCTAGCACCCAGATCCAGTCACTAACACCCGAGAACTCTTATCCTCCTATGGAAATTGTTGCCCTGCACATTTCTGGGTTACATAACCTCTAGTGATTCTTAATGACACTCTTCTCATTCTGTTTTAACAGTTCCTCAGTCTAGAACTCTTCTTGATCACTTATAAACTAGCTAAAGTCATCTATCCCTCTCATTTTCTTAGGGTTTTATATTATTTTTTGCTTTTTGTTTGTCCATTTACTATATTTTATCACTTATATATCATATACTACAATAGTTACTCTACAATTCATATTTAATTCAATTTATATTAAACCATTTTGTGAACCCCACTCATGATTAAACACTTGAATTCTTCTTTTACTACTCTCTCCAATCTTCTTTCATGGCTCCTAAAAAGCCTCATGTCTCTTTGCATTAATTGCTTCAAATGTACCCACCTTGCAAATATGTTCTCCAAAAATCCATAGACACTATGTACCTTCCTCACAATACGCCACATGCACAAAGTAAGTGCCATTTTCGATCCTCTATCTAACGATCCTATCAATCCTAAACCCCCATCCAATTAACCCATATTAGAGTCAATTCAAACTATACACCATGCTTTACATCCTTCAAAGCTGAAATCCAACATCTTAAGGCCCATGTTAGTTCTTCTTCTACACCCCATTGAAATCCTATGTCTTCTACATATTATCATATAAGTGAAGCCCATGTATTACCGCTACTAGTACCTCTCAAGTTTGATCTAAATGATAAACAAAATGATATTATTCTTCAGCTCTTTAGTCACCGGTTGATTAAAAATTACCAACCACTCATTGCTACCCTCCTTATCAGCTTGCCAAATACATCGGTCACAAATTTTGTAATTATCACATACTTAATGGACACCACGACAATGATTGTTATGGTTTAAAAAAAATAATTAAACACCTTAAGCATCATGGTTTTATTTCACTTGCTACACAATATTCTTCTACATGTTCATATCTAATTGTTAAATCCCATTGGGCTCCCAAATATGATACCTCCATGTCTAATAAGTATCGTGCCATACTTACTGATGTTACTTCTCCGGTCAGTCAAAAGTCACCTATCCAAACCAATGTCAAACCACCTTTAATAATCCGTACCCCATCCCCTCATCATATCAAGTCCTCTACAATGTTACCAATTCCAACCAAGCAACCACCTCTAAAAATTTATACCCAACCCCCTCTTCCTATCAAGTCCTCTACAACGTTACTAATTCCAACTAAGTAACCACCATTAAAAATACTCACCCCATTACCTTATCTTGTCAAGTCGTCTACAATGTTACCAATTCCAAACAAGTAACCACCAACCAAGTAAGACCAACAAATTCACCCCGTAGTATCTGACACCTTTAAACTTCCTCCTGTCAACCTAAAATCCCACCTTGGTCCTACTCTTACTCCTACCTACCATTGTGATGACCACATGATTTATTATTACAAATTTCAAACTCTTCCACCATGGTCTGCTCCTTCTCACACCATCACATAGATCTCCATTACTCACATACTTGGGGGGAATCAAATCACCCCCCTCCTCATAGTTGGATGTTATGCTCAACAATTAATTATCCATACCATTCACATAGACATATATACATTAAGCTTGTTTTGTAATTCATGTCAATGTTTTTAGCAACACTTACTCTTATCTACACTATGTGCACACCTCGCTACATATTTCCACACTCCTATCTTACTCCGTACATGATTTTCTACTCATGATAAACATACTACTTTCTATATATAATATACATCCTTTCGTGCAATATACATACTCTTGGTTATTCTTTCTTACAATGCTCATATTTATTTGTTAGCGACTCCTGATATACACACATGGGGGGCATTACACTTTCCTCCCCCTATCACCATCAACTATCTCTATTATCCACTTATAGCCTCTTTGTTAAATTTCACACTTAGCGCTTCACATATATAATCTTTCTACACATCCCTACACTCTTTGGTACACACATTGTACCGTCATTTCTCGATGACACACTCTAGTGATATGGTTTTGTTAGTGATAAAATTTATCGGTATGGAAAATTAGGTGTCTCCACCAACGTTCATGGGGATGCACCCCTCTACATTGAATGGTGAAACTCCCATTATTTAATGCAAACTAATCTAATTCTATCTAAATGTTGTGGGTTTTCTAGATAGGTTGAGGATCACACATGAATAATCCATTGAACCTGTGGCAAGTGTTTGTATAAGGTACAAGGGAGGAAAATACAATGATGAGGGGTGAAGGAGGAAAATTAGAAAAAACAGGTTGTTGTCATTAGTAGGCCAATTCCAAAGTTCACACCCAATAACCAAAGTAGTTCAACATTCAATATAGAAGAAAGCAACAATGAAGTCATTATTGGGACCAATGAATTAAAGTCACAAATTTCCTTAGATTCATCTATCAAGGATACAAAGTTCCTTTCCAACATTATGCTTGCAAAGTGCATAAAAGAGAGAAGTAGAAAATACATAAGAAAAAGGGAATAAAATTATTTATTGTGCATTGATGATACAAAAATCAACAACAACAATCAATAATTTCCACAACATAGATGCTATCAAAATATAACATTTTCAAGATCTCGTGAAATGAAAAAACCATTTCAATTTATAACAATGTGAATTGACCTCTCATCCCCCCCACATGACTCTTCACATTCCCATTCCACTTGTGACCTTTTAATTTTCCCTAGAAAAGACAAATTAAGTATTTTTCTTATGATTTTGAGAAAATACTTTTAAAATTTACAAATATGCCACTTAAGTGAATAGGACAAAACACAATGATTACACTCAATGAAGAATTAGAAAGGATATAGAGAAGAGGAGAATGAGGAGAGAAGAGAAATAATACTCCAAAGCATAGATCAAGATACCTCTGCCATTAATGACAATCCACTCCAAAGAAGTTAAAGATGAAAATTTCTCCAAGATGGATCTCTGTAACACCTCCATGCTCCACTGATGAAAATCTATGATGGAGTCCTTTTGAACACTTTTCCCCCTTTGAAGTTTCTTGAAATGATGCACTTTTACACATTTCCTAGATACACTGAGAAAAGGAATGATGAGCACCCGAGAAGTAGACTACTAAAAATATTGAAAGATGACCCCCCTTATTGAGATAATCATTCTGATCCTTGAGATACTATCACATTTATATGATAAACCATTCACATGAGAGGAGTTGGATGCACTTTGTTCACTCAATCTTGATCTTTATTCTGTAGTTGTGGGAACACTAATGATGAATGAAGAATGAGACAAAAAAATTCTGATCATAGAGCGAAGAAAGAGGAATGAAATAAAAAACAATTCCTTCCACATTTTGATCATGCAATGAATGTGAAATGAACTGAAATGGCCCTTGATACAAAATTGGTAATTTTCTCATTTTGACACTCTTTGCTCACTGCATTGGGGAATGTAAGAATAGAATTCAAAACAAAGAGAGGATATCCCGTGAGTGTTGAGATCATTTTGAAATATATGAAGGAATATAATGTGACCACTTTTATCTCATTTAACCCATTTTCTATTTTAGAATATTCACCATTGTGGTCCCATTTAGCCAAATTTGCCATTTTTAAAATCCTGCCAATTTTGAGTGTCTTACTCATGAGAGATTGAAATAAAGAGTATGAAATCAATTTTTTCTCAGACTTACTATTTTTAGTAGGTGATCCCATAAATACTTATTAAAAATAGAAAGTGGTCTTCCTAGTCTTGGATTTGAATGAAAGCACTTGCAAAAGTTTACATAAATAGTTTCGAATCTCAGCTCCAATTTTCACGTGATATGTCCACTAGAACCTGAGGAAGTGAAGAGGTACCTCACTTACCTTTAACTTCTACGTCATGTCAGCCATTAATTAAGTCCTTGATATTTTTGTAAAGTGTTCTTTCCCACCTCAAATTGAAATATAATCATCTTCATCGTGATAGGTTTTTCATCTGGTCAGTGTTCAAATTTTTAGCTCAATCTGTTCGCCAAAATGATGGGAAATTGAAGGAATGAAAGCAAGGGAACAAAGTGAGGGTTTTATGCCATTAAAAATATATGTAATCATTTAATGTGTTTTCATTTTATTCTTTGATGCATTTGGAAAAGAGGAATATTTCCAAAAAATCTCACTTAGATCTATTCATTGGATTGTGAGATATGAATTTTTCAGTATCTCGGGTACGAAGTCACTTAGATGAAAAAATGGGCATGGAGTCTTGGAAAATTAATATTTCATAGAGATTTTTCCACTACGATTGTGAAGACATGGATAAAAAAGGGAAGGAATATTTCAATAAAAAATTCAGCAACATTTTTGGGGTTTTTCGTTCATATGGAGGAAGAGCTTCAAAAAACTATTTTCTGGTTTTTTAATGCTTCATGGGGAGGGATTTTTTTGGTCCCCATTGTCCACTTGGAAAAGGGATGAATGGGACATAAAATTTATCCTTATCCCTATGATGACAAGTGGCGAGCATCAATTACATGAGGTGAGGGCTAGAAAACTGGGGAAACAAGCTTACTGAGGCTTCCTAGGGTCATGTGGTGGGTCTTAGGAGCTTAAATGGGGGTGGGGAGAATTTTATATCCCCATTTTCCCATTAGAAAGAGATAAAAGGGACACAAAAGTGTGCCTTAGCTTCATGCTGACACATGGCACTGGAAAAATTGGCTAATTATGGAAGGCTTACCTTGGGGAGAAAGATGAAATTGCCGGAGCTCCGAGAGGACTTTTTTAATAAAAAACTATATGATTTTTACTCCCAAGATCCTTCTAAAGAAAATTCAATGGTTCTAAAATTCTGATTCAAACTGAAACCCAATTAAAAATAATCTTATTTCTCAGGTCTGCAGGATGTGTCTGTACAAAATGAGATGCAAAAAGAAATGTCTAGATATTGTGAAATTTTTGAAAATATCAGAATGTAGAGAATTATCCAATATTTCTAATGAGTATTTGTTTGCATCTTAAGTCCTTAAGGATATCTTGAAATCATGTGTGGAATATAAGGTACTTGTTTTGACATGTCCTCTCCTTACACCTTAGGAACTTGGGGCTGAGACTAGGTCATATGATATACAATGAGGCTTAACTAGGCTTAGGAACATTTTTATGTCCCCATTGTCCCTTTGGTATGGGATACAAGGTAAAAGAAAGTGCACCTCAACCTCATGTTGACACTTGTCCACCTGTGAATTTTCCTAAGTCCCAAGATCTTACCTTGGAAAGAACATTGAGGAAAAAGTTTCTGGAGCTCTTAGAGGAATTTTTGGGAACTTCCTTATATTATGTTGAATTCAATTTTTTTTAAAGACTAGTATGGGTCCAATTATCTTATTATGTCTGAAACTCCATAAAATAGCCTTTTTATTGGTACCACAAGGTGTGCTTGTCAAAAATGGGATGTGGAAAGAAGCACATTGGTATTGCAAAAACTTAAAAGCATCATCACTTAGAGCATTGAATTATATTTCCAATGTTATCTTGTTTAAATTCCAACTCATTACAAATCTCCCTAAATCACTTCTTTAAAGTCAAGTATTATTTTGAACTATAAGCTCCTTCACCTTCAAAAACACGCTTTCACTGAACTTATTCCCACACCTTCAAATATTCCCTAAATATTCCTAAAACACTTACAAAATTATCGTAGTTCCTCAATACCACTTCATAATGAATTTGGGCCTTCAAATATGCTCTAAAGGATGCACACATGCCTCAAAAAGGCTAAAAATAGTCATTCCTAAGTCTACTAAAAAGTATGCACCGAGAGGTACTGTCTCAAAATAATTTCATGGACTTGTTTTGATGTTTAAAACACTTGATCAAGGATATAAAAACAAAAATTATAACTTATAGGATGGGGATAGGCATGACACGGAGGGAAAACTGAAAGGAACGATAACTAGATCGTACCAATTCAAGAACACAAATGCTAATCAAACACCACGATCAATAAGATGAAAACAATTCGCTAGAATAGCTTTACATAAAACCTTTGCAAACAAATGAGCAATAATATCATTTATTATTATGGAAGTCAATGCAATACATTGAGAATGAGCCTTGCTTAAATAGGCAAGGAATAACAATCTAACAACCAGTCAAGACCATAGATTTAGGAGAGAACTAGACATCAAGGATCTAGTCAATACCATAGATCAAGGAAAGAACTATACCTAACAACTAGATAATATCTCCTAATATCTAAATAAGATAAAAGAAATATCCACACACATAAGTGGGTGAGGATAAATACAATAAAGGTAAATAAAGTACCTAGGTGAACATGAGCTAAGGTAAATACCTACTCTAACAGCCCCCCTCAAGTGAAGCTAGGGGCCAAAATAGAAGTGGCATGTCCACAGTATGAGTCCTGGAAACTAGGCCTGATGAGGTACTCATGTACAATAACTGGGAAAAAAGGGACACCACAAGGTACCCAAAACCAGTAACAACAAAGTAAAGAGAGTAAAAACCTGCTCCAAGGCATCCCAAGAAGCTCAACTCAAAAAACTCGTACAATGCTAAAGAAGTTTGGGGTGAACTATGGTTTGAATCCACTGCTCGATCACAAAACTCAGAAACAACTGACACTGGGTTTCACCAGAATAGCTCCATACAAGGAGACTATCAACGAAGTGATGTCAAAAGTGCAACGAAAGTGCAAAAAGAACACCAAACATAATTTGATCAACTACTGCAAATAGGTGTGCCACGATCCAAGAACAAAGACCAAAGCAACAATGCAAGGACACAAACTCCAGAGTGTCATGATCCAAGAAAAGCCAAGGTAACAAGGTAAGGACACAAAACTTGAAGAAGCAGGATTAGCACCACACCCTCCCATACTACTGAATGGGTGGAGTGACACTACAAATCTATATGAGTTGTCAAAAAAACTACTCAAAAACTGACAAACTAACACTGGGCTCCACCAGAATAGCTCCCCCACAAGAGAGACTGTCAACATGCCAAAAGTGTCGGAAATACAGATACAAAATCTCTCAACAAACAAGAGAGATATACTACACTTGCTAAATAAAAATGCTCAAAACAAGAAGCATCACAATGCATAAGGTATAGAAAGTGAAGCAAGAGGCTGAATGGTGGAGGAGCCATGCCTGTAGAGTCCTCTCAATGAATGCCTATGTCGCCGCCATGAGTGATCAGATATCCACCCCAAATCAACACGGATGGATGAAGAAGATGCCTGCATATGACTTGGTGTAAAATGCACAATGGGTGCATGCAAAATAACATCAGAATGTGTGTCAAGTTGATCATGTCTGACAACTGAAATCTCAGGTTTCTCAATCCTGAGTGAAGGTGCAAAACTCATGTGTTGCTCATGATCCTCATAAAGAGTCGAGTGAACAAAAAAAGGAGCTCTGTCAATGTGTGATCCCAATGAAGTATATGCTCGAAAACCAATTTCATGACGAGAATTCCACTTAACATGTGGAATAGAGGAAACAATACCCTGTGAATGTTTGCCAATGACTCTGCTAGTGAGACCCATAAAATGAAGCGTGTGAGAATTGAATGCAGTCGTATGCTTCTCAAAAAATCCATGTAGCTGAGCAAAAATAGGATACACAACATGTGGTACTGTAATAGGCACAGATGTGGAAGAGCATACAGTAACAAGCCTCACAGGTTTAGAAGCATCAAGAGCAGGAACAGGCTCAAAGACTAACATATCAATGTTAGTGGGTTCAGGAGCAATAGCTGTAAGTGGACTAGGAGCATGGATATGGTTGTCCACAAAATCATGATGATGATGTAGGCTAGCAAGTTTGTTCTGCAGGGAGTGTATTATTGTATCCTTATCGTGAATGAGTGATTGTAGAAGAGAATTTTGCTTCTTGAGTGATCTATTTTCTTCCACAAATTTTAGAATATCCTCTTGAACTCCACATACTTCAGAGAAAAGCATATCATTCTCAGAATCCATGATAGGTACAAACTACAACTCCCAAAAGTTTAGGACATCGGGCTCAGCCAAAATTGCATCCACAATTGATTACAACACTCCTCCATATTTGGCACTTTATAATAATAGTGCAAGTCTCAAAATAAATATTTCCAATGGAAATAACATGAAAAACAAGCACTTTCGCAAAAAACGGCACTCAAAACCGAGTTACCGATCAAAAGTTACAAGCTTTTTAATATTTTGCTATGTTATTTATTTTAGTTGCCACTAAAACAAAATAAATTATTGTTGCCTTTAGCACACAAATAAAATTAAAGGGCGTTGAAGTTAAGCACAAACTAGTAGGAATCACAATCTTTAAGCCCTCATATCACCATGCCATATGACCAAGGGCTAAGGATTTTAATGGGTATTTCTGGATTGTGTAGACAGTGACCTTTATTGCCAAAAATAACAACCTGCGGATTTTCCCGAAATAGCAAAAACTGTGCACAACATACGTGGACCCCTGCCAAAAAAAGAAAGATCCGAAAACCTTCCTATGTGCAAACTGAGCCAGATATGCTGCAACAAAAAAATACCCTTTGCAGATCTCAAGAAATCCAACAGACCCAAAAAAGAATCCCACATTTTTTTTCCTTTGCGGCATGGATCCCGAGGCAGATCATTGTGCTTCCCTGTAACAATGCAAAAACCTAGAAAAATGACTGCCTCCAGAAATGGTCGAGTTTTCAGTCAATCTTAGGGTTTTCCCACCTTCTGGATCCAATGGAAGCCTCCGTTTTGCATAAAAATGCATGCAGCAACAAAATATGACCAAATCCCAAATATATGAATATACAATGAATTTATTTACAAAATAAAATTTACAGACAGATGTCAACAACAATATCCTGCTCTGATACCATGAAAGGAATGATAACCAGATTGTACCAAGCTAAGAACACATATGCTAATAAAAAACCATGATCAATAAAATGAAAGTAATTCACTAGAATAGCTTTACATAAAACCTTTGCAAACAAATGAGCAACAATATCATATATTATTATGGAACTCAATGCAATACATTGAGAACGAGCCTTGCTTAAATAGGCAAGGAATAACAATTTAAGAACCAGTCAAAACCATAGATTTAGGAGAGAACTAGACATCAAGGATCTAGTCAATACCATAGATCAAGGAAAGAACTATACCTAACATCTAGATAATATCTAAATAAGATAAAAGAAATATCCACACACATAAGTGGGTGAGGATAAATACAATAAAGGTAAATAAAGTACATAGGTGAACATGAGCTAAGGTAAATACCTACTCTAACAAAAACTGACCTGAAGTAGTGGTTAGGAGGGTTTTAGGAAGATTGATTTAATTAAAACAGAATTATTATTTATTAAATCCTAATTACAAATTAATTGATGTACACTATGATATACAGTTGATAACAATAATATGACACAATAAAATAAGTAAGTATAAAACCCTATGCAAGAGATGTAGAAATTACGACTTAGTTTATTTACCCTTGATTGGGGAGTGCTCTAGACTGGAAAAACTACTAAACAAGAAGTGAACAGTGTCGTTAATGCTCAAGATAAATTCTAGAATCCACGGAAAGGGATGTACATGGGTTCCCACTGAAGAACATGGAACCTGAGAACTGAAGACTGCTACTGGGCACCTGTGACTACGTAAATAGTCAGAATCTGATTTTTACTGTGTCGCATAAGTGTCACAAATATTCCTTGTTGATCGCATGTGTGTCACTCTTTAATCATCGAGGGTACCTGTAATATGCAAAATAAATATCACATGCAAAAAACCCATAAACTACATCAAATCCAAAAAAGAAATATACAAAATGGGGAGTTAGACTGACCCCAACTGATATCCTAAGAGTGAACTTACAACTGAGCCCTAGAAAATATCTCAGATTCCTTGTAGTTACGACGAGTGTGTGTGAGAATGATGCCCTAGGATTCCCTTGTGCAAGTACACTTGATAGGGGGCTAGCTAGAATGTAGCAATGTAGTAGAATGTGTGGATGGAATAAAGATACTTCCCCTTCCTATGTTATGTATGCAGAAAATGCAGTCCCGTGTCCCTTGAGTGGATGCTAGATGGATGCTTTGACATGTTTTGGGTACATTTGGATGTAAGCTCTTATGTGATGATAATATATGTTTAGTGTTTGGTCCTTCATTTTGAACAAAAAACTTTGTATTTATATGGTTCCCTTGTTTGAATTTTGTAATTGACAATGGGAAGTATGACCCACAAGTGAAAAATATGCCCAAAATATAAAAGATACCTAAAAGAAGTGAGTAGGGTGAAAAAGGGTCAGAGATTCCCAAAGGGGATAGGGGTTCCTGAGCACTCCTGTCCTGGCTGGGTGCTAGTGTCTGAATTCATAAAATATAAATAATGCTAGTATGCTTTTGGACCTAGAAATGTACCCAAGTGCATGATTTTGTGTCTACATTTTCTCCCACTTTACATTGTTGAGTGAATACTCGATAACATAAATTAGACAAGAGATGTGTACCTCATGATCATGTAGACCATGTGGTAAGAAGTGTTCCGAGTGGACAAGTGAAGAATGAGTATAAAAATGAAGCATAAAAACTAGGAAGAGAAAATAACTGTAGGGGTGAAGCGTATGTGTCATACCATGTTGTAACTATGGTTATTGTAGCTTGTAGTTATTGCTTCTTGTAAGGACAAACCTGTAAAAAGAAGAGAAAATATGTAGTCAAATGTTGAGTTGTGGAGCTAAATTGCTTCATAAATAGCATGTTTTACAACTTGCAGGTTTACACAATAACCGACATTGTTTGGCTGACCGACATCGGTTAGCTAGTAGGAATCAACATTGATCTGGGAACTGGCATCGGTCTCCTGTGCGTGAAATGTTTTTATTTAAGTCACAGGATTAGATATAAACTTTGATTAAAAGGTGATCTAATGATTGTAATTGCATAGCTATGAAGTCCTAAGTTTGTATATGCTTATATAAGCTAGAAAGTAGAATTAGAAGATTTGTAAGAAAGAATTATTGGAGAGAGAAAAGAGAAGCTTATAAGGAAGAAATTACTATACATCGGGAATACGTGTGGAAGATTGTAGATCTTCATTGTATATCCTCTATAAAGCTTTGAATAATACATTGGCTGTTTCTTAGTGGACGTAGCCCACATTGGGTGAACCACATTATATCTTGTGTATTTTTCTTTTGGTTTAATTTCTGTATTTATTGCTTGCATGCTTAAATCTGATATATATTTGTATAGCTGGTGTGATTAACCTCAACATCAAAGTCATGTGTATGATAAAGCAGAGAAAAATGTGCAAAAATATGTAAAAGTATTGTAAAAGTTTGTAAAAGGAAAGTGTGCACTTGATGTAAAAGAGTGTGAAGGATATAAAAAGTGTCCTGAAACTGTTGTGAAGTTTTTTTTTTTTGGTGATCTCAAGCCTAGAGAAATTTTTTTGGGTGATCTCATGCCAAGTGCGAGTTTTTTGGGTGATATCATGTCAAGTGCGAGTTTTTGTATGATCTCATTCTAAAGAGAAAGTGTTGGGGAGAGAGGTCTAGTGTTACTCTCCTTCCATGACTCTGCCTGATAAACACCACTACAAATGGTGTGTTCCTGCTTTGTTCTTGTTGTCCCTAATTTTTTTTGAATGTATTGATTGAACTAAATGTAGGAGATAAAATGCATTTTGTTTCTGAAGGACTGTGTCTGATACTGTCAAATTGCTCACAAGGCTTATGTAGAATGTGTTGATATGAGAAGATTGTTGTGTGCCCCCAAGACATTAGTGCCCAGTGGAGGACACAGGTTCCTGAGCACTCTTTATTGAGCCTAGGCCCTGGTGTTTGTGTTGTGATTATAACCCAATTTTGATTCTGAGCCAATGTTGTAATTGTAACCTATGTTGTTTTTTTGTTGTATTGTCATGTGTTGTGGCTTTGAGTTGATGTATGGGGTGATTTATTTAGCCAAAGTATGCATCCCCTATTTGGGGTGTATGTGATGTCAATAGGAGAATGTGGCCCAAGATAGGACCTGATGTTAAACTGAAACTAATACCTTTAGGGGTATGGAATGCACATGGTAGAGACCAAGGACCATGCAAAAAAAAGTGGTTAGAACTATGTGTTATTAGAATAAGTAGCAAACATGGCATATAAAATTAATGTAACTAATAAATGTGCATACAAGATAGACTTTGAAAAGAGAGTTTCAAACATGGGACATCACTCGTAATGTCACAAGATAATCAAGGCCGAAGCTACCAAAAACATAGAAATTGATCAAGTAAAACATAGAGCATAGCCCACAAATAATGACATACAGTAGCAAACAAAGTGTAATAGAAAACCATGGTGGAAAATAGTCAGGCAAGGCAAATGTTGCACATGAAGCACCTGTTCAAATAAAGATAATCACGTATCAAGGTAAGTGCCTTAACAAGGGAGGTGTTGTGGTTATGTTTTGGAGTAAATTTAAAATAATAAATAATATAGCCTTTTGAAATTAAAAATGTAAACAACAAATAAAAATATGCAAATAATTAAATTATCCCTAAATCCTCCCAGTTTTTTGGGGCTTGTGCCAACCCCATACCAAGGAAAATAAATAATGGAATTTTGGTTGATTGTGAGAATGTTTTATTCTATGCATGAGATAATTTTTGGTCTGTGTGTGGATGAATGGAGAAGGATTCTGGGCAGAGGATATTTTTGGAAAACTCTTTGGTTCTTTTTAAAGCTTCCTAGTGTGAGGGAAATGATTGAGTGAGAGAAAAGTAGTTTGTAGTGTTGTTTTGTTTGGAATATTTTCTTTGGGTTTCTCTTGATGTATGATTTCTATGGGAAAGGAGAATGATCCATCAAAATATCATTATGGTATATTTTGTTTTCATGAAATTCTCTCCTTGTAGCTATAGGATTCATTAAGCAACACCTTGTCTATTGTAGAAGTATTTCTCCTACAATTCTCCTTCTACCCTTCCTTCGTGGGCATGATGAAGCTATTTTCCAAGCTTATGCGGCACTCTATTTCCTTTCCCTTTGGTTTGATTGTTAGACATGCATGTTCTCTTCTTCTTGTCTCTTTTGTGAATAATATTCAATACTTTATTCCCTGATAGACATGAATGCAAATGTTGAAGGAATTACGTTAGCATGGACATCGCTTAGGATTTGGTTGTTGCAAGTTAAGCATAAAAAAATTTCTATTGAAAAGGATTTGGGAAATTCCATCAACATGTAATTGACAGATGTAAAGCCAAAATCCCCGTTCCTTTATTAGTATTCTACCACGCTATGCCAAATTGGGGATCGTGGAGCTAGGTATGGACATATGCACAACTGCTAAAGTGGCGGGGTTATTCACTTATGTGTTGTTACAAATACATGACAAAAAGATAAGAAAAATGTGGAAGAATGTGCAAGGAATGTTAATTCTTTGATTAAAATTAGAATTCCATAGAAAAGGATTATCATGCCCTTGTGCCAAGCATATGAACTATTTTTTAAAATGCCAAAATTGTGGTCATATGGACAACAATAATTGATGGACGCATTGAAAAAGATTAAGATTCATGTCTGTTTGGGAGTGTGGTACCTGTTAGCAAGCATAGGATGTGTGGTATGGAGTAGGGGGAGAGCTTACGCACATTATTTCATATGTGAGTTGGCAAGGAATGTAATTGTTTGTTAAAATTCCTAAAAAAGAAGGAGGTTTTGTGGGTAGTAATCTGATCTGAAAATCCAGGTCAAAAATTTTAACGACCTTCAGACCCCTATATGATTTAAATTTTTTTCTAAATTTTCCCCATTAAAAATCAACTTAAAGCAATGCAATAATTAAAATACACTGCACATAGGTTGATAACAGAGTTCGGTAGAATGCCTACGTCTCCAGGTTTATTAATAATACCACTATATTATCTTCTTCCTCGACTGTAACAAATAATACAATCTAAGCATGATAATACTGAATACAAAATGGAACATGAACCTTAAACCCAAGTAAAAATCTTGGCTGATAAGTAGATTCGATCCAATATTCTCCTTCAGACACAAAGTCCTTTGGTATACCGATTGGTCTTCCAGATGACACCCCAGTCGAATCTCCAAGCCCCGCATTCTGAAGTGTGGCTCAAATGGCCTATTGGGTAGTTTGAATAACTCCTAATAACAATGTTTTATCTATTTAAAATAATAGGTCTTATCTTCATCTTGCCGATTACAAATAATATCGGCCCTTAATGAAGGCGATGCTTATACAATATAGGTCTTAGTATCTCTACATAATGCCTATATTAAAATAGGTCTTCTATCTCCATAATGTCGCCATGTTCAGCTTCGAACTGCAGCAAATGTACTTCTTGGCTTGGGCTCAGAGTATGTCTTCTCGGAGAGAATTCAGAGCTTATTTTTTCAAAATAATATTTTCCTATTAAATATAATAGGACTTAAAAATAATAATAATGCCTATAATAGGACCTACATATTTACATGCTTATAATAATAGGCCTTAGCTCCGAAAATGCCTATATTAAAATATAGGACTTTAATAAAATAATGCCTTAGAAAAATACTTAGGCCTCAACATATTCTTCACATCCCCATCTTGGGCATGGGAGAGAGCTCAAATGAGCTTGTGTGTTTTTTTACAATGTACCTAGGTCCCCTATTTATATTGATTAGGAGCCCAAAATATAAGGATATTTGATAATATCTGTTGCTTATTTTTAAAGATCCCGTAATAATCCTCAACGGATTGGGTTTAACAAAATTCCCTGTGGCATACTAATAATTTGGCCACCAAATATTTAAACCGCTTCAAATACTAGTCTTAATAGGATTTGAGCAGGTTAATAGGGATTAATTCTCTTTTTTATGCTTTTAAATAAGCTAAAGCCATATTTTAAAAAACTCAACCCCATAATAATATCCACTCTTCACATGGATGGATCAGCTTCATGTGGTGCCAAATCCCACATTATATGCAAGCCTTTTTAATAGGCTTTATCCACCAAAATTTGTTTTCACGTGGACTTTTTTTTTTTTTTTTTTTTTAATAAAAAGATTATAAAACCTTCTACGTGGGTAAAAAAATATAAATCAACCTTTAATGCAACGTGTATAAATAATAAATCCACGTGATCACATGAAACTTTACCATGTGTCAAATGTATATGTGTAGATGTGCCACGTGTCACCATGTCATTTGTGCATTTGGCACATCCTTCGGTTGTTGACCACCAATTAACTGAACTTTGACCGATCATAACTCTCACATACGGACTCAGATTTGGTCCGTTCAAAATGCATCAGAAAGGTCTTGGAAAGCTCTACGTAATGGTGCTAACATTAAATGATTTCAAAATCATCCATTTTTCTATTGACCAACTATTGACCAGCCACTAGATGTGCGTACGGACTCTGTTTGCAACGTTCAAATAGTCATCGGAAAGGTATCAGAGTCAACTTAAGAAGACACTTTGCTTCACCCCACTACAGGGTCTTGAACTCTACATGGTACTGAGAAGTGTCTAATGGTGATGATAAGGTACCATCCTGCTACACAACCATAATCAGCCTCTACACAGAATGAAGATCTAAGCTGCCACCAGTGAGCTCAACTTTGTACACAAATAACTGAAAAATCTCCAAGCTTATAGATATGACTATCCAACTATAAAAGTCACTCAAAAATATGATTAGGAGATATTTTGTTCCCTTAAAAGGGTATTTATATAACTTTCAAATACAAGTGCAAGGAAAATATTTCCTAATACATCATGTAATATTAGTTGTAAAAATGTTCCATTTTTGGAGTCTTTGTACAATAAACTTAAATACCAAATTTATAGGAAAAAATTTCACATGATAAACATGTCACGAAGATTTCTCCTAATCATTGGCTTATGTACTTTGTCTTCTCCACTGCGTCGCAACGTGGATTGACTTCATTTTTCTCCTCCCTGCTAGACAGATAGCTCAACAAGGATAAAATATACTACATCTCATGGTGTTAGAAAAATCACCAAAATAATTTCCCTCTAAGGGGTCTTACTAATGCAAGTATAAAAGAGTACAAACATTGCCCAAAATTGGGTCTTTTACTATTGTACTTTGACTAGTTATATGTATACAAAAATTTCCCACAACGGTCTTATTAATACATTCTACCTAGCACAAAAATTTTACTGGTGTTATTTTATTACAATAAGAGCAATAAATAATGCTCGAAATCCTTAAACAATAGCTGAAAAATGTCAAATTTTATTACACCTTATATTTCTTACAAACTATAGAATCCTCAGTGTCAGCTTATCTCAATAGATGTCTTGTGGATCGTCGAACGATCTCTGATCTGCATATGAGATATAATGGAATAATCCAAATATAAATGCAAAAAAAATGCTGAGAATGATAAACCTGTCCCTCAGTCTATCTCACAAATCTGGACTCCACAAGTACAAGTCAATGCCATCACTGTCCACTCAACCTTAACTGATCAACCTACTCAGAGAATATCAAGTTCGCTGGCAAGAACAACCAACTCTAATACCAACTTAATCTGAAAATCTAAGTTAAAAATTTTAATGACTTATCAACACTAGTATTTTCCTCCATGATTTCTATTTCATTAATGTATGTATCATGATTAGGGTGTTGTTAAGTATAATTAGTAGTAACGTCTGATAGAAGATAATGATGCTACATCGCCACCAATAAAGTATAATACAATAACAATCAAAGTACAATAGGAACGTGGTGAAAATAACAGTCAATGGTAAAAAGTAAATATTTGTCATAAGTGGTCCGGGTAATGTTAAAAGGGTCAAAAGTCAATATGGTCTACATGATTTAGAGTTAGAAATATTATATTTGTAATAATGACAAAGAGTGATGTCATGAATATTTTATATATTTAATTTGAATTAAATCTAGAAAGGTGGAACCCATGTGAAATGATAAGGTTTATCTTATCTTAGAAGATAAACCTACATGTAAAGATAAGAGTTTAGGCATGGAATATGATTAGCCGGAAGAGATTTTCTATCCTATCTTATAGATAGGGTGGATAAGCTTGAAATTTCTATAAATAGAGAGGCCATCCCCCCTCATTTAGCATGGAATAAAGTTGTAGTAATTATTATATGAATATTGGAGTCATTGTAAAGGTGTGTGAAGGAAGCCATAAAGAGGATTAATTGTGAAGTTTCTCCCATAATTACTATTGGAAGTGAGTAGAGTTGGTAACACTTGGAGTAATTCATGGGTGAGATTGTAACAATTTCATGTTAATAATATATTTTACAGTTGTATTTTAGATTTGTCATCATTCCTTTATGCCATAGTCTATGGTATTCTTTTGTTATGTCTGCTATTGTGTTTCCAAATTACTGCCACTAAACCAAAAGATATGCATTATTGAAATAATCATAATACGAGGAGTTCCCAGTAGAATATTATCTTAGTGTCGGATTGGTGTCGACAGAACATACATTATTTAATTTTTTTATTAATATAACTACACATATTTTTAAACATTACCTGCATGTTTACATATTCATCTAATAGTATTCTTCAAACTTTCTAACATGAAGTTGAACCAATGGAATCCACAAGGATTCAACCACTGACAGTGGAAGAAACTACTACACCTAAACATACTCTGTAGGGTAAGTATAATGTACATTAGTATTATTAGTCACCTCAAACTTAATTTTTTTTGATAAATTTACTAAACATTGAATTCTTGTGTTTTTTCAATTTAAATTTTACAGTTCCTTTTCAAACCTCTCAAACAAAAAACATGCCACTGCCACTACTACAAAGACAAGTTTAGACAAGGGGAAAATAATATCTTTTCCAAATCAAAGTGGTGGCACAATTCATTTGAAAGGAACAAAGTTTCCAAATTTCTCCTTTGGTGGTCTCCCTAGTGCAATGAACACCACCATTTTATAACAAATTGATCTTAATGATGATTTCTTGGGTATTAAGTGTGGTACTAGGGATCCATCTACCTTTAATACACATAATATGATTCAGGGCCTGACCCAAATAGATCCTATTTTTCAGGTAAATTCACCTAGTTTGCCATATGACATGCCCTCTCCAACTCATATACCAGTACCACAGTCTAATGATCAATTAACAACTTTTCTGTTGAATAATTTGCTGGCAGATAATTGTTATGCTAATATTAATGATGTTGTTATTCCCAATATAGAGACATTTAAAACATGGGAATTTTGGGAAAAAAATTTAATGAAGTAAATAAATGCCCATTATCACAGCCATCCCTAAAGAAATTATTTATTCGCTTTAGTTCAAAATGAGGTAGGAAAGATTGTAGTATTGTTGAATAAGGCTCTCTTAGGTGCCACTACAGTAGATAATGACTATAATGATAATGTTTTGGATATAATGTTAAACATGTTAGAAAATTTAAATGTTGAAGCCCAAGCTTACTATAACAAATGGGCAAGAGACAAAAAATTGCTTGTCATTGCAAATGCGGAAAAATATAAAGTTGTTGTATGATTTAACTATTTTCTTGCATTGAAATTTTAGTTTTACATAATATTTATTTTTTCAAATGTGGTCTAAATATGAAAATTTGAAGAATGAAGTACTAGTCTTGGATCTCATATGAAGAAAGCGCGAATTTTTTTAGCTATTGCTATTTCACTTAAGAAAAAAATTGTGCTCCTTAATAAACAGAACAATATGTTGAAGAAAATAATTAAAGAACATGACATGGATCTAGATATATTGTTCAAGAAGAAATCTGATGTGGATCCTAGTTTACTTTCATTAGGTGATGCTGCAAAACAAGATATTGAAAACCCTGCCAGTATCAATGTCACAATTGAATATCTAATTAAATCAGGATCAATAACAAATGATACAAGACAAGAGGGAACATCATAGAACGAGACATTATTTTCTTATCTTATATGACATTGTAATACTAATAATTTAAATATAAGTCTCAAATATTAATTGAAATGTTTTGCAATTTTTTAAATTGTTTTGAAACAATATGAATCAATGATTTATTAATATATTATTTTCATATAATACGGTGTTTTGTTTTCATAACAATGTAAAGTATAATATATGTGTTCTATTCATAATTGATGTTTTCATATCTTATTATTGCATTGTATACAAAAATTAAAAGGAATAAGGATACTAAAATCGTTTATTCAAAAAAAAATATAATTGTAAAAATTTCATATGAACTTTTAGATAGGGTTATATTTATAAAACATGTCTCTTACTAAGGTAAAAAGCCTAAAACTCAGGTAGCTGAAACAATTTTTGAGAAATCCCTTTTTCCTTAGAGATATTTACATCTACTATGTTAACAGAGCATCCACCTCCTGGGTCAGTATTAAGATCATCTATGTTTCTTGTTGTGTTAGTGACTCCTCTTCTTTCAATAAGTGAATTCCATGTCACAATGGCCTTTTCATAAGGAAATAGATCCACTAGATAATGTGAAACATATAATCTCAAACATGTCTCACAATTTTTATCCAACCTATTTCGAATCACAAAAGATAATGCACTAAAGAAGCGTTCATCTTCAATTGATCCCATAATCATCATTTGGAAAATCTCATATAACAAAAAATATTCACTAATATTTTCCTATAGGACGCTGCGTGGATACATTTTTTTCCATAGCCTCTTTATATCTCTATTTTTTGTTGGTTTATTTAGATGCCAATATTGATCAAGCATGGTAAATGAAAAATGTGTTCACTAATATGTGATTGTTTTTTTTTGCAAAATACCTTGAATCTCAACTCTAATTATCTATACAACCTTGTTGAAATGATTTACCAGGAAAAATCGTATATTTGAGAAATAAATTACTTACAAGTTTTTCACTATGACCATCAAAGATGTTCCAGAATATGGGATTCATTACTGCCATAGTCTCTATAAGATCATTCCTTTAAAAAGGATCACAAATTTTTGTAGATAAACTTTGTGAAATATTTCTCAATTTCATCCGTGTATCATAAATAATTGTGTCATATAAAAGACATGTTACATGAACTTCTTCAATTTCTTCTCTAACCAAATAAACTCTTTGCTAAAATGTATGCATTGGTATCTCCTTTCCATTAATAGTTATACAAAGATAATCCTTAATATTGAATTTCAAATAGCAGTTAGGATCCTTGATGTATGTTAACATTTTCCATTTCTCAAATACAGGCCCTTTAAAACTATCTTAGGACACATAAAATATATAGAGTTTGACATATACATTTCCTCAACCGTAAGAAATCAACAATATATGTGGACTTCTCTTGAGAATGTTTACTCAAACAGTTGATTTCCTTTAACATGGTAAGAAGTCAAGTTAATGTTAGTAATGTTTCAAAATCTATTAAACGGTACAAAAAATATTTTTCCTTGTCAGCTTCTCTATGATATTTATACATAAAACCTTCCAACGATGGATATTCTTCAAAAACTCTACATGTAGGTTCATACATGGAAATCCACCTTGTATCAACATATTTTAAAATATTTTTACCATCTGTCATGTCAATTGAAAATTTATGGAACTTTAGGAATATTTTGGGATTTTTGGACATATATGCATGCAGGTCGTGGATCAACTCTATGACTTTTGCAACACTCTCAAATGTGCTAACTATTTTTCATGAAAGATTCATTGTATGTACCATGTAATGGATTGGAATCATGCATGGGGCAACAATGGTTTGTAGTCAAAAGCAAAGACCATTTATGTTCCCCTAAATTACGGATGCACCATTTTTACTAATGCACACTAATTTAGTGGTGATACTATAATAATCCAATCCTGTTATATCCATCAAACTTGAAATAAACAACTCATAAATGTTCTCTGCATTACAATTTTCAGTCATTTTATGGACTGTTAATAAATGAGGTGTCCTTAGATGGTTCTCAAAAGTGTCATCAACTGTTGTGACCTCATCAATAGACAACGACATAAATCACGTATTTTTTGCTTTTTCTTTCAAATCCTCCTCAATCATCGCTAGACATTTGGAAATTTCCCAAGCACTATTTTCTGACCAATGTGATTGTGGAAGATTAGTAAATCCATTAAGTTGAAATAAATTTTATAATCCTAAAAATTAGAAATAGGTCTACCCTTTTTTAGAATATGGAAAATAGTTGAGAACTGTATATTTTTGGCTTGTAGATTAGAGTGAATATATTTTCATAGCTAATATGTAATTTTTCCTCCTTTATCAAGAAGCCTTTTTAGGCATTTCTGTTAATTTGCATACTCTTTTGCATATCTTATATGCATGTATTCTTTTGCATTTTTCCATCTGCGTGTTCATCTTATTTGACCATCTACTTATTTAATTACTACATATATTTTACCACAATGTTTCTCAACTTTTTCCAGCTTGACTTACATTTTATGATCCTTTCCAATTTTCTACATACAAATAATACATTACATTCAGTTGGAGTATCATTACCTTTTTCTGGTTGTACTGGTTCAATTAATGAATACTTAGCTTCCCAATCAAACTTAAAAGTCCTTCCAATGGTCCATGTACTTCTCTTTCTTCACACATATTTTTGGGTTGTATTATCACTTGTAATAAGTGTTTGATCACAATGTGTAGACATATCTTCAATTTAGTGGATCTCATCGAAATCAATGGGAATTTCGTTTATTCTATTCCTTTTCAAAGAATTGAGAATACAGTTTCTAGTTGAAGTTGGTGTTTGATGACTGGAAATGCCTTCTCTTTTTTGCATATTGTAATCTAAATTGTCCTCAAGTGGAGGCATATATTTATCTTGTTACATATCTTATGCTTGTTGCATGTCTAATGTCGGCACATAATGAGGATTCCTCAAGTGGAGGCATGTCATCATCAACGGGTTCTAGGAAAAAAGGGATTTTGACATTTGTATTATTAAGTATATTATTATAATTTATAATTTAAAAATAAATAAAAAGGATTAATTATTTAGTTAATACAAAATACTTGCATTTGGTGTGTATGACACTGCCGACAGTATGGATGGAAAGTTAGGTGTATGTATTGTCGCACGTCTGAAGTAAACAATATAAAATCAAGCAATTGGGCATCTGGAATAGGAAGCCACGTGTCTGTGGAATAGCTCGGTGTCTGTAAAGTGTAGCCAGACATCTGTGGTGTAGCCTAGCGTCTAAAGAATTTGGGAATCCAAAGAAAGCAACCGGGTATTTGGGGAACAAATGGGTGTCTGCAAAAAGGTATCTAATGAAGCTGAGTATCTAAAAGATTGATTAATTTGTTAATGCAAATAGAAAAATTTATACAAGACAAGAGGAGAGATTACAAAGGAATAGGCTAAAAATAATGGATTAGTCTACCTAAGCAAACAACTAGTTCCCCTACCTAAATACTTGTAAATTTGATATGCTAACTCTGATATCTAATCTACCAACATTCCTCACTTATTATATATATTTTTATAAATGTACTCCCTAAACTGCACAAATTTCACCTTTCTAAGGGTTTTTGTGAGTATATCAACTATCTGTGCATCTTTTGGGAAGTACTAGAGGTGGATGTGGTGGTTTAAGATTTGCTCTCAAATGTAGTTAAATTTGACCTCAATATGATCGGCCCTTTCATGAAAAACATGATTCTTCATAAGCTTCAACATACCTTGATTATCACAATGAAGGATAGGTAGATTTTTCTTCACTAATGTTCATATCAGCTAGAATGTGACGTAACCATATGGTCTCGCACACAGTTACACATGCAACATGATAATGTTCGTTAGTGGATGAAACAACAACATTTTGTTTCTTAGTGATCCACAAGATCAGTTCAGATCTAAGATGAAATATGTATCGTGATGTTGACTTTATATCATTAACAAATCCAACATAGTCTAAGGCAGTGTATCCTTGAAAGAAGAATTGAGTATTCTTCTTATATTTCAGACCATATTCAAGTGTACCTCAGACATATCTCAAAAAATGCTTTAATGTAACCTAGTGAAACTTCTTTGGCTCTTGCATGAATCTCGAGAGATAGCTCACAACAAAATATATGCTTGGCTTAGTGCAAAACAAGTAGACGAGACTCCTAACGAGCTGACTATAGAGATTTATGTACACTTAAGGCGAGTCTTAGAATTAAGAGAGCTGTAAACATTTCTCCATAGGTGTTGAAAGGGGTTTACAATCTGACATTCTGTATTTTTCAAGGAGTGTCATGACATATCTTATTTGGGAGGTAAAAATTGATTCAATTTTTGCCATATCTCCAAGCCAAGACAATAATGGAGTAACCCTGAGTCAGACACATTGAAGGATATTTTGAGGCCCTTATTTACAATATCAACTCGATCTTATGAAATTATAGTGATCATAAGATCATACACATATAAAACAAGAATTATGATTTCTATTCCCACCTTATTTATGTACACGTTAGAATAAGAGGGGATATAAGTGAAACCATTCTATAAAAGGTGATCATCTATCTTGATGTACCATGCCTTAACAGCTTATTTTAGTCCATAAAATGATTTGATGAGATGAAATGCCTTCTTAGGATGCTTTTCATCAACAAATATTTCTTGTTAGGTCATGTAAACTTCTTCTTTGAGATCACCATTGAGGAAAGCAATCTTGACATCCATATATTGAAGTTTCCATCCATTCTATGTTGCCATTATGAATACAACCCTGATGGTTTTGATATTTAAAATGGGTGCAAAGGTTTCTTCATATTCAATTCCTTATTTCTAAGCATATCCCTTTGCTACAAGTTGTTATTTGTGCTTTTCGATGTATCCATATGCCTTATATTTAGTTTTGAAAACCCATTTATAGCATATGGGTTTCTTTCTAGTATGTAAATAGACAAGTTCATAAGTCTGATCCTACATGAGTGAGTCATACTCAACATCTATGTATTACGTCCATTGAGGATGAATTAATGCTTCTCAAACATTATCAGGTTTGAAACTATCAACAACTGTACTAATCACTAAAAAATTCACCTCATCTCTTGCCTGAATCCTTGTTCTGACTCCAAAAGAAGTACTCAAGATTGATTTCACACAGGAGTATTTGATGATACTTCATACCCACTTCAAATGAGAACTCAACTACTCATGCGAAGAATTACTTGATGGATGCATGGTGACATTTTCTAATTTTCCAAGATCAACATATATCCCCCCTTATATTTCATATTTTCTATGAGAAGTCTTGCTCATCATTTGGCTCAAAGAGCAATTGGTGAGTGGTGTTTGGTGTTGATTATTATTTTTACATTACTGAGTCAAATGATGACTCGTTACAAACTACACCTTCAATATTAGCTAACCTACTTAGCAATGTGTGCATAGAGTCATTAGATGTGTTGGGGTGATAAGTGGATGGATTAGGTTGTTGGATATAAGAAATCGATAAATATGGATGAGATTGATATGATTAGGGGTGAATGGATGTTTTCGGAGGTGTTTGATAGGGGGAATATTGGTGAAGGTTTGTGATTGGATGGCTTGGGAAATAGAATGTTGTTGAGAGGTAGGAATATAATTTAATGGATAAGATTTTATGTATTGTTTTTGTTGAGAAATGGGGATGTTAGATTGATTTTCTGTAGGTTGAGTGGGGATGTAAGTATGAAATGGATTATATGTTTAAGTATATTGATTAGGGAAGATGTAGTAAAAATCATTTCAAGATGGGAGTTGGTGATTTTGGGTGGACTCCAAAGGATAAGGTTGTGAGGTAATGACCTTTGCATGAATATGGGATGTAGAGATGGGATTTGAAGTTTGATCGTGTTCTTTTGGCAATGGAGAAGGTGAATGGGATTCTTGCAAACTTTGGGTGGGAATGCTAGTGATGATAATAGATGAAGAAGTGATGGGGATAGAGGAAATGGGGATGGTGTTGATACAGGGAAAATTGGAAGGAATGAGAACCACCAATTGAGTGAATTGACAAGTTTGAAGGATTATGGAGAAAGATTAGTTAGAACCAAGTTCATGTTATGCCATGGAAAATTCATTCATGGCACTTGAGAAGAACACAATGAGTTGTGTCATGAGAACTTGGATACACTTGAGATGAGAATGATAGGCATTAATTTTTTGAAGAGGGGTTTTGTCGTCGGGGAGATTAGTAGACTTACGAAGAAGGTAATAATGCAAAGTAATAGGATTGACATCAAGAATCTTTTGGAATTCCAAAAATCTATGAGGAATGGTAGGAGGTCCAAAAGTCTCTAAAGAAGTAACAGATGGGGGTGTGGCTGGTCTAGAAAGGACAAAAATAAAGGGGTTAGTCTCAATATGAGGGCTGTAAAATTCCCATTTTAAGACTTTAGAAACAAGGAATTTAAAAAAAATAAAAAATTAAAACACAATGTTCTCTATTCTAAATAAAACATTATTTAGAACACACATTCCATGCCAATCAATCTCATAACAGATAACCATATGCAGCTGTAAATGACTCGGTGATCCACCGATCTATTCATTTCATAACTCGATGATCTACCAATCTATTTATGTTAAATTTAAGTATTGAATACTTATCGTATACTTCATATACTTGGTTTTCCTACCTGAAACCGGGTACTGAGTGATCTGTTTAAAGAACCTATTTGAATATTTGTTACCAATATTCATCTGACATCACGTTGCTTTAAACTAGGTGACATAGGACAACGCAACCAACAACTTGCGATACTTTGGCCAAAGATTTTCAACATATTGTTTATGTCACTATTCCTAGACGGCATACTCATCATTCCAGAATACATCCTTCACCTCACTCCTCTGTTATCTAGAATGGTCTTTACTGACTACCGTCAGTCCACTTGTCCAAGGTTTAACCCTAGCTCTGGTTAGAAACATAATTTATTATAGGAAGACGCTCATAATGTCCTAGGGTATATAGGCATACTCAGTTGACCTAAGTCAACCGGATGTGCCAAGGTACCCTGAGCCATTGAAAGCTACTGCCTATCCTAAACATGCCACTAACTTGACCTAGAGAGAAACTAAGTTCAAGTCCTTATTTGTGTGTAGATCTAGATGATCAATGTAGAAGGGTGTTGCCACATGTCAACTGCAACGTGGTATCCTTGAGAAGACCCTTGTCTTCTCGAAGGTACAGTCCTGCAGTTGGCATGTGCCAACATCCTACAGAAACTACCTCATCAAGATGTACATACCCCAAGGAGGTTATTAATAAATTATTAATTTGGATTATTACACCGATTACAACATCCATGCTAAACCCTAATCCAACACTCCATAAGTTCTTTTCTAAATTTGATTCATTTAGTCATTAAAGAACTTCCTTAACTCATGATTGCTTTTAATGTTCATTTTACTTGGCTTAACAAACAGATATCCAAAGGACAGGTCAACAACATCATAAGTTCCATTAAATGTAACTTAACCATTCAAGAAGGTGTAGCAACCACATAGGTCCAACTAAAGTAGACTTCATACAAAATGAAGTCCTATGATTTACAATCATATCTCCAATCCTTTTTGGTTTACATTCATTTAAGAGAGGAAGAGTCTTCCTCTAAATGATTAAGTGTCAGGGTTTATCCTTCACATTCCTATAGTTCATACTGCATGTTCATTACACATCACATTACTATGTTAAATTGTTTAGATAATAAACATCATCTTATGCAACTTTACAAGATGCATCTTATAGGGAAATTGAACTAACTCCCTTTATCCATCTTATCGAAGCATAACTAGATAAACATATAAATAATACGAAGAATATAAACAAGATAGAACTCTCATCTCCTTTATAAAAGTATGAGATAATTACACAACCAATGCAAGTAAATCTCAACTCGCAATTCATCATTATAAACTTATATATTTACAAGACTATGCACTTTAGGCGTACTGCATAACAACAACCTTCATTCTAAAAAGTATACAACTTTTCTTTTTTCAATACAACTAAAGAATGAATCAAAATTCTTTACAAAGAATCAGACTTATATCAACCAATGCATCATATAAGTTTTTGCCTTCTTTTATCACTTACGATGTCCATCTGTAAAAATTTCTAGCATGGGTCAGTTCAATGAACTGAGCATGATAAGCACTAAGCATTAAAATGAAGTGCATTCCACTAATTGTTTCATTAAAACAACTCTGCTTTAATGAGACAATTAATATATCATACAATAAGCATAAGTGATACCAACCAGAAAATAAGTACAATAATAAATCTAGATCCACTTTTAAGAGAAGAGCAGAATATAATCCACAACATTTGTCTTAAAACTTAAAGTTTAATTGATCCTATCAATTACCTTTAAACAAACAATAGATCTTGCCATCCCATTATTTCATAATTCTATCCTAATAGAATACAACATTTATCTTTTCTATAAGACAAAAGAAGTGTTTACAACATGGTTCATTTTAGGATGATTCATCTAAATCTTAAGAAAAGAATAAGAAGAACCATTACGTACCATACCCAAACTCATAACATCTGAAAAAAGATCAGGTTCATAACATGAAATAACTGTTTCCTTTCAGGGATAACAATCTTGTAAATTCAACATTTAAGATATACATCTAACCAGAATTCCATATCAATCCAAGAAGGTATAGAGAATCAAAACAGTCTAACTGTAAATCTAATTCTACTTCTGCATGTTATAAGTTATCATTCAAAGATCTGAAACCAACATTCACAAATCAAAGTAGTCCCATACAGAAGTTAATCTCTACTTGAGTTCACCCAAAAAGATAGAGTACAAGAGACAAAACCTACTCCTATCCATCCAAATAAAGCAAGGCTTAGTCAACAACATTCGATCAAACAAGTATGCATTCACTTATCAGTAGAAATGACTTAGCTACTATCTTTCTACATCATTACAACAAATGATTCGAACAAAGTAGACCAAAAAACCATAAAGAAATCACCATCTCATAAGAGAATCGAGTGCAGAGGAGTTCAATAAATGAACTTATCTAAACGACAGAGAAAAGGGATCTCTATTAGGAAAGGTCCAAATAATTATTCATTACATTACTTAATTAATGAATTCATGTTTAATTCAATTCAGAATGAAAAACACATTACAGTCCCAAAAACAACATACTGATCCCAAGAGAATATATCTCCTTTATCTTTAAAATAAACCCAAGAACTCATTCACTGTATCCAATAAGGATAGAATCCTAAAATAGTAAGCTAACAAGTTCAGAATTATCCATGAACTCAAGGACTGAAGTCTCTTAATGCTTCAACAACTCAATATGAAGAGTAAGTAGTTCATGAATAAAAAATAACTATACACAAAACAACCGAATGGAGAAATAATCCTTCCCTTATAAGTTCAGTGTATAAGGGTAATAACACATCCATCCAATGAGACCCAAAACTTATTTTAAAGGATCTGAAGAGAGAGAAAGAAACCCAAAGATGTTTAAGTCAAAAGATGTCCCATTCTTACCTCCAGCAACTGAAACAGAAATCTGAAACAAGACTTTCACAACCTCAAAATTGCGACAGAGGAGAATTAGTTTTTAAAAAAAATGTCAACCCAGAACATGGGTTTCCTCAAACAGAGGGGAAAATAACACCCCCAAATTTTACACCATTACCATCTCAGAGAAGATGATACAGTCTTCAAAATAGAAATATCACATTCATTTAAACAAGACGTTCCTAGTTCAAGATCTCGAAGAGATTACAAAACAACTCAGCCAAACTATCTCCCAGTTTTCTTGTGAGTAAGTTGTTCAATAAAAGAATTATAAGCTTTAAAATTTTAATACAGTTAAAACCCAACACAAAAATACTAGAACAAAATCAAATTCGTCGATTCAATTAAAAGTTCTTAACACTCAAGTACCAAATATGAGTACAGTGTCGAACACGAGCTTCACACAAAATTTCAGAACTTCACAAGTAATAAAATACGAGTACAGTGCCAAATACGAACTTCAAGCAATAGTTCAACATTGCATAAGTTTCCAAACACAAGTTTAGAACAACATGAAGCTCCAACACAAGTTTAAATCAAAACATGAAGCCCTAATTCAAGATCAAATGGAACTCAAGATTCCCTTAAAGTTTAGAACCCTATATTGCAATGAAGGCTAGTTCAAAACAAAACAACCTCGAATACAAGTTCCAGAATGAAAAACAGAGCTACAGAAACAAGTTTCACATACAAGCTTCACATGCATGACATCACTGAACTTGCACAGAGAAAGAGAGTTTCCAAAACAACATTATTTAAGCCATGGATTCATATCCAAAAATCACAAAGATTCCTAAAAGCATGCAAGTAATCAACCAGACAAATCATGCAAATATTAATAAGCATAAGAGCAGAGTTATTCTAATGAATCATTTAGAAGAAAGCATGAAATCTTAATGGTAGAGCCTATCATGCATGATAGTGCTTCTGCCAAATCAAAGGAGACTTCTAGTTGAGCTTCCAACTCTTTTTCTCCTCCACGAAATATCAACAATCAAACATATTTTCTTCCTCTGCCTCATATACTTTCCTTTAATCAAAAATAGACCATAGAAACCAAAAATATCTTTGAAGTGAAGGTCAAACTACTGGTTGGAAGAACCAGATAGCTCCATGCAGAGAAAAATTTGTAATGCATGCAAAACCAAACAACCTCCCACAAACCTGCCTTCCATGTTTCCAAGATGGTTTGCACACAAAAATTGAGGTCCATCAATGCCATTAATTCCAAATTTCCCACTTATCTTTCCTTGCCACCACCTCCTAAAACTGGCGAATGCCAATTCCATCCAAACATGCAATTCCATCTTTAGTGGAGCTTCACACGTATGCCTCCACTAAAGTCAACTAGCCCCTTCCAAAACTAGCAGTACCACCATCTATTAAACCCTATCAACTCACTTAAATGCGATTGGAACTGTCACCTTAGAGACATGCGACCCTTAGGTTCCCTTTCAATAGTTTAGGATGGATCCCATAAAACTTAGGTTAGTCTAGCAATAACCACCTTAGGTCTTAAAACATTGCCAATAGTAATTCCCACCTTAGGTTAGATTAAATTCATAACCATTTAGTATTAGGTATTAGTTAAAATAGCCTAGCATTACTTTAGTAATCTCTCCCATATTCATTTAGCACAAATCTTAGGTTAGGATGCCAACCCAACAAAATAGAATAAGAGGCTTAGATTAGAATGAAATCCAAATAAGTAGACGTAGCTAGAACATAGGTGTTCTTACCTAGCTTAGGATACTGTTAGGATAATCTTTTGGTTTTTGGACTCTGAATTCCTCCTCTGTCATAAAATAAATTGAATTTTGTTTACGTCTGTTATGTCCTGCCATGATCAATCCCCAAAGACCCGAGCACAAACATATAGCTGAATGAAAACACATTCACATAAGACCAAGGAATTTGTAACATACAAAGTTCAATCCGCTATGTCCCTCAAACTACTGAATGTCAATTTACCATTCAGTCTATGAAGAAGATTTAAAACATTCCTTGGATCACTGAAATTGATCCAAGGATGAGTCAAAAATAGGAATAAGTCTGTAACTCTTAAAGCCAGATTGCAACTCACCTTTCCAAAGTGAAAATGAATTCTTGAAAGCCATACTATTTTAGTCTAATGATTTTTAAGAACAGAAATGATTTATCCATATCAAGCATGATCTTCAATAGTCAAAAGAACACATCTTTATCAAGAAAATCACATGTCAACACTTGAAATGCAAAAGAGGAATATAACAGTTGTCGAGGGTGTTACAAGGGCTGTTTTAGACAAATTAAGACTCATAGTGGAGAGGAATAGAAATTGTACATTGGAAAACTACAAAAGAAGTGACCAAGGGGATGGAAGAGATAATAGAAGGAGATGAAATTTGTTGGGAAGCAATGTTGGAAGTAGGAATGATATTGGATGACAAGGTTTGTTCCATTTTTATTGCTTGATAATGTGTAATAATGGGAATAAAACAAACAATAAGAAAAGAAAATATAATGATTTTTAATATTTCAAACAAGTCTCACTATTTCACCGTTTTCTTTAAGGATTTAGATGAAATAGATAAGGGTATGGGCTGAGGAGGAATACCTGTTGTGATAGTTAGTTTAAAGGTTGTTGTGCACGTTCTGACTTCTTGATCTAAGGCTGACTGTGAGAGCTTCCTTTTGGCTAGGAGGAACTACCTGAAATATAAAACAAGACCACAAAAGAGAGTTAAATAGTATATGAAAGTGGACTGCCTAGTGTATGCTAGATCTAGGAAGTGTGATACTTCCTAGAAGGACATCAATCCACTATTTATAAATCAATATAAAATAACTTAAACATGTAAATAAAATAATATAGTGCTAGCATTCTGGTTTGGGTGCCTCAAATTACTATCATAGTCAATCCAATTAAATAATAAAATGCTATGCAGGTAAATGTTTTGGATTGGGTTGCGGGTAGCACAGATGGTCTGCAGGTCATAAATAGAGTCTTGGTAAGGTTGGGTGAGATTTTGGGTTGTTTTAAGTGCAGTAATTAGGTTGTTGGTCTGTAATAGTATTATCAGACATAGAGATTGACACTAGTTAGGGTGACTAATGTCAGTTTAGGTATGACCGATACTGGTTTAGCATGACCAATATCACTAATGGTGGAAAGTGGCAGGGAGTCAGGTGGATGTTGTTTGGGCTCTCTTATATCTTGGAACAGAGAGTTGGAAAGGTCTCTGTGGGGGAGGGTGAGGTGACAGGTCTAAAATAGGTGTGGTAATGTTCTGAGTGAGGTTTGGGGTAGGCTAAGGGTTGAGTTGTTAGGTTGGGTTGACAGTCACAGTGACCGATATCGATTAAGGAGACCAATGTCGATATAGGACGGACCAACCACGGTTAGGGTTAACTGGTGTTGGTGACTATGGGGAACTGGAAGATGCTGTAGAATGAGTTTTGGGTCCTCTTTGTGATTACACAAAGAGTTTGGAGGGTATTTGTGAGGTCTACAGGAGGGATGCAGTTTTGGGATAGGTTTTTGTGAAATTTAGGTGGGGTGTGAGGGGGTGGTTGATAGGGAGAAATATGAGGGATATATCTAAGTAAGAACAATGAATAGATAAAGGAAAATAGAGAGTACAAATGCAAGTGATAGAGGAGAAACCAACTTACTTGGAGTTCAGAAGGGTTCTAAATGCATGTAGTGGTGGAGAGGTGGTTGGAGATGGTTGATCTATAGAATGGTGCTCAGTGCTACGAAAGTTCTTCTCGGAATGCTATTGCAAATGTAAATATATTCTGATCCGTCTTGGTGCTGGCTATGGCTATCTAGACATGTGAAAGGGCTCTAGTTATTGCTTGTATGTAGATCTCCTTTGTTCCAAAACTTGAGAATGTGGACAATCTCTCAAACAAAGTTACCAAAAGGAATATAAGGTAACTGATGACGGTTTAGGATGACCTGTGTCAGTTTAGGGTTTACCAACATCAGTTACGACAGGAAATCCTAGGTTTATTAAAAATTTCAGATCTTGGAAATATTTTTGGGACAACTCAGTCTATTCTCGCAGATCAAAATATAATGTTACGTTTTAATGAGCGGGAATGTGTTTAGTTATGGTGAGTGAATGTTGAGTCCTAGTAAAGGGGAAATATGCTAAAAATAGGTTTGTGGTGAGGTGGTGGGGTGAGGTGTCTAGCTGAGGTGGAAATTAGTTTTAATTAAGGTATTTTAAATAATGAATGAAGTGAGGATGAGTATTAATTTAATTATAAATAATTAAATTAATATTAATGTGGGGTAGGGGGTCATGGTTAGGTGAATATGTTTAAGTTGGTTATTAGAAAAGGGACTAAGGGGAGTGTGACCTAATTTTAGTGTCTACACTTGCAATAGAGTTTTAATTATCTTGATTATTAAAAGAATGTGAGAAAGAAAGGAAAATGGGCTTAGAGGGGAACTTAGGAAATGGAAAAACTAGGAATGGTTTTAGGTAGTTTTGGCTGGTGTCCTCGATATTCCCAAGGTATGTGAGGCTCAAATTTGTGATGGATACCAGTGCAAGACCTGATATTGGGGCCTACCCCTACCCTTCACACAACACAATGATAAGGGTTTCAGGAAATTATCCAATATACAGATAGTCAATTTTTTTTAACGCGGCCAGAAAACTGTGACGACTTTCCTATTGGGTGATGAAATCCAGATAGTTCTACCTAGAAGAAGATGTTTAAGATGTGTAAGTTTTGATGTGTGTATTTTGGTTTTATGTAGGAGAAGTGAATACAAATAATTGACCTCTTAATTAGAATATGTTGTCAAGTAAGAATAAAAAGGTTCTTTTGAAATCCAAAATTGAAATGTGAAGTTTGATGAAGTCAAACAGACAAGAATGAAAATACAATGCAATAAGAGAAAATATGGAAAAATGAAGAATACCTAGATAACACTATTTTTCCTTTTTATTTTAGAAAGTGCATTCATTGATCTAAGAAAATGCCCCACCCCATAAGATATAAGGAAAAAATCATACCCATAAGGTTAGTAAAAAGGATAAAATGGAAGACATAAATGAAAATGAAAAAAAAAAGAAAAAAAGAAAAAACTCACATAAGAAGGGTGTGTCCCACTAGACATGCCATAATTTTGACCAAATTTTCTTGCTCCTATTTCAGATTATTGAAATGGCAACAAAGAAAATAAGCAACTCCAATATGAGAGGGTTTAAGGCTACCTCTAGATGAGATGATGGATATGGGTGCAAAATATCCTCCTCATAATGAGCTTTATTACCCGCACAATCAAGAGAAACTCAACATGAAAAAGGATTAGTAGATTGGATGGTGGGTTTCTTGAAAATTCTAGTCCTGAGAAGTGAAAAATTCCTAGGATGAATGTCAACCCACTTTTATGAAAGATAGATAAAACAACGATGGATAAGTGATAACAGAATATGAACTGAAACAAAAAATCAGAGATGTGCTAGAAAAGATAAAACGTAAATCAGATAACAAAAAATGATAAAAAATGATCAAAACTTGATCAGGTCAAGGGCGACTCGAGACTACAGAGAAAAATCAACGATGACTGGGACATAATAGACAAAAAATAGATGTAAAAAAGATATATATGAAGGGGTTGTTTTGGAATTGATATGGAACTGAAAGTGATGTTGAGATGAGATAAAGAATCTAGATCTGATGTGAATAGAAAGGATGTAAGAACATTGATGAAAATGAGAACTGTGATGATGAATGGTCCCAATCGGTGGCAACTGGATGTGATGAAGATGAGATTTTTAGATGCAGGTGTGTAAAATGGAAAAAATAGGAGTTTTGAGGGACCGTAGGATCAAAAAACAAAAAAAATATAGGGTGGATTACATGAAATAAAATAAATGTAAATTGGGTTGATGAAGACCATGTAGGGTTGACAGAGACCATGAGTGGTTTGGTGTTTGATGGATAAAGGTGGATAGAAATGACGATCTACAGAAGGAAATTTGAGACGACTGATGCAGAGGCAGAGACCTGATTTGGCTGAGGGACCTACAAAACTGATGAGGAAGGATGATTTGGATGGAAATAAGGAGTATAAGTATGAAAAAGGAAAATAAAGCTTCAAATCTCTAAATATGGGGCACAAGATCTCAAAATAGCTCCAAGGCGGTGATAACAACTGCAAAGAAGAGTAAGAGATGAAGCCAAAATCGCAAGAATTCCCAAAGTCTCAAAAATTATATCCTCAAGAGAAGAGGGGTATGGGATTATTCTTAGGTTTGATAGTGACCCGGATGTGTCACCGTAGACTGCAACAATCCATTGATTTTGATGGTGGAAGATTGATCAACTCAAGACAATGAGTCCATATGAGGCGGGATTATGATTTCGGGTGGTAAATACAGGTTAGGGTTGCCTAGGGAAGATAAAAGGTGGTTGGGAGATAAGAAAACATTAAATAAAGGTAGGTGGGAACCTAGGGATGATAAAAATGATGTTTATGGAGGATAAAAGGATTATGTGAGGATTTAGGGATAACTATTGATGATTAGGGATGTTTAGGGAAGACAAATAAATGATAAGATTAAAGTAGGAAATAATAATTAAAGGGATAAATGGAATTTTAGAAGGGAAAGGGGAATTTTAATGGGAAGAGAGGTATGTATGTAAAAAATAATGACGACAAAGGGGAGAGGTCACAAGATGAGGGACAAGGGATACTAAAAATTGGTGTCTACACCTCGACTGTCTCATTGAGAGATAATAGTTATGTCCGTAGCTTAGCCACCCAATGTAAGAATTCCTCAACTTTTTCATTGGACCCCATAGATAGGGAGTTAAGCCTCAACTATAGATGGAGGATCTTCATATGATTTTTTCCTCATAGATGGTTGATAATTTATCCCACATTGCCTTTACTGTCTTTACATCCTGAACATGTGGTTACACGTCATCAGTGATGCTTAACATAATCATCATCATGGATTTGGCCTCAACCCTTTCATACTTCATCAAATCATTGAGGTCATAGGAAAAAACATAGACCTTGTAACGATGCCCCACAATCCCTCAAATTGAAGGATGATACACATCTTTGTTTTCCAGGTGGCATAGTTTGGCCGTTTAAGAAGTTGGGCGTCGGACAAAATAAATTTTGGAGTAAACATTGTAAATGTCAGGTTCTACCACAACTAGAAATGGTTTTCCTAATGTAATGAAGGGATAACTTAATAAATTTATTTAATGGATTTTTGGTGGTGGCTTGCTTTATAGCTTCATCTATTAATGAACCTAGCCAACAATTTAGTAATGAGCTTTCCCCTGAATTAATTCAACTTTCTCACCTTAGCAATGAAAGGCTTAGATATTGATGCAATAGCACAAACCATTGGAATAAAAAACAAACACAAAAAAACACAACCATTTTTGTGGTTGGAGCTTTATGAAGGGTCTCAACACAACTCAATCGATCTGCAGGGCTCTCCACACTTCTGCTACGTTGGTAGAGATGCTCATGTGAAGGAATAAATTCCAGAAAAGGATAAAATACATAGGTCTATCACGTCTTTAGAAGATGCATACAACACATACCATGCCTAGATTGTAGTCATTCCAACATGCATATATGTCCATATTTAGATTTTTGTAGCTCTCTGCACTTATAATTATCAAATGCAAAAGCAAAAACTAAATGCCAAAAAAAATGACGACAAAAAGAAAAAAATGGCAGGAAAGTGTCAAGGAAAGGATTCCCTCTTTTCTTTTCATGCTAAAATCAGGTTGTTGGTCTGAGACGTTGCCACACATTGGCTGATATGAGAGAGCATTCTTTGCCACGTCTAGTAAGCCAAAGTAGTGTGAAATAAATAGATCTCTACACTGTTTGACCATCAAATTCTCCTGAAACCTACAAAGAGAAAGAACACCTGTAAAACCCCCAAAAAAATCAAATCCTAAAAAGAAAAATATGAAAATGGGGAGTCAGATTGACCCTGGTGGTCACCTGATTAAGTGAGCTTACGATCCAGGTGATTTAATAAAAATAAAATATTATGTTAAACCCTATATAGGATATTTTAGATTCACAACACAATAATATAGAAATAAAGTACAAAATGTGACACAAGAAATAAGTAATATGATTTGAAACCCTAAGTAAAAGAAAGGTGAGGAAAGACTTAGATGATTCAAAAATAATCTGGAGGTGTATAAAGCTGGAAAAATTCTAGAAATGGAATACAGAGTGTCACAACTGAACCCAGAAAATTGTAGATATGTTGGAACAAGCATGACCAGGATTCCTAGGGGAGTACTAGGGTTTATAAGCACCAAAGACCCTATATGGGTGCTAGGGTTTGTCCAAAACCTTACAAACGAGTTTTTGTAGGGTCGCAAGGTTGTCATTAATATTTGTTGCTTGTCGCTAGATGCCCGCAGATGTTGCATGTAACATGTAATGAAAGTTATGACCTAAAAAACCCCAAAAAAATCAAATCCTAAAATGAAATAATGCAAATGGGGAGTTTGACTAACCCCAAAAATCACCTGACTAAGTGAACTTACGATTCGGGTGTTACACTACATTTCAAATTCCATGTAGTTCTTTGTGTGTGTGTAGAATCATGCCCTAGGTACTCTTGTGCACAATGCACTAGCTAACGAGCGATAGTTATATATACAAGATGTAAATATATGTGTGCATGAAAAAATGAACTTCCCCTCTTATGTTGGTGTGTAGAATAACTAGTCCCTTGTCCCTTGAGTGAAGCTAGATGAATGATTTGATGCTCTTTAGATGCCTTTAGATGCAACCTTAGGTAATGGTAGTAGATGCTTAGAGATTGGTCCTTTATTATGATCACATAACATTATATTTATATGATTCCCTTGTTTAAATTTCATAATTAACCACTAAAAGGCCGACCACCAAGTAATAAAGACACCCAATTGCTAGAAAGGACCCAAAAGGAGTGAGTAAGATACAAAGAGGTCTAGGGTGCCTTGAGAAGACGAGGGTGTTTGAGCACTGATGTCCTAGCTGGGCGTTGGTGTCTAGAGATAAAAAAGGTAAAGTATCAAAATTAAGACTCGACATTGGGGTGTGCAGTGCCAAGAAGAAAACCAAAAGCAAATAAAAGGGCTAAAGATAGTGATCAATTAGTAATTTTCTCCCTTAGAAATCATATGAATGCAATGTATGTGATTAGGACTTAAAAATTTACCCAAGTGCATGATTTAGTGTCTACATTTTCCTCAAATTTATTTTATTGAGTGAAAGACCAATAACATAAAGTAGATAAAAGATGTGTACCTGGTAACCATGTAGATCGATGGCAAAAGCATGCCGAGGAGACAAGAAAAAGTGTGGAGTGAATAATATGAAGTGTGAAATCTAGCTAGGAAAGGGGGAATTGGAAATGAACCTAGGGGTGGAGCGTATGCAATGCATCATGTTGTACTTGTTTTTGTTTTTATGCTCGATGTCGATGTAACAATGTTTCTTGTTGTGTTTTAAGGATAAACCTGTTAAATAAGAGAGAAGAAGTAGCTAAATACATGTGTATATAAATTTTTTTGATCTAAGTATGTGAAAACCATGTAAAAATTAATGTAATTTTTTTTTAAAATGCTACAAAGTAGAAAAAGAAACATGTGCACCTTATCTATGATGAGTAAAAAGGATAGAAAACTGTACTGAAATGCTGATGAAGAGTAAATTTTATTGGGTGATCTCACGCCAAGTGCAAGTTTTTGGGTCAATCTCATGCCACGATAGAAGTAGTGTAGGGAGAAAGGTATAGTGTCATTCTCCAACCTTTAACTGCTTTCCAGAATTTATACACCAATGTAGATGGTGTGATCCTGTCTTGCTGAAGTTCGATCTAACGTGAATAAAAGAAGTGTATCCTGAATGCTGGAGGACTATGTGTGTACTTTTCCAACTACTTTGTAAACTACTGATAACCATGCTGAATAGAGAAAAAATGTATTTTTCCCTTGGTCATAGGCACCTAGGAAGGGATAAAATCACTTAGGCTCCCATGTCTGTATTTGGGCGCTAGTGTAAGGACCCAAGTCAAATTATGAGTCCCTCTGTAATTTTCTAAATGTTGTGTTTTTGTGATGAATTGTAAGGTATTGTGTCTGTGTATCACCAATGGGGTGAATGATTCACCCAATAAATACCCCCTCATTTGGGGTGCATGTGATGTTGCAAGGAGGATGCGGCCCAAAAGAGGACCCAACACTGATTTGATACATGTATGTAGAGGGGAATGTTTTTGTTAGAAACCAAGGCACAAAAAAACAATGGCTAGGAAATTTGTTAGTACAAACATGATAAGAAAGAATATAGAAAACATCTAATCTAGTAAGCAATAAGGAAATGTAGACCGTAAAAAGTGGGTTGTAAACATGGAACATCACTCACAATATCACAAGACAATTAGGGCCAAAGTGACTAAAAGAATACAAGCAGTGATCAAACAAGACATAAGGAAAATATCGCAAACAATGGCATACAATGGTAAACAATAAAAAACAAATTATCAGAAAAACATGGTGAAAAATAGTTCCTTTAAAAGAAAATGCTGCACATGAAACACCCATTAGCATACAATTCAACTCGAACCAAAGCAACAGACTCACGGAAGGCGCCACGTGTCAGCTCAATGTAATTCCAAAAAGTGAAAGGGAAAGAAAAAAGAACTGTGGAAGCCTCCACGTGCCTCATTAGCACAACTTCAAAAGGTAGGACAAAAGTGGGGTCCCCAAACGAGCGCAGGTTCTTCACATCGTCAGAGTTCGAGAAAGGTAGAACCAGCTATTGAAAAGTCAAAGTAAAGTAATAGAGCCAGCGGAAGCCTCCACGTGTCTCTTCAGTGCACTTTTGGTATGATGCCTAAAAGAAAGGTCCCCAAACAAGTGCAGGCTCGCCACGTGGTCAGAGTCCGAGAAAAGTAAAACCAGCCGTTAAAAATTCAAAGCAAAGCAACTGAGCCAATAGAAGCCTCCATGTGTCTCATCAGCGTAACTTCAAAGGTAAAGTCCAAAAGAGGGTCCTCAAACGAGCGTAGGCCCTCCACGTGTCTAGGGTCCAACATAGTTACTCCTAAATAGAAGGGGCTTAGCCATAACACAAAGAAAGAAGAGTAGGCTCATGGAAGATGCCAAGTGTCCAACCATTACAACTTTAAGAGTGAAAGGAGGGGGTAAAATCTTAAGAATGCGTGGGGCTTCCACGTGGATCTTGTACGAATAGAATCCAAACCCAAAGCAGTTTGGAAAATATTAGTGGTAGGTCAATTCAATGTAGGATGAATCATGAATCCCACCGAGAATAATAAATGCTCAGATCTTTTAAAAGATTGTGAGATTTCACATTAAACACCCAACCCCGACCTTTAGATGGCCATAAATTTTGGTTGGGAGCTCAGATTTGCACAAGAAAAGATATTTTGGAAAACTTATAGTCTCCTCTACATAACTACGACTGGATATCTTTAAATTAGTGAGACTAAGTTGGTTGAAATTAATAAATATAGTCCACCATTTTTGAGGCTGTCAGGCTTCTCATCTACCATCATAACGAGGTATTTATTTCCCAATAAGGAACATTAATGGAGGCATGGGTTTTGTAGTAAAATCCATCATTATTGTAGGTGAATTCAATTCTCTTTTGGGGTGGTTGAAGCATGATTCGAATTCTTTCCTCCTTTCTCTCTCATTCATCCTATATCCTGTAAGGAGGGGCATTTTTCTAAAGGTTGGACATTTTTTTTTGTACCCTCCCTTCTTCTCTTTCTGAAAGTGGATTTGTGGAGCTCAAACCTCCCATTCAAACTGTAAATGCAATCTTGCCTCTTGGCAATTGTGATGGACTATATCAAATCTTTGGAGCAATAGTATAAGTCTATGGATGATTTCAACCCTCTCTTATTTTCATTGTATCTTCCTGATATCTCATTGCAATCTTGGTTATTTGTGCATGATGGTTGTATTACATTTTTGATGGTTTGTGTTTAATGGTAAAGTAGGTGTTCAACATTTCTTTGGTGCATCACCCTTGTTAGTTTAGGTTTTATTTCTTGCATCTCCTTAACCATGTCTCCTTGACAAGTTAGAGTAGGTTTTAGAGTAGATCATCTGCAATATGAATTTGTGCACCTAAACAAAGGAGTAGGAACTGACCTTCATCCAAAGAGCTCTCCCAATTCGCAAAGTCTCACACTTTGGGAGAAGCTCTATGTTATGCAATCACACTGAGAGTCTCAACCCATCGAGTTGTAGACATTCATGGGTGCTGTGATTACGCATCAATAGTAGTCATCAATCATAGTTAAGGGATTAATGTGATTTCCAAACAACTCGAAGTTAAAATAGATTTAGAGGTCATAACACAAATTTATAAATATCTTTGTTGTTATAAATGGAAGCCAAGTAACAATGTCTCCCTTTATCCAAGAGTTGAGGACTACTAGGATCCTGTTTCTATTTTGATTTCTTATTCTAGTTATGGTCATCAAATATGGAAGTTTCAGGAAAGGAATCCACACTTGAAGAATTATTCCCATTTAGATTGTTGGAAATGCTAATGGCAATGACAGTGCCTGTGGAATTCGGTTGGTGGAAGGTGGGGTTGTGCTCTTTTTGGTTTTTTCTCATGGTGTCATATGCATCCTTTTTGGTATTATCATAGAGAATTCCCCATGCTTGTGTGATAAGTTTAAAAGCTCCCTCGACTCCTGGGAACTTGTTTTTATCAAGATGTAATAACAAGGCTAGTTTTAGCGGGTATTAACAAAAAAAAAACATATTTGACTGGAATTACTTACAAAATGCATTCCTTCACTTCGATCTTATCTTTATAAATGTAATTTAGCTTTCCAAGTTCTCCATATTTTCCAAATTTGGGCCACATTGACATTCTAGACCTCTGACAGTGTGAATAAAATGGCTAGTTCATTTCCCCCAACCTTTATTGAAGTGAATTTAAATGAAATAGATTTTTTAATTTGGAGGAGGCATGTAATAGACATTGATTTTCCTACCACTGATTTACTTATTGATGATTAATTTTTATTAGTTAGATTTATTTTCTATTATTATGATAAGTATGTTATTGATATTGCCAAATCACCGTCATGTTTATTCATGAGAATATAATTATTATTGTGGCACGGTGGATGCAAATCCTTAAATCCTCCCATAATTTAGGGTTTAAGTTTAAGGGTTGAGGGTTTAGGGTTTAGGGCTCAGTGTTCAATGTTTAGAGTTCATGGTTTAGCATTTAGCGTTTAGGATTTAGGGTTTAAGGTTAAATTTTTTAGGGTTTAAGGATTCAATGTTTAGGGTTTATGGTTTAATGTTTATGGTTTAGGGTTTAGGGTTTACGGTTTATGGCTAAAGGTTTAAGGTTTAGGGATTCAGGTTCATGGTTTGGGGTTTAGGGCTTAGGGTTAAGGGTTTAGGATTTTAGGTTTATGGTTTAGTGCTAAGGGTTTAGGGTTTAGGATTTAGTGTTTAGGGATTATATTTTTAGACCTAGGGTTTGTGGTTTAGGATTTAGGGCTCATGGTTTAAGGTTTAAGATTTAGGGTTTAGGGTTCAAGGTTCGTGATTTATGGTTTATAGTTTAGTGCTTAAGGTTAAGGGTTAATGCTTCAGGGTTAGGGTTTAGGGCTCAAGGTTTACGGTTAAGGGTTTTGGGTTTACAATTTAGGGTTAAGGGTTTAATGTTTAGGGTTTAAGGTTTAGTATTTAAGATTTAGGGTTTAAGGTTTAGGGTTTAGGGCTCAGGGATCAGGGTGTAGGGTTCATGGCTTATGGTTTAGGATTTAGGGCTTATGGTTTACAATTTAGGGCTCAGGGTTAAAGACTAAATGTTTAGGGTTTAGGTTTTAGGGTTTAGGGTTTAGGGTTTAGGTTTAGGGTTTAGGTTTTAGTGTTCAGGGTTTATGGTTTAAGTTTTATGGTTTAGGGTTTATGATTTAGTGTTTAGGGTTTAGGGTTTATAGTATAGGGTTTAGAGTTTAGGGTTCAAAGTTTAGGGTTTAGCGCTTAGGGTTGAGGGTTTAGTGTTTAGGCCTTAGGTCTCAAGGTTCAAGGTTTAGGGTTTAAGGTTTAGGGATTAGGTTTAAGGATTAAGTTTTATTGTTTAGTGTTTATGGTTTAGGGTTTAAGGTTCAGGGTTTAGCGTTTTTGGTTTAGGGCTCAAAATTAAGGGTTTAGGGATTAAGGATCAGGTTTAGGGTTTAATATTTAGGGCTTAGGGTTGAGTGTTTAGTGTTTAGGCCTCAGGGTGAAGGATGAATGCTAAAATCCTGAAAAATACCTATGTACTGACTAGATTAGAATTTGAAAAACTATCTTCTAAACCGTGATAGATGGAGCTGTGAGACTAGTTCCATAAGGTGTAGAGTGACCCTAACATTTTATATTTACTAAAATAATTTTAAAGTAGAAACAATAAAATATAAATAATAATAAAAGAAAACCCTATACTTATTTTAGTAAATATATCCCTCCCATAAGCACATACACCACATAAAAAACAAGAACGTGAGTGTGTTATAACACAAGTGCATTATAACGCACTCGCGTTATGGATTGGATTTACCGAACCATAGTGTGCTCATGTTATAACACGAACCTCAGTTTTATTTGTCGCGTTATAACACGTCTGAGCCATAATGCGAGCGCATTATGGCCAAAATGGGCAAAAAATGGATTTGCGTCCGCTTTTTGGCCCCCATATTTGTGCACTTTCCCTTATTTGAATTTTATGATCAATATAAACCTGACCATTCCACTTGTCTCGAAAAATATAGGATGAGTTCCCCTACAAAAAACTCAAAATATGCCATCAACACAAAATGAATCACCAACATACCCAAAGATTATTATTAAGGAATAATCATGTGCATAACTTCAAAAATGAAAGAGAAGCACATGAAATTATATATAAAATATTGAAATAGGTTGAACATCTTATCTATTTTCTCAAAATGAAGTGGCAAGCTCATTTTAGAAATGGGTTATCATGGGATCCTTGTATAAATATCAACTAAATCTAATAATGCTAAACTAGAAAATGTATGTAACCTAGTGGATCAGATAGTGTTCTAAAAATTGATGTAAGAAATGACACCTAACCATGATTTTATTTAACAAACCTCTCTTTAGGGTCTTAAAACTAAGTTATGAAAATTATTTTCATGGTTAAGTGTTCGCTCATGGGAAAGTTGAGCAATATTCAAATAAAATTGTGATTTAACATTTATCACTTGAAATGGGGACCATTAAATGTATAAACGAATGGTAGAGTGACCAATTACGGTTGTTTCAATAACCACATAAAATGTCTAATCAATGGAGTTACACAAGAGAATATATTTACGAAAGAAAATATTAGTATATTTTTTCAAATCCATATTTTTTCCTTATTTATGGTTAGACCAAGAAAATTAAAGTTAGCTAGATAAATGTAATAATGGATGGTGATTGGGGTCACAAAACCTAATCTTGTGATGTATATAAAATCAATCCTCTCTCTTTTTATAACACAATTGCATAGGTTGAAGCATCCGATTTTTCCTTGGAATCTACAAAATTAATATCTCCAAAAATGATTTAATGAAAATATTGTAACAAGTGAGAAAACTACTTCTAAAATTAGCCCACTCAATGACATTATTGAATGTGTAAATATTAGTGAGAACAAGGGAGAATTTGTTTAAAATAAATAAGACACCACATGTCTTCATGTTTATAAATTAGGAACACAAAATAATAATATGTGGTATTGTATATGGAAAAATTAATATGAGTATGGAAGCACAAGTAGGATTATGGTTGGACACCTAACGCAATATTCCCAACCAAGTCATCTTGATAGAGCATTGACGTAAAAATGTAGTGATGTTAACTTCTTGTAGAGACAACACCTTCATATTGGTAAATAACTTATATTTGTCCCTATAGCTATACTTAGAAGATGAGTTAGTGAGGCCTTGAATATTTCAAAATAAAATATCATGGTGGAACATATATGTGCATGGTATTGTTAGCCTCTAACCCATTTTAGAATATTATGAGGTTATTAGCTACAAAACATTTCTTGATTTTCATGCAAAAATTCACCTATTCAATAAGTTTGTTGGTTGTCAAGTAAATGTACTTTCTATCTTCATAATTTGATAGAGGAAAATTTGGGAAACATGATGGTTTTATGTTAGTGTCCCAATGTTTATCTTTAAGGATGTCACATCCTGAAACTAGTCATTTATTATTTTAATACATTTAGAGAACTGAATGGAAATGATTTACATAGAGATAATTATTGGAATAAAATGGACTAAGAGGGGGGGAGTGAATCACTCTTAAAAAGACTTTTAATTCATTTTCAAACTCACACATTCATCATTTCATTCATTCATTTATCATCCATGACCATACATGCACATTAGGAGTGTATTAAGCATTCACAACAACATGGAACAAAGAAGAAGACACATCAACAACATATATAAGTGGGAAAACCTCATGGAGAATAAAACCCACTAAAAATTTACAGATGTTACACACAAAAAATAAATTTAGTAAAGCACCAACTTCACAAGGAGCACTGATCCCTAGTTTAGTAGAACACCAACTCTATAAGGAGCACCAAACCCTAATTTAGTGAAGCTCCCACTCCAAAAGGAGGATAAAACCCAAAAATAGGAATAATCACCAACTCAGTCACCTGATGATGATGTTATATGATTTTTTTTTCCTGCCACAACTGATGGAGATCATAATTTCAGCTTGTAAACCCTTTCTCAAGCCCTCATTCACACAATTCGCTCTTTCTTATTCATTATCAACTTGTCTTGGCTCTAAAATCTTACAAAAATGATATTAATTGGTCTTGAACCTGTAATATAATTCCTAAGCCTTCAATTCATGCCTTCATACCTGTAAAACATTTATACTTGTGTCACACTTTTCTCCCATACAAGACTAGCCCACAAATGGACACAAAACTTCACTTTTATATAATTTTCTTCTTTCTAACCCAAGAGAGGTTAGTCATTCATGATTAATTCTAATAATAAATCATAATAAAATTCAAATAAATTCATTACAATTGTCACATATTACCCATATAAGTCCACCAAGAACAAAACCATCCAACTCACACCACAAAGCCTCAAAACCCTATCACCAAGATGAGAAAAATAAACTCATACTAAAACCATGATTATTCAAGCTCATAAATTCTCCATAAATGTGTAATATATGAAAAAAAACATCATACATGGTCACAAATTTCCTTGGATCAATTAAATATTCCATTAAATGGGCCCACTGGCTCATATCCTTCTCAAAACAGTTGTTTCAAGCACCATGTCTTTACCTTTAGACCTAAATACCCATCAAGATGAACTCAAATATGACATGTGAAAACTATATGGAATTATCAGGACATTTAGATCACTTATATGTAATTTTATAACTCATGAAAAATCCACGTGCTCAAACCATAACAACTTTTCTCTTCACCAAAACAAGCCGACCAAAAACTAGTATTACAAACTCACCTAGTTTGTACCCTTGCTGAAACTTTCTCAATAGAAATTAAATAGGAAAAAAATTCATCCCTCTTCACTTTAAAGGTGTTAATAATCACCAAATAAACCATACCATACTTCAATCAACTCAATCTTCCAGCAATAACAAACTTGTCCTGAAAAAGTAGCTACCTTATTTGTCACAAATTGACTTGAATGACCAATAAAATCAACTCACCATGAGAAAAGATATAAAATACCGAAAATATATTTTAATTAAATTTACAGAACATATTATAACTCCTTCCAAATCTAAGTGGAAGGCCTTCAACCAAGCCAATCTCTACAAACTGATTTTTATGCCTTCTTGAACTCAAGAATTGATCATTAACCTAATTTGCTCCATCACCACAAAAAAACTCTAATCTTATAAAAATAATGGAATTACATTATAAATTTTTAATAAGAACTCAAAAACCTTCACAAATCATGAAGAACTCAGAAACATCATCTTACCTCATCAAGCCACTTAACACCTTGCTAGAACAAACATCCTCCAATCTTGACCCTCAAATAACAACTCATAATTTTTTCATACAATATAAAAAACACAAGTTTTATATATCAATGGAAATATTCCTAAACCATCTCGACAACACAACTCGAATCAGCTCCCAACTCCTGTAAATTTTGCAATGTCAATTTTACTATAGACTGCTCTTAACTGCCTCAAAAACCAGTGTTTCTAAATATGGCACACTTTTTTTTTCCAGCATCAACATGACCTGAAACCTTCATGAAAATCTAGATAAACTCTTGGGATATCATAAATTTCAATTTAGACTTTACTTTCTTTGGATAACTTTGTGTCACACTAGAACTCTTCATAAACAAGCCTTTTCGGGTGGGGCCCACATATGACCACATGCTCTATCTTACCTTTCTGGAAACATGGAAGAGTCCTCTATAACATATAATCATGAATTTTTCATAACCAATAAAAAAATACACTTTATACTAAATTTTCTCCAAGCTTCTTCTAGCTAGGGTTTCAAACCACTTTACCTTCTTAACGATCGTTCATAAAAACATGATGATTAAAACACCTCATTATTTTTTTGAAACCTTCATAACTGAATTTATAAGCTATTACAAATATATCATATCCCCATGAAAATTATATAACTCACAAGGAGCATCAAAAAGTTCACATTTTCTTCAAAATCACACTTTAACTTACCCGATTTCTTCAAAACTTGCATATACTTAAATTACTTCAGCAATTTGACCTAAAACATGTCATAAAGTATCATGACAACATCATCTAACTATACATACTCACCATATAGCCTAAATATCTTTTAAACTCTCCAGCCATTAAGACTTATCTATGCCAAATTTCCTATTTCTCACTTGTTTGCTTCCCAAGAACCCTAAAACACCATCAAATCTTTGAGAACTGACCTAAAACTCACACTTCATGTACACTGCCACCATGTTTCTACCATGTTACAACAATAATTATTTGTTCCAAATATCACACCTCCATTGTATTTTGCATCCTTCAGGGCTAAAACATGCTTGGAATGACCTGACTCAACCATGAAGTTTCATGACTTGACCTTTCTAACCTCATGCAGACCCATAAACATCTGAAACACATCATTAGGACCATGTTTTACCTCATGACACTCAATAAATTAGTTGGGAAGAATCAAACCATGACTTAACATACTCAACCATGCATCGAGACACTAAAGATCTTGAACCAAAATTGACAGCACCACTATATCTTCATGCTTAACACCTAAACAACACTATATGGAGACTCACATCACACCCTTTGCATTCAATGGAGTTGAAATATATGAAAACACTAACACACAATTGCCAACAAATATGATTTTTATTGATTGATATTGCTTGATTAACATTTTGATATACATGTTTTGGATAAAAACATTTATTCTAAATAATTAAACAATTGTTTGAAGATTATTAAATTCTAAATTACTGTTGAAAACAACATGTCATTTATTATTAATAGATAGTTGATTCAATATTTTGGACATGTAATGCACCGGGTATTATTATTTTTTCATGTGTAGGATTTCTTAGGAAATTAGAAAGAGCATCATCAGAGAGAGAGAGAGAGGAGATAAGATGTCGTGATGGGTATCACGAGAAAGAGTTATGATGGATATGTCAGTGCTTGAAAAATGAGTTAAACTATAAGTCACCAATAGAATATTTTTGTTTATTTATGCTTAGTAGGTATTTGTAGTCACAAAATCTATGCACTTGGCTACATTTATAGGTCCTAAAGCATACTGATGTATACATGATTCCTAAGAAAGAAAACTATTGGTTAACAACTCCTTTGGGCCTTTTGGTTACCCTCTTCCACTTTAATGGCTTTACACATCATATAGCTTTGTCAAAACTTGAATGATTTATATTTTGATGGCTTTGGACACTAGCGCCCAGTTATAATAGAAGCGCTAAGGAACCCCTGTCCCTCTTTTTCTTCTTCTTACTCTTTTGGGTCCTTTTCACCTTTTGGTCACCTTTTAACACGTTGGGTTAGCCTTTCAGTTGTTAATTACGAAATTCAAACAAGGGAATCATATATATACTTAGTTACTTCTCTCAAATAAGGGGCCAAACGCTATACACATTACTATCATCACCTAAGCTTGTACAAAGGTAAAAGAGAATTACAAGGCATGCATATAGCACACTCATATAAGAGATAAGGGTTGCATCAATTTGCATACACGAAAAAGGAGCAAAATTCATTTTATTCCATCACATACATTTTGCATACATGGAACAATCTAGATGTAGCTTTCTATCATCATGCAACTTACACAAGGGAAAACTAGGGAATCACTACACACAGAAGCACATAGAACTACATTGTGTTTGAGATGTAGTGCAGTGCTCGATCATAAGATCACTCTTCAGGTGACCACTGGGGGTTATGCCAACTCCACATTCTGCATATTTTTTATTATATTTGATGTTGTTTGTGGGCATGTACATGTAGACATATATTTGTAGGTTATAAATATGTTCGGTTACATTACAATGAAACTAGAGTGATAAAATAAGATAAAAAACAAAGCTCCTCTAGCTTAGAAAAGACCAGAACCCATTTTATTCATTAGTGCCTAAGGCACTCCTTTCCTCCCGCGGGAACTTATGCCCTTGACATTTATAGGGTTCCAAACCCTCATCGATCATGTTTGACACTGTTTATAGCCATATTCAAAAAATACTTAGTGTTGATCATTAATAGATTACACAAAATCAACTAAGTCATTCCCCCCTCTCATTTGCTTAGGGTTTTACATTATTGAATGCTCACTGCTTAGAAATTATTGTAGTGTATTACCTGAATACAATTTGTTACATCAATTACTCTGAAATAAATGTTTAATATAATTTATATTAAATCATTTGGTGAACCCATTCTCTCAAACCTTAACTTGCTTCAAGACATTGTTTTGATCTTCTCCCATGGCTGAGACTTATGAACCCTTTACCAACAAAGATATTCATAATCTCCATGATCATATTGCTGAACACCCTCAAGACCTAGATATCTTATTATTTTCCACCCGTGATGAAGCCACATGGTTAGCTAAGCTTAACCCTCCAATATCCAATGATACTTTTGTTCTATTGTCACACTTCCTCCTCACTCCACCACATCTCTTCTACCTAAATCTGCTACCCCTATTTTAAAGGTTTTAGTGAATACCTAAGATCTAAGGGCCCAAAAAGAATCAATTTAATGGTAGATAATGAATCCTACAACTTTTTAAGTTGTGGGATTTTTGTGGGATAAAGTGTTTTAAATTAATAGTATGGGTATTAGGGGAAAGGGGCATGTTAGTGGATAATATAGGATGTGACTCCTTTAATATAGTTGATAAATAAATACATGATTTGAGTTAAGGATTTATCCAATAACATTGTGCATGGTCAATTGGTTAATAGTATAAAGAAATTAAATTATTTTTATTTTGAATATATAGTTAGATAACTAAATAATGGACATGGGAAGTAAATTTAATTTGAATTAAGGAAAATGATTAAATAATTATGATCTAAATAAAAATTATGTGGAACCTTAAAGAGGGTTGGGTTTTGAAATGTTAATTATAAATTTAATTTTGATCACCGTATGAATGAGTAAAGTTTGTTAGCAAGATTTTTTTTGAACGTAGTTGATATTTATAACTCTTGCAACCTTTAAAACAAAACAAAAAAAAATCATGCAATTTTTTTTCCCTAATAAATTAATAGACTTTGGGTGGTTTTTGAATGTCGAAATTGTGGGTGTTACACAATATGTGATTGTCTATGCTATTGTTGAATGAGGGCCATATGGAAATCTATGATTGACTATTAACTATTGCATCTCTAGTTGTTGGTCCTCTCAATCTTTATTTTCATAGGACCTAACGTTTTTTGATTGAACCCCATGTGAAGCCATGATTGGCTACGGGTTCTCATGGATTGATGTCACATGACATCCCGCGATGATTACAAGCTATGGGTTGTGCCTTTTCCTTAGCCAACTTCTCAGGTTCCTAATAATTTGTGTGATTAACTCCACATGTCATGTCTAGTTGGCTACAAGTTTCGGGATATTTCTCCATCCCTTACCCATTTTTTTACTTTTTTTTTATCAACTCAAGTTTCCTAGCCTTTCATCTTTAGGGATTGCACCATGCAGTGCAATCCTTTTTTCCCTCAATGTGTCCCCTTCACCTTAGTAAAATTTGGCGATTAACATAAACCTAGCCACTCCACTTGTCTTGACAAATCTAGGATGAGTTCCCCAAAGAAAAATAAAAGTATGCCATCACCATAGAATGAATCGAAAACATATCCAAAGTTGACTTTGAAGGCATCATTATGCGCATAACTACAACAATTAAAGTGAAGAGCATGAAATTATATATAAAATAGAGAAACGGGTTAAACACTCTATCTAGTTGTTCAAAATGAATTGGCATGTTCATTTTGGCAATAGGTTATCATGGAGTCCTTACATAGATATCAAATAAATATAATAGTGTTGAGCTAGAGAATGCACGCAACCTAATAGATTAGATAGTGTTCAGAAAAGTGGTGTAAGAGATGAAATTTAACCACGAGTTGATCTAACCAAACTCTCCCAAGGGTCTTAAAACTAGGTTATGAATTTTCTTTTCATGGTTAAGTGTTCACTCATGGGAAAGTTGAGCAATGTTCAAATAAAATTGTGATTTAACCTTTTTTCACTTGAAATGGGGACCATCAAGTGCATAAATGAATGGGGGAGTGATCAGAAAGGGTCGCTTCTATCACCACACAAAATGTATGAATAGAGTTACACAAGAGAAGCTATTTTCTAGAGTTACAATAGAGTTACACAAAATATTGTTGGTATGTTTTTCAAACCCATATATTTCCTTATTTATGGTTAGACCAAGTAAACAAAACTTATCTAGATAAATTCTGTAATGGATGGTGACTCCAAAAATGATCTAATGGAAATCTTGTAGCGAGCGAGCAATCCACTTCTAAAAATATCCCACTCAATGAAATAATTGAATGTGTTAATATTATTGAGAACTAGGGAGAAGTTGCTAAAAATAAATAAGACACCACACAAACTCATATTCATAGATTAAGAACCCAAAATAATAATATGTATTACTGAATATGGAAAAATTAATATAAGAATGGGACACTCGAATAACACTTACTTTAAATAAAGTAGAAACAATGGAGTCAATTATGAGATGACTAGACTTATTACTTTATAGGTGTTCCAATAAAACACTGGTAAAATTTTGAGGAGAAAGCCCAAACACATCATTGCTAAATTTAGTTTGAGTAGAGTTGAATATTTTATTTTATTTATAAATTTAATACTAACTTTATTTATTATAATAAAAAACAATTTATAAATAAATTAAAGTAGAGAATATTTTCCATCTTTCTTCAATATACTTAAAAGAAGGAGAATATATTTTTTTATTTATACACTTTAGCTTTATTTAATAGAGATGAAATACTCTATAAATAAGTTAATCATGGAATTTTTTTTAGTTTATAGACTCTGTTTTGAGTACAAGTCGAACCTTTTTACTAAACTATAAGTACTCTATCCCTGTGTGATATTTTATTTCTACGAGGATGGAGATTGAAATTTCCCCAGGCGTTCCGTAAGAAATAGGGCGAGAGATTTTGATGAGAGTATGCTATACATGGCGTCACAAATTGATGGGCGTCTGCAAAAGCTGGCAGGCCGTATTGAAAGCCCCTGGATTTATCGAAGACAGAAAAAGATTGGGCATATCAGAGCAATGTATATGTCTGATTACGAGCAGGTGCGATCACGGCCGAATAATTTTATATAATCCACTCCGCCAATCGTGGGAAAGACTGGCACAATTTCCGAGGGGATGGGTATTTCCATTCGGCTGTGCATGCGCGGCATTCGAAGGAAAATTCGTTGTAATCGGGGGCCGTAAACCAGAGGATACACGGAAACCGTTGAATTCTATTTTCGTGTACGACTTCGGATGCTGCGAATGGCGGCGCGGAAAGGACGTATCGGGGGGCCGCTTATTTTCGGCGTTAGCGCCAGATCCAAAAAGACGACTCATTTACTTCGCGGGAGGACGCGAGCACAACAGGAATGTAACACGCGCAGCAGCCGTTTACCACGTGGAAGAAAACGAGTGGGAGGAACTTCCTCATCTCAACTTCAAGAATGATAGGTGCTTGGGCGCTCTTCTTGACGGTAAATTTTATGTTATAAGCGGCGAGGACTACGGTAAATTCAATGACATAGACATAGACAGCGACAGACATGCACGAATATTCGATCCCCATACACGATCGTGGAGTCTATTACAGAAGATGTTATTATTATTAAGTCCACAGAAGGCCAAGAATGGCCTATGGGACAGAAAAAATACAAACCAAGCACCAAAACAAAAAGGGAGTGTCGAAACATCTCCAGAAAAAGAAATAAGGAAACAACAAATCAACCGCTAGAAGGTTGCAGATCGTGAAACCAATAGAAAGTGCGTTGTCTAACACATCTGGACCAGGTTGTCTGCATATGAGATCTCTTAAGATTCCTGAAATCAGTAATGTGGAAGTAAGAACTGATATTTCTGTACTCATTTGTATTTGAGGACTGCAATTTGAGTGTTCTTTCCCGAATTTGAAGCATTTCACGAATAAATAAAGCTAAGCATTTTTGATCTTCATACCGAATGAGACTCCTTAAAGACCCATTGGAATCTCTGAAAAGACAATGATATCTCCCACGGATTTCATAATAGATGGGACACTTGAATATAAAATGCTCTTCGCTTTCAGGTTCTAGAAAACACAACTGACAAATCTGCTCATGCTGTGGAAGGCTATGATCAGATTCAATCCGAAGAGGGGTGAGAGCAGATGCGAAATTGAGCTAAAGGGATCCTTAGGCATGAAGGCAAAAACATCCTCATGTATTCTGGAATTTTGTTTTGATCTTCATGGAAGCAAGAATACAATTGAAAATAGTGAAGAAGCTTTGGTTTCAAAGGCTCTTTCGGAGAAAACCATGTAACTTTCAAATAAGACTTAGTGAGCTCCTTTCGTATACCCTTGTTAACCCCCTGTTTAGTAAGTTGAGGAGCATTAATAGAAAACCCAAGAGGAGGGAGTCTATCAATATCAATATTCAGCTTCTGAAGGAGAGTAGTAATCCTTGCATACCAACAAGATTTGCAACCCTTTTTGGCAAGTTGTACAGAAGATTGAAGTGCCAAATATGGATACCTGTTTTGACCTGAAAATGAATCTGCCATGCACCGAAGTCTATGCAACATAGTGATAACATTGAAAATCAAAGAGATAAAGAGAGGACATACCCCAAACTCAGCAAGAATGATTGAGTGAGGAACTGTTCTTTTGGCTCGAATATTCTTTGATAACATGGAAATGAAAACTCTTTCCATACGATTGAAATCATTTTGTCTCAAATATGGACCCCAAACATCACATCCGTATAAAAGTGCTGGTGTAACCAAAGTATGAAAAAGCCGAATCTTCGTCCGAATATCTTGAAATTGGAGCTGAAAAACATTGTCTTTCCAAGACCGTCAATGCTGCATACCCTTTGCTCAGTCTTGCTTCTATTGCCGGAACAAAGCTAAAAGGTGGACCTGAGAAAACCACACCCAAGTAGGTGTAAGAGTACACCACCTCAACTTGTTTTCCTTTGTACAACAAATTCATTGTAGATGCTACTTTCTTGGTTGTATTAAATGCCATGAGTTTTGTCTTGGCCAGATTTACTTCCAGGCCTTTCTTATCACAAAAATCGCTCAATGCATCAAGCTGATTTTGAAGCCCTGTAATTGTGTGTGAAAGCAAAATAATGTCATCTGCAAATAATAAAATAGCAATGTAGATCCCAAAGAGGCTACAACCATTCATGGTACCTAATTCTGTGGAGATAAGATCCTCTAATTCATCAATATAGAGCCCAAAAAGTGTAGGCGATAGAGGACAACCTTGTTTCACACCTATGTTACTATGAATGTCATTAGTAGTGCCCAATTTGGTACGAATATGCCCAAAAATTTTCTCATATAAAGTCATGACAAGAGAAATTACCATGTCAGGAAGACCCAAATCTTTTAGCCTCTGAATCAAAAGATGTCTAGGTACTGTGTCAAAAGCCTTACGGAAGTCCACAAAACAACAATATACCTTCTGTTTTTTAGCCTTTGCTTCCTCTATAATGGCAACCAAAGTGAAAATGTGATCAATAGTTCGGTGATTCCTCCTAAAACCTGCTTGACCTTTTGCCCTGATCCGTTTTTTTTTCTGCCCATTGTGAGATATAATCATCAAGTACTGTAGCAAAAAGCTTAGCCAAAGTATGCCCAATCATAATGGTACGGTAGTTCTCTGGTTTAAGAGAGTCTCCAGATTTGAAGATGGGATGAATAATATGGGAAGTCCAAGAGGGAGGAAGACCATGAGGAACAATAAAATTAAAAAGATTGGAAATGTGGACAGCAAGAACAACTGGACTATGATGGAAAAATTCAGCTTTTAAATTTTCCACATCTTGGGCTTTATTGGGATTGAGTTTATAGATGGCTTTAAGAACCATCTTATCGGTGAAGAAATGACACTTGGGCGGTCTAGGATTCAAATGAATGGAGGGCTGATTGGGAGCATCATAGAGAGAGGTAGCATAGGTAAACCAGGTATGTGGGTCAGTAATGGCACAAGTAGATTTTTTGGGTAAAAATGATCTCCAGAAAGACTTGGGATTAAACCGGATTTGGTAAATGGTAGCTCTTTGTTTATCATACAAGTATTGTCGCTTTTTCCTTCTAAGAATGATTCTATAAAGCTTTTGGGCCAGCTTGGCTTTAGAGGGAGTTTCGGACATAATACGTTTGGTTAACTTGTGAACATTTTTACAATCCACATCGTACCAAGAATTTCGCGGGCAATGACCATGGGTATGGAACCGAGAAGTATGATTAGAGTGGGGGAAAGCCTTAAATGCCGCATCCATAATTACCCTTGATAGTCTAGTAGCCCTCTCAACTGGATCTAAGATATCATAAATGTTCATGAGATCGGTTTTGAGGATATTAGTGTAGCTCTCATCATATGCATGGTCAAAATGGATAGTAGTATGTTTTTGTGAGAGTACATGGGAGGATGTTGCAATAGGTGTGGCAAGAGGCGTACGGAAAGAGAGAATGGCATGATCAGTGAGAGGTGGGGGAGAAGTCGAGATCTGGAGATCATATATACTCAAAGAAAAAGATTTGCAGGATATAACATAGTCTACAACACTAGCTCCACCAGAATAAGGGAAGCAAGTAAAGCCTTTGGAATAAGGGAAGTGTTCCGTACCATTCAAGATAGCAAGATCATGAGATTCACCCAATTTGATTAGGTGTTGTCCATAAGAATTCACCGTAGAGTCTGCAGAATAACGTTGAAGCCCTGATTCATGTTGATCCACTTCATAAATCATCAATGGGTCATTGTGAAGATCATGATTAGCACACTGAAGGTGGCCAATCCGGGCATTGAAGTCACCGAGAAGAAGAACCTCACCAAATGCAGAGTATTTTGTTATTTCCGGTTGTAAGTCAACAAAGGGAGATTCACCATCAAGAGCTGGAGCATAATTTGAATATTGTGGGGGGAAGTAACACGCAGCAATATAGAGATTTTGCAGAGGAGGTCTTCTTTTAAGTGATATCCATAGGAACCTTGCAAATTCATCAGAGCCTTCAAATTGAATAGAGGAATGGAGATGATCTCTATAAATGCAAGCAACTCCACCAGAACCTTTTGTGCCATGTCGAAGTTGAGGTCTGTGAACACTAATCCATGAGTATCCTGCATATGAGGGTAGAGGTTTCTCCTTGGTTTCATGAGTTTCCATGAGAAAAATGACATCTGAGTTAAGAATCACATCTTCAGAAGACCCTGGAGCAAAAAAGATAGAACCTCCACAATTCCAAACTGCTATTGTAATTGAGGTTGTAGACCATGTTTCAGGGCTCTGGCGTCATGTAGAAATAGGCCAAGGTTTAGTCCACCAATCAGGAGGAGAATCCTTGATCCAAGCCCTTCCATTACGGATTACAGCCCATTTCCCTTGCTTTCTGGCATCCATAACTTTCTTCCTACTTTCTTTTACCTCTTCCTGTTGCATCTTAGTTAAATCCTCATCTAGATAAATTTTGTCAATACGATCAAATAATTTTTTCTTTGATCTAAGTACCTCCAATCTATCTTGTGATGTGCGAAAGCGAATAACTAAAGAGTCATCTTGATTGAACCAAGCTCTATCTGGTGATATAGTAGGCAGTCCTAAATCATTAGTAATGAAGTTGGACGCTGTTTGGATGGCATTTTCTTGATTGGTTAATCCTTTGACTCGCAGATTAAGGGCTTTGGCTTGTCTTTGTCTATCTTCTTCAAACTTTGCTTGAATTACAACTTCAACCAACGGAGCTGGTTTCTTACTGTTTTTAACAACCTGAACCCATTCGTTTGGATTTATAGAATCCACTTTGGTAGCTAAATCTTTTTGTTCTTCTCTATTAACCACAAGTTCAGCGCGAAGAAGGGCAAGCTCTTCTTGATTGTTGTTGCTAATGGAGTTTAAGGTTGAAGAGGATTTCAATTCTACCAAGGAGGATTCCAGAGTGCTGATATGCCCAGCCTGTGCAGTAATCAATTTATTTTGTTCCATGACCACTGAAGATAACTCCAACAATTGTTGTTTGAGAGCCTGCAATTGTTCCTCAAGGATTGTTACTCTGTCAATGGGAGAGCTGGTCATGTTTTGTGGAGATGCATTCAGATTAATTACTCGTGTCTCCCCTTTTGTTGAAGGTTCTGTCATTGTAAATTACTTGAGAAATTTTTGTCAAACAGTTGGCATGTAAACTGTGTGTCCCTGTTACTGATCTGACCCTGTTCCTGTACCTGTTGATGTGGAAGCCTGATTTTATGTGTACGCATTTGGTGGAATTTATTATTTTCACAGGCACGGCGTCATGGAATATGACTCGGAGAATAATGCGTGGACAAAGGTGGATTCCCTTCCTCCGCAGTTGGAAATGAAATACATTACAATTACGTGTGTTACATTATGCGGTGACAGAATATTCCTTTGTGCCACTAACCACTACAATGTGAACAACTTTTTTTACATCTATACTCCACCATGTAAAAGAAGCGTCAGCTCTCCCTCCCAAACAGATTGGATTGAAATTGAGGGGCCAAAAACTCATATTGGTTTTGTCATATACGGGGCAGGTTTAGATGTGTGAATAATCGTATACTTCACTTTGCACCTAATACCATGGAAACCATGCGATTATCCATATGGTAATGTCAAGATTGTGAAAGAAATAATAATTTAGTTCTATTAGGTTTTTGCCGGATTTGCGTTCTTTACATTGATTTTAGAGATTAGATCTACATTCACGCACATATGCTCACACACTTTCAACTTTTGTATCCCTCTCTCACATAGATGTTTTGCATAGTAATTTTGATGAAAGGAAATAAAGGAAGAAGCTAGTATAGGTTTTTATGTTTGTTTCTCGCTTCTGACACACTTGCATGTAAGAGGTTTTCATTGGTCAAGTTGCTAGTTTTTTTACGTGGTTTTCAAAAGACCTCAATGGTGACTTAGATCTTCCTAGTGTATTTTTAACAAATCTCAAACACTTCCAAAATAGTTAAATCAATAACTTAGCATTTGTACTAGGCTTTTCCTAGTCTTAAACATTGCTGATCTAACTATTTTTATAGTTGCTCTAAATATTTTTCTATATATTTTTGAGTGTAAATCAGTTCCAAAATCTATGTACTTTATTCTTTTCTTTGTTGGTAAGAGTGTCGGATCCATCCCTCAAGTTGTCTCAATTAGGTCACTTTTTCAAAAGGGTTCTTTGATCCTAGATATGATAATTTAGTTGCATCTAATTAAGTGTGATTTAATGTACTTGCCATTCTCTCTTCTTTATGAAAACCATGTCCATAATACCATGACATGGCATACATCAACCTTATGCGTAAATTCCTTTGGCTTATGATGATGAAATATGCATGCAACAATCAAGAAAGACATGCGAGAAACAAATTGTGTAACAAGATAAACCACAAACCATAATTATAATCAATGCCATAAATTCTGAAGAACAAAAAAATTGCCAACAAAACACCATAAATTGTAAAGGATAAGAAAATTTTGCAACAAGACTTTATTAAGTCAAAATCTAGATGTTATGAAATTGTATTAGATCTAATAGAAAAGAAAAATAGGGTCAAGAGATGCAGAATAACAAAATGTTACTGAACAATTGACAATTTACTTTTGAAGCATCATCTGTGCACAAGCCATTTCAGTCCCTATACATTATACTTATATCAACAAACTTTACATTTATTAGTCATCGACACTTGAAATTTGTAATATATTATTAATCTTGACTCCATTTTGAATTTCTATTTTTGAATTTCTCCCTCCACCTCACCCAACCTTTCTCTTTGCATGTAATGCTAGTTTGGGTGCTCAAATAATTATGTAACAATAAAAACCACAAATCATAATTATAATCAATGCCATAAATTCTAAAGAGCAAAAACAATTGCTAATGAAACACTGTAAATTCTAAAGGATAAGAAAAATTTCCAACAAGACATTATTAAGTCAAAATTTATATGTTATGAAACTGTATGAGATCTAAAAGAAAAACAAAAATAAGAAAAAGAGATGTAGAATAAAAAATGTTACTGAACAGTTGAAAATATACTGAAGCATCATCTTTGCACATGCCATTTAATTCCCTATACATTACAATTATCTCATCCTTGCATGGAATATGACTCGGAGAATAATACATGGAAAAAAGTGGATTCCTTTCCACTATCGTTGGAAATGAAAGACATTACAATTACGTGTGTTACGGTATGCAGTGACAGAATATTCAAGTGGTGTCACTAACCGCTGCAATGTGAAGAAATTTCTCTACATGTATACACCTCCTTGTAAAAAAATCGTCATCTCTCCCTCCTGAAAAGATTGGATTGAAATTGAGGGGCCAAAACTCATATTGGTTTTGTCATAGGCTATTTTTAGCCTTGTGGACGTTAAAATGTTTTCATTTCATTTCATATATGGGGCAGGTTTAGATGCGTGAATGTTCTCGAAACTAATATTCTCTCCCATGTAATCGATTTTTAAAGTATAAATGTTATTCGATTGTTTATTATCACTTAATAATTTCAATTAAAATTTTTCCCTCAACTTTTTTTGTGTTTAGAATTTTGTCCATAGTTTCAAGAAAATACACATTTCATATGTAATTGTTGCAGATATTTATTTTATATTTGGGTTGGAGGATAGATCCCCCTTTATTTTTACAGAAATCAAGACAACAATAAGTCTGAAAAATCCACGCACAACCATTACTTTCTCAACATTAAAATACTTAATACAGGCAAAAATTATCATGGTAATAAGAACTGTACAATATGCATGACATCAAAATTGATTGCAACCATCTAATGTATTGTAGGTTATTCAAAATTTAGTGAACCCATCAGGTCGACTCTTGTTGACATTTTTCGATATTATTTTTAACTTGTTTATCTATTTTGATGTGGCTCCACTGGAACATTCTCGACCCCTCTTACACCATTCCCTTCTCACATACCCACTTCTAAAAGGGATTGATTCTTCTTCATCCATCAAAATTACACTAAGGATTAAGGGTTACTAACTGATTTAATATAAATTGAATTAAATCTAATTTCAGATTAACTAATTTAACAAGTGAAATACAAATGATAATATATAGTAATATACAAGTGCTAAGTATACAAACAATGTAAAAATCTAAGAAAATAAGAGAGATAGATGACTTAGCTAATTTTTGTGTGCCCTAGGTGTAGTCGGGACTGTGTATCTATTAGATCTGGCTGGAAATGATGTCAAAGTGGTTTGTAAAGAGTTCTGGGACTCTGAATTTGGCTAGATATAAGCACCCACATGGGGACATGAGTGCTTGGGTACTAGTGTCTGTTCTAGGTGCTAGTTTTTGTGTGAATATTTAGGATCTACTCTTTTTTTTGGGTCTGAGGGTCTTTGCTCAAATATCTACTTTATTGCTCCAACTTTGCTGTTAGGTTTTTGATCACACTTGCAACATGAAAAGAAAACCCTAGCTACTTGAACAAGCTCATAAACACATTAGATCTAAATAAAATATGCAATATGTGAAGTCAAAATGACCCCAACAGTCACCCGATGAGTGAATTTAGTAACAAGCGTTGTACTACATTTTAGAGTCCATGTAGCTTTATGTTTTTGTGTGTGAAATAGTGTCCTTAGGTCTGCCCTCATGCCAATTCCACCAAGATAATGGGCTATAGATATATTTGATGTAAATGTGCAATATGGAATTCAACACTTCCCCTTTCTATGTAGTGTATGCAGCCCAAGATGTAGTCCCTTTGAATAGTAGTGATACTATATAGATGTGATAGCTCCTTTTGAATTTCTAGCCAAAATAATTGTGTGTGTGTGTGTGTGTGTGTGTGTGTGTGTGTGCGTGTCTTGTTTGAAATTCTACACTAATGACACAAAAGTTCAACTAGGAACACAGGATAACAACAACAAAAGTAATAAGGCTAACCAAAAATGTCAAAATGTGTAAAATGGGTATAAAGAATAAATAAGACAAAAGCACCCAGAATGGACACAAATTCCTTGGCGCTAGTGTCCAGATTTGATGCTAGTGTCTTGAGACGGATGATGATAGATATGAAAATATAGAAAGACATGGATCCCTATGACTTGGCTAGAAGTGGATACAAAAATGAGAAATATAAAAGAGAGTTACAATAGGAATCAATCAAAGACGTAGATGGACAAGAGACAATGTTACCAGTTAATAATTTTATTACTTAAGATTCATACATATAAAAACATATTGATGACATAGTGAAATAGTGATATGTGCATAATATTATGTCTACATTTCCCCCTCTCTATGCGATTTGAATGAAATTCAACTAGTGTAAAGAATGTAAGAAACATACATGTATAGAGTTTGGATAAGCCATATTTCAGAGTGCACGTAGAATATAAAAACTTGTAGTGTGGTGAATCATGGGTTATCTTTTTGACCCATGTGACACAAGAGGAGATAACAAGCTGTCATAAGGATAAACTTGGAGAAAAAGTCGTGATGATATTGGAAATGTTTGGATTATTTATCAAAGGTGATAGAAAATGTAGGGAGTGATCAATTGCCAACATGATTTATTGGTAATTGAAGGATTTGTGCATCCTGTTTCCAGAGGAAGAGTGTTGGGGAGAGAGGTCAATTTTTCTCTCCTTCCATGACACTTCTCCAAAAGATCCAACCACTACAGATGAATCATAACCAAATTTGTTACCTATTTAATTCTGATTATAACATGTTTGTTCCTGATTGAATAACCCACATATAAGAAATACAGAAAAGGAAATTACATCTCATTTCCCCCACTCCTACAATAATGGGTTTTCTAAGTTGAATAATGTTAAATGGCTTCCAAGTTAGGTAGGTCATCTAGAAGCGATGGTGATGTAATATGGCTCCCATGTTAGGTCATTTGAAAGTGATAATAACTATGATCATTGTATTGATTGATTGATTTGAGTGATGGAACTTGATTGAATAAGATGTACTTTCGAGAAGATTTTTATCTTTGCCCCTATATTAGGTCATTTGGGGGGAATATATTTGAAATAGCAGGAAGTATTGATTGTTGTATAGAATAATTATAATTGTGTTTGAATGAGATTAGAGAAAATTGTGATAGTAATGCATTAAGAGTGTCAATTGATTGTTTTGAATCTTGAGAGGGATTATAGGATGATCCTGATTGTATGCCCCCTTCGGAGAAAGGATGAAGGGTGGAGAAACAAGAAATGATATGAAAGCAAGGTAGTGAAAGGTTATAATAGTAATCAAGAGATAGAATGATAGTTATAGTAGTGTTTGACAAATTATGTATAGAAATGGAGTAATATGTGTGTCAGAATTGCAGACGACATGCTTAAAAGTGAATAGTACAATGCTAGGCGAGACCGTGTTCTAGGTGGCACAAACAGGGAGTAACAAAATGCAACGAGGCTCAAGATATGATCCAAACTGTGTGGCTGGTATTAGTTATAAGAATGGTGAGAAGTAGTAACTATAGTACAAAGTAAATTTGTATATATACATATGTATATATATATATATACATAGATATATATATATATATATATGGAAAAAGTGAATAGTTATTTCTTTTGCACCAAAAGTGGTTGTAACTTTGAGCTCTGAGCTGCAAGGATACCATGCATGAAAGAGGTTGTGTGGATGAGATTTGAGAGGGTGACAACATCCGTGGCTACACAGATGACTGTAGACTTGGTATATATGACCAAAATTGGATTTTTTTTGTCAAATATGCTTGTTTTTATTAATTTTAGTAAAATTTGATTTTTTTTATTCTTTGACATTTATGACTAGGAAAAAAGAAGATATGAAGTTTCTATCCTTTGAGACACTGGCGCATAGTTCCTAGCACTAGTGACCCGCTTTTGCACGCTAGAGTCCAGATCTTGGGCACTAGTGTTTAGGGGTAGGATTTTGGCATTGTTTTAGTATTTTAGGCTATTTTGATGTGTTTATAGTTAATTTTGAATGATGTTAGTGTGTTAATATTGTGTAATGTCACTTGTTTGTGTTTCTGTAAAGGAATATCAACTTGAGGGAGTTTCATGTGAGTCATCACTTAAGCACGATACTTGGTTTGGGATTGACAGGTGATGAATGGGAGATATTAGACCGTGCCGGCCTACGAAACATTACTAGATTGGGGGAGATACCCCATAACATGCCTTTATTGAATGATTTATGTGAGAGATGGTGTGTTGATACTTGTACATTCTGGTTTCCGACATGTGAGATGATAATGGAATTAGAGGATGTATATAGGATACTGTGGATACTTATTGTTAGAGAGAGGGTGTAGGTGACAATGGTATTAGATGCCCATGGCCAAAGGAGGGAGGCACGATGATATTTTGTAGGTTCTCAAGTACATGCCAAGACATATATTATCTTAGATGTGATTGTGGGATCTGGGGTTCCGCGATTGCAAAAAATTATTGCAGTGGTATTAGCTTCATCAATGGCCATGGAGGGTTATGGAATTGGAATTTTATACATGATACATATTATTTTCTAGAGTATAGAGGAGAACGGTACTAGATGAACATGGGCACGATGTGTGTTGGCCCATTTATATAGGGAATTATACATATTTACTTAGGAGGATCATAGAGGTGGATTGGGAGCTACTACTTTATTGCATGTATGAGCATATAACTATAGTGAGGCCACTCAGTGGGCCATAAGCCAATTGGACTCGGTCATAGATATTTGCAGCGAGGTGGGTGGGTACCCACAGTAGCAGGATGGATACGACCACATATAGGTCTACGTTAGATCAGATGGGTCCTAGGGCCATTATATGGAGACTGCATAGAGATTATGGAGGATGGGTGGAATATGGTGTTGAGGTTTCTTGCATTTGATGCACCATGTTGTTAGAGGATAGGTTTCTAAGAGTAGAGGATATGTTCCAGGATGAATGAATGTCTCAATAGTTTGGTATGGCTCAAGATGTTCCCCTAAAGCCATATATATGGTGTTGATCAACTAGGGTAGTGAGATGAACAAGGTAGAGACCAAGCCATAGAGGAGCACAACTAGTTCCCTCAGGTCCTGGTGAGGTAGATCCCACCATAGGGCTTGTACAGACACATGACACGGGATGCACTGAGGCATATAGTTAGTGATGGGAGACATACTAATGGGTGTTTATATTTACAATAGTTGTAGATGTGACATGTGAGCTGAAATATGGAGAATTTGAGGGCCATGACGTGTCCTCGAGGTATATGATATAGTACCAGTGCAAGCCGAGCGTAATTATGTTCATTGTTATTTTTTTATTGGTTGATATAGTTGATGAATAAAAATATTTGTAGTGGCTAATATTATTGTGTGATTACAGATGATGCTTATGAGACGCTGGTTGTAGATTCCTCCATACACATGTTGAATCAGAATGTGCCCCTAGATGTGCTTGTGAGAGGAGGAATTCTAGAGTAGGTAGGCATGATTATAGGAAATCATGTCCACTTGTTCAATCTAGTGGCAATAACAATGACCATGTGCACAATTCTATTGAACAATCATGATGAGGCTTAAGCGGAGATAGAGCGAGCGAGATATGAAGTAGAAGGAGGAGGCTTAGCTCAATATTTATTTTCACGATATGTGGAGCTTTAAGGCCAATATGCAGATAAGACGATAGATATTGCTATATTACAAAGCCATCTTCAGAGATACATAGGTCGAGATCAACAACATAGCTTTAGTGGTGAAGCTTCGAGTTCTAGAATTCCCCCGATTGTAACTAGCGATAATGAGGAGGATATATGATGTATTTAGAGGATGTATTGAGGCATGAGGGGTTGCCCCTTGCAATTTTAGTTTGTAACTATGATTTTTGATGATATATATATATATGCATCGATAGCTTATTTGGTGTTTTATGTTCATTGTGTACTATGTGATGATTATGATTTATATTGAGTAGTGATTGTGTGCTTTGTTAGCTTTATGTGCATTATTGGTATAACTACCTTGATAGATGATGTGTATTTTTTGAAATTTGTATCGATGTGTAAAGAATTTGCTAAATGAGAGATTGAATAGGAATTATTGTTGAATAATAGTGAGTAATATGACATATGATAAATAGAGATGTATATATGTGATGTGATGTGGTAGATATGTAGAAATGGCGATGTGATTTAGATAAGATAAGAAAATAAAATACCGATGCTTTGAGAATTGTATAATAAGGAGATGTAGAGCAATGTATGTAATTGAGTGTGATGAGGATCAAGGGGGGGATAATGAATTCCCCTAGTATGAGAGTGATGTTCATTTAAGCAACAACTTCCTCAACAGTCATATACGAACATTGAGAACATGAGTGTGTCATCGAGTAATGAGATGGAAATGGAGATCATCTATAAGATGCGGAAAGGCCTGCAATGTAGATTAGGAGCATGTGGGACAATAGTAGCATGTGTATAGGTTTTGAATTCGATATAAAATGATATGGTGCCAACAATGGGAGGTGTGATGGTGGGAAGTGCATAAGTGGGCTACTTAGGAAGCTAATGAGTTGCAATAACAGTGTGGGTAGGGTGAGATGAAGTGGAAAGATGTGGGATAGTTGGAGGAGGTGGATGGATGATGGAAATAGGAGGTGGATGGATAATGATTGTAGGAAAAATTGAATGAGACAAGCTAACAATTACAGAGGCTCACTTATGTGGAATATGAGAGAGAGAGAGAGAGCACTCGTGAGAGTGGGTGCAGAAGACAATAACACCCTTATCTTTTAGTTGTAGTTTATCATGAAGAACATAACATTCATTGTCATGGTGGCCATTGATGGAGCAAAAATTTAAAAAATGGTGGTCACGATGGCGGTGCACCTAGTGAGGGGGATGATGTTGGTTGGAAGGTAAATGGATTAGTTGCTTATCAACTAATGTGCACAAGACATCATGTGGTTTAGTAACTGTATGTGAAAATTGCAATGGTTCATGGGTGGGCAGTGGGGAAGACATAGGTGAATTATGACATGGTGGTGGAGAAATAGGACGCTTATGCGAAGGAGGAGATGGTGATTATGAAGGAGGGTAAATATATGAGACAGGAGAAGACTTAATAGGAAGGTAGAAATTAAAGAAGTGGAAGGAGGTGTTATAACATGAGCTGCAATTAAGTACTTTTTTGAATCAATAATCTTATATAAAATAATAGTAAATGAATCACATGTATCATTTAATAACTTCTTTTTTAATGGAGGAATTAATCTACAACAAAAGATAAATTTCATTTCTAGATCAATAGGCTGAAATAGTAAATGATGCATGCAAGAATTAAAGCATAAAATGTAATCTAAGATTGATTCTTTCTTTCCTTGATGTAAAGAAGGTAAAATTTCATATGTAACTTTAGGTCCATTGTTAGAAATAAAATGTCTAATAAAAAATCATGGATATGATAATAATTACTAATAGATCCATCAGGTAAATGAGTGTACCATTGGAGAGCAGTATCATTATTAGAGTTAACGCCACTATCATCCATATCCTTGAAAGAAATAATTTCATTAAGATAATAGATTAACATTTAATAACTTTAAGTGAAGAAACATCATCATTAACATGTGTAGTATCATCAACATGCAAAAAATCTACACTATTTTGAACATTTGATGTAACATGACAAGCATTGGAAACAACTTCATTTATTTGTGCATTATCGTTATCATAATCATAGTCACTATCATCCATATTTTCACAAGCAAGAACCTCATCATTCAAAGAATATATATTAATGCTAGAATTTTCCATAGTACGAGGAGAGGAGGATGGAACATCATTCATGGCTATGGTAGATGAGGGAGAATATTCGTAAAGGTTTTGTACAGGGGAAACTATGTAAAAATAAGGGATTTGGAAACCAACAGGAAGTGATGCTTAGAAAGAAAGGAGTTGGTGGAGGACTTGTGGATCATATTGATGATTTTTCATGAGGTCATAGAATTCATTTTCTTTAGAGGTATTGGAAAAAATTGGTTACATGCACATATAGGTCATATCGTGATTTGGAGATGGGTACCTTTTATTAGCCATAAGGGATTTGGATCCTAGGGAAAGGAGTTTGAGTAAGGAGTGGGTTCACCAAATGATTTAATATAAATTGAATTAAATCTAATTTTAGAATAACTAATGTAGCAAGTAATATACAAATGATAATATACATTAATATACAAGTTCTAAGTATTCAAACAATGTAAAACTTTAAGAAAATGAGAGAGATATATGGCTTAGCTGATTTTTGTGTGACCTAGAGGTAGTTGAGACTGTGTATCTATTGGATCTTGAAATGATGTCAAAGTGGCTTGCAAAGAGTTTTGGGATTCTAAACTGGACTGTAGAGAAGCTCCCAAGGGAGATAGGAGCGCTTGTGCGCTAGTGTCTATTCTCAGCATTAGTGTCTGTATGAATATTCAGGATATGCACTTTTTCTAAGTTTGAGGGTCTTTGCTCAAATATCTAATTTGTTTCTCCGAATTCGATGTTAGGTTTTCTATCACACCTATAATCTGTAAAAAAACCCTAGATATTTGCACAAGCTCACAAACACATTAGATTTGAATAAAATATGCAATATGTGAAGTTGGACTGACCCCGATAACCACTTGATGAGTGAACTTAGTACTGGGCATTACACTACATTTCAGACTCATGTAGTTCTGTGTGTGAAATAGTGTCCCTAGGTTTTCCCTTATCCCAATGATGCTAAGATAGTGGGTTATAGAAATATTTGATGCAAATGTGTGTTATGGAATTCAACAGTTCCCCTTTATATGTAGTGCATGTAACCTAAGATTTAGTCTATTTGAATAGTAATGATAGTATATAGATGTGATAGCCATTTTTGAATTTCCAACTAGAATAATAGTGTGTATGTTGTGTATATATAAGAGCATGTTATTTGAATTTTGACACTAGTGACACAAAAGGACGACTAGGAACATGAGATAAGAATAAGAAAAGTAATAAGGCCAACCAAAAATGTCAAAATGTGTAAAACGAATAAGCAAGACAGAAGCACCCAGAATGGAAATAAGTGTCTTGGCACTAGTGTCCAGAATGGGTTCTAGTGTCCTAAGACAAATGATGACATATGTGAAAAGACAAACAAACATGTATCTATGTGACTTGATCAAAATTCAACGCAAAAATGAGAAATAAAGAAGAGAGTTGCAATAAAAATCAATCAAATATGTAGGTGGAAAAGAGACAATGTCACGAGTGAATATTTTTCTTACTTGAGATTCATACATATAACAACATACTAACGACATAGTGAAATAGTGATTTGTGCATAATTTTGTGTCTGCACTATCCAATGGCCATATGGTGTGATAAAATAACATTTGGATTTGGTGAAAAATCATAAAAATGGACATAAAATCCGCCAATATTCATTCACCCAATTAAAGGAAGCAATCAAAACTTTGCATAAGGAAGGTATCTCTCCTAAATATTACTATCTAGAGTCTAGAATATTCTAACATGTTTTTCATTAATGAATGTAGATTTTGACGTAAATGGATCAGATTGCAGAGATTAAACACAATAATAACCAACACTCTATATTCTTTCATCCAGGAAATACATACATACATACATACATATATAGGAAATATATATCCTATAAAATTGAAATCCCATTAAAGCTCCTACAACCACTAACTAATTCTTAAACGAGTTGTTTAAAACAACTCGTAACAACTACACTAAAATACTTGAGTTGTTATAACTCCTAAACAACTCATTCTCACATGTAATATTATTTATCATACATTATTAATAATGTAAACAATATTTATCCTAACATTCACCCCCTTAGTGTGAACATTATTAATTCCAAATATTCACCCCCTTAATGTGAACATGACGAAGAACCATATTTCGAAGAAGTTGAACTACCTCTTGAAAGCATTGCTTAGACTAGGTACAAACTCCATAGATTATTTCTTTACCCTAGTAAAGGCATAGTGTTGAGCCGAATTATGCAGGAATGCTCCCTTCCTCTTTGGGTTCATGTGAGACTTTTCCTTCTTTTCTGGGTGCCCGAATTTTGAATCTCCAAGATCTACAAGCTTGGCACTAACTGGATAACCATCCCTTGAGTCTACCTGAAAATCTTCTCGTACTCCCCAAAAGTGAGTTTTCTGAAAAATATGAATCCAACTAATATTCTGAGAAAGGGGTTTATTCAGCAAACCATCACACTGCAATCAAGAACTCTGAAAATAAAAGCATATTAAAACACACACAACTGAAAAAGATGCCACCAAATCATCTGTGCGGCCCCGTCATTGGCGACTAACGAGAAGTTATTGATTGACCTCCAAACTCATTTTTCCTCCATCCTCTGATGTGAAGCTGCTAACTTAGTTGAATTTCATCATGGAGCTCAATTACAACTCAGACGTCGGATTCCACCGAAAATGCATTCGTAATTTTTTTTATACTATTTTCAAATCCACAAGACAACTATACTTTAATAACATGACAATAAAACTATTACAATTTTGACTTTGACTCATAAAGATAACTTAGAAGACAATATCAAAAATCTTAAAATCACCTATATAACTTTGACTATACACAATGATATGAATTCCAAGTACTATTAATGATCCCTAAGACACATAATGACTCACACCAATAAATAATCGAGCAATCCCTAACAAAGGGAATGACTCACACCAATAAATAATTGAGCATATAAAACTTATTGTGACTTAAATGACCAAAAAAAACATACAATGTGAGAGACTCCCCGTAAACTAAAATAATTTTAAATATCTTGCTATGTTACTTTCATCGCTTAGTACGTTATGGCGCTCGATCCGTTGATTCCAGGTTTTGAAAGTTTTAAAACGGCAACGTGACTGCCACTCAGACTATTAAAACTCATATTGCAACCTTGTAATGAAATATATACTACCTACTTCACAAATTTTGCTTTTGTTTGAAAAGATTACCACACCTTCATAAAATTCATGGCCTTCATAGATTTTTGGATGGTGAACACGTGGTGGTGTAGTTAGTGCCAGATGCAAAAGCGATTGGTTTCCAAAGCAGAAAACACCCAAATCACAGCAGATCAATACGGCGGCGACTCGGTGAGTCAAAGGGATCAAGTAAGAGCCAAATGGAAAAAATGCTTCGAGTCTTCAAAAAGATAGCCACAATAAATTCACGCAATCTGGGCGGTCTGCAAATCTGAAAAATCATACTCAAACAAATATTGATTGAAATGGTCCGCCTCAATACACATCTAGACAGTGCTAACAATTGTTTTTTTCAAATCTTCTTCTACCTAGACGCCAAGAATAAGATGAGACTGCACATAGAGAATAATCGGTCGGAGCAGTTTGCGGAATTTTGATGATTCTTCAAAGCATATGGATCAATATGAAAACTGTCTTTTGCCAACAAAGTAATGCCAGTCTTTAGTGGAAAATGTTATAGCAGACCCCTCGTATAGTTTTTCCAGTGCAAAATAAAGATCTCGTTTTACGCCTATGTAATAGCTTGATCCCAGTGGACATGCAGATCTCCTCAAAAACATGCACTTGAATAGCTCCCAGCACACAATCATGAATAAGGCTCTAAATTTACTATCTGTAGTATCTAGAAAATACGCAGATTCAATAAAATGATTGATTAAAAAATCCACAAAACTCGTTCAAAAGAAGAAACCATGTACAGGCAACCATAAATACCAATGGATCTGACTAGATAATGATCAGGATCTCATAGTCGCTCTGATACCAGATGACGCGAATGGATCATATTGCAGAGATTAAACACAATAATAATCAGCACTCTATATTCTTTCATCAAGCAAAAAAAATAAATAAATAAATAAATATATATATATATATATATATATATATAAATATATATATATATATAGAAAGCCCATTAAAGGTCCTACAACCACTAACAAATTCTTGAACGAGTTGTTTATGATAAGAACTGCACACTAATATAAGAAATAAACACCGCATAATAATAATATAGAAATTGAATTTATTCGTGACGTCTATTCATTATAAAAGTATTACATATATAGCTTTCTTTGATCCTATAATGGAGTCAACATCAATCCATATTAACTCTCCAACATCTCAACACACTCCTAAGATCACTCAACTATCCCATTATTCACTCAACCATTCTTTATCTCTAGTTGTACAAGACAACTCATTATTTGCACACACTAATATATTAATGTTACACAATATTTCTGTAACACTTTAAAATAACTTGTAACAATTACGCTAAAATACATGAGTTGTTGTAACTCTTAAACTATTCATTCTCACATGTAATATTATTTATCATACATTGTTAATAATGTAAACACTATTTATCCTAACAAATTTCACAAATCAAATCCAATCTAAAACAGTTATGCACATGATCAAACTTAGAACATTATAGATCATATAGCTAATTTGATAAGTTTTTTGTGTTTACATGGGCATTTGTATGAGTGAACATATGAACAATGGTGAACATGCCATGGACTATATATATGATGGTTCTACTAAATAAGGTTAACACGCCATCAACAATGTCCAAGTCATGGTAAGCGTGTCTAACAGTACATATGATGTTATAAATCCAACAACACGTACTTTTACATCTCCAAACACTCAAACACGATACTTTTTAGAAACAAGAAATAAAACTTGGTCCCTTCTTTATCATTGTAGGCTTGACACAGTTTACCATGTTATAGTGCCAAGTTATGCTTATAGATTGCTTCACATAGAATTACTAATAATCTCCAAAAGAATATTGTCCTTATTTTCCATTGTGGAACAAATTTGCTTTTCTAGCAACAATTTGGTTTGCTACATTTTTGGAGATAAAATTTGTTACAATGGTGTAGTCAACACATACCCAAAGGTTCTTGACGACTCTAATAGCTGTCCCAAAGGGCATGTTTAATCTAAACAAAAATTTTAACTTTTCACTATGCTGGCAGAAGAATAACTCTTTTTCCTCCCCAAATCGCTCAATACATATTTTAAATTTGGAAAATACCCTACTTCCTTCATTTTTTATGAAAATTTCTACAACTTTTCAAAGATCGTATTTGTCTATGGATGTGATCCATCTCTTGCACAAAAATCATGTACCATGTTATGATATTTAATCTAACTACACCCATAAATATTTTTAATTCATGTATCTTTCATCGATATCCTTACCATGTGAACCTTGCTCCACCTACCCCTTTTACATATAAGTTTGATAGAAGAACATAAACCACATCATTTTGAGGATCCAATTCAAAAAGAAGAGATATTTTAAATAATCCTAATCTGATATTTTGATGTGCTCTACAAGCACTAAACAAACATGTCCACACAACCACCGCAAGTTTAATTTTCATTTTGATCATGACTACATGGTTGCATGTTAATTAAACACTAGCAAAGCTTACATGGTCATTGTAAATTCTAGAGTGCTTCATTACTTCAAAGATATTGAGATCATCCTTCCATTTTTTGCATATCCTGTAATCATTGTTGTCGACGAGAACACATTTTTTTGAGGCATTTTGTCAAACAATTTACGTCCTTGTGTATGCTTCCACATTTTTAAATACATATCTACAAGATCACTTGCAACTACAACATATTATAACATTTGAATTTCAATTATGCTTTGATGGATGTGCATACCCTATTCTAAAGCTCTCGTTTTGGCACAAACTAGGAGGATACTGAAAAAGGTTACAAATTCAGGATTTACACTTGACACTTACATTTTCATAAAATCTTTCTACAACATGTTTAACGAATGCATTTTGTGCATATCCTGAAATAATTAAATTCCATGATAAGTCATCTCTTTGAGCCATATTGTAACACAATTCACATGCCTTGTGTGTGATTCCATATTTTGCATACATTTCTATCAGGGCATTTACAATCATACCATCTGCTAAAACCACGTTTAATTATGCATTTATGGATTCCCATACAATGTATCTTGGTTCTTATTTTAGCACAAGTTGGGAGGATGCTAGAAGAGGTTTTGGAATCTGTCTTGACACCTACCAATTACATTTTTATAAGGTTTCCAATGCCTTTTTGAAAAACCCATTTTGTGCATATCCTACAATCATCATATTCCATAAAACCACATCTCTTTGAGGAATTTATTTGAAAAGTATTAAAACCTCATCAAGAACAACATTTTGTGCATATCCTATAGTTATTACATTCCATGACACCATATTTGTTTGGGTCATTATGTCAAACAGTTCATGTGCCTTATGTGCGATTCTAAATTTTTCATAGATTTCTATAAGAGTATTCACAATCATGACATCTAACGAAAAATCACATTACATTATGATTTGGTGAATGTGCATACCTTCTTTTAAAGCTACCATTTTGTAAAAGGATGGAAGGATTCTTGCAAAGGTTATGGAATTTGGCCTAAAACTTACCACCAACATTTATTAAAAATATTTCCAAAGCCCTTTTGACTAACCATTTTTGCATATTCTACAAATATTGTAGTACATGAGACTACATCTCTACAAGTTTTTTTTAAAAAATCCTTAAAGACTCGTCACACACCATTATGAGAATATGCTATAATAATTTAATTCAATGAAACCATGTATTTTTTTGATATTTTTTCAAACAACTCACATGCCTTTTGTATGCTTCCACATTTTGCAAACGTCTACTAGGGAACTTGTAACTACAACATTTGAAAAAAAAGCACTCTTGACTATGTTTTAATGGATTTTCATGCCTTATTCCAAAGCTATAATTTTAGAATTGTTGTCACTTTGAAATGCACCCTTAGAGAATGGTGTGATAACTCTCATTTCAATTGACAAAATGGAAACACTCCTAGGTTGTGGGTTACCTATATATTGGAGTGAGTTTGTAGAGAGGGTTGGTTCCCTTAGTGCAACACCTAACCTATTTTTATCTCCTAAGTCTAACTCTACTCTACCAAAACCAACAAGAATAAAGGAGGAAGAAAGGAAGGAAAAACTAAAAAGATGGTGATACACCTGAATGTTTTGAGGATCTCATACTTAATGGATATAGATGAATGTCGAGAGCCACACAAACCATACACTAACTACAATTGAATGTATCAAAATAAAAGTAATACATAGAAGGGTTTGGAATGAGTTGTCACAAGACAAGAAGGGGCACTGGATTTCTCCAAAACAAGATCATGCAAAAAAATTATAGAACACAATCTATAACCTACAAAATGACACAAGGTTGCATGAAGGCATAAAAGTTAAAATGATAAAATGGGGTAAACATGTATCACAATAGAAAATTAGTTGAAAATAGAGTATACAATAAATACAGATTGTAGAAAGGTAAAAAAAACTTCTTTATTACTCCAAGAGGTGGAATAATAAAAATGAATCACTCACAACCCTTGCTTTCTCACCTCGAAAAATTGAATTGCTCTAGAAACGTGAATAAAAAGGCCAAGAATATTTTTACAATTTGTTCTAAAGCTTTTATAGAACATTTGAGAGAGAGAGAAAGAAGAAGAGCACTCAGACATGAAAGCATGAGCTTAAAAATAAGAATTAAGCATGTGCCTTGTTATTTCATGTCAAAAATAGCCTCCTACACACAAAACATGTGATTCCTACTTTGTTTTCTCTGATTATTTTAAAAAATAGCCTTAATAGTTTACTTTTATCTAAAATTGCACTCTAAAATAAAATAGATTCTAAGAATTTTCATGGATTTACATGCGAGTTGTTTTCTTATTTTCTTTGTAGATTTATACATGGACCATTTCCTTGCCCTCACGGCTTGACACAGATTTCCATGGAATATCTTTATCACCTCGCAAAATTTACAGGTCTACTTATTTTATCTCTTGTTCCGTGTCTTTTCATATGTAAGTTTAGGTCCATCCTTAGAAATAAAGGAAGAGACTAGTATATGTTTTTATGTTTGTTTCTCACTTGTTGCACACTTGCATGTAAGAGGTTTGCATTGGTCAAGTTGCTAGTTTTTTATGTGGTTTTCCAAAGACCTCTAGAGGTGACTTAGATCTTCCTACTGTATTCTTAACAAATATCAAACACTTCAAAAGTAGTTAAATCAATAAATTAGCATTTGTACTAGGCTTTCCCTAGTATTAAACATCGCTGATCTAACCATTTTTATAGTTTCTTTAAATGTTTTTCTATATGTTTTTGAGTGTAAATCAATTCCGAAATCTATGTACTTTATTCTTTTCTTTATTGGTAAGATTGTCAGATCCATCCCTTGAGTTGTCTCAATAGGCCATTGCTTCAAAAAGGTTCTTTGATCCTAGATATGATTAGTTAGTTGCATCTAATTAAGTGTGATTTAATGTACTTACCATTCTCTCCTCTTTATGAAAACCATGTCCATAATACTATGACTTCTAATACATCAATCTAATGCATAAATTCCTTTGGCTTATGATGATGAAATATGCATGTAATAATCATGAAAGACATGTGAGAAAAAAATTGTGTAACAAGATAAACCACAAACCATGATTATAATCAATGCCATAAATTTTGAAGGACAAAAAAATTGCCATCGAAACACCATAAATTCTAAAGGACAAGAAAAATTTACAAGAATTTATTAAGTTAAAATCCAGATGTTATGAAATTGTATTAGATCTAAAAGAAAATAAAATTAGGGTCAAGAGATGCAAAATAAAAGAATGTTACTGAGCAATTGAAAATTTACTTTTGAACCATCATCTGTGCACAAGCCATTTCAGTCCCTATACAATACACTTATATCAATAAAATTTACATTTATTAATCATCGACACCTAAAATTTGTAATATATTATTAATCTTGACCCCATTTTGAATTTCTCCCTCCACCTCACCTAACCTTTCTCCTTGCATGTAATGCTAGTTTGGGTGCTCAAAAAATTATGTAACAAGAAAAACCACAAATCATAATTATAATGAATGCCATAAATTTTGAAGAACAAAAAAAATGGCCAACGAAACACTGTAAATTCTAAAGGATAAGACAAATTTCCAACAAGACATTAAGTCAAAATCTAGATGTTATGAAATTGTATTAGATCTAAAAGAAAAACAAAAATAGGAAAAAGAGATACAAAATAAAAAATGTTACTGAACAGTTGAAAATATAATGAAGCAACATCTTTGCACATGCCAATTCATTATCTATACATTATAATTATCGCATCCTTGCATGGAATATGACTCAGAGAATAATACATGGAAAAAATTGGATTCCTTTCCTCTGTCGTTGGAAATGAAAGACATTACATTTACTTGTGTTACGGTATGCGGTGACAAAATATTCTTGGTGTCACTAACCGTTGTAAGGTGAGGAAATTTCTTTACATGTATATGCCTCCCTATAAAATAATCGTTAGCTCTCTCTCCCAAAAATATTGGATTGAAATTGAGGGGCCAAAACTCATATTGGTTTTATCATAGGCTATTTTTAGCCTTGTGGACGCTAAAAAGTTTTCATTTCATTTCATATACATGGGGCATGTTTAGATGTGTGAATGCTCTCGAAACCAATATTCTCTCCCATGTAATCGATTTTTAGTATAAATGTTACTCAATTGTTTATTATCCCTTTATCTTTTTAATTAAAATTTTTCCCTCAGCATTTTTTGTGTTTAGAAATTTGACCATAGTTTCAAGAAAATACACATTTCATATGCAATTATACTAGATATTTATTTGATATTTGATTGGAGGATAGATCTCCCTTTATTTTTTACGATTTAATCAAGACAAAAATATGTCTCAAAATCCATGTACAACCATTACTTTCTCAGCATTAAAATACTTAATACGGGAAAAAATTATAATGTTAATAAGAACTGTACAATATGCATGACTTCAAAATCGATTGCAACCATCTAATGCATTGTAGGTTATTCAAAATTTAGTGTACCCATCAGGTTGAATCTTGTTGACATTTTTCGATATTATTTTTAACTTGTTTATTTATTTTGATGTGGCTCCATTGGAACATTATCGACCCCTCTTACACCATTCCCTTCTCACATACCCACTTTTAAAAGGGCTTGATTCTTCTTCATCCATCAAAATTACACTAAGGATTAAGGGTTACTAATTGATTTAATATAAATTGAATTAAATATAATTTCAGAGTAATTAATTTAACAAGTGATATAAAAATGATAATATATATTAATATATAAGTGCTAAGTATTCAAACAATGTAAAACTCTAAGTAAATAAGAGAGATATATGACTTAGCTGATTTTTGTGTGACTTGGAGGTGTCAGGACTATGTATCTGTTACATATGGCTAGAAATGATGTCACAGTGGCTTATAAAGAGTTCCAAGACTCTAAATTGGGTTGGATAGAAGCACCCATAGGGCGACATGAGCACCTGGGTGCTAGTGTCTGTTCTGGGTGCTAGTGTTTGTGTGAATATTCAAGATCTACTCTTTTTCTAGATCTGAGAGTCTTTGCTCAAATATCTTCTTTGTTGCTCTGAATTTATTGTTAGGTTTTTATTCACACATGTCACATGCAAAAAAACCCTAGCTATCTACACAAACTCAAAAACACGTTAGATTTTAATAAAATATTCAATATGTGAAGTCAGACTGACCTCGGCGGTCACCTAATGAGTTGAAATTAGTAGGAAGTGTTGTACTTGGTTTCAAAGTCCATGTAGTTTTGTGTTTTTGTGTGTGAAATAGTGTCTTTAGGTCTTCCCTCGTGCCAATGCTAGCAAGATAATGGGATATAGATATATTTGATGCAAATGTGTTGTATGGAATTCAACACTTCCCCTTTCTATGTAGTGTATGCAACCCAAAATGCATTCCCTTTGAATAATAGTGATAATATATAGATGTGATAGCCCCTTTTGAAGTGATAGCCAAAATAATAGTGTGGTAGAGTGTATGTTGTGTATATATATATGATTCTCTTATTTGAATTTCAACACTAATGACATAAAAGGCCAACTAGGAACAAAAGATAACAACAAAAAAAGTAATAAGGCCGACCACAAATGTCAAAATGTGTAAAATGGGTATAAAGAATAAACAGGATAAAAGCACCCAGAATGGACACAAATTCCTTGGCGCTAGTGTCGTAATTTGATGCTAACATCTTGAGAGAAATGACGACAAATATGAAAATACATAAAGACATGGATCCCTGTGATTTGGCTAGAAGTGGATACAAAAATGAGAAATATAAAAGAGAGTTACAATAGAAATCAATCAAAGACGTAGATGGACAAAAGACAATGTCACCAGTTAATACTTTTATTACTTAAGATTCATACATATAAAAACATACTGATGACATAGTGAAATAGTGATATGTGCATAATATTATGTCTACATTTCCCCCTCTCTATGCTATTTGAATGAAATTCAACTAGTTTAAAGAATGTAAGGAACATACCTGTATAGAGTCCGGATAAGCCATATTTCAGAGTGCACATAGAATATAGAAACTTGTAGTGTGGTGAATCATGCATTAGTGTTTATAGCTATGTGACACAAGAGGAGATAACAAGCTATCATAAGGAGAAACTTGGAGAAATAGTCCCGATGATAGTGGAGATGTTTGGATTATTTCTCAAAGGTTATAGAAGAGGTAGGGAGTGATTAATTACCAACATGATTTGTTTATAATTGAAGGATTTGTGCATCCTGTCACTAGAGGAAGAGTGTTGGGGAGAGATGTCTATATTTCTCTCCTTCCATGAAACTTCTCCAAAAGGCCCAACCACTATAGACGGATCATAACTAAATTTGTTACCTATTTAGTTCCGATTGTAACATATTTGTTCCTGATTGAATAACCCACAAAGAAGCAATACATGAAAGGAAATGACGTCTCTGTTACAAATATATTGTGAAATTATTAATCAATTGTAAGATTATTAATAATGAGTTTATAGAACTCATATTAATAATATAGTTGTAATAGTTAGTATTAGTATTTGGGTGAGTTGTGAGAACAACTCATGTAGATATTTTGGTGTGTGAGATAATAAAGGGATGAGAGAGATATCCTAGGGATAAATATGAGAGATTCATGGAGAGAGATTGTAGGGTTTGAAGATGAGTGTTGACTCCACCTTTGTAGGAGATCAAACACTATAAATTGTATGTTCCATCTATGTAAAGATATCTTGAATAGTTTCAGTTTCTATATTATAATAATTGGTGTTTTATAATTGTGTAGTTTTTAATAGTGGTATCCGAGCAGGAATGGAATGATGAGAATTACTGTGGGGCAAATTTGATTTCCTGTCTAATGGAAACTTGAATTATCAGGTTGCTCTTGATGGAAGAGTAAATTATTCAAAGGGGCAAGTATAATTCTCATCTTGCTCTAAGTAATGGGAGTTGAAAATTTGTATACAACACGTGATTAGCATGTAAGTTTCTTTAGTCTCTGAACTCGTTTTGGCTTGTTCCAATTTTTTTTAAGGTTTGCATCTCTAGCAATGCGTGGAGACATTCATACCTTAGTATTGTGTAATCAGAAGTGTGTTGAGGGTGATCTTATTTACAACTTCGAGCCAAACAAATTTCGTTAAATTATGTGTAAGAAAAGAGTAGGCCATCTATGTCGAGCCTATGAACATAGAGTAGAAGAGTTGTTTAGAGGAAACTTGTAGAGGTGTCATATCTAATACTGCATATTTATGCACCCTCAGGTCATTGGTCACAATTTAGCATATTCCATAATAGATATGAGGCTTTATTAATAATATTCATCTTTCAGTTAACGCATCCATCACGTCAGATCACTCTTCTACTGGTCATCTCCAAGATGAGCTTGTTATTTTCTTTCCTCCACTATAGTTTCATTGTGTCAGATATTTAGATCTAAACGTATTACTTTGGGGATCAGCTATGTTTTGATCCATTTTTTCATTGCATTGACTCTACTCTCAGTGGTGTGCCTGGATCTACATGCTTGCAACATCTTCCATACTTTCAACATTCAACAAACAACAAATAAGTTTGAGTGCGGCCTAGTAGATGAAAGGCATGGTTATTTGTTAGGGGCTATACCTGAGTGTAAATTGTACATGCAGTCCCATATGTATCTAACTCAGAATAGATGACACTTGGTTGAAGTAGTCGTTTATGTTTTGTGTATATTCCTTCATATCTTGTTTGAGTTGATAGGTTTAGTTAGAGATACTTGTGCAATATTTATTAGTTATATAGTGTAAGTCATGTTTTATGTTTGTAATTGAGAGTTTGTCATCTCGTTATAGTCAAAAAGTGTGTCATATAGGTTTTATGATATTATTAATAAATAATCATTATATTCGTCAACAAAAGTAATTTGCATATTAATTTTTAATCATTTGTTAATGGTTTATAGGGCTTTAGTATCAATAAGTGCAATTGTCCTCATATTAAAAAATTTAGTCATTCTGAAGTTCCCGTGTTTAGTGTCAAATTTTCGTATTCATTTCTAAACTTATTGTCATTTTCAAAGTTGTCCATCATTTTCAAAATGTCAAAATAGTCTCATTGTTAAAGTTAGAGTCGTCATTATAATTTATGAGTCATTGTCAAAATTGTGTATTTGTCTATGTTTGTCAAAAGTGTCATTTAGGTGATTATTAGGTTTATCAAATTAAAAAAAATCTACCTCATGGATGTATTTTCAGTGTTACCCAACGTCTGGAAATAATTGATTTCACATTGCCAGAGGAAAGAAAAGAATAAGGTCAATGTGGAAAAAAACTATGCTTCATGTTCACATCCTACTGAGTTAGCAGCACATACTTTAGAAGAAGAAGGAAACAGAGGTTGGAGGTCAATCAATGACCTCTCATTAGTCACCGATGATGGGTTGCATGAAGCTGTGGTGGCAATGTGCGTGTATGTGTGTTTTCTTTTATTTCAGATTTGCAGTATGATTTCAGAGTTCCTGTTTGAATAAGTGAAATGTTCACATTGAGGGAGGGAACTGTAACATGGTCTCAATGTTCAATTTTCCCTCTATTCAGTTTGCATTTAGTAAGCAGTGGTTCCTACATGATTCCTTGAAGGAAAGACATAGTGGACAGATGAAAGCACAAAGGAAAAGCAACAACATGATATTTAGGTTGTTGGTTGTCCTGTAAAACCATCCTTTGTTTTTAGGTTGTTGGTTGTCCTGTAAAACCATCCTTTGTGTCAGGTTGTTGGTTGACCTACAAAACCATCTAGATCATGAGCACGCATGGGCGACAAGCTACAAAAGGAAGTGTGATTGTTGTTTCTATAATGTCAACATTAGGGGAGTGTATATTGAGAATTAATAATGTTAACAATAGGGGAGTGAATGCTACAAATATATTATGACATTATTAATAAATTGTAATATTATTAATAATGAGTTTATAGAACTCATATTAATAATATAGTTGTAATAGTTAGTATTAGTATTTGGGTGAGTTGTGAGAACAACTCACGTAGCTATTTTGGTGTGTGAGATAATAAAGGGATGAGAGAGATATCCTAGGGATAAATTTGAGAGATTCGTGGAGAGATATTGTAGGGTTTGAAGATGAGAGTTGACTCCACCTTTGTAGGAGATCAAAACACTATAAATTGAATGCTCCGTCTATGTAAAGATATCCTGAATAATTTCAGTTTCTATATTTTAATATTCAGTGTTTTATAATTATACAGTTTTTAACAGTCTTAGTTCCCCCACCCATACAATAATGGGTGCTCCAATTCGAATAATGTTAAATGGTTTCCAAGTTAGGCCATCTGGAAGTGATGGTGATGTAATGTGGCTCTCATGTTAGGTAATTTTAAATTGATAGTAAATATGATACTTATATCGATTGATTGATTTGAGTGATGGAAATTGATTGAATAAGATGTACTTAGAAGATTAATCAAGAAGATTTTTTTCTTTGCCCCTAGATTAGGTCATTTGGGGGGAATATATTTTAAATAACAAGAATTATTGATTTTTATTTAGAATAATTGTAATTGTGTTTGAATAAGATTAGAGAAAATTGTGATAATAACGTATTAAGAGTGTCGATTGATTGTTTTGAATCTTGAGAGGGGTTATAGGATGATCCTGATTGTATTCCCCCTTTGGACAAAGGATGAAGGGTGGAGAAACAAGAAATGATTTGAAAGTAAGGTGGTGAAAGGTTATAAAAGTAATCAAGAGATAGTATGAGAGTTATAGTAGTGTTTGACAAATTATGTATAGAAATGGAGTAATATGTGTGTAAGAATTGAAGACGACGTGCTTAAAAGTGAATATTACAATGCTAGGCGAGACCATGATCTAGGTGGCAAAAACGGGGAGTAAAAAAACATAACAAGGCTCAAGATATGATCCAAACCATATACATGGTATTAGTTATAAGAATGGTGAGAAGTAGTAACTATAGTATAGAGTAAATTTGAATTAATATATATAGTAATATGGAAAAAGTGAATAGTAATTTATTTTGCACCAAGAGTGGTTGTAACTTTGAGCTCTGAGCTACGAGGATACCACGCATGAAAGAGGTTGTGTGGACGAGATTTGAGAGGGTGATGACATCCGTGGATACGTAGACGACCGTGGACTTGGTCTATATGACCAAAATTGGAATTTATTTGTCAAATATGATTGTTTTTATTAATTTTAGTAAAATTTGATTTTTTTAGTATTTGATGTTTATGACTATGACAAAATAAGACAGGAAGTTTCTGTCCTTTGGGACACTGGCGCCCAGTTCCTAGCACTAGTGACCCAATTTTGCACGCTAGAGTCCAGATCCTGGGCACTAGTGTCCAAGGGTAGGATTTTGGCATTGTTTTCGTATTTTAGGTTATTTTGATGTGTTTATAGTTAATTTTGAATGATGTTAATGTGTTAATATTGTGTAATGTCACTTGTTTGTGTTTTTGTAGAGGAATATCAACTCGAGGGAGTTTCGTGTAAGTTGTCACCTTAAACACGTTACTTGGTTTAGGATTGACAGACGATGAATGGGAGATATTGGACCATTCCTTCCTACGACACATTACTAGATTGGGTGAGATACCCCATAACATGCGTTTATTGAATGCTTTATGTGACATATGGTGTGAAGATACTTGTACATTCTAGTTGACAACATGCAAGATAACAATGGACTTAGAGGATGTGTATAGGATACTGCAGTTGCCTATTGTTGGAGAGAGGGTGCAAGTGATGGTAGTATTAGATGCCCATAGCCAGAGGAGGGATGAACGCTGATATTTTGCAAGGTCTCAAGTATAGGCTAAGACATATATTATTTGGGATGGGATTGTGAGATTTGGGGTTCTGTAATTACAAAAAATTATAGCAGTGGTATTAGCTTTTTCAGTGGCTGCAAAGGGTGACAGAATTGGGATTTTATACATGATACATGCTATTTTCTAGAGTATAGAGGAGCATCGTACTAGATGAACATGGGCATGATGTGTTTTGGCCCCTTTATATAGGGAATTATACATTTTAATTAGGAGGATCATAGAGGTGGATTGGGAGCTACTACGTTATTACATGTATGAGCATATAAGTATAGTGAGGCCACTCAGTGGGCCATAAGCCGATTGGACTCGGTCATAGATATTTGCAGCGAGGTGGGTGGGTACTCGCAGTAGGAGGATGGATAGGACCATATATAGGTCAATGTTAGATCAGATGGGTCTTAGAGCCATCATATAGAGACTGTATATAGATTATGGAGGATGGTGTTGAGGTTTGGTGCATTTAACGTACCACGTTGTTAGAGGATCAGTTTCCAAGATTAGCGGAGCTATTCCAAAATGAATGAGTGTCTCGATAGTTTGGTATGGCTCAAGACGTTGCCCTAAATCCATATTGATGGTGTTGATTTACTAGGGTAGTGAGACGAACAGGGTAGAGGCCAGGCCGTAGAGGAGCACAACTAGTTCCCTCAGGTCTTGGTGAGGCAGATCCATCCATAGGGCTTGTACAGACAGATGACAAGGGATACATATAGTTAGTGGTGGGAGACATACCGATGGGTGTTGATATTTACAATAGTTGTAGATGTGACATGTGAGCTGAAAGTTGGAGGATTTGAGGGCCAAAACTTATCCTCAAGGTAGACGATATGTTACCGTTGCAAGAACAACGTAAGTATGTTCATTGTTATTTATTTATTGGTTGATGTAGTTGGTTAGTAAAAATATTTTTAGTGGCTAATATTTATTGTGTTATTACATGTGATTCCTATTGGACCCTGATTATAGATACCTCCATGGATACACATGTTGAATCAGAATGTGCCCCCAAATGTGCTTATGGGAGGATGGGTGCTAGAGTAGGTAGATGTGATTGCGGGTGAGCATGTCCATTTGTTTGATCTAGTGGTGATTGCGCCAACCACGTGTACAATTTTATTGAGAAATCATGATGAGGCTCGCATGGAGACAAAGCGAGTGAGATAGGATGTAGAAGGAGGATGCTTAGCTGAAGATCTATTTGCATGATATGTTAAGCTTCAGGGACGATATGTAGAGAAGACGGTAGATATTTTTGTATTACGGAGCCAACTTGAGAGATATATAGGTCGAGATTGTAAATGCAAAGTTAGTGATAAAGCTTTGAGTTCTCGAGTTCCTGCGATTGTAGCTAGTGATAGTGAGGAGGATATATGATGTATTTACAGGATGTATTGAGGCATGGGGGATTTCCCCCCAATGATTATAGTTTGTAACTATGATTTTGGATGATATATATATGCATTGATAGCCTATTTGGTGTTTTATGTTCATTATGTACTATGTGATGATTATGATTTATACTGAATAGTGATTGTGTGGTTTGTTAGATTTATATGCATTGTTGGTATAGTTACCTTGATAAATAATGTGTATTGTTTGAAATGTGTGTCGATGCGTAAAGAATTTGCTAAGTGAGAGATTGAATAGGAATTATTGTTGAATAAAAGTGAATAATATAACATATGATAAATAGAGATGCATATATGTGATGTGATGTGGCAGATATGTAGAAATGGCAATGTGATTTAGATAATATAAGAAAATAAAATAACGATGCTTTGAGAATTGTATAATAAGGAGATATAGATCAATGTATGTAATTGAGTGTGATGAAGAAGAAGGGGGGAGAATGAATGCCCCTAGTGTGAGAGTGATGTTTATTTTAGAAACAATTCCCTCAACAGTCATGTATGAACATTGAGAACATGAGTGTGTCATCGGGTAATGAGATGAAAATGAAGATCATCTACAAGAGGTGGAGAGGCCTGCGATGTAGAGTAGGAGTATGTGGAATAGTGGTAACATGTGTATAGATTTTTAATTCAATATCAAAGCATATGGTGCCAACAATGGGAAGTGTGATAGTGGGAAGTGTGTAAGTAGGCTCCTTAGGAAGCCAATGAGATGCAATAACAATATGGGTAGGGTGAGATGATGTGGCAAGATGCGGGACAACTGGAGGAGGTGGATGAATGATGTAAATAGGAGGTGGATGGATAATGATTGTATGAAACATTGAATGAGACAAGATAATAGTTGTGGTGTCCCCATATTTCATCCTGAAATCTGAGACTACCCTATCCAAAAAAAATCGTACTTTTAAAATAATGGGTCATTTTGTGTTTTTATTGCCAAAAGTTCCTGTATTATGTCAAGATATTCCCAAGGAGCCATATTAGCCATTTACACCAAATACCCAGATGCCTAAAATTGTTATATTATGTCGTCGGTATTTTCCTACAGAAAATTTGTATTTAATTATTTTGAGCCTAGTTTGAGGTAAATTGTGCTCCGGTTTAACCCTGTTGTGATTGTACATGTCATTTTTCCCATATACCAGTAGGGTTTTAACCAGAAATGCATTCTGAGCTTTATTTGTGACTTCTGGCAACATTTTGTGTTTTTTGTGTTTTCCTGTTTCATTTTCTATGAAATTTCTTTGGATCAATTCCTTTGCCAGTTTGGCTTGATTCTTGGCCTGGAGTATCTGGAGATCACATACACACGTTGCGCCAGAAGGAATTCGCCATTGGAGGTCTGGTTCTTTGGGAAAAGACGAAGTCGTGCACCAAAAAGCCTCTTCTGGGTTGGCTGCATTTTTGGAAAAAGAGGGTTTGAATTGGATCATGGGATTTTTGGAAGCAACAGGTAGGTGGGAATTTTGTACCTGCCTAGCAGGGTACTTTTTCGCATGGAAGCAACACCACTTAAGTCACAATGGGAAATTAGAGGCAACAGGCAAGCCGGAATTTTTTTACCTACCTTGCAGGGTAAAAATTCCCATTGTGGAATAAAAGAAAAATCACTTAAGTGAATCATGGGATTTTATTACCTGCCTTGCAAGGTAAATAATCCCATTATGAAAGTAAAATCGCTTAAGTGAATCATGGGATTTTCAGGGCTGCCTTGCAGGGTAAATAATCCCATTGTCATGTGACTTTTAAAAATAGAAATCCTTTATGCCAAAAAGTGTGACCCCTTTAGGGAGAGAAAGACATCCTTAAATTAATTAATTTAATTAATTTCTCTTCCAATTTTGGTGCCCAGGCTTGTGGAAAAGTCAACAGAAGTAAATGGACAAAATGTAGTTAGACATAGACTGTTCTAAAATTAAAGAAATAATATTTATTTAATGCAGCCCCTTTATGTCAAAAAGTGTGCCCCATTTGGGAGAGAAATAATATTTTTTTAAGTATTAAATGATTAAATTAATTCCTATTTTCAGTGGCTAAGGTCAAAGCATACTATGAGGCTTGAGTTAACTGGAAGCAAAAGTCTAAAATTAAATAAATTTAATTTATTTAATGGCAGCCATGAGCATGCACAAAATAGGCGCCCCATTTGAAGAGTAAAGCTTATTAATTAATTAATTAATTGCCAAGAATAGGAAAGACATTAATTAATTTAGAATCATGAGGATTATATAAGTAGGGGCTGCCATAATGATGAATTAATTAACTCACAAGCAGATAAGTGCAGCCCAGAGGAAAAGTACGCCCCATTTGAAGAGGATTTTTGCTCAGAAGAAGGTGAAATTAATAGTAAAAGCTTCCAGAATTGGCACACAGGTTGAAGGAGGTTGATTTGTGTCTAGATAATTGTTTGCATAAGTGATACATGTGCTCAGGTGAAGTTGGTAAAATTCATGCTTGCTTTGCATGCAAATAGAACATCAAATTTGGGGCAGCAGGCTTGAATTATGCAAATTTTTATGATTAAAATCCATTGTTCATGTTCCGGTTGCCATCTTTGTCTGAATTAATTACAGGAATTCATTATAGGTGCTTTATAAGAGAAGGGAGCTTAAAACAATGTCCAATACATTGAATATATCCTCTGAATCTGAAGAATTATCCAGATCTACACCAGTTTTGAAGAATTCCGGCAAGATAAGGAGAAAAAGAATTGTTCAGACAAAGATAGACACAACCATGGCAAAGAGGGATGAAAAAGAAAGCACAATGGAGTCATGCATAACTTCCAAATTCACAGACATTAGAGACAAAAATCTAGGTTCGGAACCTCTTTCCGAATTGATTGATAGATCCAGAGCAGGAAAGACTTCCCTCATGCGTACAATTAAAAGTTGTGGAATTATTCAAGCTGTAGCGTTTCCATACATAGCCCAGTTGCCAGAGTTCATTATGGAGCATGCTAGGTCTTACCATCCATCATCCAGATCAGTTCGAGATGCTACAAGGAAAACAATAATTCGGTTGGACGCACAGTTCATCAATTATTGTTTGAAGATTCCGATAAGAAAGTTGGTGACTTCTATTAGCATACAGGATGTCGACAGTAGGTGGGAGAAGCATAGAGTTGAGTGCGTGAACATAATGAACAACAGATACATGAAGAAGCCTAGATATCCTTCCAAGTTCCCAAGAACTCTTCCGTAGTCCAATCTGGTACAATAGGTAGATGATATTGCCAAATTGTTATGCAGGATAAATGGCGAAGCGAACACTCACACTTTCCATACATGGATGTATGCTTTCATTAGGACCATTGAAATCAACACAGGGTTCATTTTAAGACAACCCTATAAAATTGAAGGTGGAAAATACCTGGCGAATATCCCCGTAACCAGTTTCAGCGAAAGGTGAATTTGACAGTATTCAAAAACAAAACTTTCACCTAGTTTTTCATGGCTCCATCAGTGACGTGTGACAACAAGATGTCAATAACCACTCTTGACACGCGTCAATGGAACGTCAATGGTCTAGACTGACATGCGTCACTGGCGCGACACTGGTTCGTAATGACGCATGACGCCAGATCCCAATGACGCACGACACTGGCTCATAATGACACGCGACATTGTCTCCTACTGTCGCGCGTCACTATCCGGTAATGACGCGCGACATTGCCTCCTACTGTCACGCATCACTGGCCCCTAATGACGCACGTCATTTGCTCCTACTGACGCGTGTCACTGGCTCCTATTGACGCGCGTCAGCTTGGACTGTTGTCGCGCATCAGCTAAGACATTTGACACGCGACATAGGCTTCTATTGACGCGCGACACTGTACCCTAATGACGCACGTCTCTGGAACCTGTTGACGCGCGTCAAAGGTCTTAGCTGATGCGCGACAATAGAAGGAAGTGACGCGTGTCAGTAGGGGACAGTGTCGCGCGTCACTAGGAGCCAGTGTCATGCGTCAAAGGTCTTAGATGACGCACGACAATAGTCCAAGCTGACGCGCGTCAATAGGAGCCAGTGACGCGCGTCAGTAGGAGAAAATGACGTGCGTCATTAGGGGCCAGTGACGCCCTATTTAGCTTATAAATACCCTTCTGCTGCTCATTTTCTTGTTTTCGTTCTCCCGTTCTTGAATTTTTGCAGGTCTAAATCGTTGTCAAAGACACAATTACTATTATAATGTCGACTTCACATGCTTCCCAATTGCAAGTTCAGCAAGAAAATCAAGAGAATCCAACTCAATCGATTTCCAAGATCAACTACAGGAATCCCTTATGCCCTCACATCCATACGGCTTTAAAGATGTCTTCAGGATATCAAGATTTGATGGAAGAGTGTGAATTTATAGGGCTCGTTAATATGCTCCATTTCGAAACAGATCCAGATATTTTGAATTACCTTCTGTCATGCTACAATTCAGAGGATGGTATTTTTTATGTGACTCTGAATGATGGCCAAATGTTCCAATTCACTATTGAAGAAAATGACATCCATCAGTTTATGGGCCTTCCTTTCAGAAATTTACCAATTGTTACAACCAAGGCAACACTCCTGGAAGAAGACAAGAAATTTCTTGAATCAACGTACGGTTTCCATGTTGATTGTAAGTATAATTCGTTTTAATTCATATTTTTTATTCTGTTTTTTATTCTGATATAATTTGCTGTTATAAATTTATAGAAATTTTCACTGTTTCGCATTTGCAGCCCATGTCAATAAATCCAGGCGTGGTGTAGATACACAATCAATTGCACACCACTTTCTTGCTGCACTTATTTCATTTTTTCAAGCCAGAATTGTTTTGCAGGGTCACCAAACACATATAACAAATTGGGCCATTGCATACATTTGTGCCACTATCTCAAAACGAAAATTTGATTGGTGCACATATCTATCCAAAAAAATAAGAACTGACATAACAAATTCAAAACTCTCAGATAAACCTTTCATTTATTCAACAAACTATCTCCTCGGCTTCTACTATGAGGCAATTTTAAATTTAAAAGATAAACAAATTCCTACTTGCTCTGATGAGGCTTTGAAGAAATTCTCAATTCCATTTGAAGAACAACAGGTATAAACTATTTAGTTTGTAATTGTATTTCAATTTTCGACATTACAGTGCACAATTATTAAAACTTAAATTTTAATGTTTTGCAGAGAAGATATCTTGAAGCCCTTCCCCGAAAAAAGAAGTTATCGAGAGGAAGAGGCCAACAACACGCGGAGGCTTCAGGGGACTCCCAATCTGAAATGGAAGCTCACTCCTCTCCAAACCCTCAATAGTTTGAACTCGTTAAATGCCAGAGAAGTAATACATTCTCATATATTATTTACAAATTCCAAAGTTGCATATTTATTTTTCAATTTAAATTTTAACCAAATGAATTGACAACATTTAATATTGATGAATTGCAGGGAATTTGGAACCTTCTTTCCCAACTCACTCCATATAGTCGCATGCATTCATATCTTCTGAACAGCCACTGAGTACAACTCCTACAAGGCCACCCGTAGCACCGAGAAAAATAACCCCTCGACAACAAGGTACAACTTTTCTATAGTACGTTTAATTTCGTAGTTTTGAATTTATGAATTGTTTTAATATTTTTCATTTTTTTCTTGTACTTTTCAGCACATGTCAGTCATGATCAAACCACAGCACCGACACCCACTCAACCATTAATTTTTAAAATGCCAACCAGAGGAACAGTGAAAAAGAACATTGGTAAACGCATGCCTTTTGCTCCGGCCCCTAGTGGGACACTAAACCTTGCCTCCTCGTTTTGAATTCCAACTCTATCACTTGGTGGCTTGCCCAGTGCAACTGGCATATCTGTTTTGAACAATATAAATGTAGATGAAGATTATTTGGGCATTGATAGTAATGACCCAACTGGTTTTTTCGATACCCGCGAGATGATTCAAGGCCAGCAGGTATACTTCAAATTTCAATTTTAATATGCTTTACAATTTTGAATTACATTCTGATTTAAATTTATTTATCTAAATCTTGATTAATTTTTTCAAAAACAGGATCAGCCCACCCAAAGGCAGAAACAAGGAGCAGTTGATCTTGGTGAAAGCCCCCATTCTTCTCCAGCAAAATCGTCTGCATCAGATTCAGATAGTGAACAGTTGCCACGTTTTCCTTTGGAGAACTTAATTGGTTATGATTATCAATCCCATGTCAGTGAGTTTATTATTCCTCATATCCAACAACTTATAGAATGGGAGAGAAGGGCTAAAGTTCTTATCAATGAGATTATTAGTCATTATGAAAATTATTGGCAACGAGATAGTTTATACGCTGCATTCCAGAATCAACCTGCGAAGATGGATTCCTTACTTACCCAAGTAAGATGTGGGATTGTCACGTTTAACAACAACTATAAAGACAACATTTTAGATAAGGCACTAAACAAATTGGAAAATATTAGTGCCGAGGCCCAAGCATATTTTAAAAAATGGTCCAAGGACAAGGATTTGGTATCAATCGCAAATGCCGAAAGAGATAGAGCAGTTGTAAGTACTATTACATTCAAACAATCATTCTTGTTAATTTGAAATTTTGAATTTACATTAATATTTTGAATTGACATTACTCTTTTTGTGCAGTTGAAATATGAAAATTTGAAGAGTCAGGCGAAGGTTTTGCAAGTTCACTTGGAAACAGCAAAGAACAGCTTATCCGCAGCAAAAAATTTGAAGCAAAATATTGTTTTGGTTAACAAACAAAACAATACACTAAAGCGGATAATTAAAGAGCATGGTCTCGACCCTGACATATTATTCAAAGCCAAAGCAGCTGCTGATCCAAATTTGTTGTCGCATGGAGATGCAACAAATCAAGAAGAAAGAATTTTAAAAAATCTGGAGAGTGCTGCAGAAGATCTTATAAGTTCAGGGGTTATTTCTGGTGTTGGGGAAAGAGGTACAACCACAATGGAAGAAGCCGTTGGGGAAGAGAGCAGAGTAGAATTGTATAAAGAAAAAGAGGGTTTTGAAAATTAGAAACTTTTATTATTGAGGAAACTTTAAATATTGAATTTGAAAACTTCTGCTATTGAGTATGTACTATGGTATTTGAATTTAATTATATGGTGATTAGATGGTGATTATCATGAATTATATGTATGTTTCTTGTTTACTTGCATTGTCATGAATTGTATGTGGACGTAGATGATGAATGATGATAATTGATAATTAATGATAGATGATGATGAAAGACGATGATCAATTTAATGTGTATAATGTAAAATGTAGTGCCTAAATATCTTGTGGGACTTTAATTATCTTGAAAATTATGTCTTTGGGAAAAAATAGCAACTAAGATTTGAAACAGATCTTTAGGATTTCTCCTTAATAGACTTATGGTGTAGGAAAATTCTATTTTAAAGAGATTCACCTCTATATAAGTGCATAATCTCTCATTAGAGAGGTTGTTTGACATCCAAAATATTCAAGACCATTTGTCAGAAAATAACGTTTTGCTGGAAACAATCATTGATGTAGAGGCTAGATTAGCCAATTATGAAATAGTTAAATTCCAGGCCATAAGAATTAGAGCATGGGAAATAATCAAGACCATGGTTTAAAAGATATGGTTTTGTTATCATGGATATTGTTTTGTGTAGAGTAGATTGACAAGTTGTTGTAAATAGTCAAGGTTATGGAGGCTAGATTAACCAAAGTTGGAATAACCATGCGATTAAAAGATAGGTCAAGCTCAATATAGAACTTTGAAGTTTAATGTAAAACATATAAGGTTTTTATCATGAAGATTAGTCTGTATAGATCAAGTTCATAGGTTGAAGAATCCTATCATTTTTCTATATTTGATAAGGGTGAAGAATAATTGTGGATTAGAACTGGGAGGCTATAAGTTGGAATAATTTTGAGTGTGTAAGAAAATATTGAAGGTTGTAAACTAGATCATAGTAAACTATGTGTGTAAGTATTTATGTAGAGCCTTGAAGAAGGCACACTACATTTGCAAGATAGTTTGAAGTTAATAGAATTATCAATGTTCTAGCCAGTTTTATTACTAGAAAGGATTTTTATTAGATAAAGACTCTGTCAAGTTGATTTAAATAGTTGTGATTAGTGTAGATTTGGGTGGGTGACTATAGGATATGGAAGATAGCATTAGAATTGAGTTTGAATAACTTCGTGTTAGAGGATGATCATTATAAGTCTAAAAATAGATCTATTTCTTCATGGAGAAATTTGAAGAAGTGATGGATCTATGACAAAGCAGGGAATTTTAGGAAGAGTATCAGGACTTATATTTATAATACTATAATGTATTGTTTAATTGTTTAATAGTTTAATAGTGTAAGGATTTTGCACATATAAAAAATAAAGTAAATATAATTCTAAGAAATCAAGAAAGAATCATCACTGGTAAGAAATTAAACATAATTGCAAATATGATAGGGTTTAGCTTACCTCTTGCGTATTAGATTGCTGTGAAATCATCAAGGGTAACGTGCTAGATCTTTGTTTTACCTGACATTGTAGATAAAGGGGTGAGTTGCCTGACATTGTCAGTCCTGAGAAGTGCCAACAACATCTTGAAATATATAGACCAACAATATCTTTAAATAAATGATAACAGGAGCTGAAAAAATGTAAAGTAACAAACAATAAGATGATGTTGAAGAAGATACCTATTTAAAATTGAAATCATCCCCGGTAATGTGCTAGATCTTTGTCTTAAAAAAATTCAAAACAAAAAATGGATTAGTAGATAGATGGGTGAGTTGCCTGACATTGTCAGTCCCGAGAAGTAACAGCTTCCTCGGACGGATGTCAACCCACGTTTTCAAAAAATAAAATATTGTATTTAACTAAATGTAAATACATAGACATCTTTAATGATAACCAGAGCTGAAAAAAATGAATAGTAACAAACAATAAGATTAAGGGGAAAAAGATACCTCCTTAAAGTTGAAATCATCACTGCCACTGGTAATGAGCTATATCTGTGTTTCAAAAAACCCAACACGAGAAATGGATTAGTAGATAGATGGGTGAATTGCCTGACATTTTTAGTATATAGACCTGTAACATCTTTAATGAAAACCAAAGCTGAAAAAATGAATAGTAATAAACAATAAGATTAATGGGAAAAAAATACCTGCTTAAAGTTGAAATCATCACTACCACTGGTAAGGAGCTAGATCTATGTTTTAAAAAAAACCAACACGAGAAATGGATTAGTAGATAGATGGGTGAATTGCCTGACATTTTTAGTATACAGACCTGTAACATCTTTAGGAAAACCCATGGTTAACCAAAACATGAAATGTGTATATGAGTGTCTTTTAGAGCTTCATGCCAAATTTAATCAGATTTTTAAATGAGTATTTAAACTTATTCAAGTTTTTATAAAACTGGATCGCTTAGAAATGCAGACTAAACAACTTTTCTTCTAAGCATCCAAGAAAAAATACAGTGCCTTCTCCAGATAAATCATAGAAGTTAATTTTGTATAGGATTCACATCTTGAGATATTGTAAAATGTTTTGGGGAAAATGGATCAGTATCAAAAAATGTTGTATAGGATTCACATCTTGAGATTCTCTCTTCAGGACTGCTTCTCGGAGTGGTTGAATTAAAATATGTCTCTTTTTTTTTCAAATTTTTAAGGTGGTGCATATGATCATAGCTCAATAAGGTTGTTTACATATCATATTAGTTACAAGAATGAACTTGAAATCTTTGATCCTTTAGTAGATTCATCTCATCCTATGTAAGGATATTCAGGCACAAGTATGAGGTTTGAAAGATACGATAAGGGTAAAGTGATCAAAATTGTTGTGTGTAACGGATAGTTGTTTTTAATTTCTTCTAATTATCATTGTTGAGCTGATGAAATACTTGGTTGACCCTTGTAATGAGTATCAAAGTATAAAATTCCTGCTACCACCTTGTTTTGTTTTCCTTTGCTGAAGATACAATGTTCAAATGTATGTTTGAAGACAATTTTCTTGAAGCTCCCCCATTTCTATGCCTTGAATTGATTAATCATGATCTTCTTGAAGTACAATTGATAAAATGAAGTGTCTCAAATATTGAAATTTTTTTTACAGCTCAACATAAAGTTCTCTGTGCAAGGTTGGATCATCTTAAAAAGGTAACATTGTGTAAATTTTGTCAAGAGTGCCTTACTGGTACCTCATCTCAAACTCAGTCTTAGCATATATCATGAAGTTTCTTTTTGAACTTATCAAAGAAGAACCTATATCATCATCAAGTACACACCAAACACTATTTGTTTATTTGGTCTGGGGATGAATTTGAAGGCTTCATCTCAATTGGCTGCATTGCAAACATGAAGGGAATTTCCTCTAGTGCAAAAGAGGTGAAAAATTCGAATTCCATTAAATTTTGGATAAGAAATCAATTATTTGGTAGTCTCAGGCTTTCTCTGTGCATAAAGAGATCCATCTAGTCACTCATCACTCCTGACGTGCGTCAATGGAACGTCAATTTTCTTGACCGACGCGCGATACTGGCCGCTATTAACGTGCGTCACTGGCACCTATTGACACGCGTCACTGGCACTTATTGACGCACGTCACTGACACCTATTGACGCACGTCACTGGCTCCTACTGACGCGCGTCACTGACTCCTATTGACGCACGTCACTGACTCTTTTTGACGCGCGTCGCTGGCTCCTACTGACACGCGTCGCTGACTCCTATTGACGTGCGTCACTGGATTCTATTGACGTGCGTCACTGGCTCCTATTGATGCGCGTCGCTGACTCCTATTGTCGTGCATCACTAGATTTTATTGATGCGTGTCGCTTGCTCTTATTGACGCACGTCGCTGGATCCAATTGATGTGCGTCAGCTAGGACTATTGTCACGCGTCAGCTAGGACCTTTGACGCACGTCAAGTGAAGCCATTGACGCTCGATTTAGCCTATAAATACCCTTCAACCGGTCATTTTCTCATTTTCACCTTCCAGCTCTTGAATTTTTGTAGGTCTCAATTCTTCCCAACTGCAAGTTCAGTAATAAAAATCAATAGAATCCAATTCAATCGATGTCCCTTATGCCCTCACATCCATATTGTTTTAAAGATGTCTTCAGAATATAAAGATTTAATGGATGCGTGTGAATTTACAGGGCTCGTTAATATGCCCCATTTCGAAACAGATCCAGATATTTTGAATTACTTTCTGTCATCCTACAATTCAGAGGACGGAATTTTTCAATTCAGTATCGAAGCAAATGACATCCATCGGTTTACGGGCCTTCCGTTCAAAAATTTACCAATTGTTACAACCAAGGCAACACTCGTGGAAGAAAAGAATTTTCTCGAATCAACGTTCGGTTTCCATGTTGATTGTAAGTATAATTCGTTTTAATTCATATTTGTTATTCTGTTTTTTATTCTGATACAATTTACTGTTATAAATTTATAGTAATTTTCACTATTTCACATTTACAGCCCATGTCAATAAATAAAGGTGTGGTGTCTAATATGTATCATTTCTGAGTACATGTAATTTTTGCAATGCTAGTGTCTAAGATGAGCTTTGTAACTTTGTTTGACCTGATGAGTGTAGTGGAAAAGTTTAAACAAAAAAAAGATCTTAAGAAAACAGATGGAACCAAGAAGGGGAAATTAATTGATGTTCCCAAACTTGATGATGCAAATCAAGCAGGGGGGAAGAATTCTGATCAATGTACTTTAATATTAACGGAGGGTGACTCAGCCAAGGCTCTTGTTGTAAGCGTTTGTGCCTTGAATCAGGGAAATGTGAATACTGAATTTGGTAGTATTGTGACATGTTTCGACATCACTTTCATATTTAAGTTTTTGTTATTTTAGTTATCTTTATCCTATCAGGTGGCAGGAATATCTATTGTTGGTCAATATTATTATGGCGTGTTTCCTCTCAGAGGTAAGCTGCTCAATGTCAGGGAAGCTACCACTCACCAAAAAATGGAGAATAAAGAGATAGTAAATATATAAAAAATCCTTGGTCTACAGGAAGATAAAATATATGACAGCATTAAATCTTTAAGATATGGCCATCTGATGATAATGACAGACCAGGTACATGATCTTTGTATAGCGCTGTTTAGTTTCTGCTTAATTCTGACACATCCTTTCTAGTGAGATCCTTTTTGACTTGTCCTTTGTCTCTTAAAGGACCATGATGGTTCCCACATCAAAGGATTGTTGATCAATTTCATACACCATACCTGGCCATCACTGCTTAAAATTCCTTCATTTGTTGTGGAATTTATCACTCCTATTATCAGGGTAAATGTTCACCCTGTATATTTGGTTGAGTATATTGAGACTCTTTATATTTATTTTTAAGCCTCCAGATGTTATGTATCTCCATGTCTAATTTTGGCACATGTTGATGTAGGCAACTCACAAAAATGGAAATGTGTTATCTTTTTACACAATTTCTGAGTATGAAGCTTGGAGAGAATCCTTGAGTGGATCGATAACTGGCTGGACCATATAGTACTACAAAGTAATGCTAGTTTGTTTTCTCTTTATATGTTTTCAAGTTCTGGTTTTGTTCACTTGCTGATTAGGTATCACTTGTTGCTTGGACCATACAGGGTTTTGGCACAAGTACTTCTAAAGAGGGCAAGGAGTATTTCATAGATCTGGACAAGCACAAAAAATATTTTGTGTGGGTTGATGAGAAAGATGGAGATGCTTCCTCATATCAATCAGCTTATAGAATGGGACAGAAGGGCTAAGGTTCTTATCAATGAGATTATTAGTCGTTATGAAAATTATTGGCAACGGGATAGTTTATATGCTGCAGTTGATCCAAATTTGCTGTCGCATGGAGATTTCTAGTTTTGGGGAAAGAGGTACAGCCACATTGGAAGAAGCCGTTGGGGAAGAGTACAGAGGAGTAGAATTAGATAAAGAAAGAGAGGGTTTTGAAAACTAGAAACTTTTATTATTGAGGAAACTTTAAATATTGAATTTGAAAACTTCTACTATTGAGTATGTACTATGGTTTTTGAATTTAATTATATGGATTTATATACAATCTTTAATTTTAATTGCATTAGATGGTGATTATCATGAATTATATGTATGTTTCTTGTTTACTTGCATTGTCATGAATATATAGAACAACAATATATTTAAATAAAAGATAACAAGAGCTGAAAAAATGTAAAGTAACAAACAATAAGATTATGTTGAAGAAGATACCTATTTAAAATTGAAGTCATCACCGATAATGTGCTAGATCTTTGTCTTAAAAAAATTCAACACAAAAAATGGATTAGTAGATAGATGGGTGAGTTGCCTGACATTGTCAGTCCCGAGAAGTTACCCACGTTTTCAAAAAATAAAAATATTGTATTTAACTAAATGTAAATACATACACCTGTAACATCTTTAATGATAACCAGAGCTGAAAAAAATGAATAGTAACAAACAATAAGATTAAGGGGAAAAAGATACCTCCTTAAAGTTGAAATCATCATTGCCACTGGTAATGAGCTAGATCTGTGTTTTTAAAAAACCCAACACGAGAAATGTATTAGTAGATAGATGGGTGAATTGCCTGACATTTTTAGTATATAGACCTATAACATCTTTAATGATAAAGATAAAAGATAGATAAAGAAGATACCTATTTAAAGTTGAAACAATCCATTATCAATAGCTTCATCAAAGTCGATGTTGTCTTCTGTAGAATGTGACGAAGAGCCAATTACACTCTCAAGGTTGGGAATATTTGTACTTGTAGCTGTATTATTCACACCTCTTCTTTCACAAAGGGAATTCTAGTGCGCAATTACTCTGTCGAACGGAAAGGTTTCGATGGAGTATCGAGAAACATAACACCTCATGCAACTTTCCAGATTTTAATCCAACCTATTTCTCAGTTTTGATTTTATAAATGACAATGCACTGAAAACCCTTTCATCCTCCACAGACCCCAAAATCATTGTTTGGCATAACTCATATAATCTGAAATATTCACTGATATCTTCTTGTAAATTAGAACTTTGATAGATTCCTCGCCACAACCTTGTAATAGCACCACTTTCAGAAGGTTGATCTAAATTCTTATATTGGTTCCTCATTGTTGTTGCAAAATTTGTTGACTGAAACTTTAATAAATCGGCATTCAGTATACCTTTGATTTCCACACCCTTGAGCTCTGACGTCTTTGTAAATTGTTCCATTATTGTACCCATTGATTTATGGAAATGCTTACTGACAAAGTCTGCACGACCACCTTCAGTATTCCAAAAATTAGGATTCATCACACCCATGGCTTCCAGAATTTTATCTTTACAGAAACGTTCCCTAATTTCTGATGACAAGGATTCTGAAATTTTTTTAAGCTTTATTCTTGTTTCAACTATAACAGACTCAAACAAATTACGTGTCACGGGAACATCTTCTCGTTCCGATCCTGTAATATCTTGACGTTTTTACAAAATGTGCATAGGTATTTCCCTCCCATTAACAGTGATGCAGAGCTGATCGTGGATATTAAATCTCAAAAAGGTGTTAGGATTTTTAAGATCTAATAAATCTCTCCAATTTTCAAAAATAGGTGCATCAAAACTATCATTGGAACAGTACAATATATCAAGACTTTGACATACCATTTTCCTCATCCGTATAAAATCCACAATATAGATTAATCTGCCTTGTGCATGCTTCATCAGTGTATTGATCTCCTTTAACATTGGAAGAATACCAACCAATGCAAGCAATGTCTCCAAATCAGTTAAACGGAACAACAAGTCCCTTGCCCTATCAACTTCATGACGGTATTTGTGCATGAAACCAACCAATGAAGGATACTCCTCACGAACTCTACATGCAGGTTCATACAAAGAGATCCATCTAGTCTCCACATCCTTCAGAAGTTTTTTGCCATATGTAATTCCAATTGCAAATTTTTTGAACTCGAGAAAATGCTTTGGGCTGCTTGACATATAGGCATGAAGTTCTCTTATAAGGTCTTCTAATTTAGCAACATTTTCGTGGTTGCTTACCATTTTATACGCTAAATTCATTCTGTGAGCCATACAGTGAATTGGTAGCATATATGGGGCCACTGTTGTTTGTAATCTAATACAGAGCCCTGTTCGATGACCCTGCATGATAGATACACCATCTGCTCCAATGCATACCAACTTCGTAGCAATTTCATAATCAGTCATACCAGCAACATCTTTCAAATGAGAAACAACTATTTTATATAGGTTTTTGGCATTGCAGTTTTCAACCATTTTCATAACACCCAACAGATGAGGTGTCCTTATATGATTTTCCAAAGTATAGATGTGGATACATACCCATGCGGTGTTGTGGACTGTTGTCACTTCATCAATTGAAAGAGAGATAAAGTTTGCTTTTTTTACATTCTCTTTCAAATCTTCCTTCTCTATCATCGAGAGGCATTTTGCCATTTCCCATCCACTACTCTCAAACCAATGAGACTGAGGTACATTCAACATTCCGTTAAATTGATACAAAACTTTGAAATCAAGGAAATCTGAAATCGCTCTTCCTTTTTTAAGTATTTGAAAAAGAGTAGAGAATTGTATGAATTTTGCATGTAGATTTGTTTCTTTCATCTTACCAATATGTGATGTGATCGTTCCTCCCTTTTACAACAGATGTTTGTGTTTTTTCTGCTCTACCTCATATTCCGCTACGTATCTAACATGCATGCATTCTTTTTCAGTTTTCCACCTATGTGTTTTGATTTTCTGGCCATCCGCCCCTGTTACAGTTAAATATTGTTTTCCACAATGTTTTTCTATAGTGTCCAGCTTTAGTTGCATTTTTTGTTGCTTTCCCAATTTCCACGTACATATTGTACATGTACATTCAGATGGGATTTCTTCAGAATTAGATGATTGTACAGGTTCAATAAACGGAAATTTAGCTGCCCAATCAAACTTGTATGTCCTGCCAATGGTCCACATATTCTTGTTCGTTTTCAATGCTTTACTTTTTTGAGTAGAATTTTGAGCAATATCACAATCACCTGGTTTCCTCTTTCTTGGACCGGAGTTTGATTTTGATTTCTGTCTTCCATTTTGCTCAGTGTTTGTATCTGTGATATCTAGCTGCACTTCTGGTTGCACCCCAACAGGAACAATATCTTCAAGATCTGGCATATTATCGTAGGTTTCATTTGTTTGACTTTGATACTGTGTAGAATGCATGTCCACCTCAATAATACCTTCCACACAGTCAGTATTCTGATTCTCTATGGTGGCATCTATATGATTGGTATTTACAATATCTGTATCCGTAAAGTTTCCAAAATACTTGAAGAGTGATTTCTGAGATTTCTTACTTACTTTCAGGTTATTCGTATTCTTTGAGATGACACCTTCCATTATTCTGAAAAGAGTCCTGCGTCAAAAAAAGAACCAAGTAGCGACTCTGTCCAGTGTTTGAGGTCTTGTCGTGCGTCCACTGTCTGATGTCGCGCGTCCACTGTCTTAATATACTGTCACACATCAACATTGAACAAGTCACGCGTCAACACTTCCTCTGTCGCGCGTCAGTACATCTCTTGTCGCGCATCAACAATGCCCTTGTCACGCGTCAACACTGCATTTGTCACGTGTCAATAATCACAGGCTAACAATAATATCAATCTCTGGTGCTCAAGGGTATGCGAGTTCAAATTTCACAGTATTGGTAATTTGGTAAGCTACTTGAGGTATACTACCCGACGAATCACCTAGGTTTTTATAGGAGATGTTTTCAAATGAAGGCGAACAGGACACCAACCCACTCCGAATAATTCACCTTTTCAAATTTTCCTAAAATGAAATTTTTGCCATATTACGAATATTCGCCGCTAAAATTATCCCTGGCATGAATAGAAGTAGTTAATCTTGGATGGACTAACCTAGATGATATAGTATATAGGAAAATGGAATTAGCAAATTATGCTTCCTATTTTGTAGGTGGATTTACCTATCTTGGGGACGTGAGAGCAACATGGGTGGTTGCAGGCCTATGAGGCCACATTTTCATGGCACGACCTTGTCTTCTTTGAGATGACCTTAGACATTACAAGTCTTTCCCATGTAACTCAGATGTTGCAAATCACTCTATATCACAGCCTTCTTATAACTTTAGTTGAGAGATGACAGATCAAGATTCAAACATTTTTCTTACCGACAGGTGAGATGAGTGTCACTTTAGAGGATGTGTGGTGCATTTTTAGAGTGTTAATCCAGGGTCAACTTGTGACCGACGATGGTGATCGTGTTCACATTCTACATAGTATTGGTGATATATTCGATGTTTTTTGCATTCCATGTTGTGTCAGTTAACATCACTAGGTACTTTTCTAATCTACAGATTTCATGGGTTCTAGTTTATTTGATGTCCCTTGTCAGTTGCCTATTGGTTCCTAACAAGACTGACAAACGTTTCTCCCTTGGTTTGATCAGAGTTATCCATAGACTGGTTAGCGGAGAGGTCTACTGCAGGGGGTAGTGTTTACTAGCACATTTATATTCAGATTCTCACTTAATAGTGTACCATGGTCATAAGATCATGGGTCCAATGATATTACTACAGATATGGTCCTGGGATCACATCGCTATAAGGTGCCCACTTAGAGTATTGCGAGTCATGGATCTTGGCAAGCCATCTATTATGGGTTGGGTACCAGTGGGTGAGGATATACGTGAGAAGACTAGAGATAGAATGTATTACATGTGATATTTTGATGAGGTGCAGCTCCATATGATTATATGGCATCTATATAGATTATATCATTGGCTTAAGGATGATGCAAAGTTGAGTACTGCAACAATTAATCATTTTATCATTGGGATTTGGGACCATATTTTGGTGTGGTATCGATTAGATAGAGTGCAATGCCAGTTTGGTCTCATCCAAGGGATTCCTAGAGATGAGATGCGGCATAGATAGAGGTCATGAGAGACCTTTGATATTGGTCCTCAGATTAGATTACAATGATCATTGGAAAACTTTTCCCAAGTGGTCCCATAGCCTTGGGTGCAACAATCACATATAGTGGATCCATGTCAGACTCGAGACTACCCTATGTTGGTGCTCATTTTGATCTCGCACCATTTTCCCTTAAAATCCCTCAGTTTGTGGCCTCTATAATGTTTTATATTTTCCCCGATTAATGCATAAAAACTTTGTCCTCCATTTTTCGAGTATGGTGCCCCACACTTGTTTGTTGTATAAGAAAAGATGGCAGACCAAAAATCTGAATATCCTGGTAAGTGGAGGACATCAGATGATTCATATTTCCATGTGTTTCACCCATTAAGGTGTATTAAGAATGATATTATATGTTTTCATGGCGTGGAGGGACTGTGCATGTTTAGGTACTAGCCCTTGTCTTTTATTTTTGAAGAAACGCCAGGAGGACACTTGGAGGCTTCCGTTCACTCTGCCTTTTTACACTGAGACTTTTCAAAAGGCCAGATGGGACCCTCAAATATTCTTCTCTTTTGGGGGGAAAATTGAGTGAATGAAATGTATAAAAGCAATGAGAATACTCTTGCAAAAGGTCAGGAGTTCATTTTCACGAGAAGATTTTGAGAAAAGCTCATCCTCTGAGAAACTAGGTTAACTTCCTTTGTATTATATTTTCATTCATGTTGAGTTGGTTACAAGTGTATATCCATCAAAAAGCTCTGAGATTGTTTAAATAACTCTTCCCTGCTGATGAATTTGATAAATTTTGAGTTAATTTGTGTCAAATCTTTGGCCAATTTTGTGGGTATTTCACTTTCAGAATGACTGCGAGTAGTTTTTCTTGTTCCTATTGCAATCTTTTATTAAAATCCCTTTAAATTACACAGATCCCAATCCTTGTGATAGTTTAGCGGCATCTGCAATTTCATTTTTTAGAAGAACTTTGATCTAGGAATGAAATAAATGATTTAAAATCACTTTTCTTTCATCTGTTGATAGAGATTGTTTGTAAACCTTTGGGTGTACCTCAGGCATGACTGATATTAGATTTTGATGTTTTATAGGGTCTTCTAATTCGAGCCTTAATGCTAGAATCTCAAATATTGTGTGAAAAGGTGCATGTCTGGGCTTCCATTGATGCACACCTTATGGTTGAAGGAAATTTTTAACTATTTTGAAGCTTTCTGTTATTGATTTCTCCATTTGTTGTGAATTTTCTTAGGGATCTGGTAAAGTCCAATCTATCTTGTTGATCTCCCACCAAAAATTATTCAAATAACCAATCCTACCCTGAACTACCCCTGTTCTGCTATGTATATCCATAGAAGAACGAAATCCATTTGCTAAAGTATCTAGAACATATCAGGATTCCAAATGTCTTCAGTAACCTTAGCCTTGTGTTGAAAATATCTCCATAATCTGGAAGTGACAACTTGTGAGAGTCAAATTTGGTGTGTTGATCATATTTTCCCAAGGTCTTCTCTATAAAATTTGTGCAAAAGAAAGGTATTTGCGTCTCCTTCAATAACAGAGGTTACAAAATAGGTTCTCTTACCTTGGTTGAAAGGCACAACCTAAAATAGTTAGGATAAGATCAAATCATTTTAAGGTGTTATCCATCTCTCCACAAACTCGAGTAATAAAGGGTCAATTAGATTTCATCCTCGGCTACAAAACGATACACATTTATGATCTATCTGCCTCTAAGCTCTTTTTGAATATGTGTTGCTTCTCAGCTTGAAAAGGAGAATGAATTTGGATACCAACACCCTACACGGTACGCGAAAGTGTTTCCCCGGTGACTTACCATTCCATAGGAAACCATCCATGCTAGGATTACAGTGGCATCACAAGGCCTATAGGGATAGGATCGTAGAGCTCAAGTAGCACCACATGAAGATTTTTTATATATACAAATTACCGTATTTTTTTTTTCCGTATTTATCATATTTTTTCCATATTTTGTGTCCACCGTTTAATACTCTCCGTACGAAAGTTGCTACTATGATACACACAATAGCCAATTTGAGGAGTAAACCACAATAACCATACATTCATTCTTTTCAAGCAATGTGAGTGTGGTGACACCTTCAGAGGCCCAGACATTCATGGTTCATAAAAAACTTGTTCTCATTCGTATCAGAATTCTGTATTAAATTTTAGATTATAAGATTAAGGATGTCGACTATGTACCATAAGTTTCTATGATTTAAGACTCAAAATTTAGTAGTTGCAGAAAAATTGTCTGCATATGGTTTAGATCTGTAGCCTTTCTTTTGATAGGACTAAGTGGACCATGGAATGGACATAGGCTCGTATGTACATAGATAGGGTGACATGAGAATGTGATTATTTACAATGGAAATAAATAGAATTTGGGATGCAAGATATACGATTAGATGTGATGACATCCAGTGATGAGGCATCCTACTATAGAGAAATATATCACTAGGTCATCCCAAAGGGATAGATATCTACTCCTTTGAGTCAATTAGCCATTAACAGATCTAGGTTGAGATCATAGTGGACCTCACAATCAGCTAGGTTAGTATAACAACCTTCAATATAGCAGGCCTCAACACAGTAAGGTTCAGTGCAGCATGGGACAATGTCTTTCACGGGTTCATCACAGCAGATGCCTCCACCTAGTGGTAGACCTAGTAGTCCAGGCATGGGAGAGAGTCAAGGATGACTCCTCTTATTGATGTACTTGATGTATATTTTTAATATATCACCTTAGTATGAAGGCATTCTTTTGAGATTATGTATATGTACTATTTTGTATCGTGTCTCATGATGAAGCCACATTATTTTGTACAGATGTACATTATATATATATATAATGACTCTTGATGAAGGCACATATTTTGTATAAACACCCATGATGGCTCATTGTATTGGATGTATATCGAGACACATTGTTTTGTACATGGACATTGGTATTTTTGATGATTTATGATGATGATGATTGATTGTATTTACTTATCACATTATATTTATGGGATAACATATTTAATTCATGTTTTTAATATGGTCTATGTTTAAGGGGGGACAGAAGGTGGTCCCTCTTGCCCCTCTTGGTGATATTATATGATGTTATCTTAGCATGCATGTTTAATTTTCATGTTCATGATGATGTAGCTTAGCCTTTATTTATATATGATGTATATATGTTATGATGGATGATACGACAACAAAATGTACAAGCAAAAAACAAGTACAAATTAATCAAACCTAATCAAGACAACACAACTATATACAAGTATGCAAGATAAAATGAACTCAATGTAAGACACAACATATTAAAGTAGCATTGAATCTAAGTAAACAAATTAATTCAATTTAAAGCACACCAGATGAAAAAGTAATGCAACTAAAACCATATAAGCCAAAAAGTAAAGTAAGAAAACTATTACTTTGTTTTTGTGTGACCGTTTTGAGATGTTTTTCACTGTTTTTGGTATTATTTCGAGACAATAATCTATTGTTTTTGAGTTTTCTATGAAATGTATTTGAATGTTTTTGATTTTGTCAACTAACATATCTGAATGTTTTGGGATTTTTCAAAAATTTATACAAATATTTTTGTTGTTTTCTAAGATGTTTTCTGAAGCTTATCTGCAAGGAAACGAAGAAACGTGAATGAGCCCAGCCTTAGATGGGATGTACAAGGGCATAATTCCACGTGCTATATGCAAGAAATGATGATGTGGAGTTTCCCCCAATGTGATATGGGAATACTCAAATTCAAACTCTTTGCATTTTAAAGTAGGGTCAGTCGGCTCAAGGCTAAGAGGGATAGGCTCAAAAGTAACTCAGATGCAAACAAAGACTAGCTTATGAAAAATCTATCATAATCCTAGACTTGAAATTCTTGTGAACAATGTACCCTCTTATGGCACTGGAAATCATTTTTAACCAAAGGAATTGTCTAAAGTTCCACCATTGCGTGTTTTTCATTGTTGGACATATTTATTTATATTTTTCTTTCTTTTTCTTTTATACTTTTTATTGTTTTTCATATATTTTAGGGACCCCAAATTAAGCATAGAAATGCTTAAGATGCATTGCATTTATGGGTTCCTAAAGTTCTTGACCATCCGAATAAGAAATATTATAGGCACATGAACCAAACTTAGCTCTCACCACATATGGCTCTAGCTAATTCAGCTCAAATTTTCCCTTCTTTTCTTGGTCCTTAGTGGTGTTGAACTGAATTTATTTTAGCACCAAGTCTCCTACCTTGAATTGACAAGGTATCACTCTTTTGTTGCAACTTTGATGCACTCGATCCTGATAAACTTTAAAGTGATCAATGGCATGAAGTCATTTCTCATATTATATCTCCAATTCTAGTTGTCGAACTACCCTGTTGTTTTCATGCAAATGCCCAATAGGAAAGTTGACAATTTTTTAGCATGACAACGATACCCCTGATCCAAATTTTTCACGTTTTACCCTTCTGAGGCACCCTAGGTCTACCCAGTAAGTCCAATGACCTCCAATTTTATGTTAACTCATACCCTTAGGTGAATTAGGAAATTAAAGTCAACCCCTAGGTGATTTTAGGACTTCTTGAAAAATGATATCTCTGGGCAGTTTTGGAAAGGGCTTCCACTGGCCTTCCCAGAGCTGGCGCAAACCCATGGAGTAGAATAGAGGATAAAAATATGACATGGATATGAATTTAAGGTATTAAAACATCATTGAATTTATTTTGGAAAATTTGGTAAATATTTGGAGCTGGGGTAGTTTCATCAAAAACAAGGTTCACAGGCCTAGGTAGTGCATAGGCTAAAAAAACTACGAAACTTTGGGGATTGATTCCATGATCTCTAGATGGTATTAAGAGACAAACAAGACATATTCAAAAATGGAATAAAAATATCTACAAGAATATAAAATCATATTTTCACAACACTTTTGCGCAATAGGTTTATAGTTAGTTTTTTTTATGCACAACTAGAGAGCCAGATCAAAAATATGCCTTTTCAGGGTTAACATGGAGGAATAAATATTTGATACCCACGGCCATTTTAAGTGAATATCATATAAAAATTTTCCAAAAATTTCCATCAAGAGCTCAAGATATCGTCACTTCAAGTTGCCCTCAAGGCGAGTTCTCACAGTTAGTCAAATTTGGATGAGGACACGTGTCAACTCGAGGAACCTGGTGAAATTTTATGTCCCTTTCATCCCTCAAGATAAGGGACATGAGGGACAAGAAAATTTTCCTATCCCTAATAAGCCCTTTGGTCATACATAGACCCTCCTGGATCTCCAGTTCATCCCCCTAAGTTCTTGTCGGAGCTCATTCTCTCAATTGTTTAAATCGTGACAAGTGGCGTAACTAGGCATGATGTTTAAACTGATGTCCCTTATGTCCCCTTAGAAAAGGGACATGAGGGGAAAAAAATTCTCCTAGCCCAAAGAATCCATCAAGGCATCCATGTGACCCTCAGCAGTATAAATTTTCAGCCCACAGGAGTTAGTGGAGCCAAATGCTCGACCGTCAGATTTCCACCAAGTGTGGCATGGAGGTGTGTCATGCTAATTGATGTCCCTTAATTCTTAAGAAAAATCAGGGAAACAAAAATTCACCTAGCCCTAGGTATGCCTCATGGTTCATCATACGATTAGCTTCCAGCCCCTAGGTGCTTTTCTCCAGCATTTTGTCCCAAACACTCCACTGTTGGATTCCTTCCAACTGTCGCATTGAGGCACAATGTGAAATTTGATATCCCTTTCATCCCTTAATTATTAAGGGACATTAGGGAAACAAAAATTTTCTCCACCCCCTGGCATTCACTTTTGTAATGCTTTAAATCAAGAACTTGGTTTATTTCTTGCTTCCTCTTCTCCACAGTTCGTATTCTGCCATTGTTCTACTCATGCCTGCACACAGTTTACCATTCCTACTCCAAATTATCTCTTCCATGGAAACCAAAACCTCAAATTCTTGAGAACACATATGTTTCAGGTGAAATATTGATCAAAATAACTGAAATATCGAAGAACAAAAGAGAGCAATGAAGAAATTCATCAGAAACCTACATTTCCGTGAAACAGAGATTTGAATATATCTTGCTAACCGCTGCACGAAAAAAAAACAACCATTTAATTTTGTTTCCTTCACTCTTAAATTCCATAAAAACCTCACCTTTAAATCCCCTAATTGCAGCACAAATCACTCACAGTGAATAAATATCCATTTGGGCTCAACGAAGACAAAAACTTGATTTCCCGTCAAACCAACAGTTGATTCAAAGAGAAATTTCACTTATGGAACAAGAAACAAAAACCAACAAAAAATTATGATTTTTTTCACAAACGAAGAAGGAAACCAAACCTGTAAATTTCAAGCTCCATGAATGGCTACCGTATCCAAAGTTGTCGCTATGTCAAAAATTTTGATTTTAAAAATATCCCAAACCATTGATCGGGCAAGTCTAAGATTTCAGAGGGGCGATATTCGTAAAAAATCCATATCGAGAAACTTCATTCCATAGAAATGTGAAAACCAGAATCTCAATTTATAAAAATAGCATGTCTTCTACATAAGGGACTGCTATTTTGAGAAAGTCACCAACTGAAGAAACTGTAAAAGAAGTGATGAAAAAAGAGGAAATATTGCAGTAAAAAATTCATCAAAATAGTCATCTCAATCTAGAATTGACACTTACTAAAAATAAAAAAGTGATCTAGAAGGTGAGAGGAACACAAGGAGAAAGGTAAATTTAAGTTGCAATATCCAATTGAGGTTTACAGGAGCTGATTTTTCATACTTACTAAAAATAGAAAGTTACTTTTTCTAGAAATAGTAAGTATTGAGGAATCATGAAGTATAAATGGAAAGGACAGAAGTCAACACAACCTTTTGCTTTTGAGTATGAGATAGAAGATAGTGATGTCTCATAAATGGATCTAAATGACCTAAGCACTTGCATGACTGCCAAGGAATGAATGAATATTGAGGATCAGGTATTCACAAGTGGATTATTCGCATCTATAGGACACTCAGTGTCTGTACAAAGCCTTGAATTAAACTTGTATTACTCACACCACTTTGAGCCCAAAACATAAATGATTCAAGCCAACAATGGAATGGAAATAGTGATCATTAGTCCCAAAACCCTCTCACTCACTCTAAAAATCCTGACATCACCTAGCATGGTTTTCATCTCAAAGGATAGGGCCTCACACGAGTGGGAAAATATGGATGCATATGTGCAAGGGGTTACACTTGGATCATGGATGAAGATAGGGATAAATCCATCAAGGATGCCCAAGACCCTTCCAATGTGTGAGTTTTGTGAGGGATATTCATATGTAATCACTCTCCTCAACAGGGTGATGGGAGAAGTGAACATGAGAGACTTCCAGGAGTGGATGAGCCTTTTAATTTTGACAGTGACTGAAGGAAAGAAAATAATTGCCTTAGGATAGTTAATTAGTGATAATATTCATCTACAAATACTTCAAGTGCCCATGACAAACAATTTCCACATGAATTATTAATTGGTCTATCTTCTCACTAGCTCAAGATCGTTTAAAGGATTAGATCTCACACAAAACATTGTAGCCAAGGTGCCTTCATTTGAGAAACTGACGTAGTTGGTGATGGAGGAAAGCTTCTCTCATGTAAATGATGCTTTCACAATGTATGTGGTCTGAACCTCAGAAGGTGATTTGGAGGCTAGGATGTCACCACAAGTGGCATCCTTCATCAAAAAATATGGCTCTTCATCTAGTTCTCAACCTTCTCCTACCTGTGAGTTGTCAGCTTCGACCAATCTCCGTTAAGGTTTCCCAAACACCTTGGCGACAAAAATTTACTATTTAAGCTCTGCAGGAAGATCATATAGATAAAAAAAGGAGAGTAAGAAGAATAAGTTGATCCCATTTCTCATCTCTCTCAGTGTATTCACATGTAAGAATGCAAATGATGCATCTGATTTGGAGGCTGCCTTTGCTCATTTGATTTTGACATCCAAAATGATCCTGACTCTTTCCACATTCCAGACTTGCACCCTGATCCACAAATCAAGGACTATTGGGGAAATTACATTAATGAATTTGAAGTATGGGAAAAGGATCATATGAGAATGACAATTAATGAAATGAAGAAATTCAATTTCTCTTAGTATGTAGGTATTTTGCAAGATGATGGGATAGACATGTTTGATCCTGAGTACTCATTGCTCAAGTTTTCTCGATTTCCTCAAGTCAATTGGTACGTTCGTGAATTAGGGGATATAAAGAAACTAACTTATAAGGTGTAACAAAGGATTGGTTTCAGAGGAAGATAAACATGATCATCCAATCATGAGGTATGCCAACAAGTTAGAAACATGCCTCTCGGAATTCATCCTCAAAATCCATGGAAGCTACCTCAAGTTCAAGGCATTATGGAGCAAGTTCTAAACAAATATCCATAGAATTGGAGACTTCTTCTCATGGAAGGTCACCAAAGGAAGCTAGAGTGGAAGAAGTCTCAATTACAATTATGCAATAAAAATATCTAGTGGCAGAAACAAAAGCAAAGGGATAACATATAGTTCAAGACCCAACCTTCGAACCACCATAAGAGGCCTCACCTCTTATTAACACTAATATATTCCCCATCTAAGATGTGCCTCCTCTTCTAGAGAAAGGAATAGTTGCTGCACATGTTGTAGAACCTGAGTTTGATGAAATGTTCACGTGGATGCAGGAAATGATTACACCTGATACACGCACTACTCAACAAGTGGTAGCCCCTGACTTATCAATAATTACCTCACTAGCTAAAGGAAAGAAAAGGACTTTTACACACACGACGAAGAGGAAACAAGTAATCAATACATTGAGGTATCCCAGATGAAGGTGATCAAGCTAGTGGATGAGATGACACCGTTTGATTATGAGATGAGTACGATCCAACTGGGATCGACAACTCATGAAGGGGATTTGCACATGTATCAGAAATATTCTACTCACATGGTGGCAAGGAATAAGGAATATAAGAAGAATATTAATGAACTAAAGGAACATGTGCAAACTTTTTCGTCCTATGTGAAACATCTATTTGATCCAAATACCATGAAAATCCCCATTGAATAATTGTCACCCATCAAAAACTTAAATCCATAATCTATCAAGAGGACGCATGAGTTCACAATGCAAGGGCAAGATGATAATGAATGGATCGATTCAATTTTTGAAAATTGGAATTCAGTTCTTCAAGAGGTATTCAAACATTTTTCCTTCATGTGTGTGATTACAAGCAGGACACAAGCACTCAAAGAAGACTTGGAGAAATAAAGAGAATACTAGAATCCTCTGGGTCTAGTAGTGAGTGAAATGAGTAACACTCATCCTCAGGAGTTGATCAACAAGAAGATTTTTGGAAGTCCCTCTGAAGACATGCCAAGTGTATGTGATAGGTCTTTGGCAATCAAGTTTGAAGTAGTCAATTGGACCATCACGGAGTTGGATGAAAAGGAGGAACAAGCATATAAATTGTAGGATAGTTTTAATCTTCAAATCCAGAAACATGGATTACATGCAATGGGAGAAGACATAACTTCCGATGAGTTGATTGGCACATTATACGAGTATGTCAAGAAAGATGCAAGTAATCCATTTTCTTTCACTAAGGATACTCTGGAGATCCTCTCATAGATTTGGGTTGTTATTGCACTTATCACAGAGAAACATCCATCATGGTTTAGGAAGTGTAAAGATATCAATAGTGTATCTGATGGATGGATAAAGACCCTAAGTTGTGTTTGTATTCCTTATGTTGACAAAGTGGAACCTGTAACAGCTCATTTCAGTAAGCAATTTGGAGGAATGGAGTTCTTCTCATAGCGTGAGATGGAGATTAGTCAGGGAGTGAGATCAAATCCACTACAACGGATCATTCTTTTGCATAATTCCTCTCTCTCTCTCTCTCTCTCTCTCTCTCTCTCTCTCTTCAATGTTATAATTTTGCATTGGGGTTGTACTTTTTGATAAATATTTTAAGTGACTTTAGAAACATAATGTAAACTCTAAGTCACCTTGTTTTTATAAAAGGGACTTAAATATTTAATTGGAATATAAACATTCTAAAGTCAAAATATGATATTTGACAATTTTTCGGGAAGATGAAGAGTTGTCTTCTCTTTTGTAAATTATAGAAAGCTCCTCATTTGTGGGTCTTCTTAGATCTTCTTAGAATTCAAAGTTTTTTTTTGTGAATTAATGAGAGAGATATCCTTGTGAAGAGAACAAAGAGATAGAAAAAATTCTTCCATTTTTCCTATTCACAAATGTCTTTCATTCCTATGTTATGTACAATTTCTACTTGAGCATCAATAAAAGAAGGAGTTTCTAGAATTTTTTGACTAAGGGATTTATTGACACTTTGTGCTCATTAAATTATAATTAGTATTGTTTTTGTTTGCAAAATTATTTTCTTCCTAATTTTAGTGCATGTGATGAAGCTTCTAATTGGTGTATGCAATACTCTAATTTTCTACTTGCAGCATTAGTTTCTCTTATCTAACATTCTCACTCCCTTTCCTGCTCTCCTAGAAAATTCTTCCCTTGTAGATCTCTGCAATATTTTTCCATAGGGTCATTGGAGTGTCCTTGTAGGATCCTCAGTCACAAGGACACCTAGATAAAACTCACTTCACTCACGCATGCATATACGACGACTGTAAGAGGTGTATTGGTAAGTACTGTAGACACCTAAATTCTGTTTTGGCAATCTTATTGCTAAAAACACACTAATTACTCTCATTTTTACCATTTCTATTATAATTAGTGATTTACACTAATTAATTAATGTTTCCCTCTATTTTGGTTAGTTAACAATGCTTTGTTGATTATCTAACCTATGTCACATTTGGGTGTCATTATTCCCTTCATTTAATCAACTTTATGTTGATGTCATATTAAAACAAGGGGTGTGTCTAAAGCTATATGCAACAAGAAGAATCTTAGTGATCTAGTAATTGATTGTAGGTATTTTGTATTTTTTGGGGGATATTTTCAATGTCTTAAGGAATTCTTGGTTAAAAACCTTATTGGAATCAAACTATAAAAACTGTGGGAAGTAAACACACTTTATAGAAATGAATTGCTGTAAATAAACACACTTAAGTAAACACACTTTTCAAAAAGGAATTGCTGGAAATAAACACACTTTACCTTGGAAGTAAACATACTTAGTAAAAAGGAATTGCTAGAAATAAACAAATTACAGAAATAAACACACAATTGATAATTCCTAGAAAAATGATTGCAAAGAAATAAGAACTTAATCTAGAACACATGTAGGGACAAGTCTACAATAGATTTTAAATTAAGGAATTAAAAGCGATACAGAATTAACAGATCTAAACTATTTTCTTTAAATATATAAATACCAACAAAAATAAGGATCCTGGTTCTTGGAGGAGTGGGCCCTTGCTCTGCCTTGAAACATGATTGGACAACTTAATTTTCTCTCAAAATAGAAATGGCTATTTTATTGATAAAATTTTCTGCATTACAAAAACGTACTGGATCTGTGTATATCAATCTATATCTATCTCCTGTTCTATATCTATATTCCTATATATAATCTATTTGCAAGTCTGTATGTATATACTTCTTCTAGGGGTGCATTTATGGCTATAACTGTTCCACTAATACGATGGAACTGAATCGTGCCCAGAATAGATGTTGAATTAGAACATGGCTAGACATACAGTTGTGTGATAATTATCCTGGATCTACAAGTATGGAGAGTCAGAAGTCTTCTAATCTACTCCTGATTGATAGGATCATTGATTTGACAAATCACTAGCCATTTGAAATGGATTCTTATCAGTTCTGAAACTTTAGAAGAGTTCCAGAACTAAAGGAAATCATTCCAGGTCTAACCGAGAGAGTTTCAGAGCTATCTGCAAGAGTTCTAGAACTAATTCTGATAATTCTGGAACTAAGTACTAGAGTTCTGGAACTAAGTCTGAAAGTTCCAGAACTAAGTGACAAACTTGTGACTGGTAATGGAGTTCCAGAACTAAGCTTAGCAGTTCTGGAACTAAACTGTATTGATTCCAATGCTTCTCAAAAACATGCTGACCACTTCATACTTTGTTCTTTCGCCTGATTGGGACCTACTTTATTACAAAAGTGAGTTTCCAAAACACTTTGTTAGGAATTACAGAGCTTTTAAATGTTAGAATCATAATCAACAAAAGATGGACAATTACATCCTAACTTATATCAGATCAAACAAAAGTCACAAAATGTAGTCAAACTTAATAAAAAGGAGAGTAAGATGAGATCATTTATTGTACATTTAACGGACATATTCTGGCCTCATCATTTCCCCCATACTTACTTGTTTGTAAGTCCCTTTACAAACTTTACTCTTCGAATTTGGGGTTATATATTATGCATTCCATTTGATTACTTAGGTCAAATGGGTGGAACTGAATATCCCAATGCTTTAATTCAGAGGTACTATACCCTGCTCCTACTTCTACTTTCCTCTGCCATGCATCAAATTTAGTGGGATCTTGTGGTTCTCTATTCTGCCATGGTGACATGGGGGTGAGAAGGAGTGGAGGTCTTGTTCTCATTCCCATCCATATGCCTCTATGATTTTCATTGATATGAGGAATTAGCATACATAAGGCTTTTTCTCTATGCAAACTCCAGATTAAGTTTGTGGGAGATATTACTTCCCTTCTTCTCAATGCCACTGTGAGAAATTCCCATCTTTTCAAACATGCCTCATAAATATCTTCAAAATTTTCCTCTTCATAAGAGGTGAAGGAATTAATACTTCTCTGAAAATTGGCAAGATAAGGTTTCTTGAACCTTTTATCAAATGCATGGGATCTAAAATGTGCAGCAAAGGTGGATGGTTTACCATAATGAATCCTCATACAGAGACCAGATGAACTAGCCTTTAACAGATGTTCTGACTCCCTTTCCTTCCATGCAATCTAATTTTGAAGAACAGAAACAAATGCATTAAGATGGCTCTCCCCTACATACAAATTGATCATAAAACCTGAGTTCTTTTCCAGCATGAAATTACAGAGATAGAATTCGCAGAGAATATTTTTCTGCTCTGCATTGGCTAAGGAATAGGCTACCATGAAATCAGCTTCATCTTTTATTTCATGTGGAAGGCCACATGTTATCCTTGACAACTTCCAGTGAATGAATTGTTCCTCCAAAAACACACTATATGCAGGAGAAGGTCTCTTACATGCAAGAAATTTCTCACTCATCATGCAAACCATTTGTATTTTCACAAGATATTTAAATTTGTCATTTTCTTCTTTGTAAAACTTTTCTTCCCATTCTTTTCTTGCTTTCTTCTCTTCTTCTATCTTGCTTTTCAAGTCCTCATTAGATGTCTTGGCTTCACTAATTTCTCTGCAAGTATCATCCCATAGTTTTCTAAGTGGCCAATAAGTTAATTCAGTTTGTGCAGAGACTGTTGACAGAGTAGTTTGTTTTCTAGAATTTTGACATTCTTCCTCTTTCTCCATTATCTGTTGTTTAACTCTTGTCAATTCCTCAGTCTTGTCAGTGAGCTGAGTTGTTAATTCCTCAATAACCATTTCTCTCTGTTCCAATTTAAGTTTGAGAAAATTCAACTCCTCATCCTTTTCTCTAATAATGAGTTCTGCTCTGGACAGAAACCGAGCTTGTTTAACTTGTTGTTTCTCTTCTTTCTCTGAAAGTTCCTTGGGGGTTAAGCATTCTTCTTCTACCATAGGGGATTTCCCTTTCCATTTCCAAGATTCCAATTCATCTTCTTCATGTGATGGTGCTACTGATTCACCCATCTCTTGGAAAACTTGTTCCTCAAATCTCTCATCTTCTTTTTCTATCTCTGTTTGGCTTGGTCTAGGAGGAGTCATGGCCATGCTGCCCAAAATATCAGCAGCTTCCTTTTCCATCCCTTCTTGATCTTCCATCTCCTTCGGAATTTCTCTAGACCTTTTATGAATTCTCCTTCTTTGAGGAGCCTCAAAATGTACAGAAATAGGTCTCCTCCTAGAGCTTCTTCTGATTTTCACCTCTTGCTCTTGCCTAGGTGAACTGTCACTGTCAGAGATAGATATTAGCTCTCCTATAGCTACTGTAGAGGAAGGAATTTCTTTAGAAGGCACAATAGGTTCTACAGTTTTAGTCCTTCCAGATCTTCTTCTTTTTGGTATTTCCTCTCCACCTAGTTCTTTCTTTTCCTCTATAGTGGCATCAATTTCCAAATTAATTGTAGGAGCAGAAGGAGTTACTATTACTCTCCTAAGAATATCAGGGCTCTGCTTAAACTTGCTAAGAAATTTCTCCCACATTTCCTCTCCATTTTTCTTTGAAAGGAAATGGTGTTGGCACACTAAATGCACTAACCCATGATGTTTGATTGTTCCCACACCCCAAGAATACCTCTGGGCCATTGTATGGATGGAGTCAAAAAGAAACCCTGGAAGGTTTACTATATATTCTGGTTTTGTAGCTCCATATCTAAGGTATATGAGGATCTTCAGAACTTCTCTTCCTACTGACCCGAATTGACCATCACAGGTTAAATACTTGACTATCCAAAATGCCACTCTGTCAAAGGGTTTGGGCAAGCTGGCCCTTCTGACCCCTTTTATGATTTTCTTCGTGTTGTAAATATATTGGGGTTCAGCTTCCCCCTTTTTCAGTAGGGTTTCAACCAGGTATTTTAATGTCCCTCTGACAGGGTTTGGGACATGCACAATTGGCACTCCAGATACATTACTTATTGTATTCATAGAAAAAGGAATAAATTTTTTTCTAACCTTTGTCCTGGATTGCTCTAAATTTATAATGAATTCTCTTACCAATTCGTCATTATACTTGGGGAACTTTCTCATAAATTCCAGCCATCCTGCCTGATGAAAGATAGTTGCCACTTCTTCATCTACAATGAGTTGGGTATCATCCTTTGGTTCTGACTTCTTTTTAATCCCCATGATACAGAGGTGATTCAAATTTTTTCTTCTTTAATCTTGTGCGGGTTGGCTGAAGAACTCTTCACTTAGCTGTGGAACTGACGAATTTAGTTGTGGAATTACTGTACTTAGCTACGGAACTTCTGTGTTGTAGCTGCAGAATGTAAACCTAATTATCCATTTCTTCCTTGAAATTTCTCTGCAACTAGTTTTCACTTTGTTGATTCCACACTAATGATAACTCATTATAACTATGCCACCAATTTATTCCATCAATATCTTTCTCATGATTACTCACTTTTAATCATGATGTACAATAGATGACTCATCATATCAACTTTTAAATCAAATCTAATCACACATGTAAAATTTTAATCTAACCTTTAATAAGTTAAAGACATAATTACCATCCTTGATGATGTAATCCCTCCATCATGATGACTCATCATTCCTAAAAAGTGAAATAAAAGGAAAACAGTTAGAAAAATAGTTGGAATTCCAAAGAATTTTTTATTTTGAATTAGCCATTTATTTGAGAAGATCAACCGCCATTGCTAGTTTTCAATTGATCTCTGAGAGAAACTTTTTTTTGGGGAAGAGAACGCCATTTACTGGTTTTCACTCTCTTCCCTTGTTTTTCCCTTTTTTTTAAACTTTTTTTTGGGGAAGAGAATGCCATTTACTGGTTTTCATTCTCTTCCCTTTATTCTGGATCTATCCATCTGATTATTTGATCATTTTGGAAGAACTAGGTTCTTCCATATGATCAAATTCTTTATCTACTTCAATCTGCCTCAAGAATTCATCCTTAGTAGGAGGCTTCCTATAAAGCTTTAGCCTATGACCATTGACCAAAAGTGTTCTTCTGCTGCCATCAATGGGAAGTAACTGAATAGAACCATTGTCAAATATTTTCTCAATCTGATAGGGTCCCAACCATCTGGTTCTCAATTTTCCTTTGAATTGTTGGTACTTAGAATCAAACAGCAATGCCCAGTCTCCTACTTTGAATTTCCTTTTCTTGATATGTGTATCATGTCATTGCTTCCTTTGATCTTG